>CM075658.1:67324929-68574929 GCA_037954105.1 Canavalia gladiata
GTATCAGTACATTCACTCAAGGAAATTGTAGATAAAAGTAATGATATTAGGAAAAAGAAAAAAACCACATTTATCCAAGTTCTACCTGTTCTTTGACTTCCTCCGAGATGTCTAAATTGTCATACGGTAAGCTGCTTAACAGTTTTTCCAATTTCCATGTCACACACTGAAATTGGAAGACAATGGTCTTGGCCGCTCCATCCTTAAATCAAGATATATATCAAATTTCAGAGATGTACAGACATCCTTTTACAGATATACATGCCCACAGAAATTCAACAGTCGTAAGATTCCACTTCAAATAATTTGACAAGTGCAAAATCATCTCTATTAGAATAATTTATCACAATGTCGTGAATATTTAGCAAGACAGTCACAAAGAATGCTACACAAAATGCCAAACAGAACAACAGTTCCAGCCAATGCAACAATACAGTGAAGGTGATGAAGCAATGAGTAACCTATACGAGGCGTATTTTACTTCCTCCACTGAAAGATGACAACATACAGTGATTTTATTGTACGCATCATACCCATCTGCACAACATATCTAACCAAATATTCGAATCCTATAAAAATTATATCATTTCCAGAAATATCTAATCCCATAATTAACAACGGATAGCAAATTTGGAGCTTTATAAAGGGCTTGATCAACACTAACTATTGCAGACCCACCCAAATTACCCAATACCAAATTAAAGAGAATCTTTTTTTTTTCAAAAAGAGAAATTCCATCGAGAGGAATGAAGTGAAATTCCATTAAGCAAGACCATAAGGAGGAATGAAAGGAAAAGAGAAATCAAAGTATGGCAATTTCAGCAGGATGAACTACAGATCTAAACTACTTTTAAAACCCAGAAACATAGTGGCTTGAGATTCCAAATCCCCCAAAACGGAGGCGTGAAAAGGAGCGAGAAACTCACAGAAGAGCAATTTGAACGGAAGTTTCTAGCGACAGAGAGCAAGCGGCGAGCAGAGTGAAGAGCGAGGACCAGATCAGAAGACCAGGAAGAAGCAGAAGCGGAAGCGGAAGCGGAAGAAGAAGAAGCGGAATCGACAACCTTGTTCAGTTCCCTAATCTCCTCGAACAAGTGAGTGAGGAGGGAGATCCGGCGAACCAGATCGGTGCAGTCCTTCCTGAACATCGCGTCGGCGGCAATGGCCGTGCCAGAGGAGGAGCCGGCGCACATTCCGGAGATGTCGTGAACCAGACATAGGAGCTCCGGCGTGTGGTCTCCGGCGAGTTCGCCGGCCATTTTCGCTGATGCTATGTTTATGTGTTCGAGGGAAAGAAAGAAAGTCAGAGAGAGTCTAATAAGGTGTGTGAGGAGACTTATCAAGTGTCGACACGTACCAACAATGCAAATCGCTGTAATAATCTAATCAAGTTCGGGGCTTCACGTTCACCGGATTCTCTAAATTATTAATTAATTAATTAATTAATTAATTAATTAATAATATTTAATTCTATTTCAACGAAAATTGAAAAAAAAAAATTAATTTAGTTTTAGTTTGTCACTAGTAGTATATTACTTAATTCATCCTTTCATTCTGAAGAGAGGATTAACGGGGAAAGCGAGAATCTCGGAGAGAGATTGAAATTGGGGGAGGATAATAAAAGAGAGAGAAGGATAAAGAGAAAGGAAACAAGAGGATACAGTTGGATTTGGAATATTATGAATTGTAATGCAACCAACCATTATTTTTTTTTTGGATTTTTTATATTTTAAATCTTTTAACAGAATTTTAAAATATAGATCCCAAAAATATTTTTAGATAAATAAAATCACTGTTTAATAGATTACATTAACACACATGAAAAACAATATTCCCTAACATTATTTAATTTTCTTATAACAATTAAGGTAGAATTTAAATATAATTAATCACTTCTTGAATATAAACATTTTGCAAAGCAAGAATAGGGATAAATTAGGACTATAGGCCTAGGATGCGGTGGAGCCGCGTTACAGCAAGGTGGAGCACACAGGTCTGAAATTTTCTTTCCTAAAAGAAATTGATACTGGTATTTGTTAAAAAAAAAAAACAAAAACTAATCATTTACCATCTTTATTATATTATCCCATCTTTTGCTATATATTTAATAAATTGACAATATTTTCTCAACCATCTATCATTTTCCTTCCGTTTCCCTTTCCTTATCCAATGCACCAAAATAACCCTCTATTGTCTCAAATTGAAGACCACAAGAGTCATGCCATTCTCATTTTTCCTTTGCCTAGACAACAAACCAGTTTATATATATTTATTCTTTTCATGTTATTATAAGTGCTCATTATCTTTTTTAATCCCCACTCTAGGATTTTTACACATAAAATATCTATTTTAGTAATGCGAAGCATTTGATTATACTGTGCAGTTGTTCATTGTGTTATTTTTCTGTTACCTTCTTTTTTAAATAAAACTTCAGGTAATATAGTTGTTACTTTTGTCCTTTAATTTTTATTTTCATAATTTGAGTTTTTTTATGTTTGAAAACTTTCTCTATCTGTAAAATTATAGTGAACGAACATAAATGATTGAGAATTTGTGTTATTCGTATTAACAACTGCTTTAAAAGGCATGTCTTTATGCTATGCTAATAATTTAATAACTATTTTTTAAAATTTAAAATATTTCAGTTTATGCTTTTATCTATTATTTGGATATACCAAAAAAAAAAAGATATATGATTGATTGCAATGAAATCTTTAGTCAATTGTGAGCAAGTTCTTCTAATATAGTTGATAGTTTCTTTTAGTGGTATAATCATCCGAGGGAGATCAAAAATTAAAATATGGCGGAAATAATATTATTAATACATAAATTTATAACTCTTCCATAATTTAATTGTGCTTTATTTTGAATTTTAATTTATATAAGGTAATTTTACAGAAGATTTTAAGAGCTGTAATTATAATCAATTATTTTAATAAATTGATTAAGCAATATGTGCTAATTTTTTAATAAGGTATGTCAAAGAATGGATATATATTTTAAAAGGAAATAATTTATGATGTGCATAGGCAACATTTTTCTTTATAGTTTTTTGTATGATATTTTGCTTTGATATTATGATTTTGGTTGCTAGCTGGAATAGGAGCATTAGAAATAATGAACGAACAAAGGAAGAAAAAGGAGTGAGGATAGGTCGTTTGCCAACCTGTAAAGCCATCATATTGTCGTCTTACTAAAGACAACGATGAACCATTTAGATGACCAATAGGAAAATAGAACGAAGAAAAGAAGTTTCATAGTATAATGTAAATATATTTATTTTATTTAACTATTTACAAATGTAGATCTTTGCAATGCTGCAGGCGGAGGGGGGCAGCGCTTTGGGCTTAGTTGGAACCCATTATTTATAATTTAGAATGCCATTACACTAAACAAATGGGTTTTGAAATGTTATTGCTTTGCTTATGCAGATATTTTATAACACATACGTGTGTATGTTTGTCTTAAAGGTTTGTATTTTTCTTGTAAATTGCCTGAAATAACTTAATGTTAATCCCTCTTGACTGATTAAAAAAATTATTGATATTGAAGGTTAAATTTTAATATTTGTATTAATATAATAATTTTTTTTATAAAATATAAAATTTATTAATTCAACCGTTAATTTAAAAATTTTTATAATTAAATTATGTTTGTAAAATTTTATATAAAATAAAAAAATTAATAAATATTTTATTTTAATATCTAATATATTATTTAAATATAAATAAATATTAATAATTGAATAATATACTTAATTATGTCGATTCTTCATCTATAATGTTTTTTAAAGATTATCTCATTAATACTGCAATGGTTAAGATAATAATAAAGTTATATTATGATCAAGCATAAGTTATTTATCTTTAACAGGTTTATTATTGATTGATAAATATTTATTACTTGTTTTATTGAAATTAATTGTGTATCAAACTATAAATTTATTTTCTTTTGATCAAATAATTTTAAGAAAAACGATCATGATCATATTACTTATGATCACTAGGGTACATAGCCCTTCAAAGTATTAGTGATATATTTAGCAAAATAACTTTTATAGTCTATATATTATAAGATAGATGTGTATCATAAAGAGCATTAAAGTAGCAAAATAGGATCAATAAATATCTCTTGTTATTATTATGTGAGTTGTTGCATAAACCAAAAAAATCTTACTGAATATAGAACAAAAGAAAGAAGTTATTATATTAATACAAATATTTATAGAATTTTTTTCATAAAAAAATATTTGTAATGATAATGGATAGTATCATGGACATAAAGAAAGAAGTTATAGACCATTTTCAAATAATGAAACTATTTCATGACTCTTAGTGGATAATTTCATGAATGTGCACTTATCATCTTGTTGCATGTATAGTTAACAGTCTCTGACTTGGTCTATACGCATTCAAATGGAAACATATAAAGTTATGTACTTTATAAACATAATACATGAATCATGATAATGTTTCTTTTTAAATTAAGTAATATCTTTCATGAATCAAAATGTATTTTGTTTTTAAATCTTACCCAAATTACTTAATGAATAAACTTAATATTTTTTCTAGATCCATATTGTAGTGACATTTCTCAAATAAATAAATGTGTATATATAAATACTAGATATGAGAACTAAAAACCGAGTTTCATTAACATTTATTCTAATAACAATAATTTACAAAGTAGAACCAAGTCATATAATAACTACATGATCTTTAAATTTGTATGGTGGTCTACCTTTAGTTAATGGACCAACTAACATTACTTCTATATTAACCTGTTCAATGATCAGTTTCATATCCTTAAGACATTTCCTAATGGTTATATACTTAATGTCAATGTGTTTATTTCAACATTTTCTTTTATTATTTTAGCCATAAATATTGTAATTAAATTTTTACAATATATCTTTAATGATAGAGTCCACAAGTCTAAACCCAAAAATAAAACTTTCCAACCATATTCCATATGAGAAAATCTCAAAACATGAAATAAATCCAACTTCCATTATAGAGGTAGTAGTCAAAGTCTGATTGATACTTCTACAAGATATGCCTCCATGGGCTAACTTGAAAATGTCACCAAATGTTGATTTTTGTGAATCAACACAGCCAACAAAGTTAGAATTAGGTAACCTAATCACCTCCAAATTATTTGAGTGTCTATATGCATTTAGCCATTTGTTCCTTGAAAATATCTCATGACTTTGTTTGTAGTTTTCCAGTGATTAATACCTGGATTATTTCGATATCTTCCTAGCATTCCCATAACAAATACAATATGAGGCCTTGTGCCAACCTAAGCATACATTGAGTTTCCAATAATAGAAACATATATGATGTTTTTTATTTGTTCTTGCTCAGGGTCATTCTTAGGATATTAATTCAAATTGAATTTGTCACCTTTAACAATATGTATTACACTTGGTGAACAATCCTTCATTCAAAATCTTTCTAAGACTTTATTAATATAGATCTAAAATACTTCTATGTTTATCATGATAAATCTTAATGTCAATGACATAAGATGCATCATCCTTATCCTTCATATTAAAATTTTTAGAAAGAAATTGTTTCACCTCATACAACATGTTTGTGTCATTTGTTGCAAGCAAAATATAAATAAATTTTGCTCTCATTAACCTTCTAGTATATACATTAATCCATAATATTCTTATCAAAACTAAATGAAGAGATAACATTATTGAAACTTAAATAGCATTAACGAGATGTTTGTTTCAGGTCATATATGGACTTCTTTAGCTTGTATACCAAGTGTTCATCATCACTAGAGGAAAATCCTTTAAGTTGTTTTATATAAACTTCCTCCTCTAAATTCCCATTTAAGAAAGTTGTTTTCGCATCCGTTTATTACAACTTAAGATTAAAATGAGTCACCAATTCCAACTTCTTAAATACAACAGTAAAAACCTTTGTGTAATTGATTCCTTCTTGTTGAGTGAACCCTTTTGCAACAAGTTTAATCTTATACATTTATATGTTACCTAACGAGTCCCTTTTGGTTTTGTAGACCCATTTACATCCATTGACTTTTACACTTTTAGGCAACAAGATAAGATCTCAAACATTGTTGCTTTTTATAGAGTTCATCTCTTCCTTCATAACATTGTACCATAATTTAACTCTTTTCAACTTATAACTTATGAAAAAGACTCAGAATCATTCTTGGCTCTAATATTATATTCATATCCTTCCAGATACACTACATAGTCATCTAGAATAATTAATTTTCACTCTTGTAGATCTTCTTAATGTTGCATTAATATCTTCCTAAGGAACATGTTGTTTAATTGAATGTTCATCAACTTCTATCATTTGATGAACAAGATTTACTAAATCATTATCAGCAACTTATGGAGCTTTAAGAATAGACTATTTAACATGCACTCAAACTAAAGAAATGTGATTGAATAATTATAGTTTGAATATGACTTGAGGTGGAGGGTTGTAAGTTAGATTGCTCTAACTCGGATCTTTTACTTAATGATCTAACACTCCTATTAATTAAGTTATTTTCAAGTAACTTGACATTTATTAACTTTACAATCATAGTGTTAAGAGATAGATAATAAAATTTATACCCTTTATATTTTTCAACATATCCAATTAAATGTTCATTAATGATGCTTGGATTTAGTTTCTTTTCTTTTAGGTTATAAATTCAAACCTCATATGGGCATCTCCACACATACATATGTCGCAAACTTGGGTTTTAACCTTTAAACAACTCAGTTCAAAATATACATAGTCATTTTTTAAAGCTTCACCCATAAGGACTTTAGAACTACTAATCTTATTATGTACCATGTACCATGTTCATCAAATTTTTGTTTCTTCTTTCTGCTACACCATTCTAATTAGGAAAATCGGGCATTGTGTATTGGATAAATATTTAATTTTCTTGAAGAAACTTCACAAATGAACCTGGTATTTGTCTATCCTCAGTGTATCTACCATAATACTTACCATTTTTATCAATTCTCACAATCTTAATTTGCTTACTGCATTATTTCTCTACTTCCGCCTTGAAAACTTTAAAGACTTCTAGTACTTCATTTTTATTATGAAACAATTAAAGATATATTGTGAGCAATCATCTATATAAATGATGAAATATTTTTGTCTATGAGCATCCATATATGGCTAACAAATATCAAAATAAATGATTTCTAACATCGTTGAACTTTTTTTGACATCTTTCTTGAACTTGTTAGTTTGCTTTTCCTTTATGCAATCTACACAAGTTTTAAAATCTGTAAATCTAAAGTATTAAGTACTCCATCATTCATTAATTGCTTAATTCTCTCAATAAAGATATGTCCTAATCTCTAATACCCTAATGTAGAAATGTCCTTATTTATAACAGAACGTTTAATATTAATTTTAACATGCAAAATATTATGAGTGACATTATTTTGTAAATTACATCATGAGTGAAATTATTTTGTAAATTAAGAAAATAAAGACCATCATATAAAACATCATTATTAGCATGTTTAGTTTTAAAATATAAATTTTTAACCAATGTTCATGAAACTAAAATTATAGAGAAATAAGCCTTGAAATAGAAATTAAATTTCTAGAAAAACTAGAAATATAACATGTCTTGTATAAAATTAAAACAATTTCACTCCTAGGTTCTAATTTGTAAGTTTTAATAACTTCTATATACAATTGCATCTTATTTTTTGAATAGCTACGATGCTTAGCTCCTTCTTGTTCCCTTAGGTTTTGCAAATCCTATAAGAAATTAGTAACATGAATTTTAGATCTAAATCAGTCCACCATATGTTATTATAAATATAAACCATATGAGATTCATAACAATCAAGTGAAAATAAATTACCTTTTTTTTTAAGTTAAGATTGGAACTTAAGATAATCTTTTTTCATGTGTGCTTTGTTTATGCAGAAGTAGAATTTAGATTCTGTCTTTATGTCTCCTTTGGGAGGCTACCTTTCCTTCTTTTCTCTTTCCTCTTGCACATACATGGTCATTAGTTCATTGATAGACTATTTATCTTTGTGTGTATTATAGGAAACCTTGAAAAATCCATATTGTTACGGCAAAGAATTTAATATGTAATGCACAAGAAAAGACTTTGACATGGTAACCTTAAGATCCTTAAGTTGAACCCTTATATCTCTTATAGGTATGATGTGTTCATGCACTCTCTTAATACTGGTGAGCTTTGAGGTGGGGAATTTCATAATTAAGGTGCTTTCTAAGACTTTATCTGAAGTTGAAAATTGCTCATCAATAGCCTACAGTAGGACTCAACCATTATTGATCTTTATGAACATAACATAGAAAAGATTATATAACTCTCACTTTTCATAAAAATCAACATCATAAGATTCACTAATCTACATAATGGAAGAAACAGCCGTGCATGAATTCAAACTCAGGATCCTTTATAACATAAGGCGATAAGACCATTACGCTACCATCTTTTTTTTGTTAAATAAAAACAATGTTATTATATTTAAAATAACTTATTAGGGATGTTGTTCATCATCTTTTTCACTCAATTTCAATCCAAACAAGTCTATGCAACCTAATTACGACGTGAATGAAACCTGATTATTTTTCATAATTTTAAAATGTGAAAATTATATCTTAACCTCAAGAAATGTTAAAAATTGATTTGTTTTAATTTCATAACCTTAATTATATTTAAACAAGTAAAATCAGATTAATCAAAATCACAATTGTAGATGCTATAATCTCATAGAGCAAGACAAGAAATAATTATGGCTCTAATATCAAACGTAAAATAGATGGCATCATAAAAAAATCAAAATAGCAATGTAACATCAATAAATATCTCCCATCATTATTATATGGATTGCTTAATTTGCAAAAATTAAAAAAAGTTTATTAAATACAAAATAGAAGCACCATACAAATATCTTCCAAATATAAAATACTTACTTTAGATAAAATATTTGATGTAATTTTTATGTTTGAAAACCTATAAAAAATTAATATTTATAAACTTTTTTCTATAAAAAATTTCTAAAAATAATAAATAGTAGAAAAAAAAATTACAACTTATTTTTAGATAATAAAACTATTTCATATCTTTTACAGTTCTGTAAACGGGCACTTATCATAGCCAACACATACCTCTAACCAAATGTTTTTCACCAAGATGCCAACCATATCCTTAATAATCATAATTAAAGTTTAGGAGGGTTCACTTTTGCAAACCAACAAGAGTCACTTATAAATTAGTAAAACATCTCTCTCTAGAAAATTGAATATACCATGAGTGTTTTTACTACTATCATTGGTTCACAAGGATTTCATTATTGTTTTTAGTATTATATTGTGTTAAGGATAATCATGCATTTGTAATAAATGCATAAGTGAAATTAAATTTAGCGAATAATTTGATAGGTTCAACATAATTCAAGGTAATAAGGTTGGATTGGTTCGAGCAAGCAATTTAAGTCAGTTAGTTAAGAATATCATAAACAAATGATTTTGTGACAGATATTAAGTTAGAGATTAAGAAATCTATGAAAATTGGATTGTTTTATATTGTTGGGTGTTCAAGAAAATATTAAAAGAAATGAAAACTCTAACGAACACCTAATAGAATAAATATTGTTAGCAGTTTATATTGTTTGGTGTTTATAATGAACTCTAGTTAACACGGGTTAGGAACGAATCTTAGACAAATGACTTTGATCTATTTTTATGTATGTTTAAATATTTGCTATTCTCTGTGACCAATTTTAAAATTAGATAAAATGTTAATTTGGTTTCAATTTAGTGGAATTAGTTTTTAATAGTTGCATTTAATTAATATTTATGCATAAATTAATATGACTTATATATTTGTAATAAAACATATATTTTTTTTATTAAGAAATGGTAGAATTGATTTTTAACTTTAGTGTTTATTTAGTTATTAGTTGAATAATTAATTCTCAGATTTTTTTAATTCAAAATATATACTTCAATACAAATTATGATTAATATATTTTTTACAAACATTTCAATTAATTACGCGCAATAACTCAAAATTATTACTATTTAGTTATAAAATAAATGTTATTGTATTTTTAATCCTTTAATTTTAACTTATATATAAGTTTAGTCTCTTTAAATTTAACTTTCCATTTTTATTTTTTTTAGTTTATCAATTGTTCAAATTAAATCTTTTATTCTATAACTTTATCTAGTAATTAACAAAAATATAATAAATATGTGATATATTATTGGTTTATATATATTTGCAAAAATTATACATATAAAATTTTCAAATAAAAACAAAAAGAATTCTATACATTTATTTCTTTTATTTTATTATTTTTATTTAAATATTTTATATATTCTTATTTTTAAATGATGCAAATCAATAATATGTTATATCATGGTTACATTCTTGTTAGACATTAGATGAAATTTTATAACAAAAGATTTGATTGAAATATTTTTAGAAATATAAATATTAAATATAAATAATTAAAACTAATAAAAATTATAAGTGTCTAATTTAAATGATATATGTTTGATTTTGTTTAATTAAGGTTACAAATTTAAAAATTATTTTTTTTAAAAAAATTGCTAGTACAATTAGGATCCATTTGGATGCTAAGCTGCTAAAATAAGCTGACAGGAGAAAATACTTTTTTTTTTTATCTTAACTTAATTTTCGTATTTGTTTACCAGTAAAATATAAGCAATTTATCTTATTGTTCTATCATGTCTTGTCATGTACATGGTTTTCATCCTATAAAAAAGTTGAACTAAAAAATTGATAGATAAAATGAAATAGTATAATTAAGTGTTACAACTTAACAAAAGAATTTCGATTCTTCTGCATCCGGAACATTCATCTCCCGTTGACAAAAAGTATGACCATAAACTTTGACGAGGCACTTTAGCACCAATTGAACACGTCACATATCTAACCCGATGCGGATTCTCTAATACTGTGGCATGAAGCTTCAAACCAGGTAGCCCCACCAGTGGACCCTGCGCTGGTTCACCTTCAAGACCCCTTCCATCACATGCTATAAAGTCCAATAGCAGCTACAACCCTCCCTCCTATAGTTTGCATTCTACACACAGTGGGTAGAGCTTTATCAACGCGATGAAGCTTTTGCAACCTGCTATTTCTTCCTTTCATCATGTTCCTTGTCATGCCCAACACGTGAAGGTTTATACAAAACTCACAGGAACGTGTCAAAAATCTAGTGCACTAAATTGATCCAATGGCCTACAATAGATCGCTGTCCCACCTCATATCTACTCCATTGTATCGCTTTCGAGCTTCGTATCGATCGCTGCAGAGGCTACGACCATAGCATCTTTAGCAAGCTTCAATCACCTTGATGATCCAACTATCTTACATGTTTTATCAGTTTTGTTTGTGTTCTGCCCATTTCTTCTTACTATCATTTGTACTCATGCATTCTAAATACTTCATTTGAAAAAGAAAGGAATGAGAAAGATGCTAATAATATATTGTTTAAATATATTTTTAATTTTTTTAATTGGTTAGTTTTTAAAATATTAAAAAAATTAAAACATAATTAGAGGTGTTTTTCTGGCTAATCACTGGAATTTTAACAGAATGTTGTTAGTATTTTTTTTTATAATAAACATAAATATTATTTAACTAATAAAGTAAATCATAGTTAATAATCTTAAATTAAATTTTATTTTTCATCAAAATTATTTAAATTGTACAAAATATTAATTTAATTATCATTTTCTTTTAAAAATTTTAATTTCTTTTTTATATTAATTTTAATATTTAAATAATATATATATTATAATTTAATTATAACTTGTTTTATCATAAAATAAATATAAATTTATATCACAAAATAATTTTATATAAATTTTTAAAATATATTACAAAAAATAAAAAATATTATTTTTATTAAAAATTTATAAAATCATAATATTATTTTTAATTACATTTAAAATTAATAATTATTTTCACAATCAATATAATACAATAATATATAATATGATATGATTTCTAATAAGGTAAAGTAAAATTAATAATTATTTTTGAAAAGAATCTAATTCAATATTTAAATAAGGTAAAAAATTATATAATTAGAATATTATTTTCCATTTATATTATTAATAAAAATTAAAATCTAGATTTTGCATCATTAAATATTTAAATTATAATAATAATAATTTATTGTATTAATTTTTATAAATTATATATCAATTTAAATTGTGAAATAAATTTTATTAATTATAATAATTATTTAATAAAATTAGATTCTACATTAAAATGTAATTTAATCAACAAAAAATTTAATTTCTTCTAATTTTTAATACTTTTTTAACAAATTATATTAAAAATGTATATAAAATAAATATTTTAAATAAATTTATATCAATTATTTAAAATAAAAAAAAATAAAAAAATAAAAAAAGGATTATAAATTTAAGAGATGAAATTATAATTTTTTATAATAAGAAATCTGTAAATAAAAGAATACAATCAAAGATTAATACTTTGAGGGCATTAAATGTACAAATACATGTTACAAAATCTAATTGATCGACATCTAACATTTAATATCCTCAAATTTATAAAAATATCGAAAAATAATTAATTTATCATTCTTCCAGCAAAATTCTCTATCACATAATTATAATATATGTATAATTTTGGTATATATATTTATATATATTTTCTATTTTTATCTATTATACTTTATTTTTGGAATAAATTAAAAGAAAAAATAAAAAATAAAATTAATAGAAATATTTTTATGTTTGTTTAATCATAAAATTAAATAGGAAAAAAATTTATTTTTTATGAGATCCACCAAAAATTAATTCCTTAAATAAGAAAGAATTAAAAAAAGAAAAATTACTATTTTTTTAAATTATTAAAAAGTTTAAATAAATTAAAAATTAAAAATTATATTATATTAATAAAAAAATAATTTTTTTAAAATTGTAATTTATTTATTTCTATTTTTTTCATCTATCCAACTCAAATAAAAAATCATTTTTTTTATTTCTATTTTATTTATGTCTATATAAAATTTATTTTTTATTCTACTTTCATTACATTTCTTATTCTTTTATTTTTCTCTTCCTGTCTTCGAAGCATTAAGAATCCTCTTAAAAATCTAAGAAACATAGAGGAGATTGGAACTTCTACGATTGCCCTTGCGCTAGAACAAAAGATATATAGCGGGAAAGATTACAAGAACTAACAAACAATTTTAAATTACAAAACCGAGCCAATAAAATCATAACTGATTAAACCAAAAGTTAAAAATTACGAAACTCCCTTAGATTAGATAGATTTATTTAAATTTTTTTATTTTTATAGTTACCAATATTACTCTTATTTATTTTTATATATTTTTCCAGTTTTCTATTCCAACCCAAGTCCCCAATATTAGTCACAATATATGAGTATAATATATATATATATATATATATATATATATATTTCCAATGTTGTAGTTGGTTTTAATCTATCATTATAAAAAAGTTTTTTAATAATAGTTTTAATAAATAAATAGTGATAGATTTAATTATTATTAGAATTTTTTTAAATATTTTATGTTAATTTATATAACTTGTAAAATAATATTTTAAAAAATTTTATTTTATTTTTATAGTATATAAATAAATGTCATCTCTCTGGAATAAAATCTGCATACATATCTTCACCAAAAAATCTGTATATATATTTTCATAGTTACTTTATCTTACAGGAATAGGATATCTATATATAAGTTGGTGTAGCAAAGAATTAAAGATAAACAAATTGATTTAATTGATTCAAATTAAATTGCTAAATTTTAATTTTGGTTTAATTTAGATTTTATATTATATTCAACAAATGCAAGTTAAATCACTAACTTGATAAATTGATAATATTATATAAAAAGATTTTTTATAGCATTTCTAAATTATCTTTTGCAATATTTAAAGTATTATTATACTGTTACATTATCCATATTTTAACACAATATGAGAGATTTATTCAAGTTCAAATATGCAATATATAATTTTCTAAATTAATAACAGCTTACACTACATATATTAGTTACACGAATTACTATACCTTAAATTAAAGTAGCATTAAATTTTAGTTTCGAGTAGGTTTCCTGGGGATCTAATTGTCAAGGTCTAGTTGCAAGGGTATCTACAACAGCAAACTAGTATATATTGCTTACTTGATTGGTCCATTGCTTTTAATATTGGTGTAAGATTGGTCCAAAGCTTTTATTAAAGCTGTAGAAATAGACTATTTGTCCCACAATTGAGTTACTCAAGTGAGGTGGAAAAAAATGTTTTTTATTATGATAAGAAATAAACGCTCCGTTCTAACTTGAATTTTTAATTTTTATTTTAGATATAATTATATTAGTTTAGTTTGATTTGTAATAGTAAAATGATGGAAGATAGAAATGGATATATGGTTAGCCGAGTTAGGTTTGAATGTTTAAGTTTGATTTTTTTTAAAATTTTAAAATCTTAGTCTGAGTAGATTGCTTGTTAATGGTTTTTTAAGTTTGCAAACTTAATCTTTATAAAATAAAAAAATCATTAAATAGATCTAAATATATATATATTATGTAAATAAAATATAAATAAATATTATATAAATATAATATATTAAAATAAATATAAATATATAAATATAAATATATAAATATAAATATATAAATATAAATTGACTCTGAATAGATTAAATAGATTTTTTTTATAAGGCTAGACTTGTTTATAAAAAAGACTTTTTAAAAAGGTTGGACCTATCTATTTATTAAACGAGCCGAATCAAACTAAATTTTAAAAAAACCCAGCTATATCTCCTGTCTAGCCTTATTTATTTTCATCCCTATTCGAATAATTTAAATAAAAATTAAAGTAATTGATTTGAATCTAAAATTTAAATTTTAAATGTTATATTTTATTAAATTTTATTAAATCAAATCAATCATACTATCTTATTTTGTGAGCTCTATTTTATCATTTGAAATTAAATTATAAATAATAAAAATTTTAGAATATTTAATGATGGTGTATATTCTAATGACTTGATTTATTTAGTATCAAGATATTATATTATGATTGACTTTTTTCCATACTTAAAAAAATATTTTATAGTTATATAAATTATTGGCACAAATATATTAAATTATAAAATATATTATATATTCTATCAGTTATACACTATTTAAATTGCTATCAAAATATGTTATGAAGTAAAATTTATGAAAAATATAAATTTGTGAAATTTTTTTAATAAAAATTAAAATTATTTTAAAAAAAATTATAATGGTAAAATATTTTTAAATTTTTTTCAACTAAATTATGTCATGATTAGTATATTGATGTTTTTTTTTTCTATTTTTTGTGATTTTACACTAGCTCCTATCTTGCTTCATTGGAAATGGAGGATCCTCCCATATCTGATGTATTATGTTGAAATATATTTTTATCTTTCTTTTTATAAATATTCATCTGGCTCACCATTCAATATGCACATAGAGAGAGAGGGAGATACAAAATTTTCAACATAATTAAGATAATATGAAACTTTGATAAGAGATGATCCTGATTCCATTCCAATAATGAATGGAAGATATAATATCTTAATTCATTTAGATTTTGCTGATTTGACGAATCGTAATCGTGATTATGCTATTTTTATCTATCAAAATTAATTAGAAAAGAATTTGACAATTTCGCTAAAATTTGTATAGTTTCTAATAATTTTTAATAATTTTATAAAGTTTTAATTATTTCTTTGGATCACGAAGGTTAAGTTACAATCATTTTTTATTGCAAAAAAGGATGATAATAAAATGGGTAGAATAGAATTCCATCAAGTCAACTCTGTTTAAGCCACCAATTTTAGGTGGTTTGGGGTTTTAAAATTCATTTACTGTATAACTCACCTTGCATAACCTGCTTACTAAATATGAAGTGCGTTAAACCCTTTTTTTTTTTAATTTTACAACTGAAAATTTAGAAAAAAAAATATGACACTTATAACTAATTTATTAATTCAATTATTATCAATTGAATTCATCATATTCAAATTATTAAGATTGATCTATAAATGAGAAATTGAAAATTTTACAGAATTTTATTATTTTTTAGTATAAAATTTTAATATTTTTATTTTTAAAATTTTAAAATATTTTTATTTTTAAAATTGTTAATCATCCTGTCAATTCATCCTAAAATAAGATGGGTTAGTATTTTCAACACACTTTTTAAAGGAGCATAGACCCAACTCATTTTATCAACCTTACTACTAGATAGTTAATCATATTCATTGTAAACCGTTGTAAAATTCATTAAAAATTTAAAATATATTTTTAAATGAAAAATATATTACAATGCTAGATTTTTAATGAAATTTTAATTTTTTTTTTATATTTCTATATAAAATAACCAAATTAAAATACTTAAGAAAACAAACTAAAATATCCCTAAAATCGGGAAACCTGGTCTCGTGTAGCTAGGGCTAAAATTCTAAGGACTTGATTCCCCCTAAGTTTCGCCAAGATCATGAAATTATAGTAGAGAACTCTAATAAACTCTAATTTGCTTTTGCATCCTTCCCCACAACCTTCATATTTGTTAAATAATCAAATCAATGTGAGGTTAGTAGTTTTTGTGATTGAACATATAAACCGACATCGTTTAGCAGGTATGATTAACGTATAGTATTTGTGAATAATAATTTCATAGATGAAAGTCTGATTTCCTGAGTTTGCATTGGAAAAGTAATTTGAGAAAATTTAAAATTTAAAATATTTATTTAAATACTTTTTAAAATAATTTTAAATATTTTAAAAAGCATTTTAATAAATAAAAATTATTTTAAATAGGTGAAATATAAAACTTTAAAATTTTTCTCTCATTCTCTCATGAATAAACAACTCTATTATATTACTTTCTCATTTTTACATATATTTTCTATGATTAGATAGTATAATTTTATTTTTCTATCATATTTATTATATATTTTTATTATTTTATTATTTTGTTTTAACTTTAAATATATTGCATAACATTTCAATAAAAATATTTATATATTTAAATTTTTTAATAAATAAAAAATAAAAACAAAATTAAAAAATCTATAAATATTTAAAAGTAAAATTTTATATATAATACAATTAAAATTATTTAATATAAATAAAAAAAAATTTAAAAATTTAAACTTTAATAAATTTAAAATCTATCATTCAAATAAATAATTTTAAATATAAAAATATACTTTATTCAAAAAATATTTTAAAAATAAATTATTTAAATTTTTAAATATTCCAAATTTTTTAAAATTTTAAAATAATCTATCCATATTGAAGATAAGTTATTTAACCGTGAAGGTACATACAAACTTACAGAAATGTCAAAGCATCTTGACCCATTCTGATAGTTGTGCATTTTTTTTTTGGGAAATCTATTACTTTTGCTACCATATTTGACAAAATTTCCTCAAGGAAAGAAACATGTATGTGATTTACTGATTTATGAGTCTAGCCTCATTGTGATTCAACTCCTGGATGCAAGTGGCCCTGTTTGATAAATATGAACCGTTAGATAATAATAAGTATTCATCTATGGTTTGAATTTTGCCGTGTGTAAATTTTCAAAACTCAAGCATTTTTACCGCACAACACCTATATTTTGTGTGTACTTTTTAACTGATTGAAATATTCCCTCCGAAAACGACCATTGCTTCGTCTTCAACGTATATTCACACTTACCAAAGATACATAAGTAAGACTGAGAATCCAAAAAATTACAAAAGAATGAAATTCCCCGACCAAATTGAAGCACATTCTGAAGAGTTTCAAATGAAAGGACTTGGACATCTTATGAGCATAAGAATATGGGGAAAAGTTAGGTCTAATATTGCTTCTATCTTCAGAGGATGTGAGTGGAAGATTCTATATGATTTAATGCAAAGAGGTAGTACTCCTGATTTTGTGACGGATCACTTTTTAAATGCATTTTCTTTTTAGTTGATCAAAGTATTTTGAGCAAATTAAATTGACTTCTTGATATTTCATTTTCATCCTCCAACTATCATTTTTCTTTAGTAGTATAAAATTGGCTTTTGCTCCTAAACTTGGAAGATACCGGATAGTGATCATCCATTTCATTCAGCAGTGTATAAAATCAAAATATTTTCCTTTTCTTTAAATGCAATTCTTGCTACATAATTTTTTATCCTTTTTTTATAATAAGAAAAGTAATTGTAGAAACTATTGAGTACATGGGATTTCATAGAAGAAAAACATAACCCAAAGTGCTACTTTAATTTGACAACAGCACCTGCACTCTAAATATTGTCTCATAAGCAATGATAGTCAAATCAAATTAACATGCATTACAGCAACTAAAACGAGTATTGCAGCAACACACATATCCACTAACAACAAATCTATAAATGAATTTTTGAGTTAAGTAAATGACAGAAAAAACAGTAAAATTAGAAGCATTCCACTATATAATTTTCTATGAAATTAGTAGACACAGGTTGTGCATTGTAAAGCTGTTGTAGGAATCCAAAATCTTGCTACCAAACCAGCTATTATCATGCAAAATAAAGCATAAAGTCTTCCCAAAAAAACACTAGCAACACAGAGGTAAGGAACATGTTGCCATCCAAGCAAAGATGACTCAATTTTTCACTGGCTAGTAAAGTTATATATATCCTTTAAAGGACTTGTCACTTGAAAACTTGAAGGATGGATAGCACCATCAAGTGGCTCCTACATATAAACACAATAAATCAAATTTAAACAATTAAATGATGACCATTTGAATAAATATGATAATAATTTTATATGTAAAAAGTTTTTACCATTAGTAGTCTAAGGAAACTAATTAAAATCACCATGATCACCAATCTGATGGCCCAAAACATTACATCCAAATTAAAAATAAATTAGATATACATATAAATAATAAAGCTTTACAAATTACAAAATAGAAAGGACTACAATACTTATACTTCACTAAAATGAAATCTCTCTTGTGAACTTTGATCATTGCGAAATGTCAAGAGAAGTTAAGTTTTCCTATACAAGAAGAAAACACCTATTAAGATCCTATTTTTAAATATTCTGTTAGATAAGTATCAGTATAAGGCATGATATACCTGAAGTTGTTGATAATTATGACGCATCGTTGACTTTGCTCTTTTTCTTTCTCATAGCTTGCTTCTCAACCCAACTTCTTGGACGCTTTCCTTTTCTCACAAACATAACTTTTTTTCAGACCTTTGACCATATGTACATCAAGGTTTTGGTGCATCATATTTTCACTTGGTTTTATTATTGAGGAAGAAGCATGGCACAATTACTTTCCAGGCCTATTTTTCTTTTACAAATATGTTCAATTTCATTATCAGCCTTATCGACAATCTTATTTAAGTAAACATGAGCTTCTTTACAATAAGATAACTTAGCTGCCAAACTTATCAATTATCATCCTCTTGAATGATCCTCCCTCTTGCATGTTGAATAAAACCATTTCTTTTCATCTCTTGTACATCTTTTAAAAATATATTGACGAGGAACTAATTTTAACACCATTTCTATCAAATATTTTCAAAGCATGACTGCATAATAAGAAATTCTATAAACAAGTTGTTGAGGTAAACACAAAAGAGACCAAGCATAAAAATGTAAAAGCAAAATGCTAATGAACCTAACCGAAATTGATAGCAAGATTGGGAATGTTGAGAAACAGAGATATATGAATTTTTTTTTTTGTCTAGAAAAGTTAAGTGAGTTAAATTTTGAAAGCTCGTCTTAATTAAAGCATGTCTCAACCTAAAAAAATTTCATAGAAATATTTATACATCACATATAAACAAAGTTCTTACATCAGTAATGAAATTTAAATTCTTAATCTTATAAAACACAGATTACTAATTGAATTAATCTTCTTTTTCTTCAAAGATACATGGTATAAAAACAATGCAATTAGAATCTAAATTGAAACACCAACCAAAAACTGAGAGCAAAAGAAGAGAATAGTGGAGCTTCAAAACTCCAAGCAATTGATCAAGCACGAAGTGAACCGAATAAAAACGAAATTAAATTTTGATTAGATAATGATGTAGAATCCATTGGCATCATGAAAGGGGCTTGAGTAAACTTGAGGATTGAGTTTACCTTACCAGTCAGTCACTTCTTTTCTTCTTTCATGAAATAAGTAAACATAAGTAAATGTATTAAATTTATTATTTTAAGCAGCTCTTTCTTTCAAAAAAAAAAATCAAAACAAGTTTTCTAAAATTTTAATTAATCGATTTATTTTTTTGATTTTCAACTAATTTAATTGATGAATAAACTTCTTCTGTTAATAACTCAAATGAACAAAATTAATTTATTTTTGTGATAAATTGAACAATAAATGAACGAACTAAACAAATTACATAATAAAAACCATGGTTAATGACCGGGTATCTATCATCTATTATATATATAAAAACTAGTCTTTGATCAGGGAATAATTTAATTAAAATTTTAAAATTATAGAAACTAATTATATGATAAATTTTTGCATACATCAAGAATTAATATACATTTTTTATACTCAAAATACTTGTAATCTTATATGATAGAAAACGAAAACATTAAGGACAAAAATAAAAATTTACTCACAAAATTATAATTTTATATTGCTAATTGCTGTCTTTATGATAATGATCGATTAAAATCTCACTAAACATTCTTCCCGTCTCATACTATTTGTCCTTTTAAAGTATTTTAATTTTCTTAAAAATATTTACCATTATAAAACATTATTTTATTTAATCAATAATATTTTCATTTATTGGTTTTTATCAAAAATAATTAAATGGATTTACAACTCATTTAATGAAGATATTGTTTTAAAAAATATTTTATTATAATAATTTGTATAATTAATAATTTTTTTTGAATGATTCATATTATTTTAAAAGATAAATAATATAAAATAGAGAAAATAAATTATTTTTGTTAAAAATTAAAAATATGATAATGATAAATATGGTGAATGGTATTAGATGATAGTGATAACGGTAATAAATTATTAATAATGGAGAATTTTAAATTGCAACAACAATAGTAAAATAATGATATTTGTGGATGATAACCAGCAACATTTGTTATGAAAGATGTTAAATAGTAATCTCATACATCAGGAGTGATAATAGTGATGAATGACGTCAAACTATGATAATGTTGGAAAAATTTATGAGATAGAAGTCAAGCATATCAAATTGTAACAATTAAAATTGTTAAGTAATGATATTGGTAGAAGAGATATAAATTATAGAAAATAACGATAATGTTAGATGGTGGTAATGATAGGAGTTTTGTGCTAAAAATTATTAAACGACATTAATAAATGTTCACACAAAAGTAAAAAATAAAATTCTATCCAATTTATTTTTAATCCAACATCATTTTTAGAAAACCATTTATACTAAGATAAATGATTAAAAAACCAATACTATAAATTTATCTTTTTGACTCAACAAATATTAAAATAAAATAAAATAAAATAATTTTATTTTATTCCTTTTCCTTATCTTAATCATCAATTGATTCTTAAATATTATACTTATTAATAAAACTTTCTACTTTTAAATTTATAACTTTTATTTTTAAGGCATGATCACACAACATTTTTTTTATAATTATGGTAAATACATGATTTTTTGAAATTGAAATTTCAATTTTAAAAGTTTAATTTTATAGATTTCTAATATAATTAAAATATATTTTTTAATTTTTATCCTCTATGAATTATATTTTCTAACCTCATTTCAATATGATAAATATTTTTTTTTATTTTTATCACTTTATTTTGTTATTATTACTATTATTTTTATCATTATTATCATATTTTTTTTATTATCATTAACATTCTTGTCATTAATATCATTACTTCTACCATCAATTACTAATATCATTGTTATCATCATCATCTTTATTATTATTAATCAATTATTATTATTTTCATTATCATTTTAATTATTTTATGTGATAACTACTACTAATCACTTTTTCTCTAACATTGTGATTAAAAATAATTGAAATAAGTAATCATGAAAAATAATTTACAAACATAATTCAAAATATGTACCTATACATCAAATTTTGTGAAATAATCAATGATGCAATGAAAAAAAATAATTTGATCTTATTTTTCCAAACCAAAAGCTTAGTGAATGTTATCAAATGAGATTTTAGTCAAAATAAAATCAACAATGATGAAAATCCAACTTTTGTGATTAAAGATCTTATGAAAAAAGTTCATATGGGTTACACAAGTTATTGTTAATCATTTTATCATTATTAATATTCTCAGTCTTATGGTGTAAGAAGTATTAGGATGCATTGATCAAAATGCTAAGCTTAATCTTTTTAATGACTATCATATCTCTTATAGGTGGTGTATGAAATGTAGATTACATTTGATGAAGCCACCTATAATTCAAGTGAAGCCGCTTGTATAAGATTGAAAATAATTTCTAGAGCACTCATGAATTGACCAGCCATATACATGACCTGTTTGCGTAAAATTGATGAAAACGGAAAGAACTGTGGGGTACAATATGACACGTGAACCTCTAATTTACACCAAAGTATTTTTGGTTCATAGAAGTTCTGTTTCACCAAAACACTATCAGTTAAGCTTATTTGTCTAAATCTAATTCATAGTTCAAGAAATATAAGATTTGATGCATTTGCAATCATTATGTAAACTTAGCAAAACATCTTTCTTATCCTTTGTTTTATTGAAAATTTTAAAACCTTTTGAAATATATAAGGGATCGTTCTAAAAATTAAATATTTCAAAAGGTTTTAAATCTGATAATTAATATTATTATTTTAAGTTTAAATATTTAAATTAATTTATAATTATCATTATAATTTTAAGATATTTAGAATTTATTATTAATTAATTCAAATTTATTTTATAAATTTATTACTTTTTTGTTCATTGGACGTTTATTATGACTTCATTTTTAAACCGTTGAGAAATTATTACAATTTTATTTTTTGCCAATATAAATTTAATTTTTTATCATTGTAGGTTCTAATTTATAACTGTTGCTTACATCCAAATTTTCTATATATATAACTAATTTTTGCTCAGTTGATATACTAATATTTCTTACTAGTTCTATTTCTAAATTTATTCAAAAGAAATTGTTATATCTTAAAGGATTATACTATAAATGTATAAATTTTTAAAGACAACACTATCACATGTCTCTAGTTACGTGTCACCAAATTATTTCAACAAGAAATCACATGATCTTCTCCTTTTCTAATGTTTCATGCATGGTTTAGGGAAAGAATATGTATATATAATTTGGATATAATTTACCTAAATCTCGTTATTGTCATTCTAGAAAGAATATATATATATATATATATATATATATATATATATATATCATTCCAAAAATAATTTTATTAACTCTCATAAATAATTAAATTTTATTAATTTAACCGTTAAATTAATAAATTATATTGTATAGATTATTCTTACAAAGTTTCATAATATTTAAAAAAATTGATACTTTAAAAATAAATTCAAATTAATAGATAATATATATATTATAATATTTGTTAATTTAATTTATTTAATAAAATATCAAATCTTTTTAAATTTTATAAAATTTTGTAAGGATGATTTATATAATATAATTTATTAATTTAACAATTGAATTGACGAAATTTAATTATTTATAAAAGTTATTAAATAGAATAATATTAACTAAAATTATTTCTGAAATGATTATATATATATATATTTTGTATATTATGTGTCATAGTTACTGATCATCAGATAATTCTGAGCTGCACTTTGAATTTCAGAAAGAGAAATTGTATTTATACAATTTTATTATACAATAATGTATACAATAAAAAAAATAAAAAAAAATGTATATAATAAAATATTAATATGATGAAAGAAGATAGTCTAAAAAACATGTTATATAAATAATTTAAAACTTTGTATCAAATGGATTATTTAGGTTTGGTTTAGGATGGTTACGAGTTTTTAGTTTTTGATTTTTAAATTAGTTTTAAAAATAAAATCTATTTGAAAAAAAAAATTTAAATTTTTTTAACATATTTTTAAAACAGTTTTAACTCAAATCTTAAAACTAAAAAAAACTAAAAAAAGAGGTTTATTGAATATTGTTTATATTTTTAAATTTATTTAATATCACTACTACTAAATCATCACCTTATAATAATAATAATAATAAATTTTTATTATTTTAAAAAAAATTAAATTTTATTTATCTAATTTGTATAATAAAAATAAAATAAATAATATTATTTAATATATAAATGATATTAAACTTAAAATATTATAATATAATTTTATATTAGATAATTATATATAATATAATATTATAATATATATTATTTTTCTATAAAATAAATACTAAGTAATATAAAAATATTATAATAATATATAAAATTATTTATCTTATATATTAATTATCAAATAATATAAAACTGTATAATTATATAATATTATTTATATTATAATCACCATAATAATAATGATAATAATAATAATAATAATTTATTTTTATTATTTTAAAAATTATTATTTTTATTTAAATTTATATATTAAAAATAAATAATATTAATTTATATATAAATTAAATTGAATTAATAATATTATAATATAATTTTATATTATATAAATATTTATAATATATATTATATTTATATAAAATAAATACTGAATAATATACAAATACATAATAATATACATAAAATTTTATATTTTGAATACTAATAATCAAATAATATGTAAAATATTAATTTATATAATTATATAATATTTTTTATATTATTACTAATATATTTCTATCATTATCTCTTAAATATTATTTTTATTCTTATTGTTATCATTATGACTGTCATAATTATCATCATTATAATAAAAATAAAAATAAATTATTTTTTATTAATTTTTAAAATATAAAATTTATATTATTTTGATATAATTTAATTTTTTAAATTAATATTTTTATTCATATATTTTTTATAAATTTATATTAAAATGATTTAATTTACTTTTATAATAATTTTAAAAAAAATAAAAATAAAAATAAAAATTAAAAAAAAAACTAATTTTAATTTTTAAATTTTTAAAACTAAAAATCACTCAAACGGATTTTAGATTTTTAAGTAAAAAATTGTAACTGCATTCGGGAATAATCAAGAAATTTTCTTCTATAAGATAAATATTAAAAATAATGTTTATACATTTATATTGATATATTAAAAAAGTTAAAAAAAATATGATGAAGATAGATAAAAAATATATAAATATAATTATTCATATTAAAAATTATAATATAGTTCCACATTAATAATATTTTTAATTAAATTAAGATTATGATAGCATTTTTGCTATATATTAAATATTTGCATGGTTATTAAAGCCAAACATCTAAGTGCCAAACATCGACAATGAATTATTCATTAATCATTAATGTTATATCATCAGTTATCCATGATCAACACTAGGAAATCATTACCACAAGTACGTTGGGGGTACTGGGATTCAATCTGTGTTTGCTAATGATTGAATTTTCCATGGAGATATACCCTTTTCCATTTTCACATAAAATTTTGCAACTCGACCGCAAGATAGCAGCACATATGCCAACTATTAACATTGGTTGCATTGA
This sequence comes from Canavalia gladiata, assembly GCA_037954105.1. Lineage (NCBI taxonomy): Eukaryota > Viridiplantae > Streptophyta > Magnoliopsida > Fabales > Fabaceae > Canavalia > Canavalia gladiata. The sequence continues at coordinate 67,350,667 of CM075658.1, forward strand.
ATGCCATCGTGACAAAGCATGAACCAACATTCTAGTTGAGGGTATGCAAGTTCAATCTCCTTTTATGTCCTTAAGACGTGACCAATTATCACAAAACTTGCGCCTTCACATGAAGATTTGCTGAATTTTAGTATTTAATTAGGCCAAGATGTATATTGATCGATCACCGAAACAGAAAAAGTGTTGAAGGGGAAGCTAAATGCAGTTTCCTTGAAGATTTAGATTCATGAAATGGTTTTAGATTGTTTTCAGGAATGCTGAGTGAAGCTGCTGAAGGAATGCCTATAGAGAGATCAAGGTTTAAATCTGGAAGGGCGCATGATGACTCAGCCTCTCCACTTGCAGTATCTGAGACTTCACCATAATTGGACACATGAGGTAATTTACTTGTCTCATTCTTGCAAATGTCTTTTAATTCTGAAGATTTTGAACTATTGGACAAAGGTGGATTTTCAAGGGAAGGGATTTTGTGGTTTAATCGATGATTGTTTGGGTCAATGCCTTTGCTAATGAGTTTTCTTCGCATATGAGAGTTCCAATAGTTCTTCACTTCATTATCTGTACGTCCAGGCAATCTTCCAGCTATTAGTGACCACCTGTACAACGCAATATTAAATAATTAAAATGAATTCTTCTTTTCTCCATTTATATAGAAGCCCAATTTATGCATACATCCAAACAATTAATTATGTGAGGAAGTTTTTTTTTTTATTGCATTAGAGGTGTGAATTTTATTTATTCAATCTAATTCAATTCTAATATACGTGAGTTAGAGTTAAAATAATTTTTAAACTTATAAAAATTTAAACTATAAAGTTGATATGGTTAAAAATCTATTAAATTTTATAGGTTAAAATTAATTTATGAATTTATTTTTTTAGACGATTTTTTATAACAATCTTTTTTATTTTATTTTATTTTTAAATAAAATATTAATAAAAATAAAAAAAAAATAAAAGTATAAAAAAATTTAAGAAAAAAGAAAATTTTAGAGATAAATGAAAAAATATTTAGAGAAAAATATAAAATTTAAAAAAAAAAGATAAATAAATTAAAGAATATTTTAATACAATAAAAATTATTAAAAATAATTTTTAAAAAAGAGAAATAACGAAATAAATAAATGAAAGAAAAAATTAAAAAGAAGATAAAATTTTATAAAAACTAATTAAATATAAATTAGGATTATATGAATTATTTCATATTTATCTCACTTAATTTTATAATTATATAGATTGGAGTTTAAAAAATTCTACTTTTAAACGAGTTATAAAATAAAAGGATTACATGGTAAAGATGGATGAGTTAGTTTACACCATTCCACTTGATTTGAAGGTCACATAAGTTAGGGATCAAAAAATCTAACTTTTAAATTAATTATAAAATAGAATATTATAAAATAGAGTTGGATGAATTAACTTATATTCATTTCGTTTAATTTGAAGGTTACGGGTAAAAGATCATACTTTTATATAAATTACAAAATAAATGGTTATAGAAAGGATCATATTGCTAACCCACACTCATCTTACTCAATTTAAATGTTGCACGAATTTAGATTTAAAAATTATATTTAAAATAAATTATAAAATAGAAAAAAATAAAATATGATTAGATGAGTTAACTTACATGCTGACCTACATTTTAAATTAAGGATTATATGGGTTAAAACTTAAAAAAAACCATATTTTTAAATAAGTTACATTAAAAAAAATTTATGATAAATAAATCAACTTTTAAATCATAGACCAAGCTCTAATTTAAAAAAAAAAAATAACTTTTCGTTGATGTTGATTAAGGCTAAGGTAGATAATGTTGATAAATACACATATTTACAAAATCAAAAGTTCGTTCCACTTGAAATGCTAAAAATACATTTTTATTAAGATATTTTTTAATATATCCTCTTATGAATATGTTATTTATTTAAAAAACTAACAAATCTATCTTCTAAATTGGTTATTTTTAAAAATTATTTTAACTGTCATATAATCTGATCAATCATAAAAAACATGTATTAAAGAATGTGATTAATCATTTTTTTTCCTTTTATACATGCATAAAAATACAGGTCAAAAGCGTTAAAAGAAGAAAGTGTATATACCATTTGAATGTATCCACAAAAAAGAAAAGAGTAAACTGATAGAAAAGAATATGATATTGTAATAGATAATGTAATTAAAAATAGAGAAATAAAAATATATAAAAAGCGTGATGAAAAAAATAATAATAATTGGTGCTCCCAAAAAGGGAAGGAAGAATTTCATGTTTAGTTTATAATTAAATTCGCACCGGTTTCCAAGAAGTGCATGAAGCTTGATGATGAGATCTTCTTCATCTTCAGCAAAGTTGCCCCTTTTAAGGTCTGGCCGTAGATAGTTTATCCATCTAAGCCTGCAACTTTTACCGCATCGAAGTAAACCTAATTATCATCAAACGAAATGTATGTGGTCAGATATATATATATATATATATATATATATATATATATATATTTTATAAGCTACCAAATTTTATTAAGATAGGAGTAGAAAGGTACCCAATCCATTACATAATAAAAACATACAATTTACACAATATAGAGGATTGAAATACCAATGTGGTCAGATATATCAATATTAGGCAGAGTTATATTTTAATAAACTAATATAAAATTTTATATTATTAATTAATTAAAATTTATGACAATTATAATTTTTAAAATAATTATTATAAAAATATTTTTTAACAATGTAATAGTTTCTATTGAATAACAATACAAAATTATTCTTTGATTAAATATGTTTGTTACATGTACGTGTGTGTGGTGTTGCTTGTGTAGACAACTTAGCCATTTCATGTTATTATTATTATTATTATTATTATTATTATTATTATTTACTAATGGTTGTTGCAATTAAGGGGTTCCATATACCTGCAGCCTGAGGGAGTGTACGCCAACAAACATCAGCATGTTTGTTGATATAATCTATGAGTTTCTGGTCTTCTTGCTTGGACCAAGCTCCTTTATTCAAGTCTTGGATATCAGAGGTTGGCTTCCTCATTTCTCTTCTTTTACTTGAGTTTCCTTGAAAGGGTATGTAGACCAACTACAAATGGAAGAGCCGAGGAGGGACGACAATAAGGGGAAGTGTTAGAGAGAAACCAAAAAGAATGAGAGGGTTGATATGATGAAAGGAAGGAATATATAGTTACTATGGTTGGTTGTTTGGATATAAGGAACTCAAACCAGTTGACTTGGACCGGTGGTTTTGCATCATACATGACTGCGTGGTTCATGCGTGATTCACAACACACCTTCGTACAAAGAGTTGGTGCAATGCCACGCAAACACTATTTACTTATGGAAATCACATGATTCTTCATATTCATACATCTTAAAATCAGGTGCATGGTCAAGATAAAAAAAAAATAGATAAAAATAAAACAAAATCTAATATGATAAAAAAATATATTGAGATGTAAATATTTTTAGAATATAGGATTATTATTTTTATTTAAAAATAGATGAAAAGAAGAAAAATAGAAGAAATGTGATAAAATAATAATAGGATAAGAAAAATATATATAAAGATAAAAATAGTAGTAGAATATAGATATATGATAATTAAAATATTTAATAAATAAAAATATTAGAAACATTTTTAATATATATTTAAAAAAATAATTTATGAACTGAATATTTATTTTTCAAAATTTGGTCATTAAAAATATATTGAAAAACACATTGCTAATATTTCTCAAGAAAGAAAAGAACTACCAATGTTGTGTTGTTCTATTCTTGCCAAATTGAGAGAATCATGACATACGGTTGGCTTCAGTGTGATTGGCGGTGAGGCACTTTGACTTTTCAATCTAACTTACCGTCAGATTTCGTTCTGTGTGTATATATACATATATAGCATTTGGGAGAAGAGATAGTAGGGAAAATATGTTATGAATGTATGTGTGACAATATATTATTTAAAAAAAAAATACTATTTTTTAAATATAGAAACAATGTAATAAGAAAAGTATTTGAATATATTATTTAAAAAACAGACTTAAAGAGAAAAGGGTAAGTTGGCGGTGTGTCACCTGTAAGTGTTGACTGTTAGCTTTTTTTAGATCATTTATTGTTGTTGTTCTGCTTTGGTGAAACCGGATTCTAAGGTGGGTACATGCATGTTTTCACGAGCTAGGTTTTTTAATTTCTTTCTTCTTTTATGCTCTATGCAAAAATTTGATTATTTGGCCCATTCTCAATAAGTTTAGTGGAAGATATTTCCCAACAGACACATTGATGGCCCATCGGCAAACCCTTTTAACTTTTTACCATATTTTTTTTAATAAAGTTTTATTATTAAATTATCTGTTAAAAAATATTTTAATAATAATTAAATATTATAATAGTTAAAATTTAATATACTTTATGTTGATTTAATATATTTTATATAAATTTATATAACTGTTATAAAATATCTATAAAAAAAATTATTTTTTAGTGTATAATTTAATTATATTTTCATATAGTTTAAGTAGTAAGTATGTAATTTGATTAAAATATATATTTTTTATACCATCATTTAATTATGATTTTTATAATATTATAAATTATTTATTTTTAAAATAATTATTTAAAAGTTATACTTTCAATATTTTCTAATCAACTTATATTATAAAAAAATTTAGCTTACAATATAAATTTTTTAACTAACGATATTTGAAAATGATATTTATAATTTTAGGATGGTGGTTAATTAAATCCGGTTTGGTGTTTATTTGGTAACCAGTTAAAAAATTAACTTTCATACTTTTGATACAAAATACATATATTAAAAAAAATTTATAATTATAATATATTTTAGTTATATTTAAAAAAAATAAAATTAATTTTATTTTAAAATTAATTGTATAAACTTTACCCTTAAATTTCAGTACATAAAGTTGTTTCAAGTGGAATGTGAATGTGGTAAACCAATCGCGCCGCCCTGTTTTGGCTTAATTTCGTTTTTATTTTGTGCATAAGTTTATAACAAGGAAAGCTATCTCCTTAGTAAATGTTATTATCTTATCAATATTCTGGTACATTATATATATTTATTTAATCTTATAGTAAGGATGTCATCATGTTTGCTTTCAAGTTAATTTAGACTAGCTTTTTCTCAAATGCAATGCTGACCAGTGCATTCGGGAAATTAATATTTTTAAGTTAATTAACATTACTTATATATATATATAACATAAAAGTAATGTTAAATGTAGGCACTAATTTTTTTATTTCAATCTTTAAAGTAAATTTTAAATTAATCATCAAAACTGTATCATTACTGCATTAATATTTTTTAAGTAACATTTACTTGTTTACATTTGAACAAGCATCGCCAATACTTTATGAAAAAAATCAACTTTGCAACACCTTTCTAGATAAATGTTGCACATTAATTTTCTGTTTTACAAAATCAATTTAATCTATAATGGCACTATTGAAGCTTTTAATGGCGGAGGCCTGATTGTTTGTTTTTATTCTCTTCCGAGGATTCTTTCATTCCCACTTTTGAGTCCCTTGGAGTCTTAAATAACATTCAACTAAAATGTTTTAATTTCTTGATTGACACCATAAGCAACTATTGCATATAAGCTATTTAAGTTTGAGATGAATTCTTTTTTGTCATAATCATTAAAGTTGATAATTTATTATTAGTGGTTTGGAATAAATTTTTTTAATTATAGAACTTATTGATAATAGATTACCAATGGTTTGGAGTGAAAATTTGGAGCCATTAAAAATTGATAATTATTAATAATTTGGGATAAATTTTTTGTTATAAATACTAGTGTAAAAAAAATTATAACAAATTTTTATATCAATTATGGATTAACCAATGTAAAAATTTTATATATCAAATTTTTATATTAATTAATAATTAGTTAATGTAAAAATTATTTTTATATTAATTAAAATTTTAAACTATATAAAAAATACTTTTTATATCAATTAAATATTCATCCTTTCTTACACATTCTATTCTCTTTCTCACCTCACCTTCAAAGTTGCATGATTCTCGTGTTGTTTAATGTTATTTAGAATACCAACAAGCTTGACGTTTTCTAATCATAATTTAGTGAAATGAAAAGTTTTTTTTAAAAATGTTTGAAAATCTTAAGCAAAATTAGAGTACAAACTGAAAAGCATCATTTTTTTTATTTTAATTTTTAAACTAAGATTTTTTTTTTCTTTTTCTTTTGTTTTGGAATTCACAAGTCCTAGATATATAGATTAAGAAATTTTCTAATATGGATGGAAATGAATTAGATCATACAATATAAGTTTATAATTTTACTGGTTTAAAATTTAATTTGACTTAACCTTTTAAAAAATAGATGGGTTCAAATTTTTTAAGTGAACAAGATAAAGTTGGATTTATAAAAAAGTTTGTTTAACCTATTTAAAAATTTATTTATCTTTATATATTTATATTTATTATATTATTTTAATATATTATATTTATAATAATATTAATATATTAATATAATTTGTTAAGAATTAAAATTTTAATTTTTAATAACAAACAAAAGAAACTCCGGATGATTTTCTTCTTATCCTCAAAATAGAAACCCCTCTACTGTTTTCGTCTACCTTCATGGTTTTAGAATTTCACTCCACACATTCTTAATCTTGAGCAAGATACAGTTTATGTGATCTACCTTCACTTAACTCCTAATGCATGAGATGATTTTGTAAAAAAAATATATGTCATATATAAAACATCGCCTAATATATATGATGCAAGTTATATTATTATCTAGATTTAAAATAATACACTGAATTCATTGTTTGTTAGATAATTTTGATTAAATTTTTATACATGTGGTATTAATAAGGGTTAGATTAATAATTTTGTAACTTAAAAGAATGTTATTAAAATTATTTTCATAAAAAGTTTAAGCTTGTAAACCTTTTAAATAGTATATATATATATATATATATATATATATAAACTTTATACTTATTTGATAGTCTTTTTACCTTATAGACTTTAAGTTTATTAAACTTTTTAATCAATCATTTGTATAAATTTTAAGTTTATTTATTAACTTTTTTATATTGTAAACTGTTAAACAAACTTGTACGTCTGGTAAATTCTAAAATAGGCTAAACCTTGACAATAAAAAAATCTTACAAAAGTTAACAGATCCAAGCTCAAACCTTAAAATTTTTAAACAGAACAAACTTAAATATTTAAAATCTAATTCGACTTAATATATTTTTATCTCTAACCTCCACTCACCGTTAGTTTAGGAAGATTGAGAAATCAAAATCTATTATTGCTGTGAGTAATGTGGTTCAACTTTATTTTAATTTTTTATGTATTCCAACAAGGTGCTGGTCATTTTGGTAAATGACCGCAATGGTTGCTTTCAAAAGTTACGATAAACCTAGTTGTTTCATAATTCTTACCTAATATGATTTTGAAACTTGGATAAATTAGTTAATCTTATAAAAGTTAACAGATCCAAACTTAAACCTTAAAATTTTTAAACAAATTAAACTTAAACATTCAAAATCTAATTCGATTTGATATATTTTTATCCCTAAGCTCCACTCACCATTAGTTTAGGAAGATTGAGAAATCAAGATCCATTATTACTGTGAGTAATGTGGTTCAACTTTATTTTTTTTTATGTATTCCAACAAGGTGTTGGTCATTTTGGAAAATGATTGCAATGGTTGCTTTCAAAAGTTACGATGAACCAAGTTGTTTCATAATTCTTACCTAATATGATTTTGAAACTTGGATAAATTAGTTATTCTTACAAAAGTTAACAAATCCAAACTTAAACCTTAAAATTTTTAAACAAATTAAACTTAAACATTCAAAATCTAATTTAATTTGATGTGTTTTTATCCCTAATCTCCGCTCACCGATAGTTTAGGAAGATTGAGAAATCAAGATCCATTATTGCTACGAGTAATGTGGTTCAACTTTATTTTATTTTCTTTATGTATTTCAATAAGATGCTGGTCATTTTAGTAAATGACCATAATGATTGCTTTTAAAAGTTACCATGAATCTAGTTGTTTCATACTTCTTATCTACTATAATTTTGAAATTTGAATAAATTAGTTATTCTTGTTGTTACTTTTGTTGTTGTAGGCTTATCGTGCATCTTCTAGGAAATTGAAAGGCTTGCCTCGAGATATAATACATACTAATTTAGGTTTGACGTTAAGGTCACTATGATCGAGAATAGTTCAAAGGTTAAAGGTTAACATTATTCTTCTATATTTTAGTTTTATTGAAAGTGATAGAAGATTGCTGACATTGGTAAATTATTGTGTTGTCGAGGCTAACAAATCTAATGATTGCTTGGAAATGTTTATGAAATTGCAAGCTAGTGTATACTCTAATCGTAACTTGCTGGCAGTTCTAATTGGTATTAAACAAAAGCATAATGTTGATGCTATGATGCATAGGTATGTTTGATGATTGCTTAGATTATCCTAATATTATTTGAATCAGGATTCTTTACGTAATTTTATTCATTTCAGTTTCTTGTAGAAAATTTTGAAATCATTTTATTCCATTATGATGACAATGTGGATGGATGGTGGAATCTTGATCGGAGTCACAAGACCATACATGTTGTCGCTTGGAATCAAACGAAGTGGTAAGTATAAGATTTGTTATTGATGTCTTTTTATTCCAGTCCGAAATATGTTTATTGAACGGAGATTGCTTTAATTCTTTGGGGAAACTATAATCATAAATAGGGCATATTCTATCTTCATTAAGTGGATAATTTTTTAAAAATCAAAATATATCTTTGAAAATGTAAGATAGTTAGACTATGTAAAAGCTATATGACACGCTCGTCGTAAACGCGCAAAACTAATTTCTAGATTTCCCCCAAACTATTGGTATAGTATAAGGTGCAACCTAGGTCATCTCACAAAGACCATTTCAGATTCTTAAGCAAATAAGGAGAAAATTAGAATAAAGGGATTTTGTAAAGATTTGATATTGAGTTTTAAACACAAAATACAGAATGAAATTAATTTACTTAACAATTATCAACTCAAGGAATTCAGAGGCTATTTTCTTAACTAATCATTGATCACTAAAATCATGCATTGTGTTTATCAACCTAGGATCATCTGGAACCCCTAAAATGATCTTTGAATTCTCTACTGAGAAACCTCTCAGAATTTAATTGATTATGATCAACAAGATTTGGTAACCACTTAATCTTTTATCTAAACAAATTTCAAAATCAGAATTCAGTTGAAGTAAGTAATAAAATGAAAACCTTCAATTAAATTACTTAATTTCTACTCTTCAAACTTTTGGAAAATGATTTACCAATCAAAAACCAATTATAAATCAATTATGCATTAATCAAAATACGTCAACCGATCAAACTTTGATTAAAGAATAAAATTGAAGAATATAGTGAAGCAGAGTAGAAACCACTTAATATGCATGTAAATAAAGATCAAGACCTCAAAGTTAAAATGAAAATAGCTTGAATCCTTGAATTGAAACTACAAACCTAGCCTTCCATGAAGGAGGCAAACTAACAACAAAGAAAAAGGAAAACTAACAACAAATAAATCCTAAGCCTTCCATGTAGGAGGCAACTGACAACAAATAAATCCTAAGCCTTCCATGTAGGAGGCAACTAACAATAAAGAAAACATAAGCCTTCCATGTAGGAGGCAAACTAACAAGAAAGAAAACATAAGCCTTCCATGAAGGAGGCAAAACTAACAAGAAAGAAAGAAAGAGAGAAGGAAAGAAAGAAAATGGTATTGGAGTTAATCTCCAAAATGGTGTATGTCTCCTCTTGCAAACCCTTCTATTTATAGAGGATTTTTGAGGCATCATCTTCAGAAAGTCACCAACTAGGATATTACTTTTCTACCCTTTTCTTGCTTTCACATGGGCTTTGTTGAAATTGCAAAACATTTTTGAATTTTTGCCACCAATGAGCACAACAATTTTGACTTTCTTGCACCGCAATTTCGGATGTTCACATGTCCGAATTAGAGCTTGACTTCTGAACAAAAGTTGTAGCCCTGGATCTTAGCTGTCCAACAAAGTTGATTTCATCTCAATATGACTTCTATATCTCAAGATATGGCCGGATCTTTGCACACTGTTCAAATTCCACGTCAGCAACACTATCTCATCTTTTGAGATAATTTCGGAGTCCTAAACATCCAATTTAGAGTCTGATCTTGCTTTGTAACTGTGGACACTTCTTTAAGCTTTCATTCAAGATAAATTTCATGATTTTTGGATGTCTACAACTCCTATTATGCTCAAAATACTATAATAGTGTCATTTTAATCGGGTAAGCAAAGAAATTCAATTAAACTTCATATGAACCCACACTCATAAAATATGACAAAGACCACTTAATTGAACATATAAGAAGTCTTAATGAGATAAAAGTGAGAGATAATTATTTATGAAATCTATGCTTATCAAATTCCCCCACACTTATATTTTGCACGTCTCGGGCAAACTTAAGTTAAGGATTGGTGCTATTTTTTTTTTTTTTTTTTAAAGAACATCAAAGTTTTGAGTTGATTTCTCAAGAATTCACAAAATTTCATGAAGCATTCTTTCATCACATTTTTGAAATTACTTAGAAAGGCAACTTTAATTTGAAAAACATAGATTGAGAAAGATAAAACCTCACATGATATACTCTGAATCTCTCAAGTGTTTGATTTGGTAAGTGTTTCTCTCAAATTCAATCCATGAAAGATGAACTATCATAGGCTTGCATATCTTCTACTTCTCTACTACTATATACACATGCAATGCACAAATCAAGAGGTCTTTATTCTGGTTATAACGGGATTAGAAAGATGAAATGATATATTGAAAAGATACAATGTTAGACCAAGGAAAATGGTAAGAATTGAGAACTGAGTTTAAGTGCAAGTGTGAGAAACAGATATTACTTCTTCATTCTTTTTTTTTCTTTTCTATTTTTTTTTCAATATAATAGTTTATTTATTAATTTCTTGCTTCAGTTTTTTTTTTCAACCATGATATTGATGAACACAACAATAATCTCCCACACATTTATTGAAACACTTATGGTATGATAAATCCAGCATTCCTCACCTTCTATGGTCAAACAAAGTTGTTTTTTTTTTTTTGATTTGTGGTGAGCTAAAAAGAAGAAAAGGCTAATCAGCTCAAAGGGCTGATCAAAGGATAAAATTATATGGTTTGGTTATTTGGCCAAGTGGTTTGTTCAAGAAAAACAGTGTCTCAATCATTTTTGTACAATTCATGTGAAAATGTAGCTTCAAAAAGAATCAATGCAAGTTCTGAAGTAACATATTCCATGGATGAAAATCACACAAGAAAGAAAATAATAATAAGGCTCAAAATCTCACAGGTAATATATTTATCAAATCTAATCTATCTAGTTCAAATATGTGTTGCCAAACTAATTAATCTTGAAATGTAAATTATTTTGCTTAAATTATTTTATGAAATCTAAAGAACAACAAACTTCCACATTCAAATTTTTTTTTTAAATCATAAGATGCGTATCAAGAGTCAAGTGTAACTCCTTACTCACCCATCTTACTTAAAGCAAGTTTATGATTCTAACCTAATTTTTTTTTTTTGGTTTTTTTTTAATTTTTCTTTTATATTGGACCATCCTCCCCCCAACCTATCCAAGACATTGTCCCCAATGTCTTAGATGGAATTTCATATAACAGGAAAAGAAATGTGAGAAAACCACCAAAGTAAGGAAAAGTTATAACCGAAGAGTGGTATCTGGTTCTCTTTTGTCTCTGCCATCCTGATTTGGTTGGTTCACCAGCTGCATTGCTATATTCTAAAAATGGTGAAAATTTCAAATAAATTGAAAAGAAAATGTAAATGACAAACATACATGCATGAGAATGAACAGTAGTTGTGATTGTGGCTCACATCTTCCTCTGGTTTTACGTCCAGTAACGGCTGAAACGCCTTCTAAGAGTCGAGGATGTGCTTCCCATTCAGTTTTCTTGTAAACTGACAGAAGGGTCTTTTAAAGTCAGATTCCCAAGACTATAACGTGCTTTTTCCTTACGGAATAGTTCAAACAAATCAAGAATAGTATACCTAAAAAAAATTGTTAGAAAGGTTAAAAATTTTATACAAACTCAAAAAATTGTTAGAAAGGTTAAAAATTTTATACAAACTCCTAAATAAGCCTAGGAAACTAAAATGGTCCCCGGCAACGGCGCCAAATTTTGACACGCTCGTCGTAAACGCGCAAAAATAATTTCTAGATTTCCCCCAAACTATTGGTATAGTATAAGGTGCAACCTAGGTCATCTCACAAAGACCATTTCAGATTCTTAAGCAAATAAGGAGAAAATTAGAACAAGGGGATTTTGTAAAGATTTGATATTGAGTTCTAAACACAAAATACAGAATGAAATTAATTTACTTAACAATTATCAACTCAAGGAATTCAGAGGCTATTTTCTTAACTAATCATTGATCACTAAAATCATGCATTGTGTTTATCAACCTAGGATCATCTGGAACCCCTAAAATGATCTTTGAATTCTCTACTGAGAAACCTCTCAGAATTTAATTGATTATGATCAACAAGATTTGGTAACCACTTAATCTTTTATCTAAACAAATTTCAAAATCAGAATTCAGTTGAAGTAAGTAATAAAATGAAAACCTTCAATTAAATTACTTAATTTCTACTCTTCAAACTTTTGGAAAATGATTTACCAATGAAAAACCAATTATAAATCAATTATGCATTAATCAAAATACGTCAACCGATCAAACTTTGATTAAAGAATAAAATTGAAGAATATAGTGAAGCAGAGTAGAAACCACTTAATATGCATGTAAATAAAGATCAAGACCTCAAAGTTAAAATGAAAATAGCTTGAATCCTTGAATTGAAACTACAAACCTAGCCTTCCATGAAGGAGGCAAACTAACAACAAAGAAAAAGGAAAACTAACAACAAATAAATCCTAAGCCTTCCATGTAGGAGGCAACTAACAACAAATAAATCCTAAGCCTTCCATGTAGGAGGCAACTAACAATAAAGAAAACATAAGCTTTCCATGTAGGAGGCAAACTAACAAGAAAGAAAACATAAGCCTTCCATGAAGGAGGCAAAACTAACAAGAAAGAAAGAAAGAGAGAAGGAAAGAAAGAAAATGGTATTGGAGTTAATCTCCAAAATGGTGTATGTCTCCTCTTGCAAACCCTTCTATTTATAGAGGATTTTTGAGGCATCATCTTCAGAAAGTCACCAACTAGGATATTACTTTTCTACCCTTTTCTTGCTTTCACATGGGCTTTGTTGAAATTGCAAAACACTTTTGAATTTTTGCCACCAATGAGCACAACAATTTTGACTTTCTTGCACCGCAATTTCGGATGTTCACATGTCCGAATTAGAGCTTGACTTCTGAACAAAAGTTGTAGCCCTGGATCTTAGCTGTCCAACAAAGTTGATTTCATCTCAATATGACTTCTATATCTCAAGATATGGCCGGATCTTTGCACACTGTTCAAATTCCACGTCAGCAACACTATCTCATCTTTTGAGATAATTTCGGAGTCCTAAACATCCAATTTAGAGTCTGATCTTGCTTTGTAACTATGGACACTTCTTTAAGCTTTCATTCAAGATAGATTTCATGATTTTTGGATGTTTACAACTCATATTATGCTCAAAATACTATAATAGTGCCATTTTAATCGGGTAAGCAAAGAAATTCAATTAAACTTCATATGAACCCAAACTCATAAAATATGACAAAGACCACTTAATTGAACATATAAAAAGTCTTAATGAGATAAAAGTGAGAGATAATTATTTATGAAATTTATGCTTATCACTATAAAAATTGGATAAATATTTTAGGTTCAGTTAAGTTATTAAACCAAAAGTCTTAATTTATTTTTCCTTTTTCTGCTTGAGAAAAGTTATGGTATTTGAATCTTCTGATAGCTATAGATGATGAATTGGATAATGAATCACTACATGAGTGGGTTTTTTTATTATAATTTTATTGTGATATTCTTATTTAGTATATTGTGACTTTATACTTATTAGACTGCTTATTCTTATTATAATAGTTTTTCAAGATTATAGTTTTATTTATAATGATATATATATATATATATATATATATATATATATATATGTAAAAATTTACAAGTTTTTCTTTTTTAGGTGGTTTACAAAATGATTTTTATATTTGAATATAGTTTTTATTTATAATTATATCTGTTTTTGGGATGAGAATTTAGAGTTGAAGCATTTTTTTATCATGATAGATGCTACTAAACTTATGGATTTTCTTAAAATACTAGATCATGAAATAAAAAAAGGAGTTGGATGTTGAGTTTGAATTATGGTGACATGAACTATTTTTGTATCTTTATTTTTGGACAATTAATGCAAAATAAGTTGTTTTTTTTTGTTGAAGATGAGTTACATGTGTACGAATCTATCATGTAATAAAAAGTATCATATTTATAAGAATTGTGTAATTGAGTTTTAAAGATAACAGTTTTAGTGAGATAATGTTTCCTTTTAAGTAAGATTATGAAGGAATAAGAGAGGGAAGGAAATTTTCTTTATGAATAGAGGTAATTAAAGTAGAAGTAAAAGAAGTTAATTGTTAAAGTTTGTGGCTATTATAGTTTGTGGCTACTATAATTTGGGATATGAGGTCCTAGGGATTATTTTGTTCTTTAGAACTTTTTAAAAGGAAATTCTCCTAGGTTAACTGATAATTCCTTTCAGAAATAGATTATGTATTTAATTGCATTGAATTATACTTTTATACTATTCTAATTCAATTAAAACTTTTTGGATTAGTGAGAGTTTCGAACAATTCTCTATAGAAATGAAACCTACTTTTACGGTTCGACTTTAGATTCAATTTTAGAGATCCTGATGTCAAACTTTATCCTTCGGTATTGCATGTGACAAAAGATCAAGGGTGGTTATTTCTAAAACACACACAAGCATTAATATTATTTCGAGAAATTGATCCAAGGATCTAAAGATGGGAAATAAACAAATTATAACATTAAAACAATGCTTCATATTCGATTTACATATTCCTAAATTCTAAGACTTTTAAAATTAAAAATACATGAATCCTAAAACACCTAAATTGTAGATAAGTTCAAATTCTATGAAAAAAGAGATGATGTGAACTGCAAGACTTGAAAGTAGAAGGTAGTTGTGAACCTATCATCCTTTCAGTCTCTCCTTTTTCTTTCTTTTCTTTTTTCTGCTTTTACTTCTGTTATGTTTTTTCTTCCTTTCTTTCCTTGATCGCTCTCTCCTTTTCTTTTCAAGGTTTTCTTTCTTTTAAACGAAGGAGTGAAAGTGAATTTTCCAATTTTTGAACCACTACTGTGGTCTTCACCACAAGATGCCTGCAATTAGGTCTACTAATGTAGATGCAGACACTTTCAGCGAGCCACGACCATGATATTTCTCATGGGCTACCCGTGGTTCTTCCTAAAGCTCTATTTTTTTTGGAATTTGTCGACAACCATGCACATAGTTGCTATCATGGGCAGATTGTGGTTCCTGTTGTAGTATATGATGCAATTGCCTTCTTTTTTACTTTTTTCTACCTTAATTACCCCTTTTTTTTTAACAAACTTGCATAAAAAACAAGAAAACACAAGTGATAGCTTACAAAAAGAAGATTTTACATTCTTATATGCCATAAACAAACTACTTTATAAATAGATTGTAAGTAAAATTTAGTTTATGATGTGGCTACATTGACTTAACTAAACCTATGAATAATTACACAAACTATTTTAATACCTTTTATGCTTGTATATAAAAAAGTAGCTTAATATACAAATTAACTTTCAAATAACACAATAACAGTAACTTAAACCATTATCATATGTTCTTTTAGGAAAATACACATCTCATTTTCTCATTCTATGAAATTGGTGGGCTTAAGTTTATATATTAAAGTTTTAGACTACAATGGATCCATCTAACTGTGACAAATCTATACTAATTAATATTTTAACGAATATTTATATTTATCAAAATTTAACCTTCTAAAAATAATATTTTTATATTTTTTTATTTCTCTATAAGTTGTAAGATATTTCTTTTAAAAAAGTTGTTTATACAATAAAATCTATAGTTATTTTTTATGTTGATCTTAATGTTGTTTGGTTAAATAACAAATAATTAATTATTGGAAATGATTTATTACTAAAGGAAAAGTAATGGTTTATTGCATTAAAAATAGATAATTTTATCTTTTATATATTTTTTAAAATTTTGTGGCAATTTTAATTTTTTTATATATTTTTATAAAATTTGTTATATTTTTAATTAATATAAAAATTAACCTTTTATATAGATTATAATAATAACTAATGTAAAAAGTTAATTTTTATATGGATTAAATATGTTTTTAGTCCTTCTAAAATATTCAAATTTTGGTTTTGATCTCTTAAATTAAAAACTTTTGGTTTAAGTTTCTCATTTTTTAAAATACATTGATTATAGTCTCTATATTAACTTAAATTATATTAAATCAAAATAGATTAATCATGATTTGAGGATTATAATCAAAACATTTCATAAATGGTCAAAATTTTCTCTAATAATAATTAATCTAATTTGACTTAATGTAACTTAAATTAATATCAAGAATTATAATTATGATATTTTAAAAAATGAGAAACTTAAATCAAAGATTTTAAAATTGAGAGACCAAAACCAAAATTTAAATATTTTATAAGAACTAAAAACCTATTTAACCATTTTTATATTATTTAAAATATAAAATCAATATAAAAAGTTAACTTTTTATACAGGTTAGACCATAAAATTAATGTAAAAGCTTAACTTTAGTTTTTTACATTAGTTGAAGGTTTAATATATTATTAAATAATAGATTAGTTGTATTTATATCAATTCTAAAATTATAATATAATTTTTTATTAGTAGAATATAGTTGATAATTGATTATTAATGACTTAGGATGAATTTTTGAAATTGTAAAATAAAATAATTATCAATCACTAAATTTAATAATCAATTATTAGTGGCTTATCATAAATTTTTTTAACCATAGAATAATGGTAATAATTTATTTATCAATATATATATATATATATATATATATATATATATATATATTTCTCAATATATATAACATAAATAAGTTCATGTTATACACATTCGCATGCATACACGTTCATACATTTTAACATAGGTTAAGATTAACTATAAGTTTTTATCTTATTATATTTTTTATTTTGAATTTTTTTATGTTTTTTATTAGCTAGTTTAGCCTTTTAAGATTGAATTGTTATGTACAAAAATTAGATTCTTGAATTAAAATCATTGCAAAAGTACTTTGGCTGATTGGATCAATTTTTGAATTTTGTATTTTATCATGTTGTACAAGAAAATCAAATTTTATGTGATTATAAGAATTACAATAATTATATATAGTTGGGGTAATTGAAAAATAACGTATGAAAATTTAATTTGTCGTGAATTTAATAAAAATTATAGAATGGATTTATCATAGGATGTCTTCAAAAAGAAATTATAATAAGGAACATGTACAAGTTTAATGAGATATTTTTAAAATGTTGCAATCTCGTTTTATTCAAAAATAAGTTCATTACCATATTTTAAATGTTGCAAAAAGATACATATTAATTAGCAAGATTTGTAAAATGTTGTAATTAACATAGAAAACGTTGCAAAAAGAAAGAAAGAAAGTAATTGATAACATTTTTAAAATGTCATAATTAATATATAAATATTGCAAAAAGAAGTATCATTTTAAAAATATTTCCGTTAACATATTAAAATGTTCCTAAAACCTTTTAAGAAATTTAATTTTACACAATATTTAATAAAATATTATTAAGATTAATAGTTAATGTTTTTATAATTTTGTGATATTTTAAAAATATTTTTAAAATTAATATATGTTAGTGTATAGAGATATAGTTTAGTTTGAAATTTTATATTTTTTTTATAATAATCCTTCAGTTTTATAAAATAATATTCAATTTATTTTTTAATATAAAACATTAGTATAAAATAAAATAAAATAATTAAAATTTAATTTTTATAAAAAAATAATATTTAAAAAAACATTAAAGACAAAATTATCCTACTCACACATCCTCGAGTGGAGACTTTTCCATTAAACGAAAGAAGAGTGAATATTTGAAGTATACTCATGCCCAAATGCCAAACAACTTAATATTATAACAAATTATGAATTAAACATATTTTGAAGATCTGTTAAAAAAAAATTGATTTTCATCTCTTAATTTTAAAAATTTTAGGTTAATTTTTTATTTTGTAAAATATTTTAATTATAATCTTAATATTAATTTAAATTAAATTAGATTAATTATAAAAAAGTTAAATATTTTTTAAATGTCTTAATAATGATCTTTTAATTATGATTAATCTATTTTAATTTAATATAATTTGAATTAATATCAAGAATCATAAAAAGATATTTTAAAAAATAAAAAATTCAAATCAAAATTTTAAAATTTTAAAATTAAAATCAAAATATAATTATTTTAAAAAACTAAAAATATATTTAACATAAAAAAATATTTATTAATGAATAACATCATTAAATGTTACAATAGTTTTTATTAATATAAATTTTGTTTAGCAAAAATTAAATTATTTTATATAAATTTTAAAATTAGACTAATAAATAATAATTCTTATTAATATTTAATATATTAATATTTTTCATTAATAGAATTATTTATTACTATAAAATATTTTACCATTAATATAAATGTATAATATTTATATTAATAATTTTATTTTTATTAAAAATTAATATAATATTAAAATGATAATAAATACTAATTTTTTACAGTATAATCTAATTTATGAAAATCAATGATCAGAACAAAAAGTATATCACCTTGCCTTATCAGAACAAACTAATCACATGATAAGGCCGATGATAAAAGTTGAAAGTTGAAACTAGATTTGTTTTTTGGCCGTGATCCCGTGAGTAGTTCAACTAGACTGAAGTACGGAGCAAAAGGTTAAGGACTACAAATAATTTGTCCTGTTTTACGTGACAGTTCTCACAAGCTACATTTCACCCTGTTATTAACTATCAGAAAAAAGAATAGTTGTATCATAAAATAAAATAATAAATAATATAAAATATAATATGAATTTATAATATAAATTTTATATCTTTAAAGATCAATAGTAACAAAAAAGAAAAAAAATGCAATATGCATTATATATAATTTTCATTCACACTATTAAAATCTTAAATCACTATAAAAATATCATTTATTAAAAATTTAATGTTAATATAATTTTAATTAAACAATAAATTATTATAAAATTACAAGTATATATTAATAAATAAATATTATATTATATTACTTGATAATTGTGTTAGTATAAAAATTAATACATATTGTGAATATATACAATATTAATATAATTTATTATAGACGCTATTATACTAATAAAATATTTTATACAAAAAAGTATATTAAAAGAAATAATTCTAATGCTTAATACTGTTTCATCCTTTAAATATCACATTTCTCTATAAATATACAACCATTTTCCATATATAGCTAAAGGTTCTTTAGTTGAGTTTAATTGCACCAGCAAATGGATACCATGAGTTTCCGATTTATGCATAGAATTGGATTATTTGTTCTAGATTATATATGATTTAATTATTAGAACTGTTATTTCTTGATTCAAGCCGACGTGGAAAATAACTGGTTTGTGTAGATCAGATTAAAAGGGTTCGAAGTTATTCGGATTTTTAAAATGATGATTTATGTCTAGCTCTATACGAGTATGGCATTTTGGTTGACTAACCTGTTTCCAAACTATTTTAATAAATTATTTATTAAATATGACATTGGAGTAAAAAAAAAGTCTGGAATAAGAAAAGGTGTAGTATATGATTAACAGAAAAATAAGATTAATGAATTTCAGAAAAGAGTAATGTACATCAACATAACAAAGTAGTTATACGAGAATTGTGTATTTCTTATTTGTTAAAGTAGCAATGGTAAGATTGGTACAGGTTAGAATCATTTGCGTGGCTGTAAAATTGTAAATATGCCAAAAATCCTATAAGCTCCGTGGGGATGGCCAACCCCATTGCATGTACGGTGAACGGTCACATAGAAAATATTGTAGCTACTCAAACCTCATGATTCAAGAAGGATCCGGTAATGTCCAAGAAATGAGGTGGATTTGGATAAGAAAAATAATAAATACATATTTTAATATTATTTTATATTTATATATATATATATTTATTATATTATATATAATATATTATTTTTTCTATTTTTTTCTTTCTATTTCTCATCATACTATTCAAAATTTTCAATTTTAACATATAAGAATATCATAACTCTTTTCGATAAGAATGGATTAGATTTCAAGCGCTGCAACCAACCTAGTTTTTGATTTGCTTGGACTTCTCGATGGCACGTGTTTCATGCTCTGCTTAATTTGATGAGTGCAGCAGGGAAGAAAGACGGGTGAGAATTGTGATTCTCCTATCCTATAATTTCCATTTGTTGTAGGTAGCTACTAACTGCTGTAAAGCCCTATAACTAGACATTTAGTCACTCCTAAATTTCGTCATTGCTTTTTGGGTGGGTTCGGAGGTGGTTTTACTCTAATGAATGAATTTGAAACTGGTGAACAAATTAAAGTTATGTTCTTAGATCATAAAGCACTGGAAATTAAACAGAAAAAAACAACTAAGTACAATGATGACATGAGGTAAACCAAGGGCAAGAAAGGTAAATGGTTACGGTGACTTTGTACTCATTGACAAGGCCTAAAATTTTGCACCTCATCGCTTGCTCACATGAGTCTCAAAGTGTGTTGTGTATAGAACAACCCTATTCTCATTTATTTTAGACTACAGATACATATTCCACTTCTTACAATTCTTACATTTTTTTTTCCTTTATTTTTTCTATCACTTTACTCATTTTATATTATATTTTCCTTTATTCTCTTCTCATCACACTTTTAATTAGCGAAAATTATAGTATCAAATTAACTGATGTGCATGTATTAATTATCTTTTATCATACATTTTGCCTCTCTATTTTTTTTAAGCTTCGAGATGATTATTAATTTTTAATTTTAAAAAATTATTATATAAAAAAAGTAAATTATTCTATTAAATTATTTTATTATAAATTAATAAAAAATACATAATCAAAATATTAATTTAAAAAATTTAATTATATTAAAATAATATAAATTTTAAATTTTAAAAATTATAAATTAATTATTATTATTTTTATTATTATTATGTAGTGATAATTACAATAGCAATAATGATAATAATGAAAATAAAAATAAACATAGTGTTTATGAGATAAATATTATATAATTATATAAATTTATATTTTATATATTATTTAATTATTAATATTTAAAATATAAAATTATATATATATATATATATTATTATTACAATATTTTTATATTATTTAATATTTATTTTATATAAAAATAATATATATTATATTATTATATTATAAATAATTATATAATATAAAATCTAAATTAAATATAATTTATATATAAATTAATATTATTTATTTTTAATATATAAAAATTACATAAATAAAATTAAACTTTTTAAAATAATAAAAAATAAATTATTATTATTATTATTATTATTATGATAATTATAATATAAATAATATTATATAATCATACAATTTTATATATTATATATTATTTGTTATTTAATATATAAAAAAGTATTTTACATTATTGTTATAATATTTTTATATTATTTATGATTTATTTTATATAAAATATTATATATTATATAATAAAAATTTATATAAAATAAAATTATATTATAAACTAAATATAATTTTAAATATCAAATAATATTATTTATTTCTAAATTTGTAAAAAATAGATAATTATTAATTAATAATTAAATTTAAAAAATAAAAAATTAAATTATTATTATTATTATAGTAATGATAATACTTATAATGATAAAAATAAAAATTTTATTTATAAAATATTAAAAGTGATATAATGGTTATAATATAAAAAATATTATATAGTTATACAATTTTTATTTTATATATTATCTGATTATCCATATTTAAGATAAATAATTTTATATATTATTATAATATTTTTATATTATTTAATATTTATTTTATATAAAAATAATATATTTTTATCATGAATAATTATATCATTATATTATGAATTTAATATAATTTATATATAAATATTATTATTTATTAAATAAAAATTAGATAAATAAAAAATTAAATTATTTTAAATAATAAAATTTATTATTATTATTATTATTATTTATTTTAGAGAATGGTTTAGTATTGATGGGTTTAGGTAAATTTAAAAATAAAAATATTTTAAAATTAAAAATAATATGTAATTGTGAACACTCAATTATGTCTGAGGCCCCACTTGTTAGAATTAATAAAGAAATCAATACTAATTTAAGTAATAATAAAAAGAAAAAGAAACAAAAACAAAAATAAAAAAATAAGAGAAATAAAAAAAGGAAGAAAAAAAGAAAAAAAAAAGAAAAATTCTCCTATGTGGAAAAGAAGTCCCACATTGGACAAGGAGGACCTCTTTAATCCCTCTTCCTTCTATATAAGAAGAGGTCCTTCACCAAAAGGGGGAAGACTTGAGGGAGGAAATATCTTTTTTAGAATTTCTGAAGGGAGGACCTTGGAAACTCTCTATCTCTGCCTTCAAACCAGTTCTTCATCACCTTCCAATCAAGGTTAGATCCTACTTTTTATTCTGCTCAAGTTTCTTGCTTCTTCTCGGATTTCCGAGCTTATTTTCGTCTCTGGTTTTCGTTTTCATTTTTGATCGGTCAAATGATATCCGATTTAGATGATTTTTGTTGCATTCTCTTTGTCTTTCTCTCTAGTTTCTGAAATGATATTGTATGTCTAATTTGGATCTGAAATGAGATTTTAATCGCCCGATTACCGAAGCATGTTCATCTTGGTGCACAAGTGAACCTAGCTTATTTGATTTATGCATAACTTGCTCATTTCTGATTGGATTTATGTCAAACTTCTTTTGTTTGATTCATATGATCCATATCTTGCAGTTAATCGGTTTCAATTTTTCATATTTACCACAAATATTTTTTTAAAAATTCTGAAATTTGAATTTAAATTTTGGTGTCAAAATCTTGTGTTCTTGAGCTTGATCTTCGTCTCTGTTTTTCATTTTTGTTTTTGATTAGTCAAATGATCTCCGCTTTCGATGATTTTTGTTGTTTTCTCTTAGTATTTCTCTCTAGTTTCTGGAATGATATTGTATGTCCAATTTGGATCTGAAATGAAATTTTAATCGCCCAATTACCGAAGTATGTTCATCCTTGTGCACAAGTGAACCTAGCTTATTTGATTTGTGCATAACTTGCTCATTTCTGATTGGATTTATGTCAAACTTGTTTTGTTTGATTCATATGATCCATATCTTGAAATTAATCGGTTTTGATTTTTCAGATCTATCAAAAAATATTTTTTAAAACTTCTGAAATTTGAATTCAAATTTTTGCGTCAAAATCTTATGTTCTTGAGCTTGATCTTCATCTCTGTTTTTCATTTTTGTTTTTAATCGGCCAAATGATCTCCGATTTCTGTGATTTTTGTTTCTTTTTCTTCGTATTTCTTTCTAGTTTCTGGAATGATATTATTTGTTCAATTTGGATCTGAAACGAAATTTTAATTTCTTGATTACTGAAGCATGTCCGCAATTCTTTTCCTTAATTTCAAATCAAGTCAAGTTTATTTCAAATCAAGCCCAATTCAAGCTCAAAATTCAAATCAAGTTTATTTTATTTTAGATCAAATCCAATTTTATTTCATCAAATTCAAATAAAGTTCATTTTGTTTTAAATCAAGTCCTATTTTGCATTCCTTAATCTCACGCAATGGGCCCTAAAAATGAACTGGTATCTTTTTCTGCTGTTCGTTGTTTAGAGGTCCATATGGGTCCAAGTACAGCCGTAGTTGTCTTGGGCCCTGTGCATATGTGGATTGAGATTGCCCCTCTTTTCCCTTGTTTTCTGACACGCTCGTCGCAAACGCGTAAAAATAATTTCTAGATTTCCCCCAAACTATTGGTATAGTTAAGGTGCAACCTAGGTCATCTCCCAAAGACCATTTCATATTCTTAAGCAAATTAGGAGAAAGTTAGAAAAATGGGGTTTTGTGAATATGTGATATTAAGTGTTAAATACAAAATACAGAATGAAATTAATTTGACTTAACAATTATCAACTCAAGGAATTCAGAGACTATTTTCATAACTAATCATTGATCACTAAAATCATGCATTGTGTTTATCAACCTAGGATCATCTGGAACCCCTAAAATGATCCTTGAATTCTCTACTGAGAAACCTCTCAGAATTTAATTGATTATGATCAACAAGATTTAGTAACCACTTAATCTTTTATCTAAACCAATTTCACAATCAGAATTCAGTTGAAGTAAGTATTAAAATGAAAACCTTCAATTCAATTACTTAATTTCTACTCTTCAAACTTTTGGAAAATGATTTACCAATCAAAAACCAATTATAAATCAATTATGCATTAATCAAAATACATCAACCGATCAAACTTTGATTAAAAAATAAAATTGAAGAATATAGTGAAGCAGAGTAGAAACCACTTAATAAGCATGTAAATAAAGATCAAGACCTCAAATTTAAAATGAAAATAGCTTGAATCCTTGAATTGAAACTACAAACCTAGCCTTCCATGAAGGAGGCAAACTAACAACAAAGAAAGTGGCAAACTAACAACAAAGAAAAACTAAGCCTTCCATGTAGCAGGCAAACTAACAATAAAGAAAAACTAAGCCTTCCATGTAGAAGGCAAACTAACAACAAAGAAAAACTAAGCCTTCCATGTAGGAGGCAACTAACAATAAAGAAAACCTAAGCCTTCCATGTAGGAGACAAACTAACAAGAAAGAAAACCTAAGCCTTCCATGTAGGAGGCAAACTAACAAGAAAGAAAGAAAGATGGAAAATGGTATTGGAGTTAATATCCAAAAATGGCGTGTTTCTCCTCTTGTAAACCCTTCTATTTATAGAGGATTTTTGAGGCATCATCTTCAGAAAGTCACCAACTAGGATATTACTTTTCTACCCTTTTATTGCTTTCACATGGGCTTTGTTGAAAATGCAAAACACTTTTGAATTTTTGTCACCAATGAGCACAACAATTTTGACTTGCTTGCAGCGCAATTTCGGATATTCATGTGTCCGAATTAGAGCTTCACGTCGGAACAAAAGTTGTAGCCCCGGATCTTAGCTGTCCAACAGATTTGATTTCATCTCAATATGACTTCTGTATCTCAAGATATGGCCGGATCTTTGCACACTGTTCAAATTCCACGTCAGCAACACTATCTCATCTTTTGAGATAATTTCGGAATCCTAAACATCCCATTTAGAGTCTGATCTTGCTTTGTAACTGTGGAAACGTCTTTAAGCTTTCATTCAAGATAGATTTCATGATTTTTGGATGTCTAAAACTCCTATTATGCTCATAATACTATAATAGTGTCATTTTAATCTGGTAAGCAAAGAAATTCAATTAAACTTCATATGAACCCAAACTCATAAAATATGACAAAGACCACTTAATTGAACATATAAGAAGTCTTAATGAGATAAAAGTGAGAGATAATTATTTATGAAATTTATGCTTATCATTTTCAATAGAATAAAAATCTCATTTTTTCTTTCCTCAATCTCACGCAATAGGCCCTAAAAACGAACTGGTAGCTTTTTCTGCTATTCGTTGTTTAGAGGTCTGTATGGATCCAAGTGCAGCCATAGTTGTCTTGGGCCCTGTGCATATGTGGATTGAGATTGCCCCTCTTTTCCCTTATTTTCAATAAAATAAAAATCTCATTTTTGCTTTCCTCAATCTCACGCAATGGGCCCTAAAAACGAACTGGTAGCTTTTTCTGCTGTTCGTTGTTTAGAGGTCTGTATGGGTCCAAGTGCAGTCATAGTTGTCTTGGGCCCTGTGCATATGTGGATTGGGATTGCCCCTCTTTTCCCTTTGATAAGCATAAATTTCATAAATAATTATCTCTCACTTTTATCTCATTAAGACTTCTTATATGTTCAATTAAGTGGTCTTTGTCATATTTTATGAGTTTGGGTTCATATGAAGTTTAATTGAATTTCTTTGCTTACCCGATTAAAATGACACTATTATAGTATTTTGAGCATAATAGGAGTTTTAGACATCCAAAAATCATGAAATCTGTCTTGAATGAAAGCTTAAAGAAGTGTCCACAGTTACAAAGCAAGAGCAGACTCTAAATGGGATGTTTAGGACTCTGAAATTATCTCAAAATATGAGATAGTGTTGCTGACGTGGAATTTGAACAGTGTGCAAAGATCCGGCCATATCTTGAGATACAGAAGTCATATTGAGATGAAATCAAATCTGTTGGACAGCTAAGATCCGGGGCTACAACTTTTGTTCCGACGTGAAGCTCTAATTCGGACACGTGAATATCCGAAATTGCGCTACAAGCAAGTCAAAATTGTTGTGCTCATTGGTGACAAAAATTCAAAAGTGTTTTGCATTTTCAACAAAGCCCATGTGAAAGCAATAAAAGGGTAGAAAAGTAATATCCTAGTTGGTGACTTTCTGAAGATGATGCCTCAAAAATCCTCTATAAATATAAGGGTTTACAAGAGGAGAAACACACCACTTGCAGATTAACTCCAATACCATTTTCCATCTTTCTTTCTTTCTTCTTAGTTTGCCTCCTTCATGGAAGGCTTAGTTTTTCTTTCTTGTTAGTTTGTCTCCTACATTGAAGACTTAGTTTTTCTTTCTTGTTAGTTTGCCTCCTACATGGAAGGCTTAGTTTTTCTTTATTGTTAGTTGCCTCCTACATGGAAGGCTTAGTTTTTCTTTATTGTTAGTTGCCTCCTTCATGGAAGGCTTAGGTTTTCTTTGTTGTTAGTTTTCCTCATTCATGGAAGGCTAGGTTTGTAGTTTCAATTCAAGGATTCAAGCTATTTTTATTTTAACTTTGAGGTCTTGATCTTTATTTACATGCTTATTAAGTGGTTTCTACTCTGCTTCACTATATTCTTCAATTTTATTCTTTAATCAAAGTTTGATCGGTTGACGTATTTTGATTAATGCATAATTGATTTATAATTGTTTTTTGATTGGTAAATCATTTTCCAAAAGTTTGAAGAGTAGATATTAAGTAATTGAATTGAAGGTTTTCATTTTATTACTTACTTCAACTGAATTCTGATTGTGAAATTGGTTTAGATAAAAGATTAAGTGGTTACTAATCTTGTTGATCATAATCAATTAAATTCTGAGAGGTTTCTCAGTAGAGAATTCAAGGATCATTTTAGGGGTTCCAGATGATCCTAGGTTGATAAACACAATGCATGATTTTAGTGATCAATGATTAGTTAAGAAAATAGCCTCTGAATTCCTTGAGTTGATAATTATTAAGTGAAAATTAATTTCATTCTGTATTTTGTGTTTAGAACTCAATATCAAATCTTTACAAAATCCCCCTGTTCTAATTTTCTCCTTGTTTGCTTAAGAATATGAAATGGTCTTTGGGAGATGACCTAGGTTGCACCTTCTACTATACCAATAGTTTGGGGGAAATCTAGAAATTATTTTTGCGCGTTTGCGACGAGCGTGTCACCCTTGTTTTCAATAAAATAAAAATCTATTTTTTCTTTCCTCAATCTCACGCAATGGGCCCTAAAAACGAACTGGTAGCTTTTTCTGCTGTTCATTGTTTAGAGGTCCGTATGGGTCCAAGTGCAGCCGTAGTTGTCTTGGGCCCTGTGCATATATGGATTGGGATTTCACCCCTCAAAATATTTTCAAAAGACAACAATGCATTCACTTTTCAATACAAACACCTTTTGAAGGTCAAGCCTTCAACTCAAACCAGAACTACGTAAGCCTTGAGTTTCCCATTGCACCGGGGAATACGTAGGAGCAGGATCAAGTCCTGTCAGGCTAACCACCATCAAGTATTTATTTTCACTCTAATAAAAGGGATCAAAATAATTTTCAAATAATCACACACTCAGTTTAAGGGTACTGTTCTTCGGAACAGACGAGTGTGGTGCCTAACACCTTCCCCACTTGTAACCGACTCCCGAACCTAAATCTCATCCTTGGGTCAAAGTTTTTTCCAAATCTTTTTCCCTCAAATAAAATTTGGTGGCGACTCCACATTAATAAAATAAAATTCATTTTCAAAATTTTAGCGAGTTCGTCGTCTCGTCAGAATCACGGTTGCGACAGATGGCGACTCCGCTGGGGAAATCAAATAGAGAGTCAGGCCTGTTTAATTGGATGTGTGTTTGTTTTGATCCCTTTCCATTTTATTTGCACGATTTATTTATTCGCCTGTCTGTTCCTTGATTTTTTACTTTATGCATAACCCTAGGGTAGACAAATAATAACTGCTTTAAATTCTGCAATATATCTGCGCGATTTCCCCAATTTCAGGTTTCCCAAATAATGTGCCCTCCATGCATTTTATATACATTTTATCAAGAGTGGGGCCCTGTACCCGGGTCTGAGTGCTGCCTAGGATTAGAGGGATCTAGTGGTGTCACTTTGGGGCTTACGTCCTGTTTGACTATCACGAATATCCCAGCTAGAGTGCGTCCTGTTCATAATGCCCTATAACTGGTAGCTTTTCCTACTGTTGTGGCAAGCATTACGGACTGGAACTTGGCTATAGTGACCCTTTACACCTCAGGATTACCGACCACCTTATGAGAGGTTCATGCATAAAAGGCCATAGGTCCCTAGGACAGGTTACCCGAGTAGTAGGATAAAAAGAGGGCATTCGTCACCAATTCTGGTTTGTTTTATATTTTCTGCAATGGGGATGATAAAAGAGAGGGAAAGAAGAGCAAAATAAAGAAAAGAGAGAGAAAATGAAAAATAAAGAAAAAGAAAAAAAGGAAAAATGAAAAGTGAAAAGCAAAAAAAGAAAAGGAAAAATGAAAAGAGTGAAGGAACAAAAAGAGAAGAAAAAGGGAGACAAAAAGAAAAAAGAAGGGAATATATGTCACGCTTGCATCATAAAATCATTATAGTTGTTTTCTTTCTTCATGCATTTAGTTTCATTTTCACCAAGCGTCTAACATTGTTTATTTTTGTTTTGTCTCTTTTCCTTCCACTTTGAGGGGCCAGTTTCTTATTGACTGTCAAAAAGGGGTGAAATGGAAATTAATGTGGAATCTGGGCAGTTGAGAAAAAGAAGACGGGTTGGGATCAAGCTGACAGACTTCACCAGTTTAGAAGCCTTCGGGAATAGATTGACGAGCATCCAGCAGATGTCGTTCGTCAAAAAATACGGCAATGTGTTGAAGTTGCTAAAGGTTAAGGTACAAGAGGGGGCCCTCACAGCGATGGTACAGTATTACGACCCCCCTCTCCGGTGCTTCACTTTCTCTGATTTCCAGTTGGCGCCCACCCTTGAAGAATTCGAACAGATTCTAGACATGCCTCTGGAGGGGCACAAACCATACAACCATTTGGAGCACCACGCTTCGTTCCGAGCCGCCGTGCAAGCTTTGGGTCTACAATCCGGCGACAGACTAACAGATTACCAAGGGAAGAACCAAGCCAAGGGATTCACCCGAGGATTCTTAGAGACCTACATGCAACACTTGGTTGACACCCACCGGTGGGACACCTACATGGACGTGCTAGCCCTCACCATTTATGGGTTAGTCCTCTTCCCCGGTATAGAAGACTTCGTTGACCTTAACGCTGTTGATATCTTCTTGGCCCGGAAGAATAGGAGTGAAAACCCTGTCACTGCCCTATTAGCTGATGTCTATTATACGCTGAACCTTTGCCACGAAGGAAAATGGAAGAAGCTGATTTGCTGCTTACTTGCGCTATACATTTGGGTGACCGCTCACGCCTTTAAGAGGAATATGAAGGTGCAATGTCCGATATCTGATCTCTGGTGCTACCAAATCAAGCCAATGAACAATGAGGAATGGGTAGCCCCCTTTGCCAATTTGACAGAAGAGCAGGTCAGATGGCAGCTGGCTTGGCAACAAAGAACAGAACTGATCTACCACTGCAAGGGATTTTCCAATGTACCGCTCATGGGAATCCGAGGCTGCATCAGCTACAACCCGATACTGGAGTAAAGACAACTGGCCTACCCCATTCGGGGACCCCCAATAGATGAGCTATTGACCCCTTTCCTGTTAAAATATGAAGGAGATTTTGCCGAAGGCCTCCGAAGAGTTCGCGAAGCCTGGGAGGTTGTCACCCGTAGGGGAAAAGACTTAGGGGTCCGGAGCTGTGCCTCTAAGGAGGAGTACAAGCAGTGGGTCAGAAATAGGGTACGACAGATCAAGCTGCCATTCCAGCCTCCGGCCACTGAGTCCGAAGGTCAACCATCCACAGCGGTATTTGAGGACGAAGCTCTTAAGAACCTAAGAGAAAAATTAGAGGCAATGACCAGGAAAAACATCCAGTTAGAGGAGGAGCTACTGAAATCGCGGCAAGAATGTACCACGCTAAAAAAAGAAAAGCAAGAAGGCGAGACCGCGATGGAAAGCATCTGCGAGCAGCAAAAAGGCGAACGTGAGCACGCCTCTCGAGTTCATCTTAACTTGCAAGCAGCCAACAAAGAGCTGGGGATAAGGGCACAAGAAAGGGACGTCGCTCTCCAAGAGAACCATCAACTAAGAAGCACCCTAAGACAGGTGAGGGCCAAAATCCGCGCAATTAGGGAAGAGAAGAATCAACTCCTCGCCGTAAAGGACCGGATCCGGATGGAAGTAGATTATGTCATAGAAGGAAAGAATGACCTACTGCAACGTGTGGAGGAGATGAAAAAGCAGATTGACGGGATGCTAGTGGCGTGGCAGAATGAGGTCAACGAGGAAAAGTGGAACGTCATAGAGGTCATCCGGATGCAACAGAGAGGCATCAGCGATATACAACACGAGAACATGTGGTACAAGGACATAACCGATCACTGGACCAAGTGTTTCGAGAGACTGGCCAGTCTAGCAAACACAGCTATTGAGAAAATACCACAGCTACTCAAGAAGGCGGAAGCCTCATTACACCCGCTCCATACCCCTCCGGAAGTAGAGGATTTCATTCAGTTTTGCAAAAACTTGATTTTAAGAATGAACAAATATATTGTATTGGCTAAGCAGGAAGGGCAGAATGTAAATTGAATTTGATTTGATTGAATGAAGTCAATTCCGCTCCTCACATGATTCTGCATTAATTTCCATTTCATGCTCAAAACACCGAAAGCGCACCGAATCGATAATGACAGTCAACGAGGAACTGGTCCCTCCATGTTTATTTCGCGTCCAAATTTTCTTTTGTCATAATTAACCACTAACTAATGTGATTTTAATGAGCAGTTAACAAAATAGCGGATTCACGACTTCCTCGGCATTCATATAGCACTAGATCACGAGCAAAAATCATGAGCGAGCTAGAAACTCAAAACGAGGAGTTGAGAAATGAGGTGGCCGAGTTGAAAGACCAGGTCGCCAAACTGATGAAATTGCTAGAGAAAGGCACAGAGGGACCCTTGGGGACTGAGGCATCGGGGGCTATTGACGCATCAATGCCGCTTCAGGCGGTTGCTGAACCAGAGTGGCCATATGGGCTACCGCCGGGCTATGAGCCCCATCATGTACAAGGCTCCCAAGGGATCCCAACGGGTGAAAATCCTGTTCCGCATCCACTCCACATCAACCCAACCACTCACCCTCACCATATCAACCCACCAACCTACCTTCCTCCCACCTCAGGCTATCCGCCTCAGATTCATCCTACATACACGAATCCACCGACCTACCCCTACCACACAAATCCATCTCTCCATCCTCACATTAACCGTCCAACCGCATACCCGCACAACGCCAACCCTGACTACACCCATATGAACACCACCATCACCGAAGACCCTACATATTCTATCCTCGTTTCAACCCATCCAACAAACCCACACCAACCACATCCCTATGGTCATGCTGCCAGACCTGAGGGACAATACACCTCACCCCATCACACTGGTCAACCCTTGACTGGATCCTGGCCGAGGCCAGCTGAGCAAGAAACCCATCTCAGTGGGAGATGGCAACACTTGGAAGAAAGGGTCCGAGCAATAGAAGGAAGCGGGTATGGAACGATCGAGGCTTCTGATCTTTGCCTCGTGCCCGATGTGGTCATACCGCCCAAATTCAAGACCCCCGAATTCGAAAAATATAGAGGCGTCGGTTGCCCAAAAATCCATCTCACGATGTACTGTAGAAAGATGGCTTCATACTCCCACGATGACAAGTTACTCATTCATTGCTTCCAAGACAGCCTGACGGGAGCAGCGGCTAGTTGGTACACCCAGCTGGAGAGGGTGCATATCCACACGTGGAAGGACTTGGCAGATTCCTTCCCGAGGCAATACCGATACAACATGGAGATGGCACCAGACCGCACCCAATTGCAAAACATGGTGAAGAAGGAGAGCGAATCCTTCAAAGAATACGCGCAGAGGTGGCGAGAGCTGGTCGCCTAAGTTCAACCCCCATTGCTGGAGCGGGAGATGATAAGTACATTCATGGAGACCCTTCCAGCGCCGTTTTACGATAAGATGGTGGGTAGCGTATCTGCCAATTTCTCCGATATGGTGTTGATCGGAGAACGCGTAGAAAATGGCCTCCGCCGAGGCAAGATCATGCATAACATCGTCGGCAGCGTCAACGTGAAGAAGCCGACTAATAACTCCTGGAAAAAGAAAGAGGCAGAGGCCCATTATGTCTCCGTTGGTCCGAACCATGCTCCTGCCGCACCTCTACCCGCATACCAAGCACCTTACCATCCACAATACTAGGCACACCCACACATGGTGGCCACGGCCCAACCCTCTTACCAGCCAACCTACAATCCAGCTACTCCATTCCAATCAAACCCTCCATACATGACTCAACCCCCGCAAACATTTCCTCAACAACCTCCCATACCATGGACGTCAAACACCAACTCTAGCTCATCCCCACAAAAAACAAACAATCAACGGAAGATAGTGCAATTCGACCCTATTCCGATGAGTTACTCGGAATTGTTACCCCGATTAATTCAGAATTCCTTAATTGCACTATGTCCCATGAAACCGCTAGAACCCCTGTACCCCAAATGGTACAACCCGGAGGCTAAATGTGAATACCATGCTGGGGTAGTGGGACATTCCACTGAGAATTGCTTGGCTCTGAAACACCGGGTTCAAAAATTGATCAACGCTAAGTGGCTCAATTTTGAAAAAGACGCGCCAAGCGTAGGAAATAACCCCTTTCCCAACCACGGAGGAGCGGGGCCCTCGATAAACTGTATCGAGGTAGAAGAAGAAGTGAACATGGCCGGTGAATCCTTTCCCGGCCAACCTAGACCCCTAATCATCCGGTACACTGAGGCATCGGCGCTACCAACGCCAATGGGGATGAGGCCTGTTATAATCAAGATTCCCGGGCCCTTTCCATACCAGAGTAACAAGATGGTGCCCTGGAAGTACGACATAGAGGTGTCCGGTGGCAAGATAGAGGAAGGACAAGAAAAGGAAGCCTCGGAGGACCTGACTCCGAGTATTGTTAATATAGCCGGGATTGGAGGCATGACCAGGAGTGGTCGCATCTACTCCCCTGTGGAAGAAAAGAGAAAGATGCCTTGCGGCGAGGCAATAGTAGCGGGCCCGGCACCCGAGAGCGGCCGGCGGCAAGAGGAAATGGAGCTAAAAAGGCCGGTTTCTGAGGAAGATGCTTGTGAGTTCCTCAAGATGATTAGACAAAGCGAATATACGATGCTGGAGCAGTTAAACCGTATACCGGCTAAGATATCGCTGCTGACCCTGATGATGAATTCGGAGCCCCACCGAAAAGTACTACTGAAGGTACTAAATGAGGCTCACGTGGTCCAAAACATCTCGGTGGACAAATTCGAAGGAATTGCCAGCAACATCACCACCAATAATTTCCTCACTTTTGCTAATAAGGAGATTCCGGATGAGGGAGCCGGACATAATAAGGCATTACACATATCCGTTAAGTGTTTGGACCACATTCTAGCAAGGGTTCTGATAGACAATGGTTCCTCACTAAATGTAATGCCTCAACTGACGCTATCAAAACTGCCGCACGAGGGGATCCTCATAAGGCCGAGCTCAACGGTGGTAAGGGCCTTTGACGGATCTAGAAGAGAGGTTATAGGCGAGGTGGACCTGCCAGTCCAGATTGGACCAGTGATTTTCAATATCACTTTCCAAATCATGGACACACAACCAACCTATAGCTGCTTGCTAGGAAGACCCTGGATCCACTCCGCTAAGGCGGTGCCATCGACTCTCCACCAGAAATTGAAATTCATTATAGACGATAAGCTGATCATCGTCTCTGCAGAGGAAGATTATCCGGTCAGTAAGCCCACCAACCCTCCATATATTGAGGCGGCCGAACAGGCCTTGGAAACTCACTTCCAAGCCTTAGAGGTCGCTAATGTCACCACTGACGCGCTCGTCGCAAACGCGCAAAAATAATTTCTAGATTTTCCCCAAACTATTGGTATAGTATAAGGTGCAACCTAGGTCATCTCCCAAAGACTATTTCATATTCTTAAGCAAATTAGGAGAAATTTAGAACAAGGGGGTTTTGTAAAGATTTGATATTAAGTTCTAAATGCAAAATACAGAATGAAATTAATTTGACTTAACAATTATCAACTCAAGGAATTCAGAGGCTATTTTCTTAACTAATCATTGATCACTAAAATCATGCATTGTGTTTATTAACCTAGGATCATCTGGAACCCCTAAAATGATCCTTGAATTCTCTACTGAGAAACCTCTCAGGATTCAATTGATTATGATCAACAAGATTTAGTAACCACTTAATCTTTTATCTAAACCAATTTCACAATCAGAATTCAGTTGAAGTAAGTAATAAAATGAAAACCTTCAATTCAATTACTTAATTTCTACTTTTCAAACTTTTGGAAAATGATTTACCAATCAAAAACCAATTATAAATCAATTATGCATTAATCAAAATACGTCAACCGATCAAACTTTGATTAAAGAATAAAATTGAAGATATAGTGAAGTAGAGTAGAAACCACTTAATAAGCATGTAAATAAAGATCAAGACCTCAAAGTTAAAATGAAAATAGCTTGAATCCTTGAATTGAAACTATAAACCTAGCCTTCCATGAAGGAGGCAAACTAACAACAAAGAAAGAAGCAAACTAACAACAAATAAATCCTAAGCCTTCCACGTAGGAGGCAACTAACAACAAATAAATCCTAAGCCTTCCATGTAGGAGGCAACTAACAATAAAGAAAAACTAAGCCTTCCATGTAGGAGGCAAACTAACAAGAAATAAAACCTAAGCCTTCCATGTAGGAGGCAAAACTAACAAGAAAGAAAGAAAGAAAGAAAGAAAGAAAGAAAGAAAATGGTATTGGAGTTAATCTCCAAAATGGTGTTGTTTCTCCTCTTGTAAACCCTTCTATTTATAGAGGATTTTTGAGGCATCATCTTCAAAAAGTCACCAACTAGGATATTACTTTTCTACCCTTTTATTGCTTTCACATGGGCTTTGTTGAAAATGCAAAACACTTTTGAATTTTTGTCACCAATGAGCACAACAATTTTGACTTTCTTGCACCGCAATTTCGGATGTTCACATGTCCGAATTAGAGCTTGACTTCTGAACAAAAGTTGTAGCCCCGGATCTTAGCTGTCCAACAAAGTTGATTTCATCTCAATATGACTTCTGTATCTCAAGATATGGCCGGATCTTTGCACACTGTTCAAATTCCACATCAGCAACACTATCTCATCTTTTGAGATAATTTCGGAGTCCTAAACATCCCATTTAGAGTCTGCTCTTGCTTTGTAACTATGGAAACTTCTTTAAGCTTTCATTCAAGACAGATTTCATGATTTTTGGATGTCTACAACTCCTATTATGCTCAAAATACTATAATAGTGTCATTTTAATCGGGTAAGCAAAGAAATTCAATTAAACTTCATATGAACCCAAACTCATAAAATATGACAAAGATCACTTAATTGATCATATAAGAAGTC
Organism: Canavalia gladiata; assembly: GCA_037954105.1. Taxonomy (NCBI): domain Eukaryota; kingdom Viridiplantae; phylum Streptophyta; class Magnoliopsida; order Fabales; family Fabaceae; genus Canavalia; species Canavalia gladiata. Next base: position 67,386,922 of record CM075658.1, read on the forward strand.
TTAATGAGATAAAAGTGAGAGATAATTATTTATGAAATCTATGCTTATCAACCACCATTAAGGAGGGAGACGTGGTTGACCAAAGGCTGCCTCCCAAAGCCCTCATGATGATGGTTCGAGTAATGTTGAGAAATGGGTTTAGGCCCGGTAATAAACTGGGGAAAAACAGTGGCGGCTTGTCTCAGCCATTGTCACTAAACAAGAATAAGAAGCGATATGGTTTAGGGTATAAGCCCACTGATGAAGACAAAGCGTTGAGGCCCCGGATAAGGAAGGTTCCTCTGTGCCATATTTCTCAAAGCTTCCGAAGCGCCGGATTCGAAAGCCTAGATTTGATAGCAGTTGTAGAGGGGGAAGAAACATGGATCGTCGGAGATCTAGTGACATCCTTTCCTCCTGGGCATGAACTGAGCAACTGGGAAACTATTGAACTACGTTTGACTTTTGATTCAGTTCAAATGTAATTGTGTAATTGTCATAGTGAAATTCTTTTTCAAATACTTTGTATACACTTTCGATAAGTGAAATACAGTTGCAATTACCCTGAAACCTCCACTCTTTCCTTCCCTACTATAACTCTGTGTGTGCAATATACACAAATCTTATTCTTTATTTTACGACACAATATGCAGATTCGACCCAGACTCGCCTTGCGACGACAGTGCTAGTATTATATCAGGCAATTTCAGCTGTATTGTCAATCAGGCCGATGAAGAGGCTGAATTCGAATACGAACCCACCGAAGAGATGTTGAGACAGGTGGAGCGTGAATCTAAGATAATTGAACCTCATCAGGAGCCCACTAATTTGATCAATTTGGGGACCGAGGAGGACAAGAAAGAAGTCAAGATAGGCACGCTGATCACAGGAGACAATTGCGAGCGGTTGATCTCACTCTTACAGAACTATAGTGATATCTTCGCCTGGTCTTATCAAGACATGTTGGGCCTGGACACCTCTATAGTAGAGCACAAGCTGCCTATGAAACCCGGATGTGTGCCGGTCAAACAGAAGCTGAGGAGAATGAAACCGGATATGTCTCTAAAGATCCGGGAGGAGGTAAGGAAACAATTTGACGTCGCCTTCTTGGCTGTCGCGAATTACCCCGAGTGGGTCGCTAACATAGTGCCGGTCCCCAAGAAGGATGGAAAGGTCCGGATGTGCGAAGACTACAGAGATCTCAATCGAGCTAGCCCAAAAGATGATTTTCCGCTCCCTCATATCGATGTACTGGTCGATAACACTGCGCTGTTCTCTTATTTTTCATTCATGGATGGCTTCTCAGGCTATAATAAGATTAAGATGGCCGAAGAGGATAGAGAAAAGACTACCTTCATTACAGCCTGGGGAACCTTTTGTTACAAAGTTGATAAGCATAGATTTCATAAATAATTATCTCTCACTTTTATCTCATTAAGACTTCTTATATGTTCAATTAAGTGATCTTTGTCATATTTTATGAGTTTGGGTTCATATGAAGTTTAATTGAATTTCTTTACTTACCCGATTAAAATGACACTATTATAGTATTTTGAGCATAATAGGAGTTTTAGACATCCAAAAATCATGAAATCTATCTTGAATGAAAGCTTAAAGAAGTGTCCACAGTTACAAAGCAAGATCAGACTCTAAATGGGATGTTAGGACTCCGAAATTATCTCAAAAGATGAGATAGTGTTGCTGACGTGGAATTTCAACAGTGTGCAAAGATCCGACCATATCTTGAGATACAGAAGTCATATTGAGATGAAATCAAATCTGTTGGACAGCTAAGATCCGGGGCTACAACTTTTGTTCAGAAGTCAAGCTCTAATTCGGACATGTGAACATCCGAAATTGCGGTGCAAGAAAGTCAAAATTGTTGTGCTAATTGGTGACAAAAATTCAAAAGTGTTTTGCATTTTCAACAAAGTCCATGTGAAAGAATTAAAAGGGTAGAAAAGTAATATCCTAGTTGGTGACTTTCTGAAGATGATGCCTCAAAAATCCTCTATAAATAGAAGGGTTTACAAGAGGAGAAACACACCACTTGGAGATCAACTCAGATACCATTTTCCATCTTTCTTTCTTTCTTGTTAGTTTGCCTTCTACATGGAAGACTTAGTTTTTCTTTATTGTTAGTTTGCCTCCTACATGGAAGGCTTAGTTTTTCTTTATTGTTAGTTGCCTCTTACATGGAAGGCTTAGGATTTATTTGTTGTTAGTTGCCTCCTACATGGAAGGCTTAGGATTTATTTGTTGTTAGTTTGCCTCCTTCATGGAAGGCTAGGTTCGTAGTTTGAATTCAAGGATTCAAGCTATTTTCATTTTAAATTTGAGGTCTTGATCTTTATTTACATGCTTATTAAGTGGTTTCTACTCTGCTTCACTATATTCTTCAATTTTATTCTTTAATCAAAGTTTGATCGGTTGACGTATTTTGATTAATGCATAATTGATTTATAATTGGTTTTTGATTGGTAAATCATTTTCCAAAAGTTTGAAGAGTAGAAATTAAGTAATTGAATTGAAGGTTTTCATTTTATTACTTACTTCAACTGAATTCTGATTGTGAAATTGGTTTACATAAAAGATTAAGTGGTTACTAATCTTGTTGATCATAATCAATTAAATTCTGAGAGGTTTCTCAGTAGAGAATTCAAGGATCATTTTAGGGGTTCCAGATGATCCTACGTTGATAAACACAATGCATGATTTTAGTGATAAATGATTAGTTAAGAAAATAGCCTCTGAATTCCTTGAGTTGATAATTTTTAAGTGAAAATTAATTTCATTTTGTATTTTGTATTTAGCACTTTGACACGCTCGTCGTAAACGAGCAAAAATAATTTCTAGATTTTCCCTAAACTATTGGTATAGTATAAGGTGCAACCTAGGTCATCTCCCAAAGACCATTTCAAATTCTTAAGCAAATAAGGAGAAAATTAGAACAAGGGGATTTGGTAAAGATTTGATATTGAGTTCTAAACACAAAATACAGAATGAAATTAATTTACTTAACAATTATCAACTCAAGGAATTCAGAGACTATTTTCATAACTAATCATTGATCACTAAAATCATGCATTGTGTTTATCAACCTAGGATCATCTGGAACCCCTAAAATGATCCTTGAATTCTCTACTGAGAAACCTCTCAGAATTTAATTGATTATGATCAACAAGATTTAGTAACCACTTAATCTTTTATCTAAACCAATTTCACAATCAGAATTCAGTTGAAGTAAGTAATAAAATGAAAACCTTCAATTCAATTACTTAATTTCTACTCTTCAAACTTTTGGAAAATGATTTACCAATCAAAAACCAATTATAAATCAATTATACATTAATCAAAATACGTCAACCGATCAAACTTTGATTAAAAGAATAAAATTGAAGAATATAGTAAAGTAGAGTAGAAATCACTCAATAAGCATGTAAATAAAGATCAAGACCTCAAAGTTAAAATGAAAATAGCTTGAATCCTTGAATTGAAACTACGAACCTAGCCTTCCATGAAGGAGGCAAACTAACAACAAAGAAAGAGGCAAACTAACAACAAAGAAAGAGACAAACTAACAACAAATAAATCCTAAGCCTTCCATGTAGGAGGCAACTAACAATAAAGAAAAACTAAGCCTTCCATGTAGGAGGCAAACTAACAAGAAAGAAAACATAAGCCTTCCACGAAGGAGGCAAAACTAACAAGAAAGAAAGAAAGAAAGAAAATGGTATTGGAGTTAATCTCCAAAATGGTGTGTGTCTCCTCTTGCAAACCCTTCTATTTATAGAGGATTTTTGAAGCATCATCTTCAGAAAGTCACCAACTAGGATATTACTTTTCTACCCTTTTATTGCTTTCACATGGGCTTTGTTGAAATTGCAAAACACTTTTGAATTTTTGCCACCAATGAGCACAACAATTTTGACTTTCTTGCACCGTAATTTCTGATGTTCACATGTCCGAATTAGAGCTTGACTTCTGAACAAAAGTTGTAGCCCCGGATCTTAGCTGTCCAACAAATTTGATTTCATCTCAATATGACTTCTATATCTCAAGATATGGCCGGATCTTTGCACACTGTTCAAATTCCATGTCAGCAACACTATCTCATCTTTTGAGATAATTTCGGAGTCCTAAACATCCCATTTAGAGTCTGATCTTGCTTTGTAACTATGGACACTTCTTTAATCTTTCATTCAAGATAGATTTCATGATTTTTGGATGTCTAAAACTCCTATTATGCTCAAAATACTATAATAGTGTCATTTTAATTGGGTAAGCAAAGAAATTCAATTAAACCTCATATGAACCCAAACTCATAAAATATGACAAAGATCACTTAATTGAACATATAAGAAGTCTTAATGAGATAAAAGTGAGAGATAATTATTTATGAAATCTATGCTTATCAAATTCCCCCACACTTATCTTTTGCACATCTCGGGCAAACTTAAGTTAAGGATTGGTGACTAATTTTTTTTATTTTTTATTTTTTATGAAAGAACATCAAAGTTTTGAGTTGATTTCTCAAGAATTCACAAAATTTCATGAAGCATTCTTTCATCACATTTTTGAAATTACTTAGAAAGGCAACTTTAATTTGAAAAACATAGATTGAGAAAGATAAAACCTCACATGATATACTCTGAATCTCTCAAGTGTTTGATTTGGTAAGTGTTTCTCTCAAATTCAATCCATGAAAGATGAACTATCATAGGCTTGCATATCTTCTACTTCTCTACTACTATGTACACATGCAATGCACAAATCAAGAGGTCTTTCTTTTGGTTCTAACGGGATTAGAAAAATGAAATGATATATTGAAGAGATACAATGTTAGACCAAGGAAAATGGTGAGGATTGAGAATTGATTGTAAGTGCAAGTGTGAGAAACATATATCACTTCTTCATTTATTTATTTATTTATTTATTTTATTATTATTTTTTATTATTTTTTTTTCAATATAATAGTTTATTTATTAATTTATTGCTTCAGTTTTTTTTTTCAACCATGATATTGATGAACACAACAATAATCTCCCCCACACTTATTGAAACACTTATGGTATGATAAATCCAGTATTCCTCACCTTCTATGGTCAGACAGAGTTGTTTTTTTTTTTTTTTTGATTTGTGGTGAGCTAAAAAGAAGAAAAGGCTAATCGGCTTAAAGGGCTGATCAAAGGATAAAATTATATGGTTTGGTTATTTGGCCAAGTGGTTTGTTCAAGAAAAACAGTGCCTCAATCATTTTTGTACAAATCATGTGAAAATGTAGCTTCAAAAAGAATCAATACAAGTTCTGAAGTAACATATTCCATGGATGAAAATCACACAAGAAAGAAAATAATAATAAGGCTCAAAATCTCACAGGTAATATATTTATCAAATCTAATCTATCCAGTTCAAATATGTGTTGTCAACCTAATTAATCTCGAAATGTAAATCATTTTGCTTCAATTATTTTATGAAATCTAAAGAAAAACATACTTCCACATTCAAATTTTTTTTTTTAAATCATAAGATGCGTATCAAGAGTCAAGTGTAACTCCTTACTCAGCCATCTTACTCAAAGCAAGTTTATGAATCTAACCTAATTTTTATTTTTATTTTTTTTGGGTTTTTTTTTTTAATTTTTTTTGGGTTTTTTTTTTTTTCAGATATCGGACCATCTTCCCCCCAACCTATCCAAGACATTGTCCCCAATCTCTAAGATGGAATTTCATATAACAGGAAAAGAAATGTAAGAAAACCATCAAAGTAAGGAAAAGTTATAACCGAAGAGTGGTATCTGGTTCTCTTTTATCTCTGCCATCCTGATTTGGTTGGTTCACCAGCTGCATTGCTTGACTGAGCTCAGATGTAGGATTTTGCAAAATCTCAAGTAGCTGTTCAACAGTTGAAGCAGATACTATGATGTTGCGCATGGATTGTGGCATGAACTCCTGCTCTACTGCATGATCTAAAAAGGATATCAAACCATTATAAAAGCCATTAATATTCAATAAGCCCAAAGGTTTTTTATGAAAATTCCGATAGGCCCAAAATATAATGGTAAAAATTTCTTCCATTGTTCCAAGACCACCAGGTAATGCAATAAATGCATTAGAATTAACCAACATGTGTCTCATACGGTCATGCATGGTTGCAACCTTCAATTCAGTACCCAGGGTGAAGTAGGAGGTGCTCCCATTTTTTAAGCCAACACCTAAGACGTTACACCCCTTAGTGAGTGCAGATCCTGCAACACATCCTTTTAAACCCTGAATCCCTCCCCCATAAACAAGATTGATTTTTCTTGCAGCTAATGCCTTACCAAGGGTATAAGCTGCATGTTGAAATTCTCCATCCTTTCCAAGGTTAGACCCACCAAAAACACAGATAGTATTGATCTTATCCATATACGGTGTTTCTATCGTTTTTGAAAAAATATGTCATAGAGGTTGATAATTTATAGGGACTCAATATCAGACAAGGAGATCGCTTGAATAGTGCGGGATCAGGATTTGGTAGCAAAAGTTTGAATTTTTGTTGCAAAAGTTTGAATTTTGGGTTCAAGGAAAAGGTGAATGTCAGAGGGGAAAGACTTTAAGCAGGGGTGAAAATTTCAAAAAAAATGGTGGCCCAATAAATTGAAAAGACAATGTAAATGACAAACATACACGCATGAGAATGAACAGTAGTTGTGATTGTGGCTCACATCTTCCTCTGGTTTTACGTCCAGTAACGGCTGAAAGGCCTTCTAAGAGTCGAGGATGTGCTTCCCATTCAGTTTTCTTGTAAACTGACAACATGGTCTTTTAAAGTCAGATTCCCAAGACTATAACGTGCTTTTTCCTTACGGAACAGTTCAAACAAATCAAGAAGGACTCCTTGTACATGCCCACTAGGATGCGTCTCAAGAGTCTGAATGATATCATCCAATGACTCCTTACTCAGTCCATCCTTTATGAATTGAATTTTTTCCTCTCGATTTCTTGAAACCATTTCAGGGTTCTTGCATCTTGTGTTACAGGTCCATCTTGCACACCTGTAGCAAACTCCAATTCTTTTTGCCCTTCTCTTCTTTGCATAGGAACTTCTTCCCATACCTGGCATATTTTTAACAAATGATTCTTGAAATTCACCTGCTAAACGTACCTTAGCTTCAATGATCCAACGGACATCTTCTGGAAGGCCTAAGAGTGTTAATGCTCTCAATCGTTCAAGTCTGCAATTGTAAATGTCTTTAAGAAAATTTCTGGGGAGAGTAGGGAACAAAATTTTGATCCTGGTGAGAGCTTTCTCCATTTTTTTTTAAAAACACTCAAGTTATTATTCCTGCAAGCTCAATGTGGTGTAATAGTTGGGATGATTTAAGAGGTGAAGAACGAAGTTGAGAGATTAGTTGAAACTTATAAGCGAGGAATGTGAGAGAGGAAGAGGGAGAAAGAGAGAGAGAGAGAGAGAAAGAGAGAAAGAGAGAGAGAGAGAGAGGGAGAGAGAGAGACTTCTCTTGAATTTATTGCAGGTATGTGGCATTGTGCAAATGCACTTCTTCTACCGTGTGCTTTTGAAAACCTTCGAAAAATGGTTTAAGACGATGTCCATTCACCTTGAAGATTTTTTCAGTTACCTCATTTTTTATTTCCACTGCACCATAAGGAAAAACATTAGTAACTACAAATGGTCCTAACCATCTAGAGTGTAGCTTACCAGGCATAAGCTTTAGCCGAGAATTGAAAAGGAGAACTTTTTGTCCAACGGAAAACTCCTTTCTTGCCAACTTTTTGTCATGAAGAGCTTTGACCTTTTCTTTGTAAATTTTGGAGTTTTTGTATGCTTCTAATCTAATTTCTTCAAGTTCCTGCAATTGAAGCTTCCTATGGATTCCTGCTTGGTCTAGATCCATGTTGCATTTCTTTATTGCCCAAAATGCTCTATGCTCTAATTCAACTGGAAGATGACATGCTTTACCAAAGACAATTCTGTAGGGAGACATGCCAATGGGTGACTTGTAAGCTGTCCTATATGCCCATAATGCATCAACAAGGCGCAAACTCCAATCCTTCCTGTTAGGCTGAACTATTTTCTCTAAGATTTTCTTGATCTCTCGATTAAAAACTTCAGCTTGACCATTTGTTTGAGGATGATATGGGGTGGAGACTTTATGCATGACTCCATATTTGCGGAGTAGGGCTTCCATTGTGCGGTTGCAAAAATGAGTACCTTGGTCACTAATTAGAGCTCTAGGAATGCCAAACCTGCTAAAAATGTTAGACCTGATAAAATCTGCAACAACTCGAGCATCATCAGTACGGGTGGCTTTTGCCTCCACCCATTTTGAAACATAATCAACAGCTAGCAGAATGTAAACAAAGCCAAAAGAGACAGGGAATGGACCCATAAAGTCTATACCCCAAACATCAAATACCTCACAAAAGAGAAGTGGTTGTTGGGGCATCTCATTTCTGCGCGAAATACTCCCTATTCTTTGGCACTGCTCACAAGTTATGCATAATCTATGTGCATCACGAAATATTGTAGGCCAATAAAAGCCTGAGTCTAGTACTTTTCTAGCTGTCCGTTGTGGCCCAAAGTGTCCACCACAAGCTAGGGAATGGCAAAAGGTAAGTACAGACTGAACTTCATGATCTGGAACACATCTTCTAATGATTTGATCACTACATGTCTTCCAAAGGTATGGTTCATCCCATATGTAGTGTTTGACATCACTTTTCAACTTGGCAATTTGCGATTTGGTGAAGTGTTTGGGTATTTCTTTAGAAACCAGATAGTTTACCAAATCTGCATACCAAGGATCTTTCCCGTGCAATTGATAGAGATGCTCTTCTGGGAATGAATCTGCAATTGAAGTTTCTTCACAAGGTTGCTGGATCCGACTTAAATGATCTGCTACAAGGTTCTCTGCACCACTCTTGTCTTTAATCTCTAAATCAAATTCTTGTAACAGAAGCATCCAACGAATCAGTCTTGGCTTAGCATCTGTCTTCTTCAGCAAGTATTTCAAAGCTGCATGGTCAGAGAAGACAATAACTTTAGATCCAAGCAAATAGGAGCGAAATTTATCTAATGCAAACACAATTGCCAAAAGCTCCTTCTCAGTAGTTGTGTAATTGGATTGGGTTGCATCAAGTGTGCGAGAGGCATATGCAATGACATGAGATCTCTTGCTAACTCTTTGAGACAGTACAGCACCAAGGGCATAATTAGATGCATCACACATTAATTCAAATGGAAGCGTCCAATTAGGTGGTTGAATGATGGGAGTGGTTGTCAACCGCTTCTTTAGTTCATCAAATGAATCCTTACATGCTTGATCAAACACAAATTTGGTATCTTTTTGTAGTAGTTTAGAAAGAGGTTGTGCAATCTTGCTAAAATCCTTGATGAATCTTCTGTAAAAACCTGCATGACCAAGTAAAGAACGTACTTCTCGCACAAAAGTGGGGTAAGGTTGAGAAGTAATAATGTCTATCTTGGCCTTATCAACCTCTAAACCTTTGCTAGATACCAAGTGTCCTAAGACTATACCTTCTGTTACCATGAAATGACATTTTTCAAAATTCAAAACCAGGTTAGTCTCAATGCATCTGTCCAAAACTTTAGAAAGGTTTTCTAAGCATGCATCAAAAGAAGAACCATATACAGTGAAGTCATCCATAAACACTTCCATGCAACTTTCTAAGAGATCAGAGAAAATGCTTACCATGCATCTTTGAAAGGTTCCAGGGGCATTGCATAGACCAAAGGGCATCCTTCGATAGGCAAAAGTACCAAAAGGACAAGTGAAGGTGGTCTTATGTTGGTCTTCTGGGGCTATATGTATTTGAAAATAACCTGAAAAACCATCTAGAAAGCAATAGTGAGATTTTCCTGCTAATCTTTCCAAAATTTGGTCTATGAAGGGCAAAGGGAAGTGATCCTTGCGAGTAGAAATTGACGTATTTTGATTAATGTATAATTGATTTATAATTGGTTTTTGATTGGTAAATCATTTTCCAAAAGTTTGAAGAGTAGAAATTAAGTAATTGAATTGAAGGTTTTCATTTTATTACTTACTTCAACTGAATTCTGATTGTGAAATTGGTTTAGATAAAAGATTAAGTGGTTACTAAATCTTGTTGATCATAATCAATTAAATTCTGAGAGGTTTCTCAGTAGAGAATTCAAGGATCATTCTAGGGGTTCCAGATGATCCTAGGTTGATAAACACAATGCATGATTTTAGTGATCAATGATTAGTTAAGAAAATAGCCTCTGAATTCCTTGAGTTGATAATTGTTAAGTAAATTAATTTCATTCTGTATTTTGTGTTTAGAACTCAATATCAAATCTTTACCAAATCCCCTTGTTCTAATTTTCTACTCGCAAGGATCACTTCCCTTTGCCCTTCATAGACCAAATTTTGGAAAGATTAGCAGGAAAATCTCACTATTGCTTTCTAGATGGTTTTTCAGGTTATTTTCAAATACATATAGCCCCAGAAGACCAACATAAGACCACCTTCACTTGTCCTTTTGGTACTTTTGCCTATCGAAGGATGCCCTTTGGTCTATGCAATGCCCCTGGAACCTTTCAAAGATGCATGGTAAGCATTTTCTCTGATCTCTTAGAAAGTTGCATGGAAGTGTTTATGGATGACTTCACTGTATATGGTTCTTCCTTTGATGCATGCTTAGAAAACCTTTCTAAAGTTTTGGACAGATGCATTGAGACTAACCTGGTTTTGAATTTTGAAAAATGTCATTTCATGGTAACAGAAGGTATAGTCTTAGGACACTTGGTATCTAGCAAAGGTTTAGAGGTTGATAAGGCCAAGATAGACATTATTACTTCTCAACCTTACCCCACTTCTGTGCGAGAAGTACGTTCGTTACTTGGTCATGCAGGTTTTTACAGAAGATTCATCAAGGATTTTAGCAAGATTGCACAACCTCTTTCTAAACTACTACAAAAAGATACCAAATTTGTGTTTGATCAAGCATGCAAGGATTCATTTGATGAACTAAAGAAGCGGTTGACAACCACTCCCATCATTCAACCACCTAATTGGACGCTTCCATTTGAATTAATGTGTGATGCATCTAATTATGCCCTTGGTGCTGTACTGTCTCAAAGAGTTAGCAAGAGATCTCATGTCATTGCATATGCCTCTCGCACACTAGATGCAACCCAATCCAATTATACAACAACTGAGAAGGAGCTTTTGGCAATTGTGTTTGCATTAGATAAATTTCGCTCCTATTTGCTTGGATCTAAAGTTATTGTCTTTTCTGACCATGCAACTTTGAAATACTTGCTTAAGAAGGCAGATGCTAAGCCAAGACTGATTCGCTGGATGCTTCTGTTACAAGAATTTGATTTAGAGATTAAAGACAAGAGTGGTGCAGAGAACCTTGTAGCAGATCATTTAAGTCGGATCCAGCAACCTTGTGAAGAAACTTCAATTGCAGATTCATTCCCAGAAGAGCATCTCTATCATTTACACGGGAAGGATCCTTGGTATGCAGATTTGGTAAACTATCTGGTTGCTAAAGAAATACCCAAACACTTCACCAAATCGCAAATTGCCAAGTTGAAAAGTGATGCCAAACACTACATATGGGATGAACCATACCTTTGGAAGACATGTAGTGATCAAATCATTAGAAGATGTGTTCCAGATCATGAAGTTCAGTCTGTACTTACCTTTTGCCATTCCCTAGCTTGTGGTGGACACTTTGGGCCACAACGGACAGCTAGAAAAGTACTAGACTCGGACTTTTATTGGCCTACAATATTTCGTGATGCACACAGATTATGCATAACTTGTGAGCAGTGCCAAAGAATAGGGAGTATTTCGCGCAGAAATGAGATGCCCCAACAACCACTTCTCTTTTGTGAGGTATTTGATGTATGAGGTATAGACTTTATGGGTCCATTCCCTATCTCTTTTGGCTTTGTTTACATTCTGCTAGCTGTTGATTATGTTTCAAAATGGGTGGAGGCAAAATCCACTCGTACTGATGATGCTCGAGTTGTTGCAGATTTTATCAGGTCTAACATTTTTAGCAGGTTTGGCATTCCTAGAGCTCTAATTAGTGACCAAGGTACTCATTTTTGCAACCGCACAATGGAAGCCCTACTCCGCAAATATGGAGTCATGCATAAAGTCTCCACCCCATATCATCCTCAAACAAATGGTCAAGCTGAAGTTTCTAATCGAGAGATCAAGAAAATCTTAGAGAAAACAGTTCAGCCTAACAGGAAGGATTGGAGCTTGCGCCTTGTTGATGCTTTATGGGCATATAGGACAGCCTACAAGTCACCCATTGGCATGTCTCCCTACAGGATTGTCTTTGGTAAAGCATGTCATCTTCCAGTTGAATTAGAGCATAGAGCATTTTGGGCAGTAAAGAAATGCAACATGGATCTAGACCAAGCAGGAATCCATAGGAAGCTTCAATTGCAGGAACTTGAAGAAATTCGATTAGAAGCATACGAAAACTCCAAAATTTACAAAGAAAAGGTCAAAGCTCTTCATGACAAAAAGTTGGCAAGAAAGGAGTTTTCCGTTGGACAAAAAGTTCTTCTTTTCAATTCTCGGCTAAAGCTTATGCCTGGTAAGCTATGCTCTAGATGGTTAGGACCATTTGTAGTTACTAATGTTTTTCCTTATGGTGCAGTGGAAATAAAAAATGAGGTAACTGAAAAAATCTTCAAGGTGAATGGACATCGTCTTAAACCATTTTTCGAAGGTTTTCAAAAGCACACGGTAGAAGAAGTGCATTTGCACAATGCCACATACTTGCAATAAATTCAAGAGAAGTCTCTCTCTCTCTTTCTCTCTCTCCCTCTCTCACATTCCTCACTTATAAGTTTCAACTAATCTCTCAACTTCCTTCTTCACCTCTTAAATCATCCCAACTATTACACTACATTGAGCTTGCAGGAATAATAACTTGAGTGTTTTAAGAAAAAAATGGAGAAAGCTCTCACCAGGATCAAAATTTTGTTCCCTACTCTCCCCAGAAATTTTCTTAAAGACATTTACAATTGCAGACTTGAACGATTGAGGGCATTAACACTCTTAGGCCTTCCAGAAGATGTCCGTTGGATCATTGAAGCTAAGGTACGTTTAGCAGGTGAATTTCAAGAATCATTTGTTAAAAACATGCCAGGTGTGGGAAGAAGTTCCTATGCAAAGAAGAGAAGGGCAAAAAGAATTGGAGTTTGCTACAGGTGTGCAAGATGGACCTGTAACACAAGATGCAAGAACCCTGGAATGGTTTCAAGAAATCGAGAGGACAAAATTCAATTCATAAAGGATGGACTGAGTAAGGAGTCATTGGATGATATCATTCAGACTCTTGAGACGCATCCTAGTGGGCATGTACAAGGAGTCCTTCTTGATTTGTTTGAACTGTTCCGTAAGGAAAAAACACGTTATAGTCTTGGGAATCTGACTTTAAAAGACCCTGTTGTCAGTTTACAAGAAAACTGAATGGGAAGCACATCCTCGACTCTTAGAAGGTGTTTCAGCTGTTACTGGACGTAAAACCAGAGGAAGATGTGAGCCACAATCACAACTACTATTCATTCTCATGCGTGTATGTTTGTCATTTACATTGTCTTTTCAATTTATTGGGCCACCATTTTTTTTGAAATTTTCACCCCTGCTTAAAGTCTTTCCCCTCTGACATTCACTTTTTCCTTGAACAAAAAATTCAAACTTTTGCAACAAAAATTCAAACTTTTGCTACCAAATCCTGATCTCGCACTATTCAAGCGATCTCCTTGTCTGATATTGAGTCCCTATAAATTATCAACCTCTATGACATATTTTTTCAAAAAAGACAGAAACACTGTATATGGATAAGATCAATACTATCTGTGTTTTTGGTGGGTCTAACCTTGGAAATGATGGAGAATTTCAACATGCAGCTTATACCCTTGGTAAGGTATTAGCTGCAAGAAAAATCAATCTTGTTTATGGGGGAGGGATTCAGGGTTTAAAAGGATGTGTTGCAGGATCTGCACTCACAAAGGGGTGTAACGTCTTAGGTGTTGGCTTAAAAAATGGGAGCACCTCCTACTTGACCCTGGGTACTGAATTGAAGGTTGCAACCATGCATGACCGTATGAGACACATGTTGATTAATTCTAATGCATTTATTGCATTACCTGGTGGTCTTGGAACAATGGAAGAAATTTTTACCATTATATTTTGGGCCTATCGGAATTTTCATAAAAAACCTTTGGGCTTATTAAATATTAATGGCTTTTATAATGGTTTGATATCCTTTTTAGATCATGCAGTAGAGCAGGAGTTCATGCCACAATCCATGCGCAACATCATAGTATCTGCTTCAACTGTTGAACAGCTACTTGAGATTTTGCAAAATCCTACATCTGAGCTCAGTCAAGCAATGCAGCTGGTGAACCAACCAAATCAGGATGGCAGAGACAAAAGAGAACCAGATACCACTCTTCGGTTATAACTTTTCCTTACTTTGGTGGTTTTCTCACATTTCTTTTCTTGTTATATAATTTCTATCTAAGACATTGGGGACAATGTCTTGGATAGGTTGGAGGGAGGATGGTCCGATATCTAAAAAAAAAAAAACAAAAAAAAAACGTAAAAAAAAAATTAGGTTAGAATCATAAACTTGCTTTGAGTAAGATGGCTGAGTAAGGAGTTACACTTGACTCTTGATACGCATCTTATGATTAAAAAAAAAATTGAATGTGGAAGTATGTTTTTCTTTAGATTTCATAAAATAATTGAAGCAAAATGATTTACATTTCGAGATTAATTAGTTTGGTAACACATATTTGACTGGATAGATTAGATTTGATAAATATATTACCAGTGAGATTTTGAGCCTTATTATTATTATTTTCTTTCTTGTGTGATTTTCATCCATGGAATATGTTACTTCAGAACTTGCATTGATTCTTTTTGAAGCTACATTTTCACATGAATTGTACAAAAATGATTGAGGCACTGTTTTTCTTGAACAAACCACTTGGCCAAATAACCAAACCATATAATTTTATCCTTTGATCAGTCCTTTGAGCCGATTAGCCTTTTCTTCTTTTTAGCTCACCACAAATAAAAAAAACAACAACTTTGTCTGACCATAGAAGGTGAGGAATACTGGATTTATCATACCATAAGTGTTTCAATAAGTGTAGGGGAGATTATTGTTGTGTTCATTGATATCATGGTTGAAAAAAAAACTGAAGCAATAAATTAATAAATAAACTATTATATTGAAAAAAAAATAGAAAAAAAGAATGAAGAAGTGATATCTGTTTCTCACACTTGCACTTAGACTCAGTTCTCAATCCTCACCATTTTAGTTGGTCTAACATTGTATCTCTTCAATTTATCATTTCATCTTTCTAATCTCGTTATAACCAAAATAAAGACCTCTTGATTTGTGCATTGCATGTGTACATAGTAGTAGAGAAGTAGAAGATATGCAAGCCTATGATAGTTCATCTTTCATGGATTGAATTTGAGAGAAACACTTACCAAATCAAACACTTGAGAGATTCAGAGTATATCATGTGAGGTTTTATCTTTCTCAATCTATGTTTTTCAAATTAAAGTTGCCTTTCTAAGTAATTTCAAAAATGTGATGAAAGAATGCTTCATGAAATTTTGTGAATTCTTGAGAAATCAACTCAAAACTTTGATGTTCTTTCATAAAAATAAAAAAATAAAAAAAAATTAGTCACCAATCCTTAACTTAAGTTTGCCCGAGACGTGCAAAAGATAAGTGTGGGGGAATTTGATAAGCATAGATTTCATAAATAATTATCTCTCACTTTTATCTCATTAAGACTTCTTATATGATCAATTAAGTGATCTTTGTCATATTTTATGAGTTTGGGTTCATATGAAGTTTAATTGAATTTCTTTGCTTACCCGATTAAAATGACACTATTATAGTATTTTGAGCATAATAGGAGTTTTAGACATCCAAAAATCATGAAATCTATCTTTAATGAAAGCTTAAAGAAGTGTCCACAGTTACAAAGCAAGAGCAGACTCTAAATGGGATGTTTAGGACTCCGAAATTATCTCAAAAGATGAGATAGTGTTGCTGACGTGGAATTTGAACAGTGTGCAAAGATCCGACCATATCTTGAGATACAGAAGTCATATTGAGATGAAATTAAATCTGTTGGACAGCTAAGATCCGGGGCTACAACTTTTGTTCAGAAGTCAAGCTCTAATACGGACATGTGAACATCCGAAATTGCGGTGCAAGAAAGTCAAAATTGTTGTGCTAATTGGTGACAAAAATTCAAAAGTGTTTTGCATTTTCAACAAAGCCCATGTGAAAGCAATAAAAGGGTACAAAAGTAATATCCTAGTTGGTGACTTTCTGAAGAAGATGCCTAAAAAATCCTCTATAAATAGAAGGGTTTACAAGAGGAGAAACACACCACTTGGAGATCAACTCCAATACCATTTTCCATCTTTCTTTCTTTCTTGTTAGTTTGTCTTCTACATGGAAGGCTTAGTTTTTCTTTATTGTTAGTTTGCCTCCTACATGGAAGGCTTAGTTTTTCTTTATTGTTAGTTGCCTCCTACATGGAAGGCTTAGGATTTATTTGTTGTTAGTTGCCTCCTACATGGAAGGCTTAGGATTTATTTGTTGTTAGTTTGCCTCCTTCATGGAAGGCTAAGTTTGTAGTTTCAATTCAAGGATTCAAGCTATTTTCATTTTAACTTTGAGGTCTTGATCTTTATTTACATGCTTATTAAGTGGTTTCTACTCTGCTTCACTATATTCTTCAATTTTATTCTTTAATCAAAGTTTTATCGGTTGACGTATTTTGATTAATGCATAATTGATTTATAATTGTGACACGCTCGTCGTAAACGCGCAAAAATAATTTCTAGATTTCCCCGAAACTATTGGTATAGTATAAGGTGCAACCTAGGTCATCTCACAAAGACCATTTCAAATTCTTAAGCAAATAAGGAGAAAATTAGAACAAGGGGATTTTGTAAAAATTTGATATTGAGTTCTAAACACAAAATAGAGAATGAAATTAATTTACTTAACAATTATCAACTCAAGGAATTCAGAGGCTATTTTCTTAACTAATCATTGATCACTAAAATCATGCATTATGTTTATCAACCTAGGATCATCTGGAACCCCTAGAATGATCCTTGAATTCTCTACTGAGAAACCTCTCAGAATTTAATTGATTACGATCAACAAGATTTAGTAACCACTTAATCTTTTATCTAAACCAATTTCACAATCAGAATTCAGTTGAAGTAAGTAATAAAATGAAAACCTTCAATTCAATTACTTAATTTCTACTCTTCAAACTTTTGGAAAATGATTTACCAATCAAAAAACAATTATAAATCAATTATACATTAATCAAAATACGTCAACCGATCAAACTTTGATTAAAAGAATAAAATTGAAGAATATAGTAAAGTAGAGTAGAAATCACTCAATAAGCATGTAAATAAAGATCAAGACCTCAAAGTTAAAATGAAAATAGCTTGAATCCTTGAATTGAAACTACAAACCTAGCCTTCCATGAAGGAGGCAAACTAACAACAAAGAAAGAGGCAAACTAACAACAAATAAATCCTAAGCCTTCCATGTAGGAGGCAACTAACAACAAATAAATCCTAAGCCTTCCATGTAGGAGGCAACTAACAATAAAGAAAACATAAGCCTTCCATGAAGGAGGCAAAACTAACAAGAAAGAAACAAAGAGAGAAAGAAAGAAAGAAAATGGTATTGGAGTTAATCTCCAAAAATTGTGTGTGTCTCCTCTTGCAAACCCTTCTATTTATAGAGGATTTTTGAGGCATCATCTTCAGAAAGTCACCAACTAGGATATTACTTTTCTACCCTTTTCTTGCTTTCACATGGGCTTTGTTGAAATTGCAAAACACTTTTGAATTTTTGCCACCAATGAGCACAACAATTTTGACTTTCTTGCACCGCAATTTCGGATGTTCACATGTCCGAATTAGAGCTTGACTTCTGAACAAAAGTTGTAGCCCTGGATCTTAGCTGTCCAACAAAGTTGATTTCATCTCAATATGACCTCTATATCTCAACATATGGCCGGATCTTTGCACACTGTTCAAATTCCACGTCAGCAACACTATCTCATCTTTTGAGATAATTTCGGAGTCCTAAACATCCCATTTAGAATCTGCTCTTGCTTTGTAACTATGGACACTTCTTTAAGCTTTCATTCAAGACAGATTTCATGATTTTTGGATGTTTACAACTCCTATTATGCTCAAAATACTATAATAGTGTCATTTTAATCGGGTAAGCAAAGAAATTCAATTAAACTTCATATGAACCCAAACTCATAAAATATGACAAAGATCAGTTAATTGAACATATAAGAAGTCTTAATGAGATAAAAGTGAGAGATAATTATTTATGAAATCTATGCTTATCAAATTGGTTTTTGATTGGTAAATCATTTTCCAAAATTTTGAAGAGTAGAAATTAAGTAATTGAATTGAAGGTGTTCATTTTATTACTTACTTCAACTGAATTCTGATTGTGAAATTGGTTTAGATAAAAGATTAAGTGGTTACTAAATCTTGTTGATCATAATCAATTAAATTCTGAGAGGTTTCTTAGTAGAGAATTCAAGGATCATTTTAGGGGTTCCAGATGATCCTAGGTTGATAAACACAATGCATGATTTTAGTGATCAATGATTAGTTAAGAAAATAGCCTCTGAATTCCTTGAGTTGATAATTGTTAAGTGAAAATTAATTTCATTCTGTATTTTGTATTTAGCACTTAATATCACATATTTACAAAACCCCTTTGTTCTAACTTTCTCCTAATTTGCTTAAGAATATGAAATGGTCTTTGGGAGATGACCTAGGTTGCACCTTATACTATACCAATAGTTTGGGGGAAATCTAGAAATTATTTTTGCGCGTTTGCGACGAGCGTGTCAAAAGTCATGCCCTTTGGACTGAAAAATGCTGGAGCAACCTATCAAAGAGCCATGGTAACATTATTCCATGATATGATTCACAAAGAGATAGAAGTCTACGTGGACGACATGATTGCCAAATCTCAGACGGAGGAGGACCATATCACGGATCTTCAAAAGTTATTCGAGAGACTCCGGAAATTCAAGCTGCGGTTGAACCCAGCTAAGTGTACTTTCGGAGTGAAATCAGGAAAACTGTTGGGATTCATTGTCAGCGAGAAGGGTATCGAAGTCGACCCCGACAAAGCTCGGGCAATCATGGACATGCCAGCTCCAAAAATCGAAAAGGAGATCCGAGGTTTTTTAGGAAGACTCAATTACATCTCCCGGTTCATTTCCCAGTTGACGGCCACATGCGAGCCGATCTTTAAGCTCTTGCGCAAAAATCAGCCTATGAGTTGGGATGAGGATTTCCAAGAGGCTTTCGAAAAGATCAAATCTTACTTACAGAACCCGACGGTCCTGGTACCTCCAGTCCCGGGGAGGCCGTTGATACTGTATCTGACGGTGACGGACCAGTCAATGAGTTGTGTGCTTGGTCAACACGATGAAACTGGAAGGAGGGAGTGATAAGCATAGATTTCATAAATAATTATCTCTCACTTTTATCTCATTAAGACTTCTTATATGTTCAATTAAGTGATCTTTGTCATATTTTATGAGTTTGGGTTCATATGAAGTTTAATTGAATTTCTTTGCTTACCCGATTAAAATGACACTATTATAGTATTTTGAGCATAATAGGAGTTGTAGACATCCAAAAATCATGAAATCTATCTTGAATGAAAGCTTAAAGAAGTGTCCATATTTACAAAGCAAGAGAAGATTCTAAATGGGATGTTTAGGACTCCGAAATTATCTCAAAAGATGAGATAGTGTTGCTGACGTGGAATTTGAACAGTGTGCAAAGATCCGACCATATCTTGAGATATAGAAGTCATATTGAGATGAAATCAACTTTGTTGGACAGCTAAGATCCAGGGCTACAACTTTTGTTCAGAAGGCAAGCTCTAATTCGGACATGTGAACATCCGAAATTGCGGTGCAAGAAAGTCAAAATTGTTGTGCTCATTGGTGGCAAAAATTCAAAAGTGTTTTGCAATTTCAACAAAGCCCATGTGAAAGCAAGAAAAGGGTAGAAAAGTAATATCCTAGTTGGTGACTTTCTGAAGATGATGCCTCAAAAATCCTCTATAAATAGAAGGGTTTGCAAGAGGAGACACACACCATTTTGGAGATTAACTCCAATACCACTTTCTTTCTTTCTTTCTTTCTTTCTTCCTTTCTTTCTTTCTTGTTAGTTTTGCCTCCTTCATGGAAGGCTTAGTTTTTCTTTCTTATTAGTTTGCCTCCTACATGGAAGGCTTAGCTTTTCTTTATTGTTAGTTGCCTCCTACATGGAAGGCTTAGGATTTATTTGTTGTTAGTTGCCTCCTACATGGAAGGCTTAGGATTTATTTGTTGTTAGTTTGCCTCTTTCTTTGTTGTTAGTTTGCCTCCTTCATGGAAGGCTAGGTTTGTAGTTTCAATTCAAGGATTCAAGCTATTTTCATTTTAACTTTGAGGTCTTGATCTTTATTTACGTGCATATTAAGTGGTTTCTACTCTGCTTCACTATATTCTTCAATTTTATTCTTTAATCAAAGTTTGATCGGTTGACGTATTTTGGTTAATGTATAATTGATTTATAATTGGTTTTTGATTGGTAAATCATTTTCCAAAAGTTTGAAGAGTA
This sequence comes from Canavalia gladiata, assembly GCA_037954105.1. NCBI lineage: Eukaryota > Viridiplantae > Streptophyta > Magnoliopsida > Fabales > Fabaceae > Canavalia > Canavalia gladiata. The sequence goes on from CM075658.1 coordinate 67,407,650, forward strand.
GAAATTAAGTAATTGAATTGAAGGTTTTCATTTTATTACTTACTTCAACTGAATTCTGATTGTAAAATTGGTTTAGATAAAAGATTAAGTGGTTACTAAATCTTGTTGATCATAATCAATTAAATTCTGAGAGGTTTCTCAGTAGAGAATTCAAGGATCATTGTAGGGGTTCCAGATGATCCTAGGTTGATAAACACAATGCATGATTTTAGTGATCAATGATTAGTTATGAAAATAGCCTCTGAATTCCTTGAGTTGATAATTGTTAAGTGAAATTAATTTCAGTCTGTATTTTGTGTTTAGCACTCAATATCACATCTTTACAAAACCCCCTTGTTCTAATTGTCTCCTTATTTGCTTAAGAATATGAAATGGTCTTTGGGAGATGACCTAGGTTGCACCTTATACTATACCAATAGTTTGGGGGAAATCTAGAAATTATTTTTGCGCGTTTGCGACGAGCGTGTCAAAATTTGGCGCCGTTGCCGGGGACCATTTTAATTTCCTAGGCTCATTTAGGAGTTTGTATAAAAATTTTAATCTTTCTAACAATTGTTTTTACTTTAGGTATATCATTCTTGGATTTTCTGTATGAATTCACCTTTTTGTGTATGACCCGATCCAATCCTGAAAATTTATATGCATATGATCCTGAGATTGATAGAACATTCCACCATTTGAAAAGAGCACATAGAAGGCATTCATCCAGTAATAACCAAGAAAGTAACAGTAGTGATTTTTCATCTTTAAATTTTGATAGTTTTAAATATTTTGCTAAGAACATGGCTGATAGAACCTTAAAAGAATTAGCTGCACCTGATGTTGCTTATCAACCATTGTGCATTCAATACCCTGATGTTGATGCACCATTTGAACTGAAGTCTGGACTAATACATTTGCTACCTAAGTTTCATGGCCTTGCAGGTGAGGACCCTCATAAACATTTGAAGGAATTTCACATTGTGTGTTCCACAATGCGGCCACAAGGAATTCCAGAAGATCATATCAAGTTGAAGGCATTTCCTTTCTCCTTAAATGATGGAGCTAAGGACTGGTTGTACTATCTACATCCAACATCTGTTACAAGCTGGAATGATATGAAAAGATTATTCTTGGAGAAATTCTTCCCTGCATCCAGAACAGCAGCTATCAGAAAAGAGATTTGCGGCATCAGACAGAACTCCCAAGAAACTCTCTATGAGTATTGGGAGAGATTCAAGAAACTATGCGCCACTTGTCCACACCATCAAATCAGTGATCAATTACTGATTCAGTATTTCTATGAAGGACTCATGCCAATGGACAGAAGCATGGTTGATGCAGCTAGTGGTGGAGCACTTATGGACAAAACTCCTACAGCAGCTCGAGATTTGATTGCCAACATGGCAGAGAATTCTCAGCAATTCAATTCTCGAACTAATTCCTTGTCTAAAGGAGTCCATGAAATGACCACCAAGACAGACCATACACGATTGGAGAACAGAATTGAAGAACTAACCTCCATCGTAAGACAGTTGGCCATCGGACAACAACAGCAACTTAATGTTATTGACAAAACCAAAACATGTGGCATCTGCACTTTTGCAGATCATCCTACTGATGCATGCCCAACATTGCAAGAAAGTGAGACACCTGAGGCTGCAGTAAATGGTATTTTTGGCACAGGACAACAATACAGGCCTCCTCAACATTATCAGCAATAGAAGTTTGAACCACCTTCTGGAACATACAATCCTAGTTGGAGAAACCATCCTAACTTGAGATATGGCCCTCCACAACAACAAAGGATTCAAACATCTGACTCCCAAAATAAATACCAACCACCGCCATTCAGACAACAACAACAGCATATGCAGCAATCTGTACCCTCTAATGCTTCTGAACCCTCTCTTGATGATTTGATGAAGCAATTAGCAACCAACAATCTTCAATTTCAACAAAATGTAAGTTCTACCATTCAGGATTTACAAACTCAAATTGGGCAGTTGGCTACCACTGTCAACCAATTGAAATCTCAAGGTTCTGGTCAACTACCTTCTCAACCTGTCATAAATCCCAAAAGTGTGAATGCCATGACCTTGAGAAGTGGGAAGAAAGTGCAGACAGACCCTACAATTTTAAAGCAACAAAGCTTCAATCAGACTAATCCACACCAAAAAGAAGCATTTATCTCCACACCGGGAGACATCTCTGATGAGCCATCTGAATCAGAGGGAAAGTCTGATGAAAAAAGTACATCAGCCTTCGATAAGACATCGAATGATCAACAAAAAGAAGCTTGCCATAAACGATCTGCACTTGAAGCATCTGATGAGAAGAAAACCCCAAATTGTGCTGATCTGAAGGTATCTTTACCTTTTCCAAATAGAATGGTTCAATCCAAGCCCAATGTTCATGCAGAATTGGATAAGGAGCTTCTAGATACTTTTAGGAAAGTGGAAGTCAACATACCACTTCTAGATGCTATCAAGCAAATTCCCAAATATGCCAAATTTCTAAAGGATTTGTGCACGCATAAGAGAAGACTCAAAGGGGATGAGAAGATCAGTGTGGGACGCAATGTTTCTGCCTTAATTCAACCCAGCCTCCCTCAGAAATGTAAAGATCCAGGAACTTTCACCATTCCTTGCACAATAGGAAACTCTACATTTGGTGATGCATTGCTGGATCTAGGTGCTTCCATTAATGTTATGCCCTCATCAGTTTATAAATCTTTGAATCTGGGAGAACTGAAGCCAACTGGTGTGGTGATTCAATTAGCCAACAGAAGTACAGCACATCCAGCCGGAGTACTTGAAGATGTGCTAGTTCAAGTGAATAAGCTGATCTTTCCAGCTGACTTCTACATTTTGGATATGGAAGATGAGTCATCCATCAATAGAGCAACCTTGATCCTAGGGAGACCTTTCCTCAAAACTGCAAAAACAAAGATAGATGTGCATACGGGGACTCTCTCTATGGAATTTGGAGATGATATCATCCAATTCAACATATTTGAAGCCATGAAGCATCCCATAGAGAATCATTCACTCTTTCAACTTGATGCCATAGACCTTCTTGCGGATGATTATTCTATTGACAATCTACTTTTTAAATTTTTTGATTTTGATTTAGATTACTTAGATAATTTTACTTGCACATGTGATGAATTTGATTCATGTATTGTGTGTTCCAAGATTAATGCTGCAGACCAACCTTCGTTGAAAGATGACATGTTAGATGCAAGTGTTGCAGACATTTCAATCTCAGATAGATCTCTTCCTTCCATAATACAACCACCTCCTTTGGAGTTGAAGCCTTTGCCTGAACATCTAAAGTATGCTTATTTGGGGGAAAATGAGAAGCTTCCTGTCATTGTAGCAAAGAACCTTCTACCACAACAGGAAGAAAGGTTACTGCAAACCTTAAAAATCCATAAACAAGCAATTGGATGGACTTTGGCTGATATTCCAGGTATTAGCCCATCTACTTGTATGCATAGGATACTGCTGGAGGAAAACACCAGACCTGTTAGACAACCACAAAGGCGTTTGAATCCAACCATCCTAGATGTGGTAAAGAAGGAAGTAGGTAAGCTTTTGGCAGCTGGTATCATCTATCCCATCTCAGACAGTGATTGGGTAAGCCCGGTGCAAGTAGTTCCTAAGAAGACTGGCATGACTGTAGTCAAAAATCACAATGATGAACTAATCCCTACCAGAATACAAAACAGTTGGAGAGTGTGCATAGATTATAGGAAGCTTAACCAAGCTACTCGCAAGGATCACTTCCCTTTGCCCTTCATAGACCAAATTTTGGAAAGATTAGCAGGAAAATCTCACTATTGCTTTCTGGATGGTTTTTCAGGTTATTTTCAAATACATATAGCCCCAGAAGACCAGCATAAGACCACATTCACTTGTCCTTTTGGTACTTTTGCCTATCGAAGGATGCCCTTTGGTCTATGCAATGCCCCTGGAACCTTTCAAAGATGCATGGTAAGCATTTTCTCTGATCTCTTAGAAAGTTGCATGGAAGTGTTTATGGATGACTTCACTGTATATGGTTCTTCTTTTGATGCATGCTTAGAAAGCCTTTCTAAAGTTTTGGACAGATGCATTGAGACTAACCTGGTTTTGAATTTTGAAAAATGTCATTTCATGGTAACAGAAGGTATAGTCTTAGGACACTTGGTATCTAGCAAAGGTTTAGAGGTTGATAAGGCCAAGATAGACATTATTACTTCTCTACCTTACCCCACTTCTGTGCGAGAAGTACGTTCTTTACTTGGTCATGCAGGTTTTTACAGAAGATTCATCAAGGATTTTAGCAAGATTGCACAACCTCTTTCTAAACTACTACAAAAAGATATCAAATTTGTGTTTGATCAAGCATGCAAGGATTCATTTGATGAACTAAAGAAGCGGTTGACAACCACTCCCATCATTCAACCACCTAATTGGACGCTTCCATTTGAATTAATGTGTGATGCATCTAATTATGCCCTTGGTGCTGTACTGTCTCAAAGAGTTAGCAAGAGATCTCATGTCATTGCATATGCCTCTCGCACACTTGATGCAACCCAATCAAATTACACAACTACTGAGAAGGAGCTTTTGGCAATTGTGTTTGCATTAGATAAATTTCGCTCCTATTTGCTTGGATCTAAAGTTATTGTCTTCTCTGACCATGCAGCTTTGAAATACTTGCTGAAGAAGACAGATGCTAAGCCAAGACTGATTTGTTGGATGCTTCTGTTGCAAGAATTTGATTTAGAGATTAAAGACAAGAGTGGTGCAGAGAACCTTGTAGCAGATCATTTAAGTCGGATCCAGCAACCTTGTGAAGAAACTTCAATTGCAGATTCATTCCCAGAAGAGCATCTCTATCATTTGCACGGGAAGGATCCTTGGTATGCAGATTTGGTAAACTATCTGGTTGTAAAAGAAATACCCAAACACTTCACCAAATCGCAACTTGCCAAGTTGAAAAGTGATGTCAAACACTACATATGGGATGAACCATACCTTTGGAAGACATGCAGTGATCAAATCATTAGAAGGTGTGTTCCAGATCATGAAGTTCAGTCTGTACTTACCTTTTGCCATTCCCTAGCTTGTGGTGGACACTTTGGGCCACAACGGACAGCTAGAAAAGTACTAGACTCAGGCTTTTATTGGCCTACAATATTTCGTGACGCACACAGATTATGCATAACTTGTGAGCAGTGCCAAAGAATAGGGAGTATTTCGCGCAGAAATGAGATGCCCCAACAACCACTTCTCTTTTGTGAGGTATTTGATGTATGGGGTATAGACTTTATGGGTCCATTCCCTGTCTCTTTTGGCTTTGTTTACATTCTGCTAGCTGTTGATTATGTTTCAAAATGGGTGGAGGCAAAAGCCACCCGTACTGATGATGCTCGAGTTGTTGCAGATTTTATCAGGTCTAACATTTTTAGCAGGTTTGGCATTCCTAGAGCTCTAATTAGTGACCAAGGTACTCATTTTTGCAACCGCACAATGGAATCCCTACTCCGCAAATATGGAGTCATGCATAAAGTCTCCACCCCATATCATCCTCAAACAAATGGTTAAGCTGAAGTTTCTAATCGAGAGATCAAGAAAATCTTAGAGAAAACAGTCCAGCCTAACAGGAAGGATTGGAGCTTGCGCCTTGTTGATGCATTATGGGCATATAGGACAGCTTACAAGTCACCCATTGGCATGTCTCCCTACAGGATTGTCTTTGGTAAAGCATGTCATCTTCCAGTTGAATTAGAGCATAGAGCATTTTGGGCAGTAAAGAAATGCAACATGGATCTAGACCAAGCAGGAATCTATAGGAAGCTTCAATTGCAGGAACTTGAAGAAATTCGATTAGAAGCATACGAAAACTCCAAAATTTACAAAGAAAAGGTCAAAGCTCTTCATGACAAAAAGTTGGCAAGAAAGGAGTTTTCCGTTGGACAAAAAGTTCTCCTTTTCAATTCTCGGCTAAAGCTTATGCCTGGTAAGCTACGCTCTAGATGGTTAGGACCATTTGTAGTTACTAATGTTTTTCCTTATGGTGCAGTTGAAATAAAAAATGAGGTAACTGAAAAAATCTTCAAGGTGAATGGACATCGTCTTAAACCATTTTTCGAAGGTTTTCAAAAGCACACGGTAGAAGAAGTGCATTTGCACAATGCCACATACCTGCAATAAATTCAAGAGAAGTCTCTCTCTCTCTCTCTTTCTCTCTTTCTCTCTCTCTCTCTTTCTCCCTCTCCCTCTCTCACATTCCTCGCTTATAAGTTTCAACTAATCTCTCAACTTCCTTCTTCACCTCTTAAATCATCCCAACTATTACACCACATTGAGCTTGCAGGAATAATAACTTGAGTGTTTTAAGAAAAAAATGGAGAAAGCTCTCACCAGGATCAAAATTTTGTTCCCTACTCTCCCCAGAAATTTTCTTAAAGACATTTACAATTGCAGACTTGAACGATTGAGAGCATTAACACTCTTAGGCCTTCCAGAAGATGTCCGTTGGATCATTGAAGCTAAGGTACGTTTAGCAGGTGAATTTCAAGAATCGTTTGTTAAAAATATGCCAGGTATGGGAAGAAGTTCCTATGCAAAGAAGAGAAGGGCAAAAAGAATTGGAGTTTGCTACAGGTGTGCAAGATGGACCTGTAACACAAGATGCAAGAACCCTGGAATGGTTTCAAGAAATCGAGAGGACAAAATTCAATTCATAAAGGATGGACTGAGTAAGGAGTCATTGGATGATATCATTCAGACTCTTGAGACGCATCCTAGTGGGCATGTACAAGGAGTCCTTCTTGATTTGTTTGAACTGTTCCGTAAGGAAAAAGCACGTTATAGTCTTGGGAATCTGACTTTAAAAGACCCTGTTGTCAGTTTACAAGAAAACTGAATAGGAAGCACATCCTCGACTCTTAGAAGGCGTTTCAGCCGTTACTGGACGTAAAACCAGAGGAAGATGTGAGCCACAATCACAACTACTGTTCATTCTCATGCGTGTATGTTTGTCATTTACATTGTCTTTTCAATTTATTGGGCCACCGTTTTTTTTGAAATTTTCACCCCTGCTTAAAGTCTTTCCCCTCTGACATTCACCTTTTCCTTGAACCCAAAATTCAAACTTTTGCAACCAAAATTCAAACTTTTGCAACAAAAATTCAAACTTTTGCAGCAAAAATTCAAACTTTTGCTACCAAATCCTGATCCCGCACTATTCAAGCGATCTCCTTGTCTGATATTGAGTCCCTATAAATTATCCACCTCTATGACATATTTTTTCAAAAAAAAAAAAAGACAGAAACACCGTATATGGATAAGATCAATACTATCTGTGTTTTTGGTGGGTCTAACCTTGGAAAGGATGGAGAATTTCAACATGCAGCTTCTACCCTTGGTAAGGCATTAGCTGCAAGAAAAATCAATCTTGTTTATGGGGGAGGGATTCAGGGTTTAAAAGGATGTGTTGCAGGATCTGCACTCACTAAGGGGTGTAACGTCTTAGGTGTTGGCTTAAAAAATGGGAGCACCTCCTACTTCACCCTGGGTACTGAATTGAAGGTTGCAACCATGCATGACCGTATGAGACACATGTTGGTTAATTCTAATGCATTTATTGCATTACCTGGTGGTCTTGGAACAATGGAAGAAATTTTTACCATTATATTTTGGGCCTATCGGAATTTTCATAAAAAACCTTTGGGCTTATTGAATATTAATGGCTTTTATAATGGTTTGATATCCTTTTTAGATCATGCAGTAGAGCAGGAGTTCATGCCACAATCCATGCGCAACATCATAGTATCTGCTTCAACTGTTGAACAGCTACTTGAGATTTTGCAAAATCCTACATCTGAGCTCAGTCAAGCAATGCAGCTGGTGAACCAACCAAATCAGGATGGCAGAGATAAAAGAGAACCAGATACCACTCTTCGGTTATAACTTTTCCTTACTTTGATGGTTTTCTTACATTTCTTTTCTTGTTATATGAAATTTCATCTAAGACATTGGGGACAATGTCTTGGATAGGTTGGGGGGAAGATGGTCCGATATCTAAAATTAAAAAAAAAAAAAAACAAAACAAAACCCAAAAAAAAAAAACAAAAAAAAACAAAAAAAAACAAAAAAAAAATTAGGTTAGATTCATAAACTTGCTTTGAGTAAGATGGCTGAGTAAGGAGTTACACTTGACTCTTGATACGCATCTTATGATTTAAAAAAAAAAAAAAATTGAATGTGGAAGTATGTTTTTCTTTAGATTTCATAAAATAATTGAAGTAAAATGATTTACATTTCGAGATTAATTAGTTTGGCAACACATATTTGAACTGGATAGATTAGATTTGATAAATATATTACCTGTGAGATTTTGAGCCTTATTATTATTTTCTTTCTTGTGTAATTTTCATCCATGGAATATGTTACTTCAGAACTTGCATTGATTCTTTTTGAAGCTACATTTTCACATGATTTGTACAAAAATGATTGAGGCACTGTTTTTCTTGAACAAACCACCAGGCCAAATAACCAAACCATATAATTTTATCCTTTGATCAGCCCTTTGAGCCGATTAGCCTTTTCTTCTTTTTAGCTCACCACAAATCAAAAAAAAAAAAAAAAAAAAAAAAAAAACAACTTTGTCTGACCATAGAAGGTGAGGAATACTGAATTTATCATACCATAAATGTTTCAATAAGTGTGGGGGAGATTATTGTTGTGTTCATCAATATCACGGTTGAAAAAAAAAAAAAGGCTGAAACAATAAATTAATAAATAAACTATTATATTGAAAAAAAAATTGAAGAAGTGATATCTGTTTCTCACACTTGCACTTACAATCAATTCTCAATCCTCACCATTTTCCTTGGTCTAACATTGTATCTCTTCAATATATCATTTCATCTTTCTAATCCCGTTAGAACCAAAATAAAGACCTCTTGATTTGTGCATTGCATGTGTACATAGTAGTAGAGAAGTAGAAGATATGCAAGCCTATGATAGTTCATCTTTCATGGATTGAATTTGAGAGAAACACTTACCAAATCAAACACTTGAGAGATTCAGAGTATATCATGTGAGGTTTTATCTTTCTCAATCTATGTTTTTCAAATTAAAGTTGCCTTTCTAAATAATTTCAAAAATGTGATGAAAGAATGCTTCATGAAATTTTGTGAATTCTTGAGAAATCAACTCAAAACTTTGATGTTCTTTCAAAAAAAAAAAAAAAAAAAAAAAAAAAAAAGTCACCAATCCTTAACTTAAGTTTGCCCGAGACGTGCAAAAGATAAGTGTGGGGGAATTTGATAAGCATAGATTTCATAAATAATTATCTCTCACTTTTATCTCATTAAGACTTCTTATATGTTCAATTAAGTGATCTTTGTCATATTTTATGAGTTTGGGTTCATATGAAGTTTAATTGAATTTCTTTGCTTACCCGATTAAAATGACACTATTATAGTATTTTGAGCATAATAGGAGTTGTAGACATCCAAAAATCATGAAATCTATCTTGAATGAAAGCTTAAAGAAGTGTCCATATTTACAAAGCAAGAGAAGATTCTAAATGGGATGTTTAGGACTCCGAAATTATCTCAAAAGATGAGATTGTGTTGCTGACGTGGAATTTGAACAGTGTGCAAAGATCCGACCATATCTTGAGATATAGAAGTCATATTGAGATGAAATCAACTTTGTTGGACAGCTAAGATCCAGGGCTACAACTTTTGTTCAGAAGGCAAGCTCTAATTCGGACATGTGAACATCCGAAATTGCGGTGCAAGAAAGTCAAAATTGTTGTGCTCATTGGTGGCAAAAATTCAAAAGTGTTTTGCAATTTCAACAAAGCTCATGTGAAAGCAAGAAAAGGGTAGAAAAGTAATATCCTAGTTGGTGACTTTCTGAAGATGATGCCTCAAAAATCCTCTATAAATAGAAGGGTTTGCAAGAGGAGACACACACCATTTTGGAGATTAACTCCAATACCACTTTCTTTCTTTCTTTCTTTCTTTCTTCCTTTCTTTCTTTCTTGTTAGTTTTGCCTCCTTCATGGAAGGCTTAGTTTTTCTTTCTTATTAGTTTGCCTCCTACATGGAAGGCTTAGCTTTTCTTTATTGTTAGTTGCCTCCTACATGGAAGGCTTAGGATTTATTTGTTGTTAGTTGCCTCCTACATGGAAGGCTTAGGATTTATTTGTTGTTAGTTTGCCTCTTTCTTTGTTGTTAGTTTGCCTCCTTCATGGAAGGCTAGGTTTGTAGTTTCAATTCAAGGATTCAAGCTATTTTCATTTTAACTTTGAGGTCTTGATCTTTATTTACGTGCATATTAAGTGGTTTCTACTCTGCTTCACTATATTCTTCAATTTTATTCTTTAATCAAAGTTTGATCGGTTGACGTATTTTGGTTAATGTATAATTGATTTATAATTGGTTTTTGATTGGTAAATCATTTTCCAAAAGTTTGAAGAGTAGAAATTAAGTAATTGAATTGAAGGTTTTCATTTTATTACTTACTTCAACTGAATTCTGATTGTAAAATTGGTTTAGATAAAAGATTAAGTGGTTACTAAATCTTGTTGATCATAATCAATTAAATTCTGAGAGGTTTCTCAGTAGAGAATTCAAGGATCATTGTAGGGGTTCCAGATGATCCTAGGTTGATAAACACAATGCATGATTTTAGTGATCAATGATTAGTTATGAAAATAGCCTCTGAATTCCTTGAGTTGATAATTGTTAAGTGAAATTAATTTCAGTCTGTATTTTGTGTTTAGCACTCAATATCACATCTTTACAAAACCCCCTTGTTCTAATTGTCTCCTTATTTGCTTAAGAATATGAAATGGTCTTTGGGAGATGACCTAGGTTGCACCTTATACTATACCAATAGTTTGGGGGAAATCTAGAAATTATTTTTGCGCGTTTGCGACGAGCGTGTCAGGGAGCAGGCGATATATTATCTAAGCAAAAAGTTTACAAATTGCGAAGCCAGATACTCTCTATTAGAACGGACCTGCTGCGCCTTGGCATGGGCGGCGCATCGCTTGAGACAATACATGTTAAGTCACACCACATGGCTAATATCCAGGATGGATCCGATTAAATACATCTTTGAGAAACCCGCATTGTCAGGGCAGATTGCAAAGTGGCAAATGGTGCTTTCGGAATATAACATCCTGTACGTGACCCAAAAATCTGTCAAAGGCAGTGCACTCGCAGAATACCTAGTCCAACAACCCCTAGATGATTACCAGGCTATGCAGCCAGAATTCCCGGATGAGAATTTGATGGTGATATCTAATGAAGAAGAAAGGGCAGAAGGAGAGAAGTGGACCATGTTGTTCGACGGCGCCTCCAACATGATGGGCCATGGTATTGGAGTTATACTGATTTCCCCAGAAAAGCAGTATATACCTATTACCGCCCACTAGCTTTCGATTGCACAAACAATATGGCAGAGTATGAAGCTTGTATTTTAGGGATTCAAGCTGCAATCGAAGCTAAGGTAAAGCGCCTAGAGGTCTTTGGTGATTCAGCCTTGGTTATCCACCAGGTCAAAGGGGAGTGGGAGACCAGAGACGCAAAGCTGGTGCCCTATCAAGCTCGTCTCCAGGAATTGCTAGAACAATTTGAAGAGATTACCTTCTCCCATATACCTAGAGAAGACAATCAGTTGGCTGACACCCTAGCCACTCTGTCATCTATGTTTGAAATCGGACGAGGAGAAGATATGCCTCTCATCCACATCCAACATCGTTCCACACCGGCATTCTGTCAAGCAGTGGAGGTGGAACCAGATGGAAAGCCTTGGTATCACGACATCCGGCAATTCTTGAAAAATAAAGAGTACCCTGTCGACGCATCCGAAAATGACAAAAGAACCCTACGGAGATTGGCCGTGGGTTTCTTCCTCAACGGAGGAGTTTTGTACAAAAGGAATCACGACATGGTTCTGCTCAGGTGTGTAGATGCAGTAGAAGCCAACAAGATTTTGAAAGAAGTTCATGAAGGGTCCTTCGACGCTCACGCTAATGGACATGCCATGGCAAGGAAGATTCTTATAGCCGGATATTATTGGCTGACTTTGGAAACTGACTGTTACAAACATGTCAAAACTTGCCATAAGTGCCAGGTGTATGCAGACAACGTCCACATGCCGGCGACGTCTTTGAATGTGCTGTCGTCGCCTTGGTCGTTCGCTATGTGGGGGATGGATGTCATCGGCCTGATCGAGCCTAAAGCATCTAATGGACACCGTTTCATACCGGTTGCCATTGACTACTTCACAAAATGGGTTGAGGCCGTCTCATATGCTAGTGTAACCCGCAATATAGTGGTTAAATTTGTGAAAAGAGAATTGATCTGCCGATATGGGCTGCCTAGCAAACTCATCACGGACAACGGTTCTAACCTGAACAACAAGATGATGTCAGAATTGTGCGACCAGTTCAAAATCCAGCATCACAACTCATCCCCATACCGACCAAAGATGAATGGAGCGGTCGAGGCGGCCAACAAGAATATCAAGAAGATCATCCAGAAGATGGTGCTCTCATACAGGGAATGGCATGAAATGCTCCCCTACGCACTACATGCGTATCAGACCTCAGTCTGCACTTCTACTGGGGCAACGCCATTCTCACTGGTGTATGGGATGGAAGCCGTACTCCCAATCGAGGTCGAGATCCCTTCGCTGAGAGTCTTGATGGATGCTAAGTTGGAAGAAGCTGAATGGGTTCAGGCCCGAATGGATCAATTGAACTTAATCGAAGAAAAAAGGTTGGCGGCGATATGCCATGGCCAACTATACCAAAGAAGAATGAAGAAAGCATTCGATAAGAAGGTTCATCCTCGGGAGTTCCGGGAAGGAGATTTGGTGATCAGAAGACTGCTGCCTATGCAGAAAGCGCTACAAGGAAAGTGGTCTCCAAACTACCACGGACCTTATATAGTTAAGAAGGCTTTCTCCGGAGGCGCCTTGATCCTGGCCGACATGGACGGAAAAGACTTGCCTAACCCTGTTAATTCGGATGCCGTCAAGAAGTATTATGCCTAAAGCAGAAAAGCCGCTAGGCCAAAGACCCGAAAGGGCGGCTTAGGCAAAAGTTAGAGCAATCATAGCAAAAAAAAAGGGCCCGCTAGGTCGAAAACCCGCAAAGGCGGCCTAGGCAAAATTAGGGCAATTCAAGAAGAAAAGAAAAAAAAAGAAGGCCCGCTAGGTCGAAAACCCGTAAGGGCGGCCTAAGCAAGATTTAGGGCAAAATGGCACCAACAAGACGAGCGTGAGAGGTGTTGTTCCCTCCAGTTCAGAAAACTAAAAAGAGTGGCAGACATCCTCTGTCCATACTGGGGCAAAGCAATGGTCAGATGATGACCTGGGCCTCATATTGGGGCAAAATTGGCAAGTGTCCGGGGTTCCGAAAAGCGATGAGCAGAACCAATTTCAATTATGGTTAAAACGGAAGGTTCAAGACCGGTTTGGGACAAATCGATCAAGCCAGAGTCAACCGATTAAACTGGGGCAAAATTTTGTTTTCTTTCAGAAGCAAGGTTGACGAGATAGCAGTTGTTGCCGAAGTACAATACTAGCACTGACCGTCTCAAAGTCATCCAACCAACCAACCCAAATCAAACCACCAAATGCCCATCTCAGCATGGCCTTTGTCCTACGCCTCAAAGCAACTGTATTTTATTTTGTCAAGATGTATATGCAAAATGCAATCTATCATTGAATTTTGAATGACAATTACTATTGCTAATGCTATTCTGAAGGTCAGGGTTAGTTCAAAATTTTCTCGACCACAAATTCTCACTAGATCAAAACACCTTACCCCTCAAAGGAGTAACAAACATAGTGGACGCTTCAGCAAAGCAAGAAGAGCAAACAAACATGTCAAAGAATCTAGCTCATTTCGAAAATCATGATCAATGCTAAAGAAAGCCAAGAAGTCGAAGTCTGCTAACAAAAACAGAAAATTTTCACTCTCACGCCTACCAGTAGGCCATCTTTACATTCCAGTAGTTTAGTTTCTTGCACCTCGGCCTATGATGCCAGGCCTTGCATTTTAAATTCTACACCCTCGGCCTATAACGTCAGGCCTTGCATTTTAAATTCTGCACCCTCGGTCTATGATGTCAGGCCTTGCATTTTAAATTCTGCACCCTCGGCCTATGATGTCAGACCTTGCATTTTAAATTCTGCACCCTCGGCCTATGTTGTCAGGCCTCTGCATGTTCAATTTTCTGCACCCTCGGCCTATGATGTCAGGCCTTGCATTTTAAATTCTGCACCCTCGGCCTATGTTGTCAGGCCTCTGCATGTTCAATTTTCTGCACCTTCGGTCTATGATGTCAGGCCTTGCATTTTAAATTCTGCACCCTCGGCCTATGATGTCAGGCCTTGCATTTTAAATTCTGCACCCTCGGCCTATGTTGTCAGGCCTCTGCATGTTTAATTTTCTGCACCTAGGCCTATGTTGTCAGGCCACCATCTAGTTTAGATTTACTGTTTTCAGGCCTATGTTGTCAGGCTGTCATCTAGTTTAGATTTACTGCTTTCAGGCCTATGTTGTCAGGCTGCCATCTAGTTTAGATTTACTGCTTTCAGGCCTATGTTGTCAGGCACCTTTTAGTTTAGATTTCTTGCTTTCAGGCCTATGTTGACAAGCCGCCATCAACTTTTAATTTTCTGAGTCATGGCCTATGTTGTCAGGCCTGTCAAGCAGGATTTCATTTGCATTTATCCTGGTAACAGCAAGATTTCATTTGCATTCTTCCCGGCAACAACGAGACCTCATTTGCATTCTCCTGTCAACAACAGGACTTCAAACGCGTTTATTTTTCTGTCCACCTGTCAAGCAGGTTTGCATTTATCCTGGCAACAGCAGGATTTCATTTGCATCTTCCCAGCAACAGCGGGACCTCATTTGCATTCTCCTGTCAACAACAGGACTTCAAGCATGTCTAATTTTCGTTCACCTGTCAAGCAAGTTTGCATTCATCCTGGCAACAACAGGATTTCATTTGCATTCTTCCCGTCAACAACGGGGTTCCCCTCAAGTTTACCTTTTTGCATCATGGCCTATGTTGTCAGGCCACCATCAAGTTTAGGTTTTTGCTTTCAGGCCTATGTTGTGAGGCCACCATCTAGTTTAGATTTACTGCTTTCAGACCTATGTTGTCAGGCTACCATCTAGTTTAGATTTTTGCTTTCAGGCCTATGTTGTGAGGCCACCATCTAGTTTAGATTTACTGCTTTCTGGCCTATGTTGTTAGGCCACCTTTTAGCTTAGTTTCTTGCTTTCAGGCCTATGTTGTCAGGCCGCCATCTGACTTACTTTTCTGCACCTTGGCCTATGTTGTCAGGCCTCATCAAGTTTACATTTCTACACCTTCAAGTTTTCTTTTCTGCATTCTTGGCCTATGTTGTCAGGCCACCTTGAACGTATCTTACATTTCAGTCCAACACACTAACCTATCTTCACAGGTCCTTTTCCCTTTTTCACTTTGCCCATCATGACATGCCATTCCCTCCTGTCGTGCTTGTTGTAACAGGTTTTCTTCATTTCACCTGGCCTCTCCAAACAAGGAATCCCATTTTCCGCCCACGTCTGTATTTAAACCATCTGGGTCAGCACTTGAACCCGACAGAGTCACTCAGAAACCACTACCTCCAGAGCATCCATCTTCAAGCTCAAGTCTTTTCACATTCTTCAGGCACCCTCAAAGCCTGCCTCGAACATAATATGTTCACGTCTTTCCTCATTCCCTACCACGATAATTTAGAGAATCATTTCTCACATTATCTGGTAGGAAAATGAGTAAAGAGGGGCAAACTGTGAACACTCAATTATGTCCGAGGCCCCAATTGTTAGAATTAATCAAGAAACCAATACTAATTTAAGTAATAATAAAAATAAAAAGAAAAAAAAATAAAAAAATAAGAGAAATAAAAAAAAGGAAGAAAAAAAGAAAAGAAAAAGAAAAATTCTCCTATGTGGGAAAGAAGTCCCACATTGGACTAGGAGGACCTCTTTAATCCCTCTTCCTTCTATATAAGAAGAGGTCCTTCACCAAAAGGGGGAAGACTTGAGGGAGGAAATATCTTTTTTAGAATTTCTGAAGGGAGGACCTTGGAGACTCTCTATCTCTGCCTTCAAACCAGTTCTTCATCACCGAGCTTATTTTCGTCTCTGGTTTTCGTTTTCATTTTTGATCGGTCAAATGATCTCCGATTTAGATAATTTTTATTGCATTCTCTTCGTCTTTCTCTCTAGTTTTTGGAATGATATTGTATGTCTAATTTGGATCTGAAATGAGATTTTAATCACCCAATTACCGAAGCATGTTCATCCTGGTGCACAAGTGAACCTAACTTATTTGATTTATGCATAACTTGCTCATTTCTGATTGGATTTATGTCAAACTTGTTTTGTTTGATTCATATGATCCATATATTGCAGTTAATCGGTTTATATTTTTCAGATTTATCAAAAATATTTTTTTAAAAATTCTGAAATTTGAATTTAAATTTTGGTGTCAAAATCTTGTGTTCTTGAACTTGATCTTCGTCTCTGTTTTTAATTTTTGTTTTTGATCGGTCAAATGATCTCTGATTTCGATGATTTTTGTTGTTTTCTCTTTGTATTTCTCTCTAGTTTCTGGAATGATATTGTATGTCCAATTTGGATCTGAAATGAAATTTTAATTGTCCAATTACCGAAGTATGTTCATCCTTGTGCACAAGTGAACCTAGCTTATTTGATTTGTGCATAACTTGCTCATTTCTGATTGGATTTATGTTAAACTTGTTTTGTTTGATTCATATGATCCATATCTTGAAATTAATTGGTTTTGATTTTTCAGATCTATCAAAAAATATTTTTTAAAACTTCTGAAATTTGAATTCAAAGTTTTGCGTCAAAATCTTGTGTTCTTGAGCTTGATCTTCATCTTTGTTTTTCATTTTTATTTTTAATCGGCCAAATGATCTCCGATTTCTGTGATTTTTGTTTCTTTTTCTTCGTCTTTCTTTCTAGTTTCTGGAATGATATTATTTGTTCAATTTGGATTTGAAACGAAATTTTAATTTCTTGATTACTGAAGCATGTTCGCAATTCTTTTACTTAATTTCAAATCAAGTCAAGTTTATTTCAAATCAAGCCCAATTCAAGCTCACTATTCAAATCAAGTTTATTTTATTTTAGATCAAATACAATTTTATTTCATCAAATTCAAATAAAGTTCATTTTGTTTTAAATCAAGTCCTATTTTGCATTCCTTAATCTTACGCAATGGGCCCTAAAAATGAACTGGTAGCTTTTTCTGTTGTTCGTTGTTTAGAGGTCCATATGGGTCCAAGTACAGCCGTAGTTGTCTTGGACCCTATGCATATGTGGATTGAGATTGCCCCTCTTTTCCCTTGTTTTCAATAGAATAAAAATCTCATTTTTGCTTTCCTCAATCTCACGCAATGGGCCCTAAAAACGAACTGGTAGCTTTTTCTGCTGTTCGTTGTTTAGAGGTCTGTATGGATCCAAGTGCAGCTATAGTTGTCTTGGACCCTGTGCATATGTGGATTGAGATTGCCCCTCTATTCCCTTGTTTTCAATAAAATAAAAATCTCATTTTTGCTTTCCTCAATCTCACGCAATGGGCCCTAAAAACGAACTGGTAGCTTTTTCTGTTGTTCGTTGTTTAGAGGTCTGTATGGGTCCAAGTGCAGCCATAGTTGTCTTGGGCCCTGTGCATATGTGGATTGGGATTGCCCCTCTTTTCCCTTGTTTTCAATAAAATAAAAATCTATTTTTGCTTTCCTCAATCTCACGCAATGGGCCCTAAAAACGAATTGGTAGCTTTTTCTGCTTTTCGTTGTTTAGAGGTCCGTATGGGTCCAAGTGCAGCCGTAGTTGTCTTGGGCCCTGTGCATATATGGATTGGAATTTCATCCCTCAAAATATTTTCAAAAAGACAACAATGCATTCACTTTTCAATACAAACACCTTTTGAAGGTCAAGCCTTCAACTCAAACCAGAACTACGTAAGCCTTGAGTTTCCCGTTGCACCGGGGAATACGTAGGAGCAGGATCAAGTCCTGTCAGGCTAACCACCATCAAGTATTTATTTTCACTCTAATAAAAGGGATCAAAATAATTTTCAAATAATCACACACTCAGTTTAAGGGTACTGTTCTTCGGAACAGACGAGTGGGGTGCCGACTCCCGAACCTAAATCTCATCCTTGGATCAAGGTTTTTTCCAAATCTTTTTCCCTCAAATAAAATTTGGTGGCGACTCCACATTAATAAAATAAAATCCATTTTCAAAATTTTAACAAGTTCGTCGTCTCGTCAGAATCACGGTTGCGACAGTAATAAATCTTTTTTTATTTTATATTTTGAATTAAAACTAATTTAAAAATATATTAAAAATTATCTTAAAATATTTTTTCTGAATAAATTTTGTTATTAAAATTAATTTGAAAATTGAAACTGAAAACTCACAAATATTTTGAATGGGCTTTATTTTTTATAAGAAAAAATAAAAATTTTATTTATATAAAATATTATATCATTTAATAATTTTTTATTAAATATATTTTTTAAAATCAACCATTAAGTTTAGTATTCGTATTATGTATATTATGTCTGTAAAATTTAATTTTAATATAAAATTATTTAGTATCTTATTTAAATATATCAAAATAAATATAATATATATTTTTTTAAAATATATGAAAATAAGAATATATTGATTATATTTTTATAGTTATTAATTTTTTAAAAATTTGACGTAGATAATAATGTATAATTATAATTTAAAGGTTAGATTAATAAAAATATTATATATAAAATTATTAATAATATAATATATGATATATTTTATACCCATATAAATTAATTTCTTCTATATATATAAATTTCGATTGGCTTGAATATTTTAAAGTTGAATTCAAATCTTACTCAATCTAATAAAAAAATTTAATTTTACTATTATAATTTTTTGATTAATTAATTTTCAGTTTTTTAGTTCAATTTTGTAATTTATATTTAATTTAATCAATTTATAAAGATCCTAGCATGTTAGTTTCCTTATATCTTTTCAAACGCCTTCCTATTATTTATTTAAAATTTTATATTCTAAATCTTAAATTCTAGCTGGCTAGTTTTCGTACATTTAGATGACTCTCTATTATGCATTCAAACTTTCAAACTGGGCCTAAATCAATCAATACCACAATTAATGAACGTTCTTCGGTTATATCCATTCATGATCCACCAAATGAACAAAGTATATACAACTTGCTTTAGGCAATGAGGCACACATTTTTTGAATACTAACTGCTTCTTTATGTTGTGCCAACAACATATATTAGAACTAAGATTACGGGAGAAGATGATCCACTAGAACATTTTAATTAACTTCTAGACAACGTCTTTTCTAGCCAATCTAAAAAATTATTTTTGAAAGTTAAAAATAGGAATGGTTTTTTAGTGACGAAAAAAACAATATATTATTTACAGTTTAAGAGAATAAAATTGAAATCATTACATATTGATGTTTTCCAACAGTTTCGGAATGCTACCCAAATTATAGGTCATGATCAATAAAGGATTAAAATATTAAACTATGGTTATCTAATTGTTATCTTATAATAAAATAAGATGGTTTTTTTACTATCTTTTTAGAAAATAGTAAATCTTATCTGTTATATGTTTAATAATATTTATTATGATTAATGTTAATAAATATTTATAAAAAATTATATTTACGTATAAATTTATTTTTATACATTTATTTTATTTAAAAATTTAGAAGATACTAAATCTTATCTATTATATATGTAATATGTGTTTAATAATATTTATTATGATTAATGTTAATAAATATTTATAAAAAATTATATTTACGTATAAATTTATTTTTATATATTTATTTTATTTAAACAATTGATTATCTTTTATATAAAATTTTAATTTTTTTAATTTTAAAATTTTAAATTACATTTAAAATTAGCACAGATATACAAAAAATATATTTTTATTATAATTTTATGGAATTAATATTTGTTTAATTTATTCTTATATTAATAATTAAAGAATGGGTAATAATATTAATTAATCATTAATTATAAAAAATTTAAATTTAATTAATAATGACAAATTTTTTTATTAAATTTAAATTTATTATAAAAAATAGAATTAATATATTTTTATTATAATTTTAATTAATTATTTTTAAATAAAAATAAGATTGATAAATTTATTAAAAATATATATATTGATAAAAATATTCAAAAATAACGAAGAAACAAATGAGATTTAAAATATTTCGATTAAAATTTAATTGTATATTATAAATATTTATTGAGAATATTACTATTTCTATTAAAAATATTAATTTTCCTCCAAATATTTAATAAAAAATTATAATAAATATTTTAAAATATTTTATATTATGATTAAAAATTTTAAATTCAAATTGTTACAATTTAAAAAATTTTATACTATAACTTAAAATTTATATTATTATATTAATTTTAAATTTTTTATTTCATTGAATATTTTAAAATATATTCAAATTCATACTAATATATATATATATATATATTCATTTATTTATTATATAAAATTTTATTTTTAATTATTTTTACTTTAAAATTTTAATTTATATTTAAAATTAGTATACAATATATAAATAATATATTTTATTATTTTACTGAATTAATATTTTATTAATTTATTTTTAAATTTTAATATATAAATAATTAAAACATGTATAATAATATTAATTGATAATCATGTATAATAGTAAAAGAAAAATTTAGCATAAAAATCAGAAGAAATATATTTTATTATAATTTTAATAAACTAATTATTGTTAAATTAAAAAAATGAAATCAGAGAATGATATAATATATTTTAAAAGTATAGTAATATAAATATTCGAAAATAGAATAGAAACAAATGAAATTTAGATATTTTTATTAAAAATTATAAATATTAAAAAAAATTTATAATAAAAATTTTAAATATATTACATTATTATCGAAGAAATTTTAAATTTTAAATATTACATATAAATTTTATATAAATATGCTAATTTTAAAGTTTTTAGTAAGTTATATATTGTAAAATATATTTAAGTATATATTAAAATTAATTAAACTTTATTTTATAACAATTTTGATAATTATATACACTAAATTTATTTTCCTATTAGTATATATTAATGTTAACATTATTATTATTTTTTATTAAAATTTTTATAATATTATATATTAATAATATTTATAGTTAAAAATTTAAATTTATTTATAATAAATATAAAAAATAAATTTGATAATAATGAAATCAAATCATCTTTTTCCTTCTATCAAAATAAATTTAAATAGAAATATTTATTGGTATAAACTTTTATTAACAATAAATATAAATGAAATTTAATATTGATCATATTAAATAAAGCAACGTGCCACTCTAATAATAATAAAAGTTTTAAAAAATAATATTTAAAATAAAATAAAATTAACATACTAAATTGATATAGATAGTTTGGCCCGTGAAGGGCGATTCGCTCACCAAGCGAGGAGGAGAACACGTAGATGAGATGAGAGAATCCCCATGGAAACGAGGGTTGCGGTGGGGCCCACGAGGGAGACGCGACTTGTTGCGGCAAGGCGGAGGAAGGGCTTCCGACCGGTGAGACAGTCGCGGTTTGGCGCTCCATTGGCAAAGTTAAGTCACCGACGATAATTTCTACTGTGCATGGTGAGTTTCTTTTTCTTTCTATCATTTCGTTCAAACTCTTTCGAGAGTACCAAAAAAGTGACATGAGGTACCATTTTTTTTTTCTACTCTGTGGCTGTGAATTTTGCTTATTCTTGACACATTATTAAGGAGTTTATAGTTGTGAATTGTGAAAACAGTCCATTTGTAAGTAAGTGCGTTATTGTTCTTTCACTTTAAAAGGGAAATTTTCAAGATTGCAACTGATGAAAATGTCAGACTTTGAGAGTGAGTCATGTTTGTTCAGTGATGAACTGCAGAACATGATCTTCCCTGCTTTCAGTAGAGCCCAAAATATGTTTTGTTCAAATAATGCTTCCTATGCTATAAATACAAAAAATAAAAGATAAAAATAAATTACAATTTCATTTTGTATACAATCAAACTAGGTAAATTCTCATTACCAATCTTTTGTTTGTGTCTAAGTTCATCCAATCCTATTATGAATAACTAATTTCTATTCTCATTACCATTTTGTCATTTCATTTATCTCATGCTGTTCATGATAATCATATACACATATTTTCATTTCTCAGGCAATGCTGAGGCCAGTTGCACATCCTTCTGGCTCCCTAAATGAAATTGTGATGGATCTAGCACTAGACAGGCATCGGGTGATGATAGTGAAGTAATCTTATAGTAAGAATTTTGGCACTGATACTTCTATTAGTGTTACTGACCCTACTCTGTTGTAGTTTTAATTTTAGTCAGCTTTTCCCCCTCAGCCCTAAAGCAAATTCTAAAGATCCTTTCCATGGTGGTAATAATATTTTGGTTAGAGTTGTTATACTTGAAAGAGGTTTCATGGCATGTTGGTTGAAATTAAAATGTGGATATTATAAAGTTAATTTTTCATTTATTTTGTTTTGTAAAGGTCGTTTGTGATTCTTGAGCCTATACCAACAAACAAGTGAGACAGAACTGCTGAAATTCAGTAACTCAAAGGTCAATGACGAAGTTCCATGGTATGTATTATGTTAATTATCTTTACAAATAAATACTATTTTGTGATGCTAAATTGCATGGTTCTAGAATTTATTTATTTTTGGTTTAACATTACCAACTAACGTTGGATACTAGAAAATTGTTACATGGTATGTCTAACTCTGATAGACAAACCACTTCTGTATATGATTACTTTTGGCCAAGATGAAAGATGTGGAATGAGTAAGAATGCCAAGTGATATTCTGACATCTTTAGTATCTTTTATCTAGTGATGCCCAACCAAATTATGACATGAAAATTTTCCTTCTTCATTTGTTCTCTTACTCAAATAGAAGATAACTGTACTTTTGGTGTTGAATTATATTCTTAACAGAAGACATGCTAATGTTACATGTTAATTGCTCAAAGTAATGGAATTGAACAAGAGTACACCTTACATCAAACAAATATGAAATGGCCTTTAGGCTGGCCTGTTGTTGGCTATCCAGGTTTTCTCAGGTAATGTCTCTTGTAGTTTTCTTTTGGCTTTTATTCACATTTCATAGGAATTTTTCAATTTCATAATGTGGATTTGATTAGTCATTCTTTCATATTTCAGAGTCCTTATTGCTGTAGTGCTGGGGAAGATAAGTCATTCGGACATGATATATTGATGCACATTACAAGGCTTGCTTATATGCTGGAATTGACATCAATGGCACCAATGGGGAGGTTGTGACTGGGTAAGTATATCTATGGACAGTCCCTATGTTTTAAGGCCTATGAATACATGAACCCAGCTTTTTATCATTATTTCTTTTATATATTGCAGTGGGAAATTCAAGTTGGTCCTAGTGTATGTATTGAAGCTGGTAATCATATCTGGGCCACAAGGTCATACTTGAGGTAATTCATTTTGCCATATATATATATATATCTGTTAGACCATTTGGTACAGAAAGCTTAAAGTTTTGAAAGAAGCAGTTATTCTTACTTAGACTCCGGCTTTTGTGCGGTTGATAGGAAAGCATGAGACAGCCAACACATTGTTCACGTTTATTATGGAATTTTTTTTAGTCTTCTCTGAATCACTTGACGTTAAATATTTTTATATTAAATTGAGAATTGTTGAGAAATGTATGCATTTTTCTTACATATATATATATATATATATAAAATTATGATAATTAAAATTGTAATTTATGACAATTAAAATTGTTATATTTTATATATATATATATACATATATATTATATATATACATATATATATATATACATATATATACATATACATATATATATATATGTATTACTCACTAAGTCAGTTACCTTTCTAACCTATGTAAAAATAAAGCTTCTAGATGGTTATCTTATACAATCAATATAAAAAGTTTTTTTACACTGATTTTTCAACTGATATAAAAAGTTACCAGATCTTATATGAACTGTTTCTAGACTGGTTTCAAAGTAAAAAGTCATTTACAACCTATGTAAAAAATATTTCTTCTACTAATACAGTAAGATAATTTTGGTGCCAAATGTTTTTTGAAGTCTCTAAACCAAAACCCCATGAAATCAAAACCCTTATATAGTGAGAACTTCTGCACCAAAGCCATTCAGTATTTGATTCAAACCACCGAGTTAAGACCAAAATCAAGCCATTGAGTTGCTTTGATCCCCTATGTGCTTTAAAGTTCGTCGTAGCCCCTCTATTTATTTGAAAATATGTTGATTTGCATGCATCTATCCTATTTCCTATTGAATCTGTCTTCTGAACTAAGTTGACATTGATTTAGGTACCTCATCATCTCACCTATTGAATCTGATTATTGAAGGGTTTCCACAAACTACACCTGAATGATGATCTTCCCTTACCAATAAACAATAGATTGCTTTAGAAATACAAAACCATTCATAGGCTTTTACCTAATAGCTTAAGCTCTTAGGAGAGTTGGTTTTGACATAGTATTTGAGCCTCTATCACCAAGTGGTCAAAAACTTTTAACCTTGTCTCCCACATTCTTCTATATAAAGTTAAATATCATCTGTATAAGAATTGCATACACTTCAAGTCCCATGGGATTTTATGTAGAAGGGCATGTTAGAAATCTAAGAACATTCATGGACTTCTACCTCATAGCTTCAATTTTGGAGAGAGTTGGTCTTTGCCTGAATGTAATAAAATTCTCTTTTACTTTAACATGTTATACTTTAATCCAATTATTACTTGTCACCTTTTGTTAATAGCGTTTTCATTCTTGCATCTATCCATATTCACATGTTACGACCAATTTGATATAGATTGACTAAATAACAATTAAACAATGTTGAGTTCATAGTGAGGAGATTTTGGTTAAGTTACATCATATTGGAGCTGTATTCTCACTTTTGTAAAAAGAAATTTCCATGCTTTTGCATAATCTCATCGGACATAGTCCAAGAAAATAGCAAATTAGTTTTTACTTCTAATTCTTAAATTGTTGCCTCTCTACTTGATGTGAATTAAACGAATGTTTCCTTGAGTTGGTTTACTTAGACAAAAAAATAGGATTATAATAGAAACAAATCAAAATTAAGGGTTATAATGGAAATAAATAAAAATTAGGATTTCGACAATTATAAGAATAAAATATGGAAAAGAGAAAAAATGGGAGAAAGCGTTACACCCTCAATTCCATAGAGACAGGAGAGTGAAAAACTCAGCGTGGAATCGTCACAAAAGTATGGAAAACCTTTAATAAGATCCAAGTAATGATTCTTTATAAGAACCTTAATAGGCACACAAGCTCTCTCAAGAGAAAACCTCAATTCTTATTATTATCAAAACTATCCCCTTAAGGAGAGTTACATAAATATTTATAATAAAAGTAAATGTTTAGTAGCTAATAGAGTTTGACCCACTAACATAGTGAAATAAAAGTAAATAAATCCTAAAAAGGCTTAATAACCATTACGGCCAAGCCCATTAACACAATAAACTAAATCTATGTTATTAATTATTAGAGTAAACATAAAGTTTAAATGCAAAATATAAACATAAAGTCTTGTGCTCTTATCTTCTATATCTTGGGTTGACTTAAACATAATTATGACTATGTGATTAAGGTTTCTTTGACTTTCTTTGTTTTTGACCTCGTCATAGAACCTTTAATCCCTTGTTGGAGATTCTTCTCTTTGTCTCTTTTTGGTTTGTATCATTACTGGTAGCATGCTTTCATGAATTTTACTTTTACATATTTATTGGTTCTCATTAATTTCGTTCATACTTTTTTTATTTATCAAAAAATTTAGATATACAAATATTTTTTTATTAGGATGTTGTACAGTATATTCAAACAGGATAATAATCTAATAATTGTATACAATAAAAGGAATGATAAAATATAATTAAAAACATTCAATCATTAAAAATATTATCTGGAGATAAGAAAGAAAGATGAGAGAGAACAACTGAAAAGAGATGAGAGAGAACAACTAGAGAGATGAGAGAGCAACTAAAGAGAGATGTGAGACACTAATTGGAGAAAGATGAGAGAACAACAAGAATGAGCAATCAAAAAGATGAGAGCAACAAGAGAGACAATAATGAGAGAGAAAGCAACACTTAGTGTTCATGAGAGCGAGTTGAGATGAGTAGAGAACTTTTAAATAAATTTTATCTATTTTAGAGAAATTTTAAATTTTCTCATTTTAGTTTATTAAAATACTTTAAAATTTTTAAAATTTGAAATTTCTTAAGAAAAATTTCCAAATACAATATTTCAATACTTAAAATTTTAAATTCTCTAAAAAATTACTTTCTCCCTTTAAAATTGACTCGTCCAAACTTAGAAAAGGGCATACATTGGAGTTGTGGCCTTAAACAAAGTTAGAAGAAGCCCGCCGAATAGCATGTTATGGATTAGCATACTAGCAAATCACTAGGTCATTGACTAGGCTAGCAATGTTGCTTTAAACATAAATGGCAAGGTTCTTCAATGTGTAGCACACCTTATAACTTAGACAACAAGGTGCATAACATGGGGTGAATTTGACCAATTTGAAGTGACCTCAAGGGGGTGGCATCATTGATTTGCCCTGTGACAACAAAGACGTTGTGGAGTGCTAAGATGGGTGTGAGCACGCTTAAGAAAAGGATCGTAACAGAAATTACTATTATCCATTACAGTAACCCCATCTACAAAGTGCGTAAGCGCAATGGAGACATGGTTCCCCCCAAAAGCTGGATTTGGTAGAAGATGCTTGAAGGGTGGCAGAATATTCAAAGTTGACTCGTCCCAGTCAACTCTACCTCGTAGGGACCACTGGGAACCAAGCAATGGTATAGATAACAACAGTGATACTATGAAACTCAACAAAATAAGCTCAACAACTCCCCAGCCAGCCAACCTTCCTTGTCTCCTTTAGTGATACTGAGGTGGCATAAAGCTTTATTTGGGAAAGAATAAGCCCTTTTTTATAATTTTTATTCAGGTATTTTATACATTCTTTCTTTGTTACTTCATATAAATGAATGTAATGTAAAACCTCTATTTGTTGTATTAGTTATTGGACAAAAATAATTTGGGTGAAGAATTTTTTAGAAAGAAAAAAGAAACATTAAAATAAAATGGCCAAGAACAATAAGTACTCAAACAGCCTAAAACCATTCAATACAGTGCATAAACACACCACAGCAAACTTCATTACATAACCATGTGCAAAGGACCCACACCGGACCCATAATTGAAAGATAAAAATGCATATTCCTAATCAGAAGCAAACTTCCATAGCAATGTTGTCTACAAGTAATGTGGTCCTATAACAGGAAGTCTGGAACAAAGAAATGTTCTCATATTGATCAGGATAAGCCTCAGAATGAGTCTTCAACAAAATATCACACTAAAGCTGATTTTAAACACATCACAGAATTATTGATCCATTAATGATAAAAGGAGCAACAAGATCTGATCCGAATCATCTCCAATGATTTGTCTAAGTCCCTCCTAGCTAGCTTTCTGAAATATGATATCATTTCTATGATTCCAAATGGTCCAAATAACATTAAACCAAAACACTTCACGACTTCGTTCAATTCTTTCCCTAGAGAAGAACCTTTGTGTTGCATAAAGTGAGCCTTGTGATCACAAAAGAGAACCGCAGATTTTAAATTAGCAATTGAAAATAGGTAAACTAAATATGAATATTATAAATGCAAAAATTTAAATTAAAGTAAGACATAAATAACAAGTAAATTAAACTCATAGGGTTGAAAGTATAGTTAAGCAAACAAAATTACTGTGTGTGATTATCTATTTCAAACCGTGTAGTCCAAACCAACATGCCATTCAAGAACCAGCAAACAAAACTACGTATATGGCTTGGTAAGTTATAAAATAAGACCCCATACAGACAGGGTTTTAAATAGTGACAATCCTTTTATGTTTTGATTTCATCTTAGGACCTGAGACATGACGGGAAGAGGGAGAATGAGTCTTCAGAGAGAGAAAAATCAAACGATAAAAAATATTAAATATGCGGTGGAATAAGAAAAAAATAAGTCTACATGTAGTTGGGTGAATGATTCGTTTAGTGATTCCTACATCAGAAATTTCTGCATCATGTGTAATAAAAAACTTGACACTTACACGAGTAAGTTAACTGATCGTGGGTCGTAGTTGGATTTATTTATGCTCCGGAGAATGTGGCAAAACTCTTTTTCAACGAAATAGAATCCACAGTAATTGTAGAGCAATGATACCCTTGTCTACCCTTTACACCAATCATCGGCTGAAAAGTTTATAAAAAAAAAATACATGGGACGGTTTATATGGATATAACCCGATGTTGAAGTGCCTGCATATGATTTCTAATAATTGTATGGAACATGAAAGATGTTACATATATACTGACGAGGGAAAAGTTCCTTCCACGTATGTACTTGGATCTTTTTGACAAAAACAAATTAGTTACATATGTTTATCGAACATAAAATAAAATTCTTTTATGATTTTCTTATTTTACAAAATTCAACCTCTATTTGAAATTTTTATGCTTCTGCCCTTCTGTGTATTATTTGTACACCCATGAGCACACATTATATATTCACGTACCCGATAAAAAATGAGTTGTGCTCAATGCACATTATCTTGATTAGATTTTTTTCAACACGTTTTCTACGATATAAATTATTTCCACACAATGTGCGTACTTCTTGCGTATAGAGGCTATTCTAAAATTTTACTGATCATGGTTTTTCTTTTTCTAATAATGTTTAATGTAGTTATTTCTTATGATAAAAAAATTATCATTTACGAATGATTTAATGTATAAGTAGTTTTTGTGAGTATGAATTTTTTCTAATAAAATTAAAATATTAGTATAAAAATTGTGAACTTATACTCATAATAAAATTTATTATATTAACAAATAATTTTATTAGTATATAATATTAATATTTATTATTAATATATTAAATATTAATATAATATATTATTTATTAGTATAAAATTTTAAATTTTATATTAATAATTTAATTTTTGGAAGTAAAGATTATACTAAACTATTGTAACACTTAATTATTTTTTAATTTTATTCTATTACTTACAAGCTAAAATCTAGGACTAAATTTGCTCAAATTTTTGTATAAAATTGTTTTTGGATTTCTTACCTTTTGTTTTGCTGCATTATATTTTTCTCTATTTTTTCATTATGCTTTGATATAAATAGGGGCTATTTTTTTAAAAATTATGTAGGGATAAAAATAAAAATATATATTATACGTAGGAACTAAAATACAAAATATATATATAGAAACAAAAATGAAAAGACGTGTAATATGTTAAAAGATTAAACAAACTTATTTTAATATCTTTGTAATACAAGATAATAGTAAGGACCATTTCAAAAAAAAAAAAAAAATTCGTTTAAAAGTTAGCTTACAATTTTTTTACAAAGACCAAGCTAAAAAACAGACTTCGTGTTGAAACCAAAAAATATATGTAATTCTAAATCAACTTCTTTCTTTTTGGATCCTCTTACCTAATACAATAGTTATAACTAATAATATTTATCATGTATTTTGATTTATAAGAGGATAAAATATTAAGTAATTTTTGAATTATTAATTGATATATAAATATTTATCTTTTATTTAATATTTTTATTCTTTCTTCTTTTTCACAATTAGTGTCTTAAAATATACTCATTAGCTAATTTAATTTACTCTTTTTATCTTCCCCTTTTCTTTTTATGCTCATTAATAAGCAATGCGACCTAACTTAGATGTTGGAAGCCTCAGGTTATGAGCAAGATTATCCATTAATTTTTATATTTTTGCCGAAGTTAGGTGTTAGGTACCAAGCTTGCAGCAGTCGAAGAAGGAGAAAAAGAATGAAAGTTGGAAATTTTCCAAATATAAAACTAGCTGTAACTAATAGAATGATATTCAACGATCCAAAATTATAGCTGATTTCATACAACTAGTATAATTCTTTTATATTAAAAATTAAAATAAATTTATTTTTAAAATTTAATTTAAAATAAAATTTTTATAAGTTTTAAAAAATATTTTTAATTAATATAAAATATTTTAATATTTTTAATGTTCAAAATTGAACGTCTAATACATAAAATTTACAAAATTAGGCATTTAGCACTAAAATTAAATAAACTCTAATTTAATGTAATAAAAATTTAAACCTAATTTATTTTTAAAAATTTACTCATTAAAATAAGATTTACCAAATCTTATAAAAATAATTTAATCATATTTTTAACCAATATAATTTTCTTAACAATAATAGACCGTTGAAATTGAGTTGGCAGAATGAAACGAACGCCTGTTGGAATCTAAAATTGTTTATATATAGGTCCTCTCTCGGAATCTGTTGAAGTTTTTCCTTTAGGTTTCTAATATTGTATATATCTTGGATAAATTTATTGAACATTCACCAAACAATCCATAATAGAATTAATTAATCAATTAATTAAATGGGGTTACAACAACAAAGGTACAGCATAATATTTTTCTTTCCTATATTTTTAAAATTTTGAAATAGTCAATGGACATATTGCACTTGTGTATGAAGTTTCCTAATGGCTTTTTGAGGCTTCAATTATTGAAGCGTAACACTTGACATGTGAGCATCAATCTCTGCTGTCTTATGTTCGAAGCTTTTCCACAATGCTCCCATTAGTTTGTGAGCATGTTGCTCCCTTAAAATGACCCATATTATGCTGTTTCTTCTGACATGTAGTTGCTTATTTCATTTAAGTCTTCCCTAAAGATATTGTCGTAGTCTTGTTTGGAATTAATAAAAGTGCACATAAACATTTTAAATTTTATACATTTTTCAATTAAGTTTCATCAGATTTTAATTCATCATAATTAATATTAAGTTATTGCCATCATTCTTATAGTTCCTTTTGTTAATTAACCAGAAGTGACACATAAGATAGAAGGATTTATTTTAAAATTTTATAATAAATTTATTTAAAAAATTTTAAAATTTATTTAATTAAAAATGTGACTAAATTTAAATATTATGATTTATAAAAAAATTGTTTCAAATACTATCTTTATATATTTGAAATTTAAAATATTAAAAATTATACTTTTTTCAATACCACAAATTATGTATACAATATATATATATACATATATTTTAAAATATTAATATTAGTAATATAGTAGATGTAATAAAACTAATCGTTAACATTTCTATAGACATTAACCATTTTAGTATATTTACTTATTAGATATTAATACACATACAATTGATCAAATATTATTAAGTCATACGAAATAGAAGAAACTAGTATATTTTTTGTATATCAATATTTTTAAAATTAAAATAAATAAAAATATATTAAATAAAATAGTAAATATTTTAATTACTTATACTTAATATTATACTATATTAACCAAAAAAAATTAAAAAGATAAACTTTTAAAATTGAATGAAAATTAACAAATAAATTATTAAAATCTTAACATATTTTTTATTAATATCATATATCAAATTTTAAAATTAAATTTAAATTAAGATTGAATAAGATAATAATAATATATTGTAATTTAATTTATTTAAAAAATTATTTTTACATTTTTTACTGTGTATCAATATTCAAAATTTAACTTATATTACTAAATAAATAAAAAATACATACATAATAGAAGAGATGTCGCGTGACTTAATGCACAACTTAAGAAGGATCCAATAGCTTCTAAAAACGTTCTTGTTCACCACTAAAAACTCTAATTGATTAAATAGAAATAAATCAATTAAATTGAAATAAAATTTTAAAAAATAAGAAAAATTAAAAATAAAAAGTGATTAAGCTAAAAAAAGTTATTAAAATGGATGAAAAAGGTCATGAGTGAAAAAAACAGCTTCTCCAAAATTAATGACATAGTTAATAATAAATTAAGACAAATGATTATTTATCATTAACTAATATAATGATATTGATTATCGATTATACATTTAAGATTAAATTAATTTGTTATCCTATAGTTTCATTATATTTCAATTAAATCCTCATAATTTAAATTTTTAATTGAACTCTTACACTTAAAATTTTCTAAATAAGTTTTCAATGTTATTGAATGTTTGTTAAATATGAGCAACATAGTATTTTTTTTTAATTTTTGGTAACTCATCTTTTTTTTTGCTTTATTTTTTAATAAATTTTTCAAAAAATATGTTTCTCGAAATTTTTAAATTTATCTTGTCATAGTATTCATGCAAAAAGTGTCATATATTTGAGACTGATATACGATTAACCATAAAAACAACGTTTAAAATCAACTATGCTAATGGTATAGTGTTAGATAAAGTGTCACATTTGAATTGAGTTTGAAACCAAAGATTATGTATGTCATAATACATTGCATCAACAATTCTGATAATGCGAGTCACGGGACTGCAAAGACAAGGCAAAGACAAGGATGATTCCTTTTCGGCCGATATATAGATATGAAGACGAAGAACAAATAGGGCTGATATAGATCCGCCTACGAAGAATGAATAGGGTGATTTGCAGCCTTTAGATCTTAGCTATTCATTCTTTGAAGATAGTATCATGGCACACCTTAATCTACTAAACATCTTTGAAATTCTCTCTAACAAAACAAACCATAACAATACAAAATCCTTGAAGAAGCTATATCTAAATTTTGATGATATTGTTACTTCCCTTTACTTTTTATCACATTGTTACTTCCCTTTACTATTAGCGTTGCGCTAACAAAAAAATTTATTTAAGAGTAAATAAAAGAAATTATAATAAATAATAATATAAAATAAAAAAATTTACTATTACAAATCATTCGTGATAAATATCTAAATCTACTAATATTATAATAAAAATAAAAAAATATTATATATATATATATAAATAAAAGTACATGATAATTGGGTAATAATAATAAAATTAAAACGAATAATTAACAAATAACTTTCATCATTCATAAAAAAGTTAAGCGATAAAATTATAAAAAAATAAAAATTTCATATTTTTTATAATTAAATTCGTGTTTATAATTTTTTTTATTTTTAAATTTTGTTTTTTAAAGTTTGGTTCAAATGAAGTTATTTTTAAATTAATTGATGGATTTTTAGTTTTTAATAGACCAATACAATATAGTGGATTTTAAATTAATGATGATGATAATATCAAATATATGATAAATACTTTTTATTAATGTAGATATTTATCTTTAAAAAAATGGATATTTTTATTTAAAAAAAAGAAAAAATGTAATTTAAGTATCTTCTAAAGGGAGAATAATTTACTCTAAAACAATCCGTACAATATATAAGTCATGTACATAAGTAAGAAACAAATTATTAAAATAAAAAAATATTTTTAAAAATGAGTGAAAAATTATAAAACGGTAAAAAATAAGGTGAAAAAGAATAAAATGAGAACAACAAAAATTAAAAAAAAAAATAGAAGATGTAAAAAGAAAAACTAGGATGCAAAAAGTAAGGGTCTTTACATATTTTTTCATCGTCTTTTATATCTAGACATAATATTTTTAATATCAAATGATATAATTGTATATTTTTATCATTTTAATTATATATATTTATTAGGTTATTATTTTTATTAAATATGTTGCGTAATAAAAATATTTGTATAAAATTGTACATACATTATTATCATACTAATGTAACATAAATTTAATGATTTAATTGATAAAATGTAATTTAAATTAATAAATTATTAAAAAATTGTTTTATTAATAATCGTATATACAAAAATAACTTTACACACGTAAATGATAAATGCACACATAACAAGCATACTCATCACTCATGATAAAAAAAGACAAACAATCTATTTCCTATTTCCTCTAACATATAACAAAAATACACAACAAACAAACATACCCACAACAACCATGAGCACTAGCACATAACAACTATGAGCACATCCAACAAATAGTTAAACAGGTATACTTTAACTCTCAAAATTTTTAATTTTAATGTAATATTCCAATTTTTTTATAATAAATGTTTGAGATTAAAAATAGTTTTTAGAATGAAACTAGGTCAAATTAAAAGTTAAAAGTATAAAAATTAAAAAGTTTAGAAATCTTTAAAATGGAAGATGTTGGAACCTAGAATTATTATATATGAACGTAGGTTGCTCTTGATTGGCTAGGACAAAATCGAAAGTCAGAGAGCCATGGAAGTTTGGGAATTTGAAGTGTTTGAGAAGTCTACATAAAAATATTATTATAAAAATAAATAAATAAGACTTTCAATTATAAAATTATATTAAGAATAAGAAATATCCATTATCTTCCTTATTCATTTCTTTTTCTCTTATTTTTATTTTATTTTTTGATTTAACCAAACAAAGCATAAAATATTATTAAAAAAATTTATAATAGGAAAAAATAATATTTTTATTTTTAAATGAAAAAAGTTATTTATTCTACTAGTTCTATAAACGGTCAGCTATAGCCCATAGCATGTAATGGTATGAGTAATCCAACAACCCAAAGGAAGAAAAGTTAGAAAAAATAGTGAGTTAATTAGGTTGGCTTTCATTTTAATTAGAAATATAGGTATAATAGTTCTTAAATTTCTTTTAAACTAAATTTTAAGAATAAGTTAAGTTCAAATTTTGAATGAGTAAGCTCTGGTTATGAATTTTGTTAATGGCATGTTATATCTTGGAACGGATAACTAACAAATTGTATAACAAAACTAATTTTACAACTAACAAATGCTATTGTAACCGCATAACATAGACTAAATAGTTGCCGAATTAATTTTAATATAATTTATGCCGAACTAATTTTAATATAATCTAACACTTCTACTGTTTCGTCTGCCTACTAATTCTGCCATAATAGATTGGGTCATCCCATCCCAATTCTAATACACTTGATTGTTGTACTATTGCTTTTGTAAAATATAGCTTTAATGAAAAATTATTGTTTATTTTAAGTTTTACAAAAAACTACTTTCTAAAAATAACTATTTCTTTTGTCCGATATGCAACGCTGCGCCATATTTTACTAATGTTTTATTTGAATGGATTTGCATATTTAGCTACTTAATTAAAGGAATCTTGTCTGATGGACTATTCTTCGTAGCCTATACTTACGGTGGATAAAACTTAGTAAAGATTTTTACAATTATGTTTTTCATGCAATAAGTGCCATGCTTCCTACTGTATATTTTAATAATATGTTCTATTTTTTTACAATAATATTTTTTTAAATATTTATTATATTTTTTATTAAATATTTTGATATAAATAAATATTTTATTAGAAATAATAGTTTTTAGTAAATATTTATAATATAAAATTAATTAACTTAATTAAACTCATAAATAATTTAATTGTTTATTAATTTAAAACACATAAATTAAATTTGAAAAATGAAGTCGTCTCGGGAATAGGGCGTTCAATTCTAAATTTCTAACTCATGAGTTTATACTTAAGCTACTGTCTCTCTTCAATCCATCGGGAAGCTTCATTATATAATGAAGGAATAAGTTTAATATTTAAACATTTATATTTATTATTTTATCTGATTTCTCAAAATTTGATTTTTTATTTTTTATTTAGTATTAAAAATAAATAAATAATCTGAGTAAAAAAAAAAGAAAATTAATATTTGATTAACACATTAACATCTCATATTTTAATTTTAAGATTAAGCACTAGCAAATAACTTCCATTTGTATTTTGCTAAGCTTATTTATAGACTAAATTTCTTAACTTTTTCATGACTCATATACACAAGCAAGCATCGAAGAAGAATGTATTTATTCATTTTTTAACTTTCAGTTCTATAATTTTCTTGTACAGGACATTGCATATTTGTTCATAAACAATGTTTTTCTTTTTTCCTTCTCTTTTCTTTTTAATGTTTTTTGATTTAAATATAAATTAAGGATGTATTTTATGAAAATTTTGATTGTATTAAAATTAAAAATAATAATTTAATTATATAATCAAATGATTAATATTATAAATTAGTTCATAATTATAATTGTTTCAAATAATAAAAGTAAAAAAGTAGGGGAAAAAAAGTAAAAGTTAATACTATTAAAAAGAAGAAGTAAAAGGAAGCAGCTTATGAGATATTAGGATAGAGAAAAATAAAATATTCATTTAACACACCAATTTTATTACTATATTTTTAATTTAAATAAATTATTCAATATAAATATAAATAAAACATATGTTACAAAATGTAAAAGATATGTGATTAAAGGTTAGTTTTAAATATTTAAAATGATAGTTCTTGTTAAAAATATTTGTTATGTTAAAAATATGAAAATATTAAAATAATACTTATTTCATTTTTTTATGTGTTTAGATAGGAAAAGATTATATATATATATATATATATATATATTTAGAAATATAATTAATATCATTAATTTTTAAAATTGTTATTTATTTTTATTCAAAGATAATGCAATTATGGATGAATATAATTATCAAAATGGAAATCCAACAAGAATACATTCTTTAACTCCATGATAAGGAAAGTGGGAGAGGGGAATCGTTGATATAGTAACTGATAAAGATACTGATAATGACAAAAAATGTATTTCGTGTAAAATTTTATAAAAACTTTAAATTATTTATCATCAAATTTATATTTAACTGAAACCAGGTTAATTTAGGATTCTAGATTAGTGGAATAGTTTAATAAAATTAAAAATTAATAATAATTGTGAAGATGAATAAAAAAAATTTTAAAAAAATCTTTAAGGACATTTAAGAGATTATTAATAAGATGGTGTTCTATCTCTAGGTTTGAACTTTTTTTAGTTTAACACAATAAATGGATGCATTATTGTTTTCGTTGGCCTGGAGTCACGCACCTTAAATCCTTTTAGGAGTTTCTTGAGAATACCCAATCTTCATATGGCACCTTAAATCCTTTTAGGAGTTTCTTGAGAATACCCAATCTTCATATGGTTAATGGTATGGTAGCTGGGGGCTGGATTAAAACAATGAGATTAAGTTTAGGTTAAAATCCTACTAAAAAATTTAATTTCTCATTCTACCTTATTTAAAAATTCATTTTAGGAAGTATTCGAACTCATGCATATGAAAGTCAAGAATACTATTGCAGAAGATTGCTATAGGCAGATATCTTTTATGGATCAATGCAGCATTTCATGAAATGGCAAATATGAAAATACAATATGTTCGCCTCACAAAAATATTATATACATTATATGTAGAGTTTGAGTCCATCAATTAAATAGAACACAAAAATATTGTAAATCCTATTTATTTATCAATGACTCTTTCATCTCTTTTATATAAATGAAATTATTAAAGCACCGTGTAAAGTCTCCACCATCATAGAATTGATAGAAAAATATATAAGAAGGCACCGTAATTTCTAGATTTTTTTTGAATTTTGTAAGAATGGGAACAAAAGGTTAGTTCCTTACAAATTCAATTCAAGTAATCATTCTTTCTTCTTAACCAAATAAAATATTTTTTTTCTTCTTTATTTCCTTTAAATTATAAATAAAAGGTATTAA
Source organism: Canavalia gladiata (assembly GCA_037954105.1). NCBI lineage: Eukaryota > Viridiplantae > Streptophyta > Magnoliopsida > Fabales > Fabaceae > Canavalia > Canavalia gladiata. The sequence continues at coordinate 67,445,385 of CM075658.1, forward strand.
TTAGAAATGAAACATCTCCATGTGACTGCTATTATGTTGGCCTTCCACTACACAATTGTTGAATATTAGTAGTGAATGCTACCTTATGTTTACATTTAATGATTCTATGTATCTTGCTTTTATTAATTCTATTACTACTAAAAGAAGTTACATCTTCCATAAATGATATGAAGAATGATGTATTGTGAAATTTTACAAATCTTGAAAAAAATAATGTTAGAAGGCAACTCATGCTTTTGATCATTTTTTTCTCAATATTTATTTAGAAAAAATATAAGTTTACTCAAATAAAAACTTAAAATTATTGAATAATCTATTATACAATGATAACTAGATATTTAAAAAAAATACTTACAAATTCATATATATATATATATATATATATATATATAAATCATTATCACAATTTAAAAAAAACATATAAAAGATATCAATTAGTTCAACCAATAGATTAAAGAAGATAATTAACCAAGCTCCACTTTACGTCCTAAAACCAAACAGCTAGTTTCATGTAGCTTGCAGTACCATAGCAGTTAGCACGGAAGCCAGTATGTGAGTCAAGAAATCTTGAACAATTGTATATGTAATATGAATCTAATAATATTTATTAAGGTCAATAACAAATTGTAATATATCAATTTTGTTATAAAAATCTAAAAAATTATATTTACGTAACTAGATGTTATATCTATATTGAACTAACATTAATGCGTGAGAGAAATCATTTTATTTTTTAACCTACAAGATCAGTATATGTGCTCTACCGTTGAAATTCCATTTTCCCCTCTTGTTATTCCAAATCAACATATTTTTTTGCCTTTTTAGGAAAAATATTGGTATATTACAAAGATTAAGCTAAAATAATAGCATTTGATGAAAATAAAGTAATAATTTCTAGTGAAGATTATAATATTCTAAATATAAAATAATATTTTTTTCATGCTTATATATGTGTTCCTTTCTCGTTTTTCATTGTAAATGGAATATTTTGATTAGAATTTATTCTATCTGTATTCCTTTGTAATGTCTTTGTCAAAGATTTTCAGCAGCATTAACTAATAAATTAAAAAATAAAATAGTTCGTATCATGTATTAACAGTTATATCTACCTTTGAATATATTATCCAATAAAATAAAATTAAAAAATTAAAAATAAAATATTTATTAAAAAAAGGTAACTTTTTAAATAAATATGCTATGTTAAATATATTTAACGAAAATTTAATGATATCGATCTTGGAATTTGGAGCTTCTAGCTTTAGTAGGCATGAAGCATTTCGAGGTTGAACAATTTATGTAAAAATTGCTTTAATATATTTGAATTTTTATTTTTGTGTTTAGACGAAGTATTTAATATTTTAAGATATTTAAAAATTTAATATTTTTAATTTAAATATTTTTATTTTAAAAATATTTTGTTTGTATAAAGAAATTTAAATTTTTTTATTTAGATGGTAAATATTAAATTTTTTAAATTTTAAATTTTTTTATTTAAATTAAATAATTTAATTTTTAATATATACAAAATTTTATATTTAAATTTTTTTAATTTTGTTTTATTTTTTTTTATAAAAAATTTTACATATACAAATACTTCCACTATATAATATATTTAAAAATAATAATATAACAAACGTATATAATTAAAAAAATAAAAAAAATAATTATATCATTTAATATTAATATTATATTTAAAGATAAAAGAAAGATATGTGAAAGAACTATGCCAATGAAAATAGCACAAAAGATAACAATAGAAGAAAAATTAATATAAAGAGAGAACTGTTACTCATTAAAATGAGTTGAAAAATTTTAAGAAAATTTTAATTTTATTTATTTTAAAAAAATTTAAATACTTTCATTTTAGTTTAATAAAGTATTTTTTTAAAATTTATAGAATTTAAAATTTTTTATAAAAAAATCTAAACAGAATATTTTAATATTTAGATTTTTAAATTTTTTACAAAATTATTTTCCTTTTTTAAAATAATTCATCCAAATACAAAACAAAAAAAAAATTACAAAAATTAGTTCCAAAATTCTCAAAACTAGCTAAATGAATTATATATTCTTTTTTCAAAAATTTTCCGAATGGATTGAAATAATCACCAAGCCAATTATATAAATTTTTTGGCACTTTTATGTTTATAGTTCTAGATGTACAAGAAATTAAGATAATAATTGTCTCATAGATAGTTTTTTTTTATCTATTTGTTTTTACATATAAAATGATACATTGATGATAATCTATAAAATTAGAAATCAACATGTTAAAATCTTTGTCAGATAAATATTTTGAGATGAATTATTTAGAGCCAACAAATAAAATTTTAAAATTTGAATTTCATCATCATCTCACAGTACTAACATAAATCAATATTGTTTCAAAAAGATTATGTCAAGAAGGTGCGACAATGCTTTAAGATTGATCTAGCCAAGCTAAAACTATACCTTTACTCACACATTTTTTTTTAAGAAATATCAAAAATTGAGATTAAATAAAAAAAATGTCTCAAGTTTCGTATGACAATGTTGTTAGCAGTCTCATGTATGTTACAGTGTACAGCAAATTTGATTTTTCACACATTGTAGGTGTTGCAAGAAAATATATTTGTAAAATCTAGGAAAATGACACGGGAAAGCAATGAAATGGATTATGCAGTGTTTAAGTGGTTCTACAGATGTGACGTTGGTGTATGATGATAATTAAGAGTCTTGAAGTAACTTGAACAAAAGTTGTCCCCTAAAAAGATATGTATACTATTTTCAGGTGCATGATAACTTGAAAAGTATTTAAGTGTAAAATTTTAATTTATATTTATCCAACTTGTTTAGAGATCTAATTATTCAAAACAATATAAAGGTTGATCATTATCCACTCAAGTATAATGAATTATGAAGTTTTTAAGATTAAATCTTCAATATAATTAATGCTAAAAACTAGAATAAGAGAGAAGAAGTAGAAAGTAATAAAGCAATTAAATGAATAGAATATAAAGCAATTTCATAACAAGAATGCATCCTCACGGTATTTTCTTAAGTAATCATTTTGACTAGATTTTGAGTGATCCTTAAACTAGAAGCAAACAAATTTTTGAGTAAGCAAATAAGTTAATTGAATTGCAGATATTCAAAATTTACACCTTAAGATTCTGCCTACTTGACATGTGTCTATTCCTTTATTTATGTACATCCATGTGTCTCAGGAGGTCTAAAACTAAATAACTTCTAAAAACTACCCTTAGTCAAAGGTTGAAGACACCTTCTTTATATCTTCTCATTCTTTTTTTTTCCAAATCTTCTCTTTAATTAAAGAAGATTAGACCTCTTTATCTTCTTGCATCTTCAAATATTTATGACAAATGAAATCCTGATCAAGCATCTCTTATCATGCTTTAGTTTCTATTCTAATTAAGTTGAATATGTTGAATTACCATCTTCAATCTTTCAACTTTATTATTTTTTCAAAAAATCTTTTATTACTTTCTTCTTTCCTTATCTTAAATTTTCATTTTCATTTACAATAGTAAAAAAACTTTGAATTATACCAACAAAAATTTACATTGAAATCAACAATTAAATTATTAATTACTTAACTCTGTTTAAATGATAAATTTTAAGAGGGAAATATATATTTTTTTAAGAATTTAAAATTTTAAAATTTAAATAATTTATTTGGATAATTTTTAATAAAGCATTTAAATTTTTTTGAAAGAATTTAAATGAAAAAATAAAAAAATTCAAAATTTCACCAGAATAGGTAGAATTTTAAATTCTATCTAGAGATGGAGGTAGACCGAGCCGAGTTAGGCTTTGAGTGTTCAAGCTTAATCTGTTTAAAAATTTTGGGGGCTTACTTTTCACACCCCATTTTTTTCTTTCTACACCCCTTTAATTTTTTTAGAACTTTTTTATTCCAATTATACCCTTAGCATCTCCCTTCTCTTCCGCAATCAATCTTTTCTCTTCCGCAAGGTGCATTCATTCCCGCAATCAACCTCTTCTTTTCCGCAAGGTGCATTCGTCTTCTCCGCAAGCACCTTCAAGATCCAACCTCCATGGTCCAAGTTTCATGTTAGTATCCATTAACATTTTGTAGTTTATTGGTAGGCCAGATGTAGGGATTTAGGGATTAGGGGTTTAGGTTAGTTTCTCTGGTGCACCTTAGGTACAAGACGATTGATGCATTCCGCAAACTCAACTTACACTCAATTAAAAAAATTTGGTTGGAGTTCTCTTCATTGAACAACAATGGCAGCTGAGAACGAAAAAAAAAAAGGAAGAAAGAAGAGGGAGGTGCTGATGAGATATAATCACAGGGACATTTTTGTATTTTCACATGTAATGGGGGGTGCAAAAAGAAATTTGGAGGGTGTAAAAAGCAATCCCCAAAATTTTGAGGTCTGAGTTTGGGCCTGTTACCTGTTAAAGGCTCTTTTTTTTTTTTCTGTCAAGGTCTGACCTGATTTAAAGCCTACAAGGCTTACAAGCCTGTTTAAAAACCTACATTACAAAAAAAATTAATAAATAAACTTAAAACCTATATAAATAATTAATTAAAAAAATTTGCAAACTTAAAGCCTACAAGAAAAAAAGTCATTAAATAGGTCTAAAACATATATATATATATATATATATTAATATTATGTAAATAAAATATAAAATAAATATAATATATTAAAATAAATATAAATATATAATATATAATATATAAATATAAATAGACCCCTGAATAGGTTAAATAAAATTTTTTATAAGTCTAGACCTGACTTGTTTATCTAAAAAGACTTTTTAACAAGCCTGAACCTATCTATTTATTAAACGAACCAAGCTTAAATAGGCTTTAAACGAGCCAAGCCATAGACCCATGTTGGACGGCCTTATTCACTTTCATCCCTGATTCTATCTATGTGTTATGATATTTTAACTTTTTATCTATTAATTTTATTTTTATATTTTAAAAATTATTTAAAATTTTTTATATAAAAATTAAATTACTTAATTAAAACAAAAATTTAAAAATTTGAAAATGTAAAATTTTCTATTTAAACAAAAAATTTAAAATATAAAAAATTTAAATTTCTTTATCCAAACGAAATATTTTAAAAATAAAAATATTTTAATTTTTAAAAATTTTAAATAACTTAAAATATTAAAAATTATTCATCCAAACAAGTAAAATACATTACATTAACCAAAGTTATAAATAAAAAAAATGGTTAAATATGTTTTTAGTCCTTTTAAAATGTTCAAAGTTTGGTTTTGATCCCTCAAATTTAAAACTTTTGATTTAGGTCCTTCATTTTTTAAAATATATTGACTATAATCCTTATATTAACTTAAGTTATATTTAACTAAAATACATTAATAATGAATAGAGGATTTAGGATTATAATCAAGACATTCTATAAAATGATTAAAATATTCTCCAATAATAATTGATCTAACTTGATTTAATGTAACTTAAATTAATATCAAGGATTATAATCATGATATTTTAGAAAATAAGGGATCTAAACCAAAAATTTTAAAATTGAGGGACCAAAACCAAAATTTAAATATTTTAGAGAAACTAAAAACATATTTAACCCATAAAAAAATTATTAAATAATTTATAAAATAATTTATATTTATATATTCAAATCCTAAAAATAAATTATAATAACCTAAATACAATTATTAACAACCAGATTTGTTAAACATAATTGATTATATTGGCCTAAATAGACCAAGCCCAATTTTAAAAGTGGTTCATTTCATTTCAAAATATGATTATTTCATACCAATTTTTACAATAAGTTCAATTATCAATTTTTACAACTTATTATCTCATTTTTATCAAACTTTTTTGTGATTTGAATCAATACTCTTACTTCTCTCTTTTGTAATGTTGCATTGAAACTATAATCTACATGAACCCTAAATCTTTTTCAATTAATGAATTATGCGCATAAATTTCATTTAAAGTTTCAATTTATTAATTTATTGTTATCTAGTAATTCTTGTTTGCATGCAATTTTCATTAATTTAAAAATTATTTATGATTTTTTAAGTGACACATTGGTTTTTATCATGTTTTTATTTAATTGTTCTCATTTTTTATATGTCAATTTTTATTATTAAATTACTTTATATTGATTATTTTTAAATTTTACATTAATTTCAATACAAATATAAATTAATTAGTATAAAAAATGAAAATTTTTTACATTGACTAAAGAGTCAATATAAAAGGTTAATTTTTATACCAATTTTGCATCTAATTAATGTAAAAAGTCATATTTTATTTCAATTTCTTTTAAAAAATTAATCTTTTACATCAATTATGTTCGAACCATATAAAAGATTAACATTTTACATTAATTTTGTATCTAACTATAGTAAAAAGTGAATATTTTAATTTATACATATAATTGATATGAAGAGTCAATCTTTTACCTTGGTTAATATCTCAATTGATGTACAAAATTTTTATATCAATTAAGATAACAACTAATGTAGAAAATAAAGTTTTTAAAATTAAAGTTATTTTTGTAATCTTTCCTATATACAAACCACAAGAAATTAGAAGAGATTATAAAAAAATCACAATCGAAGAATAGAAAATATACAAAATATTAGATCACACAACTATAAATAATTTTTTTTTACAAATAATCATGTTCTAAAAGGTTATATTATTTGGAAAACTAAAATATTAAATTCTATCCAAGTGTCCAACCAATAAAATTCATATCTTGTGTTCAACTTTGATAGTATTTGATGAATCATTCAACTTAAAAGATTATATAAACTCCATAATTAGACCTTTTTGTAAAATTGAATTTGAAGAAATTGTGATAAAGATGTCTGGAGCTCCGTAAAGGTAAGGAAAAAGTTTTACAAACTTTACATTCCTTAACATAGATGTTATAGCTCTAGAAGTCAACATCATTGTTTTATGATCACGGAACCTTAGTTGTATAAGCCTTCCAAATGGTTCTAGAAAAGTGAATTTCTACATCATATTTTGTATCTCAATGGCACGCCGCATGCTCTTATGTCTAATTATAATGACTTCAAAGTCAAAACAATTAAGAGAAAGGCACGAGGCTATAATCTTTATTATGTTTGTCTTAGATCTGCCGCATGCTCTTATGTCTAATTATAATGACTTCAAAGTCAAAACAATTAAGAGAAAGGCACGAGGCTATAATCTTTATTATGTTTGTCTTAGATCTATTTTATTATGATTATTAGTTCAATAGCTTTACTTATTATCATTAAATATGTAATGAATTTTGTTACTAGTTTTAATAGAGAAAATTTGAAATCTTAGATTTATTTTATTATGACTATTAGCTCAATAACTTTACTTGTTATCATTAAACATGTAATAAATTTTGTTACAAGTTTTAACAGAGAAAACTTGAAGAAGAATCTCTAGAGTAAATCTATTTATAAGTGCTACATAAATTAGTTTTTCCATAATCAAGTCAATGTTGTAAAAATTATGTATTTCAAAATAGTTTTAAATATTTAAATTAATATTATTAATTTAATTTTAAATGTTCAAATTAATTTAAATAATTATTATTATAATTTTAAGATATTTAGAATTATTACTAATTATTTTAAATTTAAATTATGAATCAATCAATTTAATTATCCAATAATAGTCATTATGTTTTAAAAGTTGACCATTCAGAAATTATTACGACATTATTTTTTGTCGTTTTGAATTTAATTTCTGACTCGAATTTAATTTCTAACCATATTGGTTGTCCTAAAAATCTTTTATATATACCACTATTTCTGATGGGTTAAACAAATTCCTTACTAGTTCTGTTCCTGAATATTTCAGACGGGGCTGTTGTATCCTGGGGATTACGCCATGGGCGGACAAATCCTTGAGGGCAGTGTAATCACACGCCTCAGCCTACGAGACATCATCAAACTTCTCCAAAAATCTTCGAAATTATCCAACAATCTCAAGGATTTGACCAATAATAATTTCTTTACAATGAATTAGATTTTTCTTATCCTTCTATATAAAAGAATGTATACCTTTTCTTTAAGTCTTATCTGTTACACTAATTTTCACTTTTACAAGGTTCAGGTATTTCGTTTAAAAGTTCGGCTCAATTATGGAATAGGTCTGTTGTACAGGGATGCAGAGAAGGAACAAAAGAAAATGAAAAATTTTAAAAATAATAATAATAAAAATCAATCCCTTCTTTTTAAAATCTCCACCTTTTGTTCTACTAAAGATTTATTATCACTATTATTATTATTTTAATTTGATTATGCAATTTATCTTTTTAAATCCTGATTGAGTCTAATCTTGTTGAAAATTCATAAATTGTTATGATGACTAATTTTTGTACAGGGATTGTTTTTTTGCTAGTTGTGATGATTGGATTTTGATCTAGGGTAAGTACTACTCTGTATGACTTTCCTTAGAATTTAATTGGGGTTCAGACATTGGAACGTAGTTTATCCCCAATCCTTTATGGAATTCCTTCTATTTCTTTACTCTTATTGGTCATAATTTTTGTGTTTGATTTAATGATTAGATTTAATGATTAGATCGGGTGCCAATCCTTTATGGAATTCCTTCTATTTCTTTACTCTTATTGGTCATAATTTTTGTGTTTGATTTAATGATTAGATCGGGTGAAATTGGAATGTTATACATTTGTAGTATTTGTTGTTGAATCAAGATTTTTGGTTCAAAATCGTAATTAGTGTGCATGATATCTAATTTAAATTTCAATAGTAAATGACCGTGTTTGGGCAAATGAGTGCTTGCTCTTTGATCTTAAATGTTGAGAACATGCAAAAAAAATTGAGTTGATATCGCTTATGAGATTTTGTTATTTGCTTTATATATCAATTTTTATTCCATTGATTCCTACTTGATATTTGATGTATGTACAAATAATCAAATGTGATGTGTACAAATGCTAGTTGTTGCAATAAAATAAATCATATCATTGATTTTGTTGAGTATATTTAAATTATTAAGAAAGTGATATTATTGAAAATATTTTGAGCTTGTTCCAACAGATTTAAAATATTCAAGAGATGCCATTAATTATGGTATGAAAAGTTTTCCGCTATATTAGAATAATATAGTGATGATAAAATTAATTTATACGAGAATAAATCAAAATTAGATTTATTTGAATCTTAAACAAGATATCGTGATTTGGATTATCCAAATATATGATAAAATATATTATAGAGATCAAATCATTATTTTGATTTGGGAAAATGTGTACTAAGAAAAATTCTTATTAAATATTAAAAAAAATTATTATGTCTATTGTAAGCATGCTTATGATTGCCAAGGAGCAATAATAAAAATTAATTGATAAATCGAGATATAATCGTATATGTCACAAAGTCTTATGAATGGGGATGGAAGTGAACAAGGCCGTTCGACAGGAGCCTACGGCTCGGCTTGTTTAAAGCCTAGTTAAGCTCGGCTCGTTTAATAAATAGACAGGCTCAGGCTTGTTAAAAATCCTTTTTAGATAAACAAGCCAGGCTCAAGCTTATAAAAAAGTCCATTTAACCTATTCAGGGGCCTATTTATATTTATATATTATATATGTATATTTATTTTAATATATTATATTTATATAATATTTTATTTTATATTTTATTTATATGATATTAATATATATATATATATATATATATATATATATATTAGTCCTATTTAATGGTCCTTTTATCTTGTAGGCTTTAAATTTGTAAGATTTTTTAATGAATTATTTATATAAACTTTAAGTTTATTTATTAATTTTTCTGTTATGTAGGCTTTTAAATAGGCTTACAGGCCTTGTAGGCTTTAAATCAGGCCAGGCCTTGAAAGAAAAAAAAGCCTTTGACAGGTAAAAGGCCCAGGCTCAGGCCTCAAAATTTTTAAACAGGCCAGACTTGAACACTCAAAGCCTACCTCGGCTCGGCCTACTTCCATCCCTACTTGTGAATGATCTCTAAACAATTAGTGATCCTAATTAACGTGAGGTCAAAATGAATTTGATATTATTTCTCACAAAGCAAAAGGCTTAGTGAATGACATCGAGGGGAATAAAGTTTTAGCCAAAATAAAATCAACAATAACAGGAACCCAACTTTTGTGATTGGAGATACCATGAAGAAGGTTCATATGGTAATAACAAATTATTGCTGGTCTTTCTAGCACTGTTTATTCTTTGTTCCTATGGTGCGAGAAGTGTTAGGCTGCATTGAACGAGAGGTTATTTCTAAGATGTTTAATGACTATCATATCCCTTATGAGTGGTGTATGAAATGCAGAATACACTTGATGAAGTCATCTATATGAGTGTCAAGTGGGGCCGCTTGTATGAGATTGAGGCACAATCTCTAGAGCACTCATGAATCGACTAGGCACGCGCATGGCCTATTTGCGCAAAACCGGCGAAAACGGCAAGAATCGTGGGGTGTAATGTGACACGTAAACCTTTATCGTACAACCAGGTATTTTTGGTTAATAGAAGCTCTGCTTCACCAAAGCACCGTCAGTTAAGTTTATTTGTCTATGGTCTGGTTCATAGTCCAAAAGACACCGGATCTGATGCATTTACACTTGCGTTAACCCAATAAAATATTTCTTTTAATTTATTTTATTTTTAAACCTTTTTGAAATAACGGGGGGATTGTTGTAAAAATTGTGTATTTCAAAATAGTTTTAAATATTTAAATTAATATTATTAATTTAATTTTAAATATTCAAATTAATTTAAATTATTATCATTATGATTTTAAGATATTTAGAATTATTACTAATTATTTTAAATTTAAATTATGAATCAATCATTTTTATTATCCATTAATGGTCATTATGTTTTAAAAGTTGACTGTTGAGAAATTATTACGACATTATTTTTTGCCGTTTTGAATTTAATTTCTGACTGGAATTTAATTTCTAACCATATTGGTTGCCCTAAAAATCTTCTATATATACCACTATTTCTGATGGGTTAAACAATATGTGAAATTTCTTACTAGTTCTGTTCTTAAATATTTCAGAAGGGGCTGTTGTATCCTGGAGAATTACGCCGTAGGCGGACAAATACTTGAGAGCAGTGTAATCACACGCCTCAGCCTACGAGATATTATCAAATTTCTCCAACAATTTTCGAAATTATCCAACAGTCAAAACTTGATGACAATTGTTTTTGTTAGTATAATTGAAGGAATGTACCAACGACAGGATATAACAAAGGTTGAAGAAAGGAATGTTCTTCTTGAAAATGCTTGGATCTATAAGTAATTTGTTACCTTTCTTAACATCAAGAATTGATCCCTTAAAACAAGGTATCACATGAACACAATTCTTTTGAAATTCATACATGACTTTATCCAAATTTTAGCTTTATATATATTTTTTTTTCAAAATTTATTGCTTCTAGCGTAAAATAATATATCTTATTGGTTACCTTACCGGTTACCGCTTGTTATTTAGATTCATTATCTTTTTAGATTCAAGAACAATGTTTTGCATAAAAGAAATATATTTGAAAAAATAAAATTAATTTAAAAAATTAATGCCAAATGAACTTTCTCAAGATAGCACGGTAGCACCACAACATAAGCACAAACTCTTGAACATAACTTTATCATGATACACTAATAAATCACTATTTTAAAATCATAACTGTCATCTTTAAGAAGAAGTGTTAGATCTACAAACTTTATTGCATCTATAATGTCATTTATATCATTTGAATATTTTATAAATACTATAAATAATTTGTTTTAGTGATAATTTTAAAAGATAAATAATAATGATTTTAATCTTTACGAAACTTTTCTCTAAAAAATTTATATTTATAAGAAATTATCTGAGATATTTTTGTGACGGTTTGAATAATATAATTATCAGAATTTAATGTATTTTGTATCAATTTATATAACCATTAGAAAAACTTCTTTTTAGTGAAACTGCAACTGTCTTTTCTTTCCTGACATATGATGCAAACATTTACTTGTCATAGTAAACCACATATAGAGAAATATACATATTGATGAACAACTACAAACATGGTATAGACATATATCATAAACTTCATATGATAATAATTTGAATCGAATATTAGAGAAAATATTTTGTGCAATGGTTCACCAACACTTTATCAACAAAGACTTCCCTACTAGAGAGAGAGGACCCTGCATGATAATGATGTATGAAGTGGACTCACCATAAGAATAGTTTGCGATAGGAACATGAAGGCAGGATTTCTCCTTCTCAATAACATGAGACTAAAATCGCTTAACTTTGTTGAAGGAAAGGGAGGAGAATGTCTTAGGGTTTTGCATTTTCTAATCTTCTCCAACATCTTTATTTTCCTTATTCTTTGTCTTCTTTTATTGGATTTAGAGCTAGATTGGTAAGTCCTTTGAGGCTTATTGGATTGATCGCTGTCGTTAATATCCATGGAAACACAAAATTGACAGCATGAGATTTAGGGTTTATCAGCTTCTAGTTTCAGAGCGGTACTGGAGATGATGTGATGGTGTTTTGTATAATGGTTAGAACCAAAACAAATTGGACCTTGTTCCAAATCCAAAACATTTCTTCTCCTCTTTAACGAGTTCAAATTGAAGAGCCTTCAAAGTAAAATGTATCCCAACTTTTTTCTACCTTATATTCTAACTAAAATAAACTTTATCATTCAAAAAATTGATATTATTTATATTTCAAAATCCAAATTTTCTACTTACAAAATTGCATCTTTACTCATTCAATGTCTTAGTTGAGATCACCATTAAAACTTGTACTTGAAATTTTTGTGAAGAATAAGAAAGGATAAGATAAAAGTTGGCATATATGATGACTAGAATAATGATAAAAAATAGAAGTTAACATTTACAATGATTAAGAAAGGGAGAATGAGTGAGGAATGGTTGGACCAATAAAAAGAGAAAAGAGAAATTTAAAAGAGAATATAAAAAAAAGTACTCAACTTAGACTTTTTATATTGGTTAAACTTTTAACCTACGCAAAAAAAAAATCATATTAATTAAATTTTTAACAAATATAAAAATAATTTTTAATCAATATAATAACTTGACTTCTAAATTATAAAAAACTTTTCACTTTTTATCACATCATAATAACAATTTATATAAAATCTTGTTGTAAAATCTAATTTCTACACTATTATTTTAAGTAAAGCTTTGATTTCTTGTTGTACTTTTAATTACTTCTCCAATTTTACCCAATGCTTAGATTACTTGTTTTGCTCCAGTTGAATGTTAATTTGATACTAAAGGTGTAAGGAATAACAGGTATATCTCACTATATATTTTTTGTGTTTTTAGATGACGTTTAATTTGTAAACTTTTTTTTAAAAAATATCATCTTATTTTCTATTTAAAAAATTGTATAGAAAATAATAAAAAATTATTTCCACTGTTTTTTTTTATAAAATTTTAAAAATAGAAAATGAAATAAAAAATAACAGTTTTATAAATAAAAGTATAAATAGATTTTTTCGAACCAAATGTCACCTTCAATTTTTTTTATTAAAGGTTTAACATTGAGTATTTTTTTACATAATGCAATAAGGTATTTGTTTCTTTTTAGGGAAAAATATGTTGATATCACTCCTTAGACATGGAAGTTACATTTGAAAGGACCCTTCTATAGAAAACCAAGAGAAGCAGATAAAAACAAATAAGAACCTCAAAAGAAACAAAAGAAGCAGCCAACAACAAATAAGAACCTCAAAGTATGTAGTTGGTTTAAAAGCTTGACTATCTGACGTATGTTATGTCTGCAGGCATGTAAACCGTTTTTGCTTTCCAAAGTAAATTTAATTTCAACATGGACACCTTTTCTTATTCCAAACTAGAAATGCAAAAATGTATAGTTCAATTAATGTAGTGTCCACATTCGGCATAAACCCTAATATTACAAATTGGAAGTTAGTACTTGTTACAACCATTTTTCTCTTATAGAATCACCATTACATAGGAACCCCACACCTCCACCCTTAAATAAAATCTCCTATATTGAATCCTTAATCAGAGAAAGGAAGGAAATTGGAAATAATTAACAAGATCTATTTCTTGTTGGTTGGCATGTTTGTATCTTTGATCAAGAAAGTATAAGAAATAATCTTTGCCATGCTCCCCATTTTCCATTGCCTGGTGATGCCCAGCATGATTTTTAGATTAGATGATGGGGTATTCATATTCCTCTATTCATTTATAATATTTTCTAGGTAGGCATGGAACAGTAAGAGCTAGAAACATAGGAAGACCGAGAAAAAAAATTATTCCAGTTGCACCGATCATGATGTTAAGCGGTTTTATTAGCCACGAAAAGAAAGTTCTTGTACTATAATCCTTTCTGTAGCATTCTGTTATTTATATTCAGAATAGAACAATAGCGTTCTGACTAGTATAAATTGGTGACATTCCTTCACTTGAACTTTATAAACTATACACTTAACTATATGAGGACTATTATTCTCTGTTAGTTATTTTCTCAATTTTCTTGTTTTCAGCTGTTTTTCTTAAGTTTATTATGCATTTTCATATATTTTATATAGTTTTAGTTAGCATTAATGAAAATCTTGATGGATTTTTTCGTGTGTTTTAATTTTATAGGTTATGGTACTGCCTTGTATGGAATTCATTCCTACTTGTATGTTAGGTTTTGAGATTAATTTATTACTTTATTAATGGGAGTTTCCATATTAAATAGAATAAAAGATGACCAATGTTGGATAACTTTTTGACTTACACTTTAAACTTGAATATCAACAGGCTTGTCTAAAGGTGTGTCTCATTTTATTGAATCTTAAAATAACTAAATGGAGCAATATTGGAAAGTGAAAAAAAAAAATTCTCTTCACATGATTAATAGTGAGCTTTTAAAATCTTTTATTTTATTGATAAATATATGTAAGAAGGTACGAAAATATCCTAGTTATTGATAGTTATCCTCAATTTATATGCAGACACGCCTAACTTTAAATTGTAAAAAATGTGTATTTATGTTATATATTTATATAATAATTATGTAATTTTTTTTCATTATAGAACTTATCATATTTAGTTATAATTGTTCTCTCCTCTTATAGTAAAGATTTTTGTATGAATGATAGTACAAATATGATTTTTCTTGACAAAAATGGTGCACAGTACCAAAAAAGCCCCAAAATGAAAATTTGATAGCCAATGTATCAGTGGTCACTCACCTTTTCTTTTCTTTTTTTGTAGTATTTGGGAGTAAAAGATGAAGAACGTGTCCCCTTGACCACCCACCGCAACACAACAAATTGTCCTTTTGGAAAAGAAGAAGCTAGAAATGGAATCATTCAAACCATTAAATTATCTATATTTATTCTGCATATTTAATATGATCAATATATTTTTTTTATTTTTTATTAAATTTAAAGTATTACGTATAAAAATCTCTGTTATTTTTAAATTTTTTATTCTTTTTTAGTACAATGATCTTAATTATTTATTTGATACAATAAATATTATTTTATATTTTATTATACTTTATATAAAAAAAATATTTTATTTAATTTTTTTATAAAAATAAATAATTTTTTATTAATATTAATAAAAATACTTAATATGTTACTAATTTAATTTTTTAAAAATATTATATTAAATATTTAAAATGATACTATTAAAATATTTATTATTTTTACATAAAAAATATGATTAATTTAATTAATAAAATAGTTATAAATATTATATTTTTATACAATTATTTTGAAATTTTTTTAAAAAGCTGATGGATTCCATTTGATTTATAATTTTAAAAATAAATGTTATAATTTAATTTAGAATAAAATAAAAATAATTAGGTATCAATTCATTTGATAGATTTAAATTATTCAAATAACTGAAAAAATTATTTATTAACATTTTAATATTAGATAAATATTTGACAGTTTATTTTTTAATAAATATTACTGTTAATATAAATATAATTTTTTATTATAAATAAAATATATTATACTAACAAATACTTTTGTTAATACATATATTATCCATAATTTAAATATTAAAGTTTAATTATAATAAATTATTTATTAATATAAATTTTTAAAATTTATATTAATAATTTAATTTTTCATAAAATATATAAATAAAAATTATCTTGATATTTAATAATTTTTATAATAAATAGTCTATAATTAATAATTATAATGTAACTTGAAATTAATTTAAAATATTTTTCCTAACACATCAACTATTGAGTTATGTATTTTCTGTTAATGTCAACAATAAAAAAATTATTATACAAAATATAATATTTAATTATTTATTAATTTAATTTAATTATTATTAATTAAATAATCATATTTATATATAAAAATATTAACAATTTTAAAGTTTTTAATTTTTATAAAATAATTAACAATTTTTATCTTACTTATAAAATAATAAATATATTTTAAATATATTAATTATCAAGTTTTTATATGGTTATTTTATTATAAATTTTATATTAATAAAATATTTATTTATTTTTAATATTATCAGTTTAAATATTTAATATTAAATTTTTAAAAAAATTAAATAAAATATTATTTTTCTGTAAAATATAGTAAGATATAAAATAATATTGGTTAGATAAAATAAATGGTTGAGATCACTGAAAGGAAATGAAGAAAAATTAATTATAAGTTTATAAATAACAAAAAGTCTTATGCATAATTTTTAAGTTTAATAGAAGAAAATAATAATTATAAAAAATTTTGATCACATTAAATATGCAGGAATAAGGTAGAAATTTTAGTTATTTAAGTAAATTATTCCTAAATTTACAATGTACCGAAAAAATCACCAATTTATATATTAAATGGAATAAAAGATGACCAATGTTGGATAACTTTTTGACATATACTTTTAAACTTGAATTTCAAGTTTATAAGGGGTTTTCCCCTTTCTCATCTTAGTTAAAATTTAGTTTTTCACTTGATATTCAATAAATATCAACAGGCTTGTCTAAAGGTGTGTCTCATTCTATTGAATCTTAAAATATCTAAATGGAACAATATTGGAAAAAAGAAACTTTCTCTTCACATGATTAATAGTGAGTTTTTAAATATTATATTTTCTACTTGATAAATATATGTAAGAAGGTAGGAAAATATCCTAGTTATTAATATACTCAATTCATATGCAGACACGCCTAACTTTAAATGGTAAAAAATGTGTAATTTATGTTATATATTTATATAATAATTATGTAATTTTTTTTTCATCATATTACTTATCATATATATATTTATAATTGTTGTCTCCTCTTATAGTAAATATTTTTGTATGAATTATAGTAAAAAATATGAATTTTGTTGACAAAAATGGTGTACAGTACCAGAAAGGCCCAAAATGAAAAATTGGAAGGCAATACATCAGTGGTCACTAACCTTTCTTCTCTTTTGGTAGTATTTAGGAGTAAAAGATGAAGAACGTGCCCACTTGACGAGGCACCGGAACACAACAAATTGTCCTTTAGGGAAAAAGAAAGCGCAACAGCTTCTCACGAGAGTGCAGAATATTTTAGGGCAGATCACATTCAAGCAGCCTTGACTTTTCTCCACAAGGCCAATAATTCTCCTCCATAAATATCTATATATATATATAGAAGCCCAAGCTGATCCCATAAAAATATAAATAAAAGGCAATTGCTCTCAATCAACACCCAGCGTTGACACGGCAACATGGGAACCAAGTCCATTTGCTTCTCATTCCTCCTCATATGCTCTTTCTTCATACACTTTCATTCGCCCAAAGGTGTGGTAGTAGCACAAGAGATAGCAAAATCTGAAAGCGAAGCACTCGGAGTGGCGGAACCGGAGAGAAGAGAAGCAATAGAAATTATCATAGGAGGTGGCGGTGCCCCTTCTCCTACTCCTTCTCCTTCCACTGCATGCCCCCCACCCCCTCCTAAACCATTGAGCCGGTTAGAGAAGGCAAAGCGCGTGCTTCTAAAGTTCAAATCCCTCATCGATGACCCCAACTGTTATACTCAAGACTGGAACGTAGCGAGGAACGCGTGTGACTTCAATGGAATACGATGCGCCACGTTTCCCACCGATAGGCAGACAGCGGTTGCTGGAATCGATTTAAACACAGCTCGGGTCACCGGTAAAAACGGTTGCCCGTTGCCCCTTTCAGAATCAGGGGTCTTGGATAGCATACCCGAATTAACATTCTTCCACGTTAACTCTAACGGTTTCTCCGGTACCGTCCCTGACAAAATCATCAATTTCCCTTATTTCTTCGAGTTGGACCTGAGCAACAACAAACTAACGGGACAGTTCCCCCCTCAAGTGCTTGAGTCAAAGCTACTAGTGTTCTTGGACCTCAGGTTCAACACTCTCAAGGGGTCAATTCCCCCAAAACTCTTCAACATGGATCTGGACGTGATTTTCCTCAACAACAACGGGTTTAGTCAAAATCTCCCTGATAATTTCGGGTCCACCCCTGCCCGGTACCTCACTTTCGCAAATAACCAACTCACGGGTTCAATTCCCAGGAGTATCGGCAACGCTTGCAAAACCCTCACCGAAGTGCTTTTCTTGGGCAACAGGTTTGACGGGTGTCTGCCGTACGAAATTGGGCTTCTTAACAAGGCCACGGTGTTCGATGTTAGTAAAAACTTATTAACCGGCCCAATTCCACTCTCCTTCGGCTGCTTGGAGAAGATTCAGTTTCTTAATTTGGCGCACAATAAGTTCTACGGCGCCGTTCCGGATATTGTTTGTAAACTTCAATCTCTACGTAACAATGGGAACCTATCTTTATCGGACAATTATTTTAATGAGATTGGGCCATCGTGCTGGAGTTTAATAAAGTCCAAAGTTTTGGATGTGAGCAAAAATTGCATCCCTGGGCTCCCAAATCAAAGGTCACACCAAGAATGCTATGCGTTTTATTGCAACAAGAAATCCTGCCCAAATCCCAGTTCTTTGTATTACATCCCCTGTAAGCCACACTGGCAGCAGAGTGCCAGCACCGTTTCTCATCACCCAACCGGTTCACCGCCTCATCCGGTAACTTACAATGCTCTCAAACCGCATCGGTTGAGATTGTGATCAAGCCATGGCTAATTAATCCTGCATGTGATGGACGACTCTGTTGGGTTTAAGAATATTATAATTATTATTATTTCTATATGCATGTGTTCATATATTTCTCTTTTGTTATTATTAGCTGTTATTTGTATTTTGTGTGCGCATGAATAAGCACTGTCGTTGAATTGGGCATCTTGGACTAGTATAAGCTTGGTTCCACTCAAATGTAATTTTCCTAAGGGGTCGAATAAATTTAGTCTTATTTATTATAAGTGACGCGCCTTCAAATCGAAGTTTGTTTGTTTTCAATCCAGCAGATGATGATTGAGCCTTTCTAGCATGAAAACAATCGGAAAAACTGTCTTCTCTCTCTTTTGGTACCCTTGCACTTCTTTTCTCTCAACATCAGTTTTTTAGGGTGAAATGTCTTCATCATAAAGAAAATATGTATTAATATATTGAAGAACTTAAGGGTTTTGTTCAGCCATTTATTTCAGCCGTTTACTTGTTAGACCTTAATTTATCCATTTTTCTCCCAAGGTTAACTAAAATGAGAAAGGATCATATAAACTTCATATATTGATTTGGGTGTAGGTAAATGCAATGTTTGTTTAATAATTTTAATTTACTTGATATACAAGAATCTTTTTCCTAATATAATGCCATAGAAGTCACGGTGGTTTCTTGTTTGCAAGTGGCTAATAATTGGCAAAGACAAAGACCACAGTAGCTAATAGCTAGCTTTTTTAAAAGAAAAAAAATTCAAATTAAACTTCCAATTGGTTAAAGTACAAAATATATAGAGAGAGTTCAATTTTAATATATTATTAGTATAAATTTTTTTATATTATTAACTAGTTAAAAAATTTTCAGAATTAATCTTTATAGAAATTATTAAAAATTAATTTTTAATCATATCAAAATTTGTAATTAGATAATATTCTAAAAAAAATTTACACTAAGTGTATCCTAATTAAATTTAAAAATATATTATTAATAAACAAAAAATGTGAAATTTTATAATTTTTTATCAATATATTATTTATTTAATAAAAATTAAATTGCTAGTTTATATATTATAAAATTATCTATATTAATAACACATCATACTATCATTTGATCTATTAATAATATATATTATTTTTATAATAAAATTATATGTTATGTTAGTATAGCCTCATATTAATGTAGTTTATATTAACGTGTTAATTTCTAAGGTTATATGATTAGGAATTAATATAATGTATAAGATTAAATTAATTTGTTGGTCCGTATAGTTTTATTATAATTTTAATTAAGTTATTATAATTATATTTTTTAAATAACTTTTTTCCGTTTTAAAATTTTATAATTAACTTTATTAATTTTTTGTTGAAATTGAATAACTTGATGTATTTTTTTAGTAATTTACCATATTTTTCTCCACTGCTATTTTTAATTTTAATTTTATTAGTTAATATATCCCACGGTGGATTGATATTAATACGTACCAGAGATTATTATGGTTTTTAATTAGTATAAAAACATAAATAGAATTCGTTTAAACAAAAACAGTAAATTATAATAAAATTTGGCAATGGAATATATATATATATATATATATATATATATATATATATATAAAGAAACATTAAAAGACATTACGATGAATTTAAATTATTGCGGATGTGATGAACGTGAAAAAAAAAATTATTTTTCTAATTTTATAAGACATTATTCTATTAGCTTAAATTTTGCAATATATAATTAACAAGAGGAAAACTTAGAATTTTCATAATAGTGCATGTACTGATGTTACAAATTTAAAAAAAAAAATTACATATTAATGCTCATTTACTACCAGATATATCATTTAGTAAAAATTGAATTTAAAGATTTGAAAATAAAAACTAGTAAATAAAATAACTTGTAGAATTTAATAATTGGTAATAGAGAAAAATAGATAAGATACTAAATAAAAAAATCATATCCAAATTTTTAAATTATAAAAATTTTATTAAAAACATTTAAATTATAAAAATTTAATAAAATTATAGAATTAACTAATTAGTTTAATCTATTAAAAATTATTTATTATTTTCTATTTCTTTTCAGTATACATACCATATTTTTGTTGCGGTCAAATCATGCAAGGTTTTGTTTTTCGTTAAAATAAGATAACGCGATTCTCAAATGAAAAAAAAAAAATTCACATATATAAACAGTAAAATAAATTCATTACTTAGATATAAATCTTTAAATTTATTTTATTTTTTATTTTTATTTAAAACATGTCAATTATTAAATAAAAAATGTAGATGGTACTATTTGTTCATTAGCGCGGATGAAAAGAACCCATGGTATATCTGGATTCCAATTATTTATCTTCTTTGATTTGTCATCTCTTCAGATATCCAATTATTTATCTGCTTTTATCTGTCATTGTTTTTTCTTCAAATGATGAGCCGAAAACGAAAAAGAAAACATTAATTTCAGCATAGATCATTAACGTCTAGAACGACAAAATCATAGACGAATAAGAAATATATTTTAGTCACTGAGGCATTGTATGCCATACTGTCAATTTAGAACATTTGTATAAAATATCATGACGTGACTAATGAAAAAAAAGTTAACGTCATATGAAAATTATATAAATTTTTGTAACACCTTTTTTGGTCATATTCTTTTTTTTTTCATACTCGTACCACTTTCTTATTTTGTCATATTAGTAATACTAAATTAATGTCATATTATTTTGTTTAAAATTATATTTTCAAAACAAATTTTACAAACAAAAATATAAATTTTAATAAAAAATAAATAAAAATAAAAATATTTTAATAAAATTAAAAAAAATTAATCTTTAAAATTTTCATTTCAACATATTAGATCAATATTAAATATATACAATTATATAAAATAATATTTAATTTTTTATTATTTTTTAAAAAATATATTTGTTATTCTTAAATTTATAAAAATATCAAAAAAAATATATTAAAATAAAAATATAAAACATAAAAAGGACTAAAACAAGTAGTGTGGCCCAAATCACAGTCTTCCGGGCTCTTAACTAATGTTTGGAGTGGTCTTTAGTTGTCGTGACAGCGGTCCATGTAGCTTGTTCACTTTGAATTTGAAGTTCTAGGAAAATTAAAAGTGGTGATTTTGAAGTGATGACAGGTAAAGGTGTTTTGTTCAACCGTCCAAATCAATCACATTTAATAGAGTTGGTGTAATTCGTTCCTTGTCTTCTAAATAATCAATTTAATTAAGAACGAATAACGAATCTGTTTAATTTAAATTATTAGCTAAGACAAAAAAAATTATTATACTTTATAAGGTTTTATATATCTTTCTATATTGCTTTTATTGATATAAATTTTTAAATTGTGTATTATTACAAGGTAAAAAATTCTTATTCACCAATGATTTTATTTAATAATTAAATCAATTTCAGACGTTAATATTATTTTTAAATAATATTTATATTTTTCTATAGTTATAATTTTATATATTTTCTTAATTTTTATCTGAAATATGATAATAGAAATATACAATAACTATGGTTAGAAATATTTAGAATGTATTTAGTAAAATTAGTTGATAAGTTATTTAAAAGTTAAAAAGTTAGTTGAAAATTAAACAGTTAAAAATAATTAAAAGTTAAAAAATTTACTATTTAAATTAAAAATATAAAAATAATTATATTAAATTAGCTGAGAAAAATAAAATAACAAATAAAGATAATAATTGAAACAGAACTTAAGTCTTATAATTTTAATATTTTATTTTATTTAAATTGAATTATTATATTAAAATTTATTTATTTTTATTAAAAAAAAATAATATAAATAAATTTGTAGTTACTTTTATGATTGTATATTATAAAAATAAAATATTTATAATTTTATTTATTTTACTACTTATCATATGTTTTTTTATTTTTAGAAAATTATATTACTAAAATAAGCATATTTTTTTAAATTAAAAAAATATATTTTTATAAGTTAATTTGAAATAATTTTCTATAAAAATTATTTACTTTATCTTTGTAACTTAGATTTTTATTAACAAAGATCAACTATTTTATTATAAATCATTTAAATAAATTGTTCAACATAATATTTATAGATAATGACATTTCTTATAAAGATTTAATCAATAATCCAATACTCATTAGTCACAAGGTCAATTTAAAAGGATACTTATGTTAGTTAGTCCAATTTTTTAACATCAAAATGAATTTATCAATGTGGGGGTTAGGGATGGATGGATGTCTAAGAGAGTAAAAAAAAAAAAAACAAAGTGTCTAAATCATCAGCCTAGAACAAAGAATTATAAAAAGTATAAAAAATAAAAATGAAAGAATAACAATATTAGTAGAGGTAACATTAAAAAAAAATTGATAACTGCCATATTAAATAAAGTTAAAATAATTTTTAAAAAATTAAACTACTTAATTTTTTTTATCTAATTAAAATGTAATACCAAATACACTCTTAACATCATTAAACAATAAAAGTAAAAGGGAATTCTAAGTGCATATATTTCAAAGTATAAAAATAAAAAACTACCAGCTAATTTTTTGGTTTGAGTTAAAAATAAAAGATAACTAATTATATATAATTGCTTTTGTTTTGAGTTTAAAATATAATGAATAAATATTTAAGCTAATCTAAATCAACTTAGGATATATTTTGGTAATAACTTTATTTAGAATTTAATTAATAATTTTATAATAAAATTTATTTCATAAATTTTAATCATAAAACTTATTGATAAAATTTGAAAATAGTTTATTATGATAAATTATATCAAGAAGTTGATGAGAATAAAATAAAACATAGTAGTTTAATGAATGGTAATCCGGTTATGAAATAGATGACAGATTTAGTCTATATTTAATTTAAAATTAGGAAGAAATAATTTTAATATATTATTTTAAATTATGAAATGTAATTAGGATATGTGTTTAAATTAATACATGAGCAAAGTAAGAAGAATGGATTATTACGTTAAAAGAAACAGCAGGCTGGTAAATATGAAATAAAGTTTTGTGCATAGGGCGACGTACGGAACTTATTGACATCCTTTTGAGTTAGAAGCAGTGGCTCTTTAAACAATATTGAAAACTCATAATGTGTATTGGCACGCTCCATTTAATTAAACAAATGGCTCACAAAATTCTAAAGCCACAATATGTGCTCCATTTTGAAGTAGGTGGTGGGCGCATAATGCTACCTTACCAAATTCCCAAACACAAGTTCTTGGTGGCTTGGACCTCGCAACTTAGGAGTGCGGAATGTGGAAAATTATTGTAAACCATTGTTAATAATCCACCATACCACTATCAAGAATATCATTATGCGAGCGAATAAACTTACCAATACCATCATCATCCTCTATAAATCATTAACTAAAAATAAATAAATTTCATTCATGTCCTTCCCTCACTACTCCAGAATCAAAAGCATGGTTTCATGCAAGCAAGTTCCACTTTCAACGTGCCTCATAACCTTCTTTCTTTGCCTTTTCATTGTAGATAGCCAAATCCTTGAATGTCCAACACCATCATCCTCATTAGTCCCTGACATATTAAACTTCATAGACAAAAGACTCGCTCAGGTTTTCCCAATTATTCAAGCCTTCAAGAACACAATAACCTCAGACCCATTAGGAGTAACAAGAACATGGGTTGGTCCAGACATATGCAACTACACAGGTTTCTATTGTGATAACCCCCCAAACAACCTCACCGCTATCACTATTGCTTCTATTGATTTCAACGGTTTTCAACTCTCCGCACCCACACTTGATGGCTTCATCGACCAATTCCCAGACTTGGCTCTTTTCCACGCAAACACCAACAATTTCTCGGGAACCATTTCGCCAAAAATAGCAGGACTCCAATTTCTATACGAACTCGATTTAAGTAACAACTTTCTCTCTGGGGTATTCCCCATCTCGGTTCTCAAAATCTCCAATTTGTCCTTTTTGGACATTAGGTACAACTTCTTCAGCGGCATCGTGCCCCCACAAATTTTCGTGCAAAAGTTAGATGTACTTTTCCTCAACAACAACAATTTCTTCTTTACACTACCCAACAATTTAGGGGAAACACGGGTTTTTTATCTCACTTTGGCGAACAATAAATTCACCGGCCCCATTCCTCGTAGCATTGGAAAAGCCTCGAACACGTTAATTGAAGTGTTGTTGCTCAATAACCTTTTAACGGGTTGTCTTCCTTACGAGATTGGATTTCTGAAAAATGTGACATTGTTCGATGCTGGTGGTAACCTCTTAACTGGGCCAATACCATTGTCGTTTGGGTGTTTGAAGAAATTGGAGCAATTGAACTTGGCTAAGAACTTTTTATACGGACAGGTTCCTGAAGTGGTGTGTGCGTTGGGGAATTTGGCGAATTTATCTTTGTCTTATAATTATTTCACGAGAGTGGGGCCACTGTGCAAGAATCTCATTAAACGAGGGATTCTTGATGTGAGGAAGAACTGTATTTTTGGTCTTCCTGATCAGAGATCAGGTAGAGAGTGTATGAAATTCTTCTTGATTTCAAGATCTTGTTGGAATCTTGCGACTTTTAATTTCATACCTTGTGAGATTCATCGTTGGACCAAACCCCGAGAGAGAACTAGGAGGCATTTGTTGTCATATTCTGCTCTTTCCAGAAATAGAGCAGCTTTATAACTCAGGATTGTGTAATCTGTGTTGTTCAGGTATAAACTTGGATCCACAGATGTAGAATTACTGTAATGGCTGAAGAGTATTGACAAGACTCATAAAAGAAAAAGAAATACAGTGGCATGGAAAGAGATTATTATTTTTTATTACAGTGTAGAAAGTGATGAAAGTTTTAAATTGTTATTTACAAGGAATGAATTAATATACCATTGAATATGATATTATTTATCAAAGTAGAAAATTTAAGAGATTTCTTTTCTATAAATGTCATAACTCATCAAAGCGAGTGGAGCATTGATGTAATGAGAATATATAGTTGCCAATGATGTTTAGCTCAATATAGTTTCTGATGTTTCAGAGGGGGTCACAGGATGTAACATGTGGATGATCAACAAAAAAAAAAGGTTAAAACAGAGAGAGAAGCCTATGATCAACAAAAACTAAAAAAAATTGTTTATGATTCTTAAAATCATCGTAACTTAAAAAAAATGGAATATATCCATATAAATGCATTGTGTGCATATGGATGAATATATGTAAGATATTATTAAAAATAAAAAATATAATGTAATAAATGATATCATAAGAAGAAATAAAAATAGACAGAAAATAAAATATAAAAATAAATAAATATGCGATAGTAATTTCCGTTTCCTATAAGTTGTACAGAATTTATCCGGATAAAAGTTCTTAAATATTAAATATAACATGTAGTCTAGGATATCTGCGAAAAATTTGAAAAAGAAAAAAAAAAAAACAGAGAGAGAAGCGTATGGTTATAAATTATAATGCAATTGAAAATGTCAACAAAATATTTTTTTATGAACTTTTGTTAAGTAAATTGTTATTAATTGGTGAATTTTATTTGTGTCTCTTTAAATAGTGAGTTAAGCTGCGGTATACTTTTGTAAAACTCACAAAATTACAAAATAATAAAGAATATATTGAATAAAGTTATCAAATAGTGCATTGTTCATTTCTTGTGAGAGAACATGCATGAAATTCAAGGTATATTAACATAATTATAAATTCTTTATTGAGATTGATGTTAAAATTATTTTTAATTTTCTATTAATTATTCCAATAAATACTGGGATATATAGGGCGAGTTTTGATCTCCTTGTCATATAATGTATGTAAAATTATTTTTTATTTCTTGAGATATTTTTAAGAGATATATCTATTTTTTGTAAATATATTCTTCTCAATTATTCTACCAATATAAATTCGTTTCTGATATTCATGGGAGGTTCATTTT
Source organism: Canavalia gladiata (assembly GCA_037954105.1). NCBI lineage: Eukaryota > Viridiplantae > Streptophyta > Magnoliopsida > Fabales > Fabaceae > Canavalia > Canavalia gladiata. The sequence continues at coordinate 67,472,397 of CM075658.1, forward strand.
TGCTTTAAATTGAAAGTGGTTTGTATTATTTATTGCGCTGACTAAAGTGATTACAAATTAACTCATTATTACTTTAAATATTGTTATGTGGTTGATAAATATTATATAAGGTGATGTCCTATTCGTTAATTGGTTAAATTTACGTAATTTACGTAGATAAGGTTTCCCCAATTTTTTCTCTTAAACCATGGCACCGAATTAAGATCTAACAGTGCGTATATTCCTATGCATTGTGGATTTAAGATGAAAATTGTGGAAGATAAGTGGAGTATAGTTACCTCTCAATTGTTTAGAGACTCAAAAAGAAATTGGGGAAAGACAGAGTGAACATTGTAGATTTCATTTTTTCTTTATTTTATCATGTAAAAAAGTGGGAAAAACCTACATTGCGCCAAAACAAATCTATGTTTCCAAAAATGTCTCAAGTGAATTAATGTAATGGGATTCTGTGGATATTTGAATATACATTTAAAGTTAATAAAAATGTAGATGCAGTGAAAAGTAAGGTGAATTCAAACACATTATATTTAAAATAGTGTAGTGACTAGTGAATAAGGTAAGTATATATATAAATTTTAATTTCCTTCTGTGGACGTGTCTATATAAACAAAGAAGTTCAGAGCAAACTCAAGTTTTATTCTCTTTTACTCTTCTACATTTATCAATTTAAAATTTTCATCTATTTTATATTTCTTTTTTCTTTTTCCTTTTTACTCTGTTTTTCTTAATTTTTATTCATATCTAAAACACGAAGTTGTGGTGCCCAACCAAAGATGGAGATAATTTCTTATGTAATATTATTAAATTTTTTGAATGATTAAATTAAAAAACAAAACTTAAATATAACGTTATGAATATTTTTGGTATTTTTTTTATTAAAAAAATTAAATTTTCATCTTAATAACAGATGTTAATTTTTATTGTCAATTTTCATTATATCAAATAATATTAATTATTGAAGTAAAACTTAAATTTTAATTAAAAATTAATATTGAGAAGATAATATTATACATAAATTTTGTCCTAAATTAAATTTATGAATTAAGGTGAAAATTGGCATATAATTTATCATCATGATAATATCAATTCAGGCATAATCCTATTCTTATGACACTCAAATGTTCTAATGTGAACTCAAATGGCACTGATTATATATCAATAGTTCCATCCTTATTGCTTTGCAGTTGTAAATGGAGAAGGTAGTTGGTGGAATGAATTGATGATCACATATTCAACCAAAAGTCGATGGTATGTCAATTAGTGTTTACTTTAAAAGAGCAAGGAGAAAAAAAAAAACAATACAGTATTAATTTATGTAAAGATTGTCATTGATTAATTCAATCATAGCAACGTATGCTTTATGTCATCATGGAAGGAAAATAAGATTTACAATGGTTGGGTGGTAGTTGAGCCCTTCCCAACCATTCTCTTTTGATGCTCTTTTCTCTTTCCCACTCTTTAATCAAAATTTTAAAGGATAAATTGAATTTCAGAAATTTATTAAAATGAAAGCATTTTTCAAGGTGTAAAAAAAGTTTACTAAGATACTTACAAATTATTTATTAATACAATTTTTACATCAATAATAAAATTTAAATTGACATGTTTGCAAAATAAAAATTTAATTCTTACCAATTAAATTAATTTTTGCTGATTTATATATCCCCTTGTTTGAATTAAGTACTTTTATTCCTTTTCTTAATGGAAAATAATAATTTTAAACTTTAAGAGATGTATGCATTTTCAATAAAAAAAAATAGAAAGATATAAATAAATAAAAAGGATATAAAGAGTAATGTGATAAAAAAAAATATAAAGGATATGAAAAAATATTTTAAAACTTAGGTTTTGTTCATGTTAAACTTGATAGTTCGATTAAGGATCAATAAACACTATACTAAACTAGAAATAAATAACTCTTAGTTGGTGAAGATTCTCCCTTCGTACACCCATAACGATTTTATATTGATGGTGTATTAACGAGACATAACGATTTTGTCGTTTGGTACTAACTTACGGTTGAAATTATGGAAAATATCCATTGAGGAATTAGAGAGATTGTAACTACCTTGAAAAAAAAAAATTATTCATTGACTTTTTTAATAAGATGCTTTTAATTTTGAGAAGAGCACGTTTTGACGCTTATTTTTTACCTTATCTTTTGAATTGTTTTAAAAATGAAAAATAATTTTTAAAAAATTTAAAATTTTAAAAATTACAATATTTTGTTTAATTTTTTTTTAAAAAAATTTAAATTATATAAATTTTTAATAAATTAAAATGAAAAAAATTAATTTTTTTTAAAATAGATAAAATTTAAATTTTTTTATAATTACTCAATTTATTCTTATGAATAATAATTCTATCTATGTTACTTTATTTTTCATTGTTCTCTCTTCATATTATTTTTTTTATTATATCATTATATTTTATTATCATTTTAATCATATATACTTATTAGATTATTATTATATCTAAATATGTAACATGATAAAAATATTTGTATATTTAATTATTTTTTAAATAAAAAAAAATAAGAACAAAAATTAAAAAAATCATATAAATATTTAAATATAAAATTTTGTATATAATAAAAATAAATTATTTAATCTAAATAAAAATCTAAAATCTATTGTCCAAATAAAAATTTTAAATATAAAAAAATTTAAATTTCTTTATTTAAATAAAATATTTATAAATTAAAAATATTTAAATATTTTAAATTTTTCAAAATCTTAAAATATTTCATCCAAATGTAAAATGAGAACCATTGTTGGAAATATTGCTCAAAAAGTATTTTCTAAACCAAACTTGAAAACACAAGTAATATAATGGATGATTATTTAGGACTATACTAAGGAGCCAAGTGTTGTTTGCCTACTGTAGATGGGTGATTAGAGCATCCTCATTTTAGCTCCTTTAAACTTCCCTAAGTTGTTGTCTTATGGACCAAACCACTTAGGCCTTCTACTATTAGTAAGAACAAACAAAGATATTAGATCTCTTTGTTTGCGACCTTTTTAAATTTCAATTAATCACTGATTTAGCTGAACTAGTATTAATTAAGACTTACACATTAGCCAAAAAACAAAACATAAACTCTAATCCAGGATACCCATTTTTTAATATACTAATACATCCTATCTTGTAGCGTAGAAATTGCAACTTCATGCGGTCGTAAATATTTTCTAAGTCCACTTTTCTAATTAAGTAATCCTTATCTACTTTTGGCATAATTTGTTGCCTCATTAATAATAATTAGCCTATCCAAAATATTTATTACTTTTTTTTTAGAATTTAGTAATTTTTAAATAAAAAAATAATTATTTAGAAGAAGAATAAAAAATTAAAATAATTATAAATAATAATTTTTAAAAAGTGTAATAGAGAATTTTAAAAATATTCTCTAAAATATGTTTTACTTAAATTTTTTGTATTTAACATAAAAATTATTTAAATAAAAGTATGTAATATTTTTAAAAAAATTTTTCTTATCATCTAAATACATAAAATCTAATAATTTCAGATTATTTTATCCAAATACACTGTTTTTGAGAAAATAAGAAAATTCATTACTTCTTTTAGCTTGAGCTAAGATAATTTTTTGTTGTCCAACCATTCGCTTGAGCAATGAATGACCGGTAAAAAATGGGAAGAATGTCGTAATATTGTTAATTTAGCATTACAATAAAAATCCTCCGGTATATCAGGATATACCCTAATTAAACCTCTAATTTGATAAGATCCTAAAAATGCTTAACAAAGTTAAAGTTATAATTTACCATCTGGCCCAAGGTTTCTGTTTGTCAGAGCTATTAATCACCTCCTTTGATTATTCAACAATGAAGATCTAAAAATTGAGGTCACTTTGTTTTTGTCTTCTTCTTGAGTTTATGTAGATCTAGAAAATTCTTGTATTGGCATCACCTCATTTAAACAGCTAGGATCTTGATATTTGATAAATCAAAATTTCCTCAAATAGGATCTACAAAAAAACACTCTAAGCAATCTTCTCACTATCTAAAAATTCCAACTTCCTCGGCCTTGGTATTAAGGATATTTTTTCTTTATGTTCGCGACTGAAATTTGTTATATACAAAATCCTAAACTCCTTAGTATTCCACCTTTCTATTTATGCTTTCAGCTTCTTCATTCTTTTTTATTCTTTCAATCCAACTGTATTCCATTCATCAACTTGAATGTTAGATTAAAAATCCTTCACCAACTTAGGAAAATTGTCATCGTTTGGCCAACAATTGTTAAATTATGATTTTGTTTGAGAGTTTGAATTAGGAAGAAGGAAAAAAAATTTTAAGTACTTTTTAGTTTTTTATATAATATTTACTTTTAATTTGGTTCTCGTAGATAGAAAGTTTTCAATTTAATCTTTAAAATGAAGATGATAGTAAGATAGTTCTCAACATCATCTAATTCGTAATATCATGATAATGGATGCAAATAAGGGTAACAGATACGCATATGTCATAGCAAAAGTGGAATGTTGAAAATATCTTTATATTAACTTATTTGTAAGTAATGTTTAAATTTAAGTTTTTAAATTATCATGGTACCATAAAAGAAAAAGTTGTAAAGACACTGAAAAATTGTAAGTGCAAACATACCAAAGAAATGCATGTTATAGAGACTATGGGAAAAAGTGAAAGCACGAAGGATATAAAAAGACGAAGACATAGAAAATACAAAAAACACTTTCCCAATACAAGTTTCCTGTCAGCCAGAATTTTTGCAAGGCATCAGTCAGAAATGCTTATTTGTTTACTATAATAGACACCTATTCATCACTTTCATTAGCAAATTTTTCTTGTTTTCTACAGCAGTAGAAAAAATCAATCAACACCACAACTATTGTTATCCTCCAAGAAATTCTTATTGCTAATTTGTGTCTAAATTTTTTTTTCTCAATTATCACTCTTTACTTTGCCTGCAACATCTTTAAAACTTTATCAGAAATAGCCTCATTCAACTACTTAAATAAATCACAACTCCATTCTTCCTGCTAACATAATAATATATTTGCATAAATATCAAATTATTTAAGATCAAATTATCATATTACATAAACTTCTATTCACATTATAATTTTGACAGCTTTAAAATTTCCTTTGCAAATTTTTCATCATCTTTGATTTATGTATCTTTACCCTTCCTCCACAACCATAGTAATTAACAATGTTCCTACTCCTATTAGTGACTTTACTAACTTCTAATTCCATATCACCGTCGTTGATGTTTTATTCTTAAAAACAACACCAGCCCTCTATTCAATCAGGGTTAAGGGAACATACTCCCTAAATTAAGTTGGAATAACACATTGACCAATCGTCAGAATTATTGACATCACCAATATAGTAACTGATGTCAGAGACTATTTACAATTGTTTTCGTTTATAGAAACTAAATTAAAAAAAAATTGCAGGGATCAAATTTAAAACGAGTGTTACGTAGAGGAACTAAAAAAGTACTTTAACTTGGAAAGGAAAAAAAATATTTTTATTTAATGTTTAATAATCTTGTTTCTCAATTTTTGTAAATTCAAAAAATAAATATGTAAAAAAATTTAAAAATATTAAATCATCATATTTAAAAAAAAATATGGAACGGGAAAATATTTTCCATTCTAAAATTATCTTCTAAATAAAATAAAAAATTTGTTGAGCTTTTTAAAGAAGATTTGGGCAATGGTTATTGTATAAAAATTTATGGTTATTTTTTTTAATTAAAAAAATTATTAAACTGATATAAAATATATTAATTTATTGATTATATTTTTTAAATAGTTATTAAAATATTTTTTGAAGAATTATTTTTTATAAATATATATTTATAAAAAATATAATAAAAATTAAAATTTTTTATACTTAATTTTTAAAATTATAAAAAAAAATTAATGCATCATAATTACTTACAATATTCCAATACAATTTTCCATTTTTAAATAGAAGAAAGTAATCTAAACCTGCCGACCCCTTTTAACTAAAAGGTGAGATATTTACAATCAATTATCATTCAATTTTATTTTTAAAAAATTGAAAAAAATTAATTAGTGCTTTGGGAAGACAATGACATTGAGATTTTTTTAATATTAAAAAAAATTATCTATAAATAAGAAAAAAATATTAACTAAATTTAAAAAAATAAATGAATCAATAGAGTCATCCACATCCACTAATTAATATTTATGATTTTATTTAATTTATTTTTTTATAAATTTTATTTAAAGTTAAAAATACTTATAAATTGCATAAATGAATATCCATTAAAATGTAAAATCAAACTTAAAATCACAGTACATTTTTAAAAAATGGATTTGTTGAATGAATATTTTATAATAGTTATATAAATTTACATAAAATATATTAAATTTTAACAGTTATTATTAAAATATGTTAAAATATCTTTTGATAAATAATTTATAATAAATAAAAATTTGTTAGAAAAAATTTGATAAAAATTAAAACTATTATTATTTATTATTTAAAATTATTATTGAAAAATATTTTTTATAATAATAAATTATTGACAGAAAAATATTTCTATTTATTATTTTTATATAAGATTCAAATGAAAAAAGGAAAAATTTGCAGAGAAAACTTAACAAGGACACAAGTTCTTTTTCTTTGGTTGAGACAAAAGGTCATGTTTTAAATTATCCAAATCGAGCACCATGTCGGCCAAATATTCTAAAGGTAATATAATCATCTAACTATTTTTATTATTTAAAGGTGATTTTCAATTTCAACTTCATCTAAAGGAAATAGGTTTTTAAAGAATGCACTAGCAAAATAGGTTATTAAATACGTTAATTTAAATAGAATTCCAAAAATAAATTTTAATTATTGATTAAAATATTATTGAAATAACATTACATTTTTTTATAATTAATAAATATATGGTGACGTTAAATTTGTTAATTAGAAGTTTAGGTTACTTTCTCCACTAAAGTTTATTTATGAGATTACTAGAAGAAAAAAGAGAGTTAACTTCAATATTACAGTTTTGAGATATTTAAAAATATTTAATAAAATAAAATTAATAATACATTTAATAACAACTAAAAATTAACAAATTTTAAAATTTAAATAATAAGTGATTATTAATGAGATTTCTTAAAAAAATTTGTTTAAAAAATAAAATAAAATAGGATGATAAATTTAGAATCTAGAATTTACTTAAATATTTATGAAAATATTTAAATAATATTTAATATTTTAATGATGATAAAAAATATATAAAATTATATATCTAAATAAATGAAAAAAAAATATCCATAAATTATTAAAGTATTTAAGTATTTTAAAATATAACAAGTGTCTAAACTTCAACAAGCTTAGTGAGATGGCCTTTAAAAAAAAAAATATTTTTTTTTAATACTAGTATAAGATAAAAAATAATTATTAAACAATTAATGAATAATTGGCTTATCTTATAAAAAACAAAAGTGAAAAATATTTCGTATTGTCTATGTTATAATAGCATCATTAACTTTTTTGTTTAACAACAACTTTTCACTTAAATGAAAACCATGTTTTTAAGGGATGTTATAAGATCTTGAAAATCCTTCTCACCCTTTTAATGTTTACATTATCCATGTATGCAAAAGAAGAAAAACTTATAAATAAGAGATAAAAAACATAACCAATAAGAACCTAAACCATATTCTCATCTAGATGATTTATTTATTCATAAGATATTATAAATTTCATATTTATCTTTAGTATTTTTAAGCTTTGTTTTGAAAATTAGAATAATTAGATAGGAAGTATTTAATTTGTATTTCTTATATATATTAAATCTATAAAAGCTTATAGAGTCATCAATTTAGATTTTGATCCTAAGACCAATTGCATTTGATCTTTTCTAAATCTATTCGGTCCTAATTTTTGTTTAACTAAATAACTAAAATAGCTACATTTAGGATAACCTTAAAATATATGAATTATATGGGATTAACCCACGGATCAACTTCGACCTTGGAAGAAAAAAAAATTAGGATTTTTTTGCTTGCATTCGACTTTGTGCACGTGGATCGAAGATTTCACTTTTTCGTCTCTCTTCAAAATTACCTCTTCTCAAAATGATTTTTCAAAGTTTTAAAAAATCTGAGATCTCATGAAATGAACTCCGAAGTTGAAAGTGCAGCATACCCTGTCTTTCGATGTTCGGAGAATCATATGAGTCGCAGTGCAACCCTCGGTTGCCTTCGACTTCGTACACGTGGATCGAAGATCTCATTTTTTCGTCCCTCTTCAAAATTACCTCTTCTCAAAATGATTTTTCAAAGTTTTAAAAGATTCGAGATCTCGCACAATGAACTCTGAAGTTGAAAGTGCAACATACCTTGTCTTTCGATGTTCGGAGAATCATATGAGTTGCAGTGCAACCCTCGCTTGCCTTCGACGTTGTGCACATGGATCGAAGATCCCCTTTTATGTCTCTCTTCAAAATTACTTTTTCAAATAATCTTCAAAGTTTTAAAAGATCCGAGATCTCACGCACTGAACTCTGAAGTTGAGAGCGCAGCATACCATGTCTTTTAATGTTCGGAGAATCATGAGTCACAGTGTAACCCTCGCTTGCCTCTGACTCTGTGCACATGGATCGAAGATCTCCCTTTACGTCTCTCTTCAAAATTACTTTTTTTTCAAATAATCTTCAAAGTTCTAAACGATCCTAGATCTCACATAATGAACTCCGAAGTTGAAAGTACAGCGTACTCTGTCTTTTGATGTCCGGAGAATCATATGAGTCGCAGTGCAACCCTTGCTTGCCTCTGACTCTGTGCACATGTATCGAAGATCTTCCTTTTTCAATCCTTCTTCCGAATCAAAACAATCCAAAAATCTAAAGCTCTTTTTGCCATTCCATATAAAACTTTCTTAAGGATCAAGTCCTTGAAACTAGAACTACGTAGCCTTGAATTTTCCATGACACCAGGGAATACATAGGAGCAGGATCAAGTCTTGTCAGGCTATTTTCATACAAACTTATTTATTTCTATTTTTACTTAAAGGGATCAAACTGATTTTCAAAAATATCAAAATCACACACTCAGTTTAAGGGTACCGTTCTTCGGAACGGGTGAGTAGAGTGTCTAACACCTTCCCTACTCGTAACTAACTCTCGAACCTAGATTTATTCTTCAAGTTAGGGTTTTTTCTAAATATTTTCCCTTAAAATAAAATTTGGTGGTAACTCCACTTAATCAAAAACTCTTTTTCAAAATTTTTAGCGAGTTCGTCGTCTCGTTATAATTACGGTTACAACATTCAGCTTTGACCTTATTGCATTAAAAAGTAAATCATAAAAAAGATAGGAAAGAAAAGGAAAAGTATGATAAAATTTAAGAAATTTTCATCATATACCAAATGAAGTAATACTACATAAACATAAATACCACAAACAACATCTTCCAAAGCAAAGATAACACAAAAACTTATGTAAGGTCAATGAGATTTTTTCACAAACATGATATGTGTATAAAAAATGCATATTAACATCAAGAGAGAAATGAATGAAATAAAAAAAACAGTTGTGGAGAACATATCTTGAAAGCAAGAATAGAAAGAACAGGAGGAAAACATTAATACATTCATCTTTCTCTTCAAGTCATAAAAAAATGAAAAAAAAAAGGCTTAAGGGTAAATAAAGGAATAGAGTAATAAAAAGAATATCATTCTTACATACTTCAAATTTTTATTTTACAATTTATAATAAATAATGTTAATAAAGCTAAAAAGTTATTAACCCACAATAAATTCATGAAAGAAAAAAAAATTATCACTGAAAAAAGAGTAGATATAAACAATCAAACATGTAAAAATAAAGTACATGAAAACATCGCAAATTGATATCAAAAGGTTATACCTTTTTAAGAAATTTTTGTTATTGGCTTGTTACCTAGAAAGTAAACTGCACAAAAAAAAAGATAGAAAAAAGAAGAAAAATTATAATAAAATCTAAAACTTTTTCATTACATACCAAATAAAATAATACTATATAAGCATAAATATCATAAACAATATCTATCAAAACTAATATAATAGAAAAAACTCATGTAAGGCCTATGAGATTTTTTTTCACGAACATGTGCACAAAAAATACATATTAACATGAAAAATGAATGAAACTATATATAGAAAAGAGTGATGGAGAACTTATCTTAAAAGAAGGAATAGAAAGTATAGGAGGAAAAGATATTAATACCTTTGTCTTGGTCTTCCTCTTCAAGTCTAGGGAAGATAAAAAAAATGAAAAAAAATACTTGAAGATAAATAAAAGAAGATAGTAACATAGAGAACAACATTCATACATATAACAAATTTTTATTTTCTAATTTATAATAAGTACTATTGAGAAAGCTAAAAAGTTATTTATGTAAAATTATCCTAATTTGCAACATTTTCAATTGATCCATGATACATGATAAATTCATGAAAGAAAAAAAAATCATCGTTTGAAGTTAGAAAAACAATAGGTATAAAAAGATTAAACACGTAAAAATAAAGTATATGAAAAGTTGATACCAAAGTATAATAAAATTTAATACATTTTCACCATTTACCAAATGAAGTAATATTATATGAACTTAAATACCATAAATAATATCTTCCAGAACATACATAATAGAAAAAAAACCTATGTAATGCCTATGAGACTTTTGCACAAACATGTTAAGTGCACAAAAATGCATATTAAGATTGAGACAAATAAATGAATGAAATTATTGTATAAAAAAATAATGGTGGAGAACTTATCTTAAAGCAGGAGTAAAGAGAATAGAGGAAGAAGATAGTAATACCTTTGTCTTCATTTTCAAGTCCAAGGAAAATAGAAAATGGTAGAGACATCGTATGGAACAGCGCGCAACAAGAAAGGAAAGAAAAAGACACTTTTCATTTCTATTCAAATTTAGAGAATGCTTTCGACACATTTGTGATAAGACAAATTAGAGAAATTTGAAGGAAAAAAAGAAGAAAAATCATTAGAAAATATAACCTAAAATAAAACTATGTAGATGGTAAAGGAAGAATGGAAAGAATAGGAGAAAAAGACACTAATACTTTTGTCTTCCTCTTCAAGTCCAAAAAAGATAAAAAAATTGTAGAGAATTCATACACACAAGCAACAAGAAAGGAAAGACTTCTTATTTCTTTTCAAGTTCGAAGAATGCTTCCAACACATTTATACTTAGACAAATTAGAGAGACTTGAAGGAAAAAAAGAAGAAAAATTATCAAAAAATATAACCTAAAAATAGAACCATCAAATAAATAGTAAATGAAGTTGATTGAGAAATGGAATGTGAAGAAAGTAACAAAGAGAACAATACCTAAACTCAATAATCTCCTATCAAAGATTAGGGGACACATTATGGAGAAAGTGGAAGAACTAGAGTGGAGAAGAAAGAATAGGAACGATGGAGAAAGTTGAGGGATCAGAGGGAAGAAGAAAGGACAAGAATAGACATTGGGATTCGACTAAGTTCATGCCTTACAGCTAAGTGCATCGACAAAATTACTCGTATATTTTTACACATGTGTATTAAGTAGTTAAGTTGATTGACAAAAATACCCAACAATATATCTAATGACACTTGTTGGATAATGATTAGGAGACAGAAGATAGACAATTTGAGCATGAATACTGTGCAACAGACACTTCTAATTTATATGAAAAACAGGTGTCGAACATTTAGGCGAAAACATTGTAAACAAACGCTTCTACTTTATATAATAAAGGATAAATTAAAATGCATCTCGTGAAGTTAAAGTTAATCTGATAAATTATTAATTTTAAATATTAATACATAAAAAAAATCATATTCTCTTCGTTTTAAAATAATTATTATTTTATAAAATTACTTTTTAGCATGGTATTCAATTTAAGATTTTAACAAAATATAAATTTAAGTTTTTCAATTTTGTTCTTAACCTTTTTGTTCATAAAAAAATATTAATTATTAATATAAAAAATAAAAATCATATCCTCTTAATTTTAAAATAATTATTATATTATTAAATTATTTTTAGAATGGTAATCATTTTAAGACTTTAAAAAACATATAAATTTATAATTTTCCATTTTGTTCTTAACCCTTTTGTTAATAAGAATAGTATTAATGCTAACTTTTATTGATATAAAAAATAAAAAAATAACAAAATTATATTCTCTTCATTTTGGATAATTATTATTTTATAAATGTATTTTTTTGCAATAGTAGTAATTTTAATAAAATATAAATTTAAGTTTTTCAATTTTGTTCTTAACCTTTTTGTTCATAAAAAAATATTAATGCTAAATTTTATTAATATAAAAAATAAAAATAATATTCTCTTAATTTTAAAATAATTATTATTTTATTAAATTATTTTTAGAATGGTAATCATTTTAAGACTTTAAAAAACATATAAATTTATAATTTTCCATTTTGTTCTTAACCCTTTTGTTAATAAGAATAGTATTAATGCTAACTTTTATTGATATAAAAAATAAAAAAATAACAAAATTATATTCTCTTCATTTTGGATAATTATTATTTTATAAATTTATTTTTTAGCAATGGTAGTAATTTTAATATTTTAATAAAATATAAATTTATGATTTTTCATTTTGTTAATAAGAATAATATTAATGTTAAATTTTATTAATAATAAAAATAAAAAAACATACACGCCCGGTGGGACTCGAACCCACAATCGCCTGATTAGAAGTCAGGCGCCTTATCCATTAGGCCACAGGCGCTGTTGATATTTTTAACTTGACAAAATATATATGACTTATTTTCCTCTTACTTATTCCTAAATTAATGCTGTAGTTAAAAAATAATATAGAAAGTAGTGATATTGTCTTTTTATTCTTAACTAAATCAAATCCACCCCTATATTAAATAAGTAATTTATATACTTTAAAGAATCTTGGATCATCTCTAATGATCTATATATCGGTTTGATCCATTTTTAAGGTATATTTTTTATTCAAGATTGTTTTAAGAGTTATTTAGTCATTTTTTTATCATAAACTAAAAATATATCATATATGCTCTTGTGAACTGAGTAAAACATAAGTTTTCTCCAACCTATCTTATATATTTGATTTTAAAAAATAATCATGGAATAGAAAAAATTTAAAATATGGGACGATAAAAATCTTTAAAATTTTATCTCCACTAAATCAAGGGACAAATTCTTATTCAAAGAAACAGAGTTTAAAAATTAAAAACACTCATTTTTCCTTAATGAATAATCGCATTTTCTTTTTCCCTTTTGTTTCCATCCACCCCTTTCTCTCTCTGTATATATATAATCATAAATATAATATAAATATGTAATATAAAATTATAAATATATATTATATTTAATTTATAATTTTACAATATGATGTTATGTTATTTATCTAATTATATTTATAAAATGATATGAATTGTATAATATATAATTATATATGATATAATATTACAATATTTTTTAACATGAAATAAATATTATATAATATAAAAGGCATTTTACTAATTAACATATAAAATTAGGTGTACCGTATGTTAATCACTGAATAATATAAAAACAAAAACTTGCACTGTAAGTTAAACATTTGTTCTACATTGTTTTATTTGTTGTGTTCATCAAATGCATCCTAACTCAAAGTAGACCTATAAAACTGCTTCATATGTCCATGACCTCTGGTTATTAAAAGCTTTCATTATTTGATAATTTCTAAAAAAAAAAAGTATCCTAATACAAAAAATATCCAAGGAAGAAGAGAAGGAAAAAGCAAATCATCACAATAGCACAATGAAACCTATCACATCTCTTTTATTATCATTTATGAAGAAACTTTACGAATCTATATCTCTTTTTGAATAAAACGGAAATAACGAACTGTATAGATTGATGAATAATATGTATTTGTAGATTAAATGGAGAAACAGAGTAAGAAAGAGTTATCACAATAAGAACAAGGAGGAATTGAAATCCTAGCTGTATAATGAGCACAAATATGATCAAACAATGGAATAATCATATTTTTAATAACATATATGTATTTTTCAAATTAAATGAAGAGTTTTTTTCCCTTTTAGGATAATGATACTAACAAAGTTAGATATAAAAATACCTAACAGCGTGTTTGTTTATGGAAGGAATCAAATTTTCACTTTGTGCATAATTTTAATAAAAAATTTATGGTTAAAATTATTTTAAACACATATTTTAATTTTTTTAAATTCTTTACAATCAATTTTATCCATATTTAAAACTAACCTACTCAATCAGATATTCGGAAAACAATGTTATTATCATAAGTTAAAAGATAAATTTTGAAAAAAAATAAATTAGAGAACAAATTTAAAAATAAAAATAAAAAGATTAAAGGATAAAAATATATTTTTTGGCTTCAAAAATTAAAATTTTATTTATTCTAACAAAAAAATAATGGAGATTCACACTTCATAATTTAAAAAAAATATAAAATTTAAATTTTAAAAGAAAAACATGCATAATTAATTTGCCTAAAATGTATATTTAGATTTAAAAATATGTTAATAAAATCAAATATCATTATCATTATTATTATTTAAAAGAATCACTTTTTTAATTTAAAATCTAATCTTTCAATATAAAATTTTACTTGTGGCGAGTTATACATTTAAAATTGAATAATGTTATATCTTTTTATAAAATTTTTCTATTAAATCTCCTAATAATTTATAATGTAAATATTAAACGAAAATGTAGATATATTTAATATATTATTCATTCAAATTTTACTTCATTTAATAAATAAAAATTATAGGATATAATAGGAGGATTTAGAAATTTTCTAATGCATAACCAAGATATGTCTACCATAACACAGGGCTCTTGTTACCTCTGTTGCCTTTCTCGCCTTTTAAGGCAATAACAGATTGTTGATGTGGTCTTCAAGTTAGACAACTTCAATTTTTATCTATCTATAAGTGACTAGAACAAATTGAAATAGCGATAAAAGATTAAAGTATTTTAAAAAATTAAATTTAAATTATTATTGTTAGTGAAAAAAAAAAATCCACATGTACGTATGGCTACAATACTTCCGCAATAAGGAATTTATTCTTGCATAAGAACCAATCCACATGCAAGATTTTGATAAAAATCCAAAGTGACGTGTAAAAGTATTTTTATTATAAATTATATATGTAGTCCCCATTTTATTTATTTCCTTTTACATACTGTTGTCCTGCCCTTCAACCCCTTTGTTCTTTCTCTTAAAACCATAGATAGGTTAGGCAATTGTCAATTTTTATGGAGGAGATGTTTTGAAAAAGAAAAAAATAAATATAAAAAAGTATTTATTATTTATTTGTATATAAAAATAGAAGAAAATAAAATATATTTTTTAAAAATTTTATCAAAATTTTGTTTCTTCAAATAGAAAAAAGTTTTTTTTTTATTTTAAATTATTAAAATTGTTATATAATTTTTAAAAATAAAAATGTTAATAAAAATATAATAAAAAATTTAATTTTTTAAAATTAAGCTTATTTTAATAAATTTATATAAAATAAAATTTATAATATTAATATATATTTTTTATCTATTTAAATAAAAAAATTTATATTTTATATATTTAAATATTTTTTAATTTTTATTTATTTTTTTTTCCTCCTATTATCCAAACAAAATATTAGCAACCAATAAAATTGCAACATCACATTCGAAGCACATCGTATTTGGTAACAAGGACTATCTTCTCTCTCAAATATAATGCCGCCACTATGTTTGTTTTGAACTTTTGGATTCTTTTGTTTTTATATTGAAAAAAAGTGTTAGCAAGAAAAAATAATGAAAAATAGAAATACAATATTTGTAAACGAAAAATAATTAAAAATAAAAAGAAAGTAAAAATAGAATCATATTATTAATTAGATCAAATTTATATTTATAAATTTTTTTAATTAATCTTAATTTAACTTATAAAATGCTATCATGATTTGCAGAAAAAAGTTAGATAAGTTAAGTGTAAAATTTATACATTAAAATAATACAATTAAAATACTTTTATTTATAAACATTTATAAATGATAATTATTTAACGATTAATTTACATAAGTAGGATTGGATTATTTACTATTATATATATATATATATATATATATATATATCCCATATACTAATTTATATAAATAATATCATGTATTATATGTATTAGTATATTTTATAAAAATCAAATTTTACTAAATTTTTTGAATATTTTTTTATCTTGAATTGAATTTTTCTTTCATTTGTTGTTGATTACATCATCGAATCAAAAAGAATAATTTTGTATTTTAATTTATCAAAATTAAAACAAATCAAGTATCAACATACATACAATCTTGTTACCTAATATAAACATGTTTATATTATCATAGATTTCAGTGTTGATAATAAATATAATAACTTTATTGTAAAAATAGTTTATTATGCTCATGGTACTTATAAAATACTTAAGAGTTGTTATGAATTATGGTATTATGGTATTGCATGTAATGAATTTTTTAATCTATTAATAATAGATTGATGTTAATTGAATTTGATTCATATATAAATAAATTTATAGTTTAATTTATTTTAACTATCAAAGGAGGTTATGTCTCTTGGAAGCCATAAAAAAGATTTGTAGAATCTAAAATATTATGCACATCATGTTTACTACTTTTATCATGTTTACTACTCTTAGTGTTTGTTTGAGAGATTGAAGGAAAGAGAGGAGAAGATTTAAAACGAAAAAAGAATAATCTTTTTTATATTTAGATGAGTTAAAATCTCTCAATGTAAAAAATTTTAAAATTAAATAAATAAAAATATTTATAAAATTTTAAAAATACACTAAAAAAGTTTCATCTTTAAAAATTTTCTGAACATAAGGAGTGAGGATAATAACCCTCCACATCCCATCCATCCTTCCCTTCAAAAACCATACACTAAATAGTGCCATAAATATTTGAGGTTGATTGGCTAAATTTATTTATTTTTTCATATATTTTATGGAAGAAATGTGTCTTACAAGCCCTTGCATTATTTCCAAGCAGAATTGCAAAGTTTATGAAACGAAAAATTTGAGACAATATATATATATATATATATATATATATATATATATATATATATATATATATAATTTTGTAAAGTAGATAATTTATGTGAGGTTAAAATTAATTTGATAATTCTTACAAAGCGAAAGCCTATTGAGTAAAACATCGGGGAGCATGAGGCGAATGTCAAGTTAAAAATTTACGATGGTAATCCAATCTTGTGATTAAAGATCCCAAAAAAGATCATCCATATATATAATAATAAGTGACTTTTTAGTTATGATAACATTGTTAAGTTTGTCCTATCTTACTAAGAAGTTCTAGACTGCCTTTACTTTTAATAATTTCATAATCTTTATCGGAGATATAGAAAATACAATATCTACTTGATGAAATCACTAATACAAATGTGAAGTCGGGTTACTCTTATAAAATTTTAGCTAAATTTTTTGGATCCCTCATGAATAACTAGGTAAACACACGACCTTAGCGTGAAAAACATAGTAAATAACAAAAATTGTAAAAATGTGATGTAATCAATAGATCTATAACATATATTAAAATTTTTTGTTCACAGAATTTTTTTTCTGTCAATTATGTTTATTAGTTTAAATATATTTAAAATATTTTCTACAAAATAAATGTAAAAATTTAAATAAATATAAAAGATGAAGGATAAACCAAAATACATAACTATCCACTTAATAAAAGATAAAACTAACTATAAAAATACGTAATTAACCTAAATAATAAAATATAAAACTAATTGATAATAAATATATAATTACTTATAAAATAAAATTAATAACTAAAAATAACTATTTAAAAATTTATTAATTTCAACATTTAATTAACAATTTTATGTTATATCATTTTTTTAATGATCATCGATAAATATTATGTATCATAAATTTAGTTTACAAATTCTCATACTATATTTTATAATTCTATCATATCCTTAATAAATTATAGTATAAAGATAAAGGTGTGCTGAATCTTCCTTGTATATCTATTATTTTGGTTATCTATCTTATTGTTGTGTTTACGAAAGTTTCGTAGGGATCATCTTCAAAATTTAAAACTATGCTTACTGGTTCCTTCTATAAATTTAGAAAGAAAATATATTTAAAAATTTCAAAATCATTAACGATCTAAATTGTTACCTAAGAAAGTAATCTTTGTGTGGTAACTTTGTTGGAGATAAATAGTTATACGGAAAATTTAATCTATTATATGTTAAATATTTTATTATATATTATGTTTAGTTTGATTATTTAATATGATAAAATTATTGATTAAATTTGGAGACTTAACATTATAATAGAAATTATAATAATAAAAAATAAATATTTTAGAATTTATTTTAAATTATTGAATTATTAAAATAATATTAATATTCTGAATATATATATATATATATATATAGATTTTGATTGGATAAAAATTAATAGATTTTTTTATTATGTTATATAGATGATACATATGAAAATATAATTATTTAACTCATTCAATAGAAAATTCTAATGATTATCATTACTATTAATTTATTTATACAATATTTTTATAAAAAAATATAATATTAGAATTTTTTTTAATCTGAAACTATCATAATAATTGATAAAATTATTTATCATACTTTGATTTTAGATATCTAATATCCTAAGATTCTAGTTGAATGAATATTTAGTATAATTAAATAATTATAAAATTAATTATTGATTAAAAAGAAATCCATCAACTTTTGATAATAAATTTGAACTCTAAGAATATAATAAATGACGAACTTATCCAAAGAAATTAAATAAATAAGAAAATAAGTTTTTTTAGGTTATTCATGAGTTAATTAATTATAATTTAACAATTATACCATGCTTTAAGGTTAATTAAGAGTTGGAAAGATGGAAGAAATTTTACTTTCTTCTTCCAAGGTCTTAAAAATAAAAGGATCTTACTTCCTAGTATCATGTCACTAAGGAGTATTGTTAGATGTTAACATTGATCAGTAAATTAGTGTGACTAATTTACTACCAATATAGTATTGAACTTATGGAGTTATACATAACTAGTGTTTCAATCCTTATTAAAAGTAATTTGATTATTATTTAATAATTAAATTTAAAATTTAATTTAATCAAATAAATAATTTTTTTAATCAAAATAGAATATTATTATATTGTTTGTTAGTAAGGAGAATAAAACAATATAATGTTATTGAATATTTAATTTTATCTTGAATAAAATTAAAACGTTTAAATTTCAAGTAAAGGTTAAGTTGTGATATCATGATAATATCAATGGAAAAGAGATAAAATATTTGCATATCTTCTATTTGATTTTATATCTAATTAACAAAAATGATAAGATATAGATAGACTATTATGTCTATATAAAGCAGCAATATGAAAGATAGAAACTCATAATTTTAACTAGTAATCTCTTATACTTTGAAATCTTTCTAAAATATTTGAGAGACCTTCTACGTATTTTATTTTGTCAAGGTACTTATGGTAATGTGGATATGCATAGAATCTTCACATTATCAAAGAGAATTTTTTTGAACAACTACATCGTATTCAAGATATATATATATATATATATATATATATATATATATATATATATATAAGCTATGTTGATTGAATAAAAAATTTTAATGCATAATAGATCAATAGGATTATTTTTAATTCTGTTACAATGTTTTGAACATCTTTTAGTTAAAAAGTAATCCTCTTAATCTATTATGAATTAAGAAGTTTATGAAATCAATATAGTATGAATATGTATACCTTGGATAGTGCAAAGAGCCTACACATATTCATGTTAAGAACAAGGCATTGCGATCGACACCTTAATAGAGTGGAATGCATATTCTTAAGAAGACCTCTCAAATATTCAAAAGAGATATTTGAAAGTACAAGGAAATTGTTAATGAGACTTGGATTTCTAAAGTTCCACATTGTTGCTTTTTTTAGACATAAAAGTTTATCCTTATTTTGTCTTTGTTAGCCGAATATGAAACCAACTACAAGATATGCAACAATCTTATTTTTTTTTCATTAATTTTATCACAATAACACAACTAAACCTTTATTCAAAATATAACTAAAATTTATTTAATATCATTAATTATTTTATTTTCAATGCTAGTAAATAATATAATAATAATTTATTTAGATTAAAAAATTATTTATTTGATTAAATTAAATTCTGTAATTTAATTATCAAATAATAATTAAATTATCTTCTAATAAGAATTTTCTGTAACCCCATACGTTCAATACTAAGCTTGTAGCAAATTAGTCACACTAATTTACTAATCAAGGTTGTCATCTAGCAATTTACTAATCAAGATTGTCAGTTTAAGAACACTCCTTAACACTCAAATAGTATGAAGTAAGGTCCTTTACTTTTAAAAGCCATAGAAGAACAATGTAAAATTTCCTCCATCTTTCGAGCTCTTGGTTAACATTAGAGCATGATATAATTGTTAAATTCTAATAAGTTAACTCATGAATAATCCAGAAAAAAAAATTATTTCCTTATTCATTTGATTTCCTTGGACAATGTCTTAATTTATTATAATCTTAGAGTTTAAACTCATTATTGAAAATTGATGGATTCCTTTTTATCAATCATTAACTTGTTAAGTATTTAATTAATATCCATTCAATTAGCATCCTAAGGTATTAGGTGTCCAAAATTAAAGTATAATAAATAATTTTATTAATTTATATTTTCATGTTAAAGAAAATTTTAATGTCACTATCTCATGTGAAAGAAAATTTTAATATCATGAGAATATTCTATTAACAAATTAATATTAATTGTAACCATTAGAAAATTTCAATTAATTGTATTCTATATATCTAGCTTAATAAATAATATTTATTAATTTTCATCCAATGAAAATTATTATATATATATATATATATATATTAATTTATCTAAATTATTAATGTTTTTTTATAACCTAACAATAAAAAATAATTTAAATTAAATTTTAAAATATTTATATATTATTATTATAATTTTATCATAATATTAAATTTCTAAATTTAATTCAATATTTTATGATATCAAATAATCAAACTGTATAGATTACATCTTAGCAACAAATTTGAGTATTTTTCTTTTTGGTCAACAAGTTAGAATCATCGAGCCCATAATTTGCTTTGTACCTAATATTGTAGGTCTTCTCCTGAAGCTCTCCTCAGTATTATGGACCCATGTGAATTGGGCCTCTCACAACCATACTCCGTAGGCTTACTTATTGCTTTTATGGAAAATGAATGCATCCACGTAAAAACGGTCAATATAGCAAACAAAAAAATGAAAAATAATAAAGTAGACCAAAAAATAAACATAAAAAGGGTCCCACACGTGAAGTCCCACCTACCGAATTTATTTCCTCAATCTAAGGAGATAATTCCATCCATAATTCAGCATCCTTTTGACAAAGTTACGTCCAAAATTTGAATTTTGAGAGACAGGTTGCAATTTTGGAATCAAACAGCATTTAAATAACTTTTCATTAATTTAAATAGAAGATTTCATCACAAATTAAGTCTTGCAATAATAAGGAGATATAAACACAAAAATCTAAGCGATGAATTAAAAAATCATTTAGAAAATCGTGCCCAACAACACATCTACGAAAATAAAAGCCTCGTTTCAGGGCACTTTCTATTTTAACCAGAATAATTGGTAATACAGTAGATGGAGAGAATCTGGGGATTCAAATTTTAGTCTTCAATGGTAGAGATTGTATGAGAACAAAATGAGGATAGAAAGGTCCACATCTTGCGAGACAGAGGTGAGAGTGAATACGAGAGGCAAGTAAAGTAACTGCGCTAGGAACAAGCCTCAAGGCACTATTTACAATATTACCACCGGTCATCTTAAAGCTACGTTTAAAATTGACGGATAAAAATGGAATGGTGGGGAAGAAAATTAAAATGATTCTTATTATATATAAAAATTTATTATATTTATTTTTATTTTATTTATGATCGTATAATTTTTATATATTTTAAAAAATAAAAAATTTAGTTATTAAATTTAAAATATAGATAAATATAAGATAATATATATAAATCGTTACTGTAAAATTAAACAATATTGATTTTCATCATTTAAAGTATTTAGATTAGGATAGAGGAAGATCTAATAAAATGTCCGTACAGGAAGATCGGTTTAGTTTAATTTTAGAGTAATATTGAATTTCAAAATATCTATTTAATTCTAAATTTTTTCTTTTAATTTAAAACATAAAACTTTAATTTTAATTTTAGTTTCATTTTTATTAGTTTAATCATATATTTATCACCTATATAATATATATAAATATAATGCAGATAAATAGACATAGATAGTATAATAATATCCACTTTTTTATCCAAACTTATAAAATATTTATCTTACCCATTGTCAATATTTTTTTATGACTATCCAATAAGTGTTGGACCCATTATCATCCTAACTCTAAATTTAGAATACTACCTAGAATATATTTAACAAAATAAGAAAACATGAATCCTAAAATTAATCCAATAAAAAACTAGTTTAATTGATTTAATTTGGTGAAATATGATCATATAAAAATCCAATAAACATTCATATTTAATAAGATATATTCTATCTAATTGTATTTAATATTTTAAAAATTTATTTATTCGATGGGAGAGAATAAACACATTATTCACAAATTTAATTATGAACTTTTTTTTTAGTAGCATATTTTTTTAGGTTGTATCAAAAATATTTCTTAAGTGATAATTAAAATTAATTATTTTCAAATATTTTAGTCATTAAGGCAACCTTTCCTTCTCTCAACAAACACTTTTTCATTTATTAACAAAAATAATCCCTTTTTTTTAACCCAAACATAGAGGTCTCTTATTAAAATTTTCCTTTATTCTTAATTTTAAAAACCATTAATATTTTTTTTCGTAAACTATATATCTTCTCTATTAAAAATAATTTTGTTTTAACTAGGTAGAAATTCAAAAAACTTTATTTCGATCCTGTTTTAAATAAATTCTATTTTAATTATTTTAAAATATAAATTTATTTAATTAAATTATATATTTTTATTGAAAATAGGAAAAAGAATACAACCTAAAATCATATATTGCTTTCAAAATTAATAGATTGTTGATCTCATAAGGAGGATTTAATAAAGTTATCAAATATTAGTTCTTTATAATATAAAATTATTAAAATTATAATTTAAATTTATGTATATCATTTTATTTAATTTAATAAAAATTTTAAAATAAGAATAAAATTAGAATAATTATTATTCTAAATTTAAAAATGATAAATTATTTTAAATAAATTAATAAATAAAAAGAGATAATTATTTGAAAATATGTATAGTGATAACCATCTTTCAATTATATTTATGTAATTAAACATATTTTTTACATTTATTAATAAATTTAATAATTTTTTTAATAATTTTTAATTCAATTAAATACTATCTTAGCTTTTAATTTATTTATATGCTAATTTGATCAAATATGCTCAATGTGTGTTGAAAAGTGTTGAAAAATATGTTCCGTAGGTAGAGAGGTATATGATAACATTAGTCTTCATTGATATAATATTCTTGTTGAACAAGAAGAAAAACTAATAATAAAAAATTGTATGTTTGAACGTTTTGTTACCTGAATGGTTGAATTAATTAAATAATAATTTTAAATGCTTAAAATTAACTTTAGTGTGTAAAAATATTTAAAATGGATTAAAAATAAACCTCTAATATCAAAAAATTTTAAATAAATTACTAAAATTTAAGTTCAAAATTAAATTTAAATTAAAATATTTTTTAGTTTGATACTTGTTTTTAATTTGGTTCACTAGATAAAATATTTTTAATTTATTTTTTATAGATGAAGATACTTGTTTTTAAATTTGATTCACGTAGATAAAATATTTTCAATTTATTTTCTATAGATGAAGATGATTGTAAAATAATTCTTGTAGTTGACTAATTCATAAGATCATGATAATGGATACAAACATGATTAATAGATAGACATATGTAACAATAAAAGTGAAATGACAAAAATATTCTTATATTTATTAATTTGCAAGTAACATTTAAGTTTCTTCACTATCTTGATACACTGATAGGAAGAGTTGTAGAGACATTGGAGAATTGTGAGTGGAAACATGTCGCAAAAGGGCGTGTTACAGAGACTGTGAGAAAAAGTTAAAGCATGAAGGATATAAGAAGCATAAGACATAGCAAACACAAAAAACACTTTTATTTCCTCTCAGCCAGAACTTTTGCAAGCCATCAACAATGCTTATTTGTTTCCCATAACAGCCATTTATGTATCATTTCCATTAGCCAATTTTGCTTGTTTCCTGTATCATAAAGCAAAATAATTAATACCACAATTATTGTTATCCTCCACAAAATCTTTATTACTAATTTGTATTTTTAAATTTTTTTTAATCTTATTATTATTCTTTTTTTTTCTACAACATTTTTAAAACTTTATAAAAATAACCTTATTTAGTCAGTCAAATAAACCATATTTTTATTTTTCGTATCAACGTAATGATATATTTATATAAGTATCAAATCGTTTGAGATCAAATCATTAGATTACATAAACTTTTATCGATATTATAATTTAGACATCTTTAAAAAAAATTTCTTAAATTTCACATGATTCTTGACAGATATATCTTCATCTTTCTTCCACAACCACACTAATTAATAATATTTCTATTTCTGTTAATTTTAAAGTTGTGTTCTCGGAAGTAACATTACCCCTCATTTTAATTAGGATTAATAAAACATTAATCCTTAAATCAAGTTAGAATAACATGTTGATCATTATTAGTATGATAACTGATGTTAAAAATTATTTTATAATTATTTTTATTTATAGAAATTAAATTAATTTTTTTTTATCTACGAAGATCAAATTAAAAATAAATGTTACATACAAAATCTAAAAAAGTACTTTAACTTAAAATTTATATTGTAACAACCAATAATATTACATATTCCAAAGTAATGGCCTCCATAAGAAAATAAGCCAATGTGATGGATCCATCCACTTTCATGTGCACAGAATTCTTCTCTTACTAATTTGTTAATATGTGTAACACACATTTAAATATTTAAATATTTAAATCACACCAAGTTCAAGTAATGTAAAATTTAAAAATTTAAAAATATGAATTTTACAGCAATATCTACATGTACGAACAGGAAACTATCACTTACAAAGATTTGTAACTACGTTGAATTTTGCTTCTTTTGTATGTTGAGCATTTCATGACAAAGGTAATAAAACTCGAACAAATGGATACTCATTTAGTTTTGTTCAAATTTTGACAAAAAATTCATTTTATCAAATTTAAGAAGAATTTGAACTTGAAGCCATATTCATTTTTCTAAAGATGAACAAGATTTAAGGATATAAATATTCATCTTCGTTCTGAACTTACTTTAATAACTATAATAATACTTAGATAAAAATATTGAACTCACATATTTAATTTGTTAAAGATGTGATTTTATTGTTAAAACTTTTTTTAATTCCTAACATCTATTTAAATATAATTTAAATTAAAATATATCTTATATATTATTTATTTAAAAATATAAAATAAAAAATAGATTTATGTAGATTCATTCAAATTGTATGGAGTGGGAGATGAATTTTAATCTTTTATCCCCATCTTATTAAATTCATCTCCAAATCTATCTCAATCTTTCACGAGATAAGAATATGAAAAGAAAAATAGGCTCTCGTCCTATACTTGTTATCATATCTAATCAAAACTGTTATAACCTAAATATAATAATATTACGTGGGTTCAACTAATGATTTATTAACTACTTATTCATGTATGAATATGGGTTGAGTACTCTCTTCAATAATAAAATCTATTTATATATAAAAATAATATTATCATATTTTATTAAAAAGGAAGGTAAGTAGCATTTTAAAAAATTATTTTTAATTTAAATTACCCTGTTTTGGATGAAATAGATGAAGGATTTTGTGATATACATGTAAGAAATAGAGATAGAAATTGGGGTATTCAATAACTGAGTGAATCCGATCTAAATTGTTGAATTAAATTAAAAATAAAAAAAATAAAAAAAACTAAAATTTTTAAAAATTATAAATTTTTTTTGATTCCTTCTTATAAAATTGAACCAAAATGAACCACAAAATTTATATAACATTTTAAATTTATATTTTGTTGATATTTTTTATTATTAATTATTATTTTAATTACTTTTTAATAGGTAGGATATTTAATATTTATATTGAAATATATTTAAGTATAAAAACTATTACTTTTTATTTTTAATTAATGTTAGTTTTAAATTTATTATTTTATTCTTTTTTATTAACTTATTTTTTTTAATTTTTTAAATAAAAGTAAAAAAATTAAAAAAATTGAACCAAACCGTAAAATATTAGTTTGGTTTAGTTTTTTTTAAAATTTTTTTTAATTGAACCAAATTAAATTGTAAATATTTTTTTAATCGGTTCAGATAATTTTTTCCTTACAAACTGTACTAGAATACCTTTATCAAAAATAGGTTAGGCTTTCCAACAAAAATTGATAACTAAATTTGTTTAAAATTTAATCAACTTTTTTAATAAATAAATTTGTTAAAAATTCTTTTTAAATAAACAAGATAGGTTTAATTTTATAAAAAATTTATTTAATCTATTTATAAACTAATTTATTTTATATTATATATATATTCATTATAATATATTATATTTATATAATATTTATTCTAATATATTATATTCATATAATATTAATATAATTACATAGTTTACTAAAATTAAAATTTTTAGTTTTACTTTCAAACAAAAAAGATTTTAGTTGACTTTTTTTTATTATCAAAATATAACATTCCACTGTTCTCTTGGTCTTGGTTTATCTCTTCTACCATCCTCATCTGTCTCCACATGTTTTGAAGCTTTATTCTAAATATTTTTAATTTTAAGTAAGATAAAGTTCATATGAAGTACTTTCATTCAATCTTTAGTCCTTATCCTTAATGCAATCTTATGTAAAAAATGTATGTTATATGCGACATATTTTTTAGAATAATATCCAAAAAAAGATTATTATAAATTTTTTTAATATTTATTATAAGTGTTATGTATATTACTTTAATTTTAAAATAAATGTTTTATATTTTATTTTAATTTTTATACATATATAAATTTGTATATATACATGTATGTGTATTAAATATTTATCAAATTTGTTATGATATTACAAATAAATGTTAAATCTATTTTTAATCTCTATAAAATAATTAAATTTTGATTTTGATTTCTCAATTTTAAAACCTTTGATTTAGGTCTTCATATTCTAAAATAACTTGATTATAGTACTTGACGTTAACTTAAGTAAGATTAACGTCTTAATTATCAAACTTGAGTTAACATTAGGGATCATAATCAAAATATTTTAAAACTTAAGTAAGATTAACGTCTTAATTATCAAACTTGAGTTAACATTAGAGATCATAATCAAAATATTTTAAAAAATGAAGGATCCAATTCAAAGGTTTTAAATTTAAGGGACAAAAATTAAATTTAAGTATTTTAATAAGACTAAAAATATATTTAATAGATAATATAGTAATATAATATTTATTTATATATTTTATTTTGTATAATGTGTTTTGTTGTATATGTGATGTAAGTTATATTATTGTTTGGATAAAAAACAATATATGAAATTTATTATTTTTTAGATAATTTTAATTTAATTTTTATACAAGCAATATTAATAAGGGTTGGATTAATAAGTTCTATAACTTAAAAAGATATTAAAATATATTTTTATAAAAAAAATTTAAGTTTATAATTTTTTAAATAAATTATATATATATTACATTTATTTAATAATTTTTTTATGTTGTAAATTTTTAATTAAATCTATAAATTTGATAAATTTTAAAATATATCAAATTTTAATAATAAAAAATTATATAACAGATAATATAGGTTTAAATATAAATTTATATTTTAAAATTTTTCAACACAATAAATTTAAATATTCAAAATTCAATTCAATATAACCTATTTTTATTAAACAGGATAGAGTATTTTATATTCTCTTAATTCCTTTAAAACTATTACTTCGAACAAAGTTTAACTGCACTATTAATAGGTTTTTTTTTTCAATTAGAGAAGTAAAGAGATTTAAATTTAGGGTATAGTATAAACTACTATACTTTTAAATTTTATATTATACCACTAGATAATCTTAATAATTTAATATTAATAAATTTAAATTAAAAAATTTATGAAGCTTTTAACTAATTGTTACCTCTGACTTAAAGATTAATTTCACAATATGCCTTTAAATTTTCTTATAAAAAAGATTAAAAGAAATCTCATCTTCAGATTCGTTTCAAGCTTAAATAAGCCTTAGATCGATTCTTTAACAGCAGGATAAGATAGATGAACGAAATCCAGGCATTTGACAACACAACAAACATATACATGTTATAATGCACAAGCCACAAAGGACCATGTACCAATGAAGTGGGTCCACTATAGACTATCACTATATAGTTGTCCGTGTACGTATAAGGACGAAAATGAGGTAGGGATTCAGATAGGTGTTTATAATTTAATTTATTTATAATTTAATTTGTTTTAATTTATTTAATAAATAGATATGTTTAAATTTTTTTAAATTTTTTAAGATAAATAAATAAATAAGATTTAAATTTATTAAAAAGTTTCTTTAATTTATTTAAAAATATATTTATTTTTATATTTATTATATTTATTTTAATATATAACATTAAATATTTATATAATTTGTTAAAAATTAAAATTTTTACTTTTTTATTTGAAATAAAAAAAAATTTATACAGAATTTTTTAATGTTATTATAAAATTTATGTATGTTATATTAATTTTAAAATAAATATTTTATATTTTATTTTAATTTTTTATATAAATTTAAATTGTATATACATATATACATCCTATACTATTGCATATAATAATAATAATAATAATAATAATAATAATAATAATAATAATAATAATAATAATAATAATAATAATAATAACCAAAACTATAGCAGAAAGGAAAGAAATGAGAGCTTTACAGTAGATCACGCATGAGTTCCTTTTTACAAGCAAGCCCGTGAAGATAAGAATGTGAAACATCACCATTTCTAATCACGTGAGAAGGAAATGCCATTTTTCCTTTAGCTGACACCTCACATGCTAAGTGATGAATAGAAGTGGAAATATAGAATATGCTAAGTTAGCTTTGTCTATCAGTCAAAAATAGAATACGCCATACGCTTTTCATAAGGAAGGATTTATAACCTGCTTTGAACCACGTGATCTGCTTTTTTAATGTTATATTTCTTAATTATTAAAATTATAAATAAATCAAATTGAAATAATAAAAATAAATTTAAAGGCTAAGAGTTAAGTCAAATAGATTATTAAGATCATCTGTCGTTACTTGTCTCTTAGCTACTTATCATAAAGTGAATAGCAGACGTATCTATTGATAAAACTGTATAGTTTAAGGATTAAGAATGTGTTTTGGTTGGATTGTTTTTATATTAAAATCTGATTTTGTTGAAAACTTAAAAGAAATCCTATTCGAATATGTTTGAGATTTGTTTTATAGAAAAGTTTAAAAACAGGATTATTTTAATTGCAAAGAAAAAAGGATTTTTAAAAATAGACAAAAGTTTGAAACTTACACAATTAATAGGTATGAAGTATTTGTAGTAGTTGATTTCATATTTAGAATAATGAATTATTGATGGTAAAATGAAAAAAATAAAAGTTAACTATAAAATAAACTGATAATTTTTAATCGTAAATTTTAAATTTTATTTATCATAAATAAATTTTTTATTTATAAAGATTAAAAAATTATAAATTAATTGTTTCATAATTATCAAATAAGATTAAATAGTTTTTATTATTTTTTAATAATTACTAAAATTAACCATTCCCAATCATACAATAGATTGAATAGTTTTATAATTTATAATAGTTGTTTAAGAATATATCGAAGTTTAGAGTCTAAACAATTTTCTCTAAAATAATTACTAAGAAATTGAAAATAAAAATATTTAGCAAAATTAACAGATAACTTTTTTATATAAAAGAAAAAATACCATATAGTCAAATCTCATATTATTGATTTTGTTGTTTTTCCACTAATTAAGTGATAGACAATTGATCATTAAGTGATGATTATTTTATGATAATATTTATATTTTATTATATTTAAAATTGAACGGTTTAGGATATATAAAAATAAAATAAAAATTAAATAATTTATAATTAAATGTAAATTATTGTTCATATATATGAAAACCTTTTTTCTTAATCATATGCTATCAGCATGGTTAAGGAAAAGGAATAAAGGATATAAACAATTAAACATTACTAAGATGAACTTTAACATCAATTCAATTGCCATGTTCCGAATTTCAATTGCAGATCACAATTAGATCGATAAAAGTGGTTAATACATTCATATTTTAAAAAAATAAAAAAATAAAATTTTTATATTTCACCTCATGTACCTTCTGACTTTTGAATAAATCCGTTAAAATTAGTTAATATGTTCACATTAAAAAAATATAATACAATATAATTTAGTTCATATTTCACATCATGAAACTTTAACTTCTAAATTCGGCAAGTTATCAATCTTCTATTTCCTTTTCGAAAATAAAATAAGTAATTTTAATTATGCAACAAAGCTAACAACAAATTTTAACAAAGTGTATAAATCTTATTATCTAAAGCAGAGAATTGGTTAGAATTTTTATATTCAAATCTAATGTACCAAAATAGGTTTTTTAATTTTTTTAACAATTTTATAGCATTTTTAAAAATTATATATTTAGGTATAATAATAAGTAAATTAACATATTAAAATATTTTAAAAAGTATTTTTTAAAATAATTTTTATTAAAAATATTGTAAAAGGTGTATGTTTAATAAAATGATGTAATATGTTTTTTTCACAATATTTTTATAATAAAGCATTTAAAAAAATTGTTTCATACATTATATTTTATAACATTTATTAATAAATTCTGTAAAAAGATATATTTTATAGTACTTGATGTATAAAATATTGTAAAATATATATTTTTTAATTTATTTTATTTTAAACATTTTTCTTATTTATTAGTGTTGCAACCGTAATTCCGACGAGACAACGGACTCGCTAAAAATTTGAGAAATGAATTTATTTGATTTGATGTGGAGCCGCCACCAAATTTTTATTTAAGGGAAAAAGATTTGGAAAAACCCTGGATGAGATTTAGGTTCGGGAGTCGGTTACGAGTGGGGAAGGTGTTAGGCACCTCACTCGCCTGTTCCGAAGAACAGTACCCTTAAATTGAGTGTGTGATTATTTGAAAATAGTTTGATCCCTTTTATTAGAGTGAAAATAAATATTTGATGGAAGTTAGCCTGACAGGACTTGATCTTGATCCTACGTATTCCCTGGTGCAATGAGAAACTCAAGGCTTACGTAGTTCTGGTTATGTTTTGAAAGCTTGACTTTCGAAAGTGTTTGAAATGTGCTTGAAGGCTTGACTTTCGGAGCTACTTGGAAAGTAAAAATAACTTGACTATTTTCGAAAACTATTTTCAGGAGGGCCATCCTCATCCACATATACACAGGGCCCAAGACAACTACGGCTGCACTTGGACCCATACGAATCTCTAAACAACGAACAGCAGAAAAAGTTACCAGTTCGTGCTTAGAGCTCGTCGCGTGAGATTAAGAATCGCAAAACAAGATTTTTTTATTTTGAAAATCGTAGAATAAGAATGAGCAAGGTTTTATAAAAAGGAAAGACAACCCTAATCCACATATGCACAGGGCCCAAGACAACTACGGCTGTACTTGGATCCATACGAATCTCTAAACAACGAACAGCAGAAAAAGCTACCAGTTCGTGCTTATAGCTCGTCGCGTGAGATTAAGAATCGCAAAACAAGATTTTTTTTTATTTTTGAATAACGATGAATGAAAAAGACAAGACACAAATAATCCTTCGAAATTTAGGAGGAAATTTATCAATTAAGGAATTTTATGAAAATACTTGATAATCTTGAATTTATTTAGGAATTATAGAGTTTTTACGAATTATTTAAAAAAATTATTTCTGAAATTTTTTATTAATTTCTAAAAATTTTGAATTTTTTATTAATCTGTGGAATTTTTGAAATTTTTATTAATTTTCTGAAATTTTTATTAATTTTTGAATTTTCTGCAGTTTTTAATTATTTTTATGAATTTCTGGAATTTTTATTATTTTTTTAACTTCTGGAGTTTTTTTATTAAATTTTTTGGATTTTCTGATTTTTTCATTTATTAATTTTTGAATTTTATGATTTTTATTAATTTTGTGGGGACATAATAGGCATTAATTAAATGTTCATGGATAAAATGGGCATTTTAGAGTCTGGGGCATATTTGGACTCCAAGAGGCCTCGAACTCATGGTCTGGACCTCAAAGGAGGTGGCGTTGCCACTGGGCCATGCGTGTGCTTGCGCTTTTGATTCATTTGTTTTAATTTTAGTTATGTAAAAAGAAGGGTACGAGATTTAATTTTTCCAAAATAGTAAAAGGTGCCCTGCCAGGGATCGAACTGGTGGCTTGCATCTAATTTTGAGCGGAGCTGGCCATTTAAACCAGGCTTCAGCCTTGAGACTTAAGGCCTCTGAATTAATTATGGGCATATCATAAGCTAGCAATTTTAACAAAAGCTACACACGTCCATGCCCAGATTAGAGGTCCTCCCTTTTTCATTCGTATATCACAAATTTGAAGGCGGTGTCTCCGCATAAGACCACTTTAATTCCCAGCCTTGGGCCATAGCGCCTGGGCTCCCAACAAATGCAACCATAGAAACAGTGTGCCTTTGAACTGCAAATGCATCCAACTTTAATCCAGAGGAAACAACAACATAGACATTAGCCATGACAGCATGGGTTCCAGCTATGGCTATATTCATTTGGGCAATCATGGCAATTGGACCATTCGCTACTATGGTTTGTAAGCCTCTAGTAGTTACAATAGCGTCCCAAATGAATGATGCTCTTCGTATGGGTTCACTTGCCTCTAGAATCTAAACGCATACATAATTCTTGACCATAATTTCAACACCAAAATAATAATCACATATGCGAATTAGGAACTGGTCTTCTTAGAGATATGCAATCCCAAACAAATCCATGTAAGGTACTTGATCCAGAACAGCATGCATGGACTCAATACTAGCCAAACATATATGATCCTCTGCTGATGAATGTGATCTTACACGAGGGATACATTACACCAAGAATACGGTGCATCAAGAATGCAGTGACTGAATTCGGTCATTGAAGAATCATGCACATTGCACTGGTTCATGTTTGAAGAAATTTGCATTCTGGGTTTAATTGGCTAATATTAGGCGCTTTGAAATGATCTTCGTGACACTACAGATATGATGGAAGCTAACATAGTGACCTGGAGATCTTTACTTTCTCAAAGCCAATCTCTCCCTAACTGTTAAACACTCATGAACTCCAACACTTACAGGAATGAGTAAACTCGAACAAAGTGAAGGCAATCAGACCCCAATATTTACTCAGCGATTCGGATTGGGTTTGACCAAAAAGACGAATGTATGAACCACCTCCTATGGATCACTTACTCTAATATAAAACGTATATACAATCCGGCTAAAAATTCTAAATCAAGATTTGAACGAACATCACTGTTAGCTAGGATCCCACACATTGTGAATTTCAACATGCAATTCATCTGAGGTTTAACAGCAATATAGAGTACAACGAATTCCGAATGCAAGTACTAGAGAACTGTGAAACGTTTGCCTAACCTTGCGTTGCCAAACAAAGGAATGGGACTCTGCAGTTCTGCTCGACCAGGAGGTGAGGATCAGAGACGATTTCTTCCTTGCCTACCACAAGAATTTCGAAGGATCTTCTCTACCAATCTCCCAAGCTGATTGAAATTCCTTAGTTCTTCCAAGAATTTTGAGCGGCTCCTGAAGAAACCTCCAAGACTCCAAGAAACCCCTGTTTTTTCTTTTTTTTTTTAGAGAAAAACCGCCCCTCTGTTTCTTTTTAATTCAATTTTCTTGCCTTTTTCTGATTTTCATCCTTTTATTGTTTTTTAAACTTTTGAATATTGATTATTTTTTCTGTTTAATTAATTTCCAGATTTTAAACTTTTGAATTTTGATTTTCATTTTCAGATTTTAACTTTATTCAAATCCTTCTTTATTTTTCTTTAATTCTTTGTTTATTTATTTTACTGTTTTACTTTTTGTATTTTTCTGTTTTAATTTTTGTATTTCAGATTTTCAATTTTAAAATCTGTTTTTTTTCTTTATTTTCAGATTTTGTTATTTTAATTAGTATTTTGTTTTTATATATTTTTTTTGCATATTTTTGTTGTTTTTACTATTTTTGTTTCTTTTTAATTTTTGTAACTCTTGATTTATTTTCCAAATTTTCTTATCCCTTTTTCTTTATTATTTTTTCTTTTAATTCCAGATGTTTTGTTTTAATTCCAGGTTTTTACTTTTTATTTACTTTTTGGTTTCTCGATTAATTTTTGGTTTTAATGTTTATTTATATTTTTTTATTTTTTATTTTTATTTTCTCATTATTTGTTATATATATTTTTATTATTGTCTGTTTCTCTGTTCATCTGTCATTCTGTATTTGTTTCCTGTCTATTCTGTTTTCTGTTTTTATTTAATCTTCAATTTTTTGTTTTTGTTTTTTTTTATTTATTATTTGGATTATTTATCCTTTTGCTATTTTATATATTTAAATCAGCATGGGTTTCTCGATTAATTTTACAATTGGAGGTCTCGAACATAAATGGGTGTTTACAATTTGCCCCTCTTTACTTATTTTCCTACCCGATAATGTGAGAAATGATTCTCTGAATTATCGAGGTAGGAAATGAGTAAAGACGTGAACGTCTTATGTCCGAGGTGGTTTTTGAAGAAGAGATCTGAAAGCAATACTAGAAGCCTTAAGCTTAAAGTGATGCCTGGCAGATGGCGATTGAAGGACCTCACCGGTTTCATGTACCGATAGGGTGCAAGACTTGGGGGTATAGCCTAATCAGGCCAAGTGAAATGAATAAAGGCCTGTTAGGACATGCATGGAATGTCATGGGATTGCTTGTTAGGACAAGCAAGGGCGAAATGAAAGCAGTCTGCTAAAATAGGCGAAGCAGAAATAGCCCGTGACGACAGGCTCAGCTCAGTGAAAATGACTTATTTAAGACAAACAATCATGCAAGAACTAAAATGTAAAATATGTACAGGTTGGCCTAACAACATAGGCCGAGAACGGGGATCTAAACATGCAGTGGCCTGACAACATAGGCCATGACTGGGAAAGAACGAAGCGTGCTATAGCCTGACAACATAGGCCAGTGAGTAGGAATGTAAACATGCAATGGCCTGACAACATAGGCCATGAAAACAGTAAATCTAACTACATGGCGGCCTGACAACATAGGCCTGGAAGCAGTAAATCTAAACTACATGGTGGCCTGACAACATAAGCCTGAAAGCAGTAAATCTAAACTACATGGCGGCCTGACAACATAGGCTTGAAAGCAGTAAATCTAAACTACATGGCGGCCTGACAACATAGGCCTGAAAGCAGTAAATCTAAACTAGAGGGTGGCCTGACAACATAGGCCTGAAAGCAGTAAACTAAACTGGATGGATGGCCTGACAACATAGGCCAGGACGCAGAAAGGTAAACTTGATGGTGGCCTGACAACATAGGCCATGATGCAGAAATTTAAACTTGAGGGGACTCCCATTGTTGACGGGAAGAATGCGAATGAAATCCGGCTATGGCTAGGATATATGCGAACCTGCTTGACAGGTGGACGAAAAATTAAACATGCTTGAAGTCCTGTTGTTGACAGGAGAATGCAAATGAGGTCCCGCTGTTGCCGGGAAGAATGCGAATAAAATCCTGCTGTTGCTAGGATAAATGCAAACCTGCTTGACAAGTGGACAGAAAATTAAACATGCTTGAAGTCCTGTTGTTGACAGGAGAATTCAAATGAGGTCCCACTGTTGCCAGGAAGAATGCGAATAAAATCCTGCTGTTGCCAGGATAAATGCAAACCTGCTTGACTGGTGGACAGAAAATTAAACATGCTTGAAGTCCTGTCGTTGACAGGAGAATGCAAATGAGGTCTCGCTGTTGCCGGGAAGAATGGGAATAAAATCCTGCTGTTGCTAGGATAAATGCAAACCTGCTTGACAGGTGGACAGAAAATTAAACATGCTTGAAGTCCTGTTGTTGACAGGAGAATGCAAATGGGGTCCCGCTGTTGCCGGGAAGAATGAGAATAAAATCCTGCTGTTGCCAGGATAAATGCAAACCTGCTTGACAGGTGGACAAAAAATTAAACGTGCTTGAAGTCCTGTTGTTGACAGGAGAATGCAAATGAGGTCCCGCTGTTGCTGGGAAGAATGCGAATAAAATCCTGTTGTTGCCAGGATAAATGCAAACCTGCTTGACAGGTGGACAGAAAATTAAACGTGCTTGAAGTCCTGTTGTTGACAGGAGAATGCAAATGGGGTCCCGCTGTTGCCGGAAAAATGCGAATGAAATCCTGCTGTTGCCAGGATAAATGAAAACCTGCTTGACAGGTGGACAGAAAATTAAACATGCTTCAAGTCCTGTTGTTGACAGGAGAATGCAAATGAAGTCCCGCTGTTGCCGGGAAGATGCAAATGAAATCCTGCTGTTGCCAGGATAAATGCAAACCTGCTTGACAGGTGGACCGAAAATGATGTGCTAAGCTAGACAAAAACGCAAAAATCCTATTGTTGACAGGAGGGAGGCAAGATGCCCGTTAAGACAAGCAAAGGGAAATGAAAAGAAACTGTGGAGATAAGAAAAATGAGTGACGAGGACTAAACTATGTAGAAGAGCTCCTGTTGTTGACAAGAGAAAGCGAGCCTGCTAGACAGGCGACAAAGAAAAAGGTGAAATCTGTTAGGCCAGGAGAAAGAAAGTGAGCTATGTCTTGTTAGGACAAGTTAAATGTAATGGCCCTATTATTGACAGGGTGGAACGAGGCACCTGTTAAGACAGGTATAACAGAATGAAGAAAAACCTGTTAAGATAGGTATAACAGAAGCATCTTGTTGTTGACAAGAAAGAGATGAAGCTGTTAAGACAGACAGGAATTGACGACACATACCTATTGAGACGGGTCATGTAAAAACAAGATGAAGATTGGCCTATTACGACAGGTAAAGGAAAAATGACCTAATGTGCCCTAGGAGTGCACGTGAGGGTGGAATGTGGGCTCTTTGTCAGCTGCCTCGGACAATTTATTTTTGAATTTTTTTTTGCATTAAAACAAGTAGCTTATTCAGCCTTGAACTCGAAGGTTCTTAAGCATTTGATAATTATTTTCTTGAAGAGACTTAGGCAACCACTTTGCCCCAGTTTAGAAGATTCTGGATGTCTTGATTTGAAGGAGTTTTGGGCAGGCATTTGCCCCAGTTTGGGGGATTTTTGGCAATCGAGGAATGCCTTAACCTAAGGGGGTTTTGGGCAAGCGTTTGCCCCAGTTTTGTTCTTGAAATTAAATGTTTCTTGGGCAAATATTTGCCCCAGTTTGGACTCGATCCAGAATTTAAGGATGTCCTCAAATTGAACTTTTGTGGGCAAGCGTTTGCCCCAGTTTGGTTTTTCTGACGTTGATGAATTGATGATTGCCTCAACTTGAATTTTCTGGGCAAGTGTTTGCCCCAGTTTGGCAGTCTTTTAATTATGATCGACTCAGGAAATTTTGCCCAGGTCTTAATTAGTTTTTGGAAAATGAGTCATGAAATGCTTGAATGACCAAATGCTTATTGCGGTGTTTGAATAAAAAGATGTTTATGTGCTGTTTGAATAAATGAAAAGAATGCGGTATTTGTGACGCTTGAATGAATGCAGAAATAATGTGGGGTCTTTATTTTGATGCTTGAAATATTAACTTGATGAAACAGATGCTATTGAATGCAAACCATGAAATGGTGTAAAACTTTTTGTTTCTCTTGATTTTTGATTTTATTTTTTTTGACATGTCCTTCCTCAACAATCCCATAGTTGGTGTGAAAGGAATCAAGAATCAGGGCGAGTGGGATTGACTTAGTCTTTTGGTTTATTGGTCGATTTCAGAATCTTCTTTCCGGGATCTTTGAGATCCAACGGTGGTCAATATTATTGAGTAAGACACACTTCTTTTTGGTGGCATCATGGCTGGTAGGAAGATGAATCTTTGGGAAACAATCCTATCGTGTTGCAACGGTCGAAGATTCATCCGACTTGTCATGACTTTTCAAAATTAATCCCTTTTTATTTCTTTTTACATTTTTCATGTTTCCTTTTGGCACATGTATTTTGAGGTGTGCAAAGTGATGCTGGATGGTCAAAAGAAGGAGATAGAGAATTTTGAGGTTGTATGTTTTAAGGCGATGTACTTGAAAGGAAAAGGATGATGAAAGGGGTGGGTTCGATTGCCCAAATGGCACCTTTTGGTGAAAAATGCCAGTGCTGCTTTTCATAATCTTGATTGTCAAATTAGGCAAACTTTGAGAAATGGCAAAATTTTGCCCCAGTTTTAAGAAAATATGAGGTGCAGAATATCATGTTGTCCTGGAATTCCTGGTTTGACCTTAATTTTTGCCTGGGTTATTCTTTGGAGTTTTTAACCTAGCGGGCTTTTGTTTGATCATGCCCTAACTTTTGCCTAGGCCGTTTTGAGGATTGTCGACCTAGCGGGCTTTTTGATTGTGCCCTATCTTTTGCCTAGGTCTCTTTTGAGGGTTGTCGACCTAGCAGGTTTCTGTTTGATTGTGCCCTAACTTTTGCCTAGGCCGTCCTTTGAGGGTTTTCGACCTAGCGGGCTCTTGATTTTGGTTGTGCCCTAACTTCTGCCTAGGTCATTTTTTATTGTTGACCTAGCGGGCTTCTGTTTGATTATGCCCTAACTTTTGCCTAGGTCGTCTTTAAGAGTTTGTCGACCTAGAGGGCTTCTGTTTAATTGTGCCCTAACTTTTTCCTGGGTCGTTTTTGATTGTTCACCTAGCGGTCCTTTTATATGATCCTGACTTTTGCCTGAATTGTTATTGGAAACTGGCAAGACCTTTTCTGATCATGACTTTGTCAATTCATCTTTTGAATTTTAACCCTACTTTTTCCTGGATTATTTTTGGCTTTTTAATCCAACGGGCTTCTCTTCTTCTTGAACTTTATGTTTTGACCTTGATTTTGCCTGGATTATTTTTGACTTTAATCCAGCGGGTCTTCTCCTTTTTCTTGAATTTTATGTAATCAGATATTGACCCTACCGAAATCATTTTGGGCTTCCAATTCAGTAGATTTTTTCTTGCATCCCTAATTTTGCCTGGATTTAAACTTGGTTCCAGCGGGATATTTTTATTTTGAATGGTGATGTAGAATCCCTGGTTTTTTATCCTGCTTCCTTATTGGGTTTTTCTCTTTTAGCTTGATTAATTCGACGTTCAAGATTACTTATTACAGCACTGGCATCCTCACCAATTGGTGTCATAACCGTAATTACGACGAGACGACGGATTCGCTAAATTTTGAAATGAATTAATTTGATTGTGGAGCCGCCACCAAATTTTTGTTTTAAGGGAAAAGATTTGGAAAAACCCTAACTCAAGGATGAGATTCGAAGTTCGGGAGTCGGTTACGAGTAAGGAAGGTATTAGGCACCCTACTCGCCCGTTCCAAAGAACGGTATCCTTAAACTGAGTGTGTGATATTTTGAAAACTGTTTGATCCCTTAAAATAGAATAGAAAATAAATAGGTTTATAGAAAATAACCTGACAGGACTTGATCCTGCTCCTACGTATTCCCCGGTGCAATGGGAAACTCAAGGCTTACGTAGTTCTGGTTAAGAGACTTGATCTCTCCATTGGAAGGTGATGAAGAGCTCATTCTATGGAGGCCAAGGGCTGAATTGAATATCAGAGAGTCTCTTAGGTCCTCCCTTCAAAGGTTCTGAAAATTCCTCTTCTAAGACTCCAAGTTCTCCTCCTCCCAAGAATTTCCAAAAAAAATGAGAAAAAGCCCCTTTTCCTTTCTTGTTTGTAGGTATATATAGACACATCCCTTCTTGGCAAGGGTGAAGCTCTTTCAAAGAGCCAAAACCCAGCTTCCTCTCTCTTAGCAAGGGTCAAGTCCTTTCCCAGGGCCAAAAGTCACCCCCTCTCTGAGAGCCAAAAGCCAACCCCTTTGATTTCAAAATTTTTGTTCCCTATTTTGATTTTTCAGCTTTTTTCTTTTTTTCAATTTTCATTTTTTTACCTTTTTTTTTGTTTTTTTAGTTTTATTTTTTCCTATTTATCATTTTTACTTATTCTTTAATTTTCTTTTTATTATTATTTATTTTTTTTATTTTTATTTTTTTTGCTTTCTGTTTTCTGTATTTTCTGCTCTCTGTTCTTTCTGTTTTTCAGTTTTACATCTTTTCAAATTTTTAATTAAATTAACTTTTGGTTAATTTTAATGATTGGGGGCCTCGGACATAATTGAGTGTTTACAGTTTGCCCCTCTTTACTCATTTTCCTACCAAATAATGTGAGAAATGATTCTCTGAATTATCGTAATAGGAAATGAGTAAAGATGTGAACACATTATGTCCGAGGCAGGCCTTGAAGGAGTCCGGCAAACAGAAGGAGCCTTGAGCTTGAAATTGAACCTCATGGATGCCTGGAGAATGATGATTGAATGACCTTATCGACTTCATGTATCGATAGGGTTTAAATATGCGAGGCTTAGCTGTATAGCTTGACTAAGCTAAGTGGAATGAATAAATGCCTGTTAGGACTGGCGTGGAATTCAATGGAATGAATTGTTAGGACAAGCAAAATGAAATGAAAATGGCCTGTTAAAAACAGGAAAAGCAGAAGAGAAATGGCCCGTTACGACGGGCTCAGTAGAGTGAAAACGACCTGTTTTAAGACAGGAAAGCATGCAAGAACTAAAATGTAAGATATGTACAAGGTGGCCTGACAGCATAGGCCGAGGTATTTATCTGAGTTGGAGGCCTGACATCATAGGCCCAGCTGTGGAAAAATGAACTTGGCGAGGCCTGACATCGTAGGCCTAAAAGCAGAAAAGTAAACCTGAGGAGGCCTGACAACATAGGCCAAGGATGTAGAAAAGTAAACTTGATGAGGCCTGACAACATAGGCCAAGGTGCAGAAAAGCAAACTTGAGGAGGGCCTAAATAGGCCAGGATGCAGAAAGTAAATATGAGGGCATCCCGTTGTTGACGGGAAGGAATGTAGAAAGGGGGTCCCGCTGTTGCCGGGAAAAATGCAGGAAAATTAAACATGCTTGATATCCCGTTGTTGACGGGAAAATGCAAGAAATTAAACATGCTTGGTATCCCGCTGTTGCCGGGATAAATGCAAATGAGGTCCTGCTGTTGCCGCAAGAAATTAAACATGCTTGATGTCCTGTTGTTGACAGGAGAATGCAAATGAAGTCCCGCTGTTGCCGGGAAGATGCAAATGATGACATCCTGCTGTTGCCAGGATAAATGCAAACCTGATTGACAGGTGACAGAAAAATAGACATGCTTGAAGTCCTGTTGTTGACAGGAGAGAAGTGATCCTGTTAAGACAGGAAGGAATCATGTAGAGGTCCCGTTGTTGACAGGGTGGAACACAAACTTGATGTGCCTTGAGGTGGCGCGTGAAAAGGGATTATAGACTTCTTCGTCAGTTGCCATCGGACAAATTTATTTTGAAATTTCTTTTTCTTGAATTAAAATAAACTACTTATTCTACCTTGAACTTGAAGGTTTTTTAGGCACTTGATAATTACTTTTTGAAGAAACTTGGGCAACCCGATTTTGCCCCAGTTTAGAAAATTGAGGAATGCCTTGGTTTGAGTGAAGTTTGGGCAAACATTTTGCCCCCGTTTAGACCTCGATGAGATTGATGATGAGCTTGACTTGAATTTTCTGGGCCACTTTGCCCTATTGAACTTGATAGGAGTTGAGGAATTGAGGATTGTCTCAACTTGGGTTTTTTTTTTTTTTTTGGGCAAATGTTTGCCTCAGTTTGTTCTTGGATTTAAATCTTTCTTAGGCAAATGTTTGCCCCGATTTGGACTCGATCCAGAATCTGAGGATGACCTTAATTTGAACTTTTGTGGGCAAGCGTTTGCCCCTGTTTGAACTTGATCTTGAGAGTGACCTCAAATTGAATTGTGTGGGCAAACATTTGCCCCAGTTTGATTTTTCTAACATTGAGGAATCGAGGATTGCCTCAACTTGAATTTTCTGGGCAAATGTTTGCCCCAATTTTGTTCTTGGTTTAGAATTTGAGATGGCCTCAAATTAAATTTTAATGGGCAGGCGCTTGCCCCACTTTGAGCTTGACTCCGAATTCGAGGATGACCTCAAATTGAATTTTTGTGTGGGCAAGTATTTACCCCAGTTTGGAAGTCTTTTAATTATGATCAACTTAGGCAATTTTACCCAGGTCTTAATTAGTTTTTTGAAAGATGAGTTATGAAATGCTTGAATGACAAAATGCTTATTGCGATGTTTGAATGACTAAAGATGCGATGTTTGTGATATTTGAATAGAAAGGATGCAGAAATGATGTGGGGTTCTTATTTTGATGCTTTGAAATAATTATTTGGTGAAACAGATGCTGTGGGATAAATGCAAACTATGAAATGAAAATGTTCTTGTTTCTCTTGATTTTTTGATTTTTTTTTGACACATCCTTCCTCGACAACTCCATAGTAGGTGTGAAAAGAATCAAGAGTCAGGACGAGTTGGATTGACTCAACTACGAAGTTTTCTTGGTCAATTCTGTAAATTTGCTTTTGTCAGGATCTTTGAGGCCCAACAGTGGTCAGTATTATTGAATAAGATACACTCCTTACGTCTTGATGACGTTGTGGCTGGTAGGAAAATGAATCTTTGGGAAACAATCATATTGTGTTGCAACGGTTGAGGATTCATCCGACTTGTCATGACTTTTCAAAATTAATCCCTTTTTAATTTTTTTTTACATTTTTCATGTTTCCTTGTGGCACGTGCATTTTGAGGTGTGCAAAGTGATGCTGGATGATCGAAAGAAGGAGATGGAGAATTTTGAGATTGTATGTTTTAAGGTGGTGTACTTGAAAGGAAAAGGATGATGAAAAGGGTGGGATCGATTGCCCAAATGGCACCTTTTGATGAAAAATGCTAATGCTGCTTTTCATAATCTTGATTGTAAAATTAGCCAAACTTTGATAAATGGCAAAATTTTGCCCTAGTTTTAGGAAGATATGAGGTGCAGAAATGTCATGTTGTTTTGGGATTCCTGGATTGACCTTAATTTTTTCCTGGGTTGTTCTTTTGAGTTTTCAACCCAGCAGGTCTTTTGTTTTGCCCTGACTTTTGCCTAGGCCGCCCTTACAAGTTTTCGACCTAGCGGGCCTTCTGCTTGATTGCGCCCTAACTTTTTCCTTGGTCGCCCTTACGGGTTTTCGACCTAGCGGGCCTTGTGCTTGATTGTGCCCTAACTTTTGCCTAGGTATTCTTTAATGATTGTCGACCTAGCGGACCTTTTGCTTGATTGTGCCCTAACTTTTGCCTAGGTCTTCTTTGATGATTATCGACCTAGCGGGCTCTTATATGATCCTGATTTTTGCCTGAATTGTTGTTGGAAACCGGAAAGACCTTTTCTGATCGTGACTTTGTCGATTCATTATTTTGAACTTTAACCCTACTTTTGCCTGGATTATTTTTTGCTTTTAGTCCAGCAGGCTTCTCTTCTTCATGAATTTTATGTTTCGACCTTGATTTTGCCTGGATTATTTTTTACTTTAATCCAGCAGGTCTTCTCCTTTCTCTTGAATTTTGTGTAGTTGAATATCGATCTTACCGGGATCATTTTGGGCTTCCAATTCAGCGGATCTTTTCTTGCATCCCTGATTTTGCCTGGATTTAAACTTGGTTCCAGCGGGATATTTTTATTTTGAATGGTGATGTAGAATCCGTGGTTGTTTATCCTACTTCCTCATTGGGCTTTTCTCTTTTAGATCGATTAATTCGACGTTCAAGATTATTTATTACAGCACTGACATTCTCACCAATTGGTATTTATTGTTTTGGTGTAGGAATAGAAAATAGGTTGAGTGATGAAAAGGATGATAAATTTTAAGTAAAGTCAAAATGTAAAGCACGTGCTCAAGTAATATGAAAAATGTAACTTTTGCATTATTTATTGAGATTTATTTACAAAAGATTAACTTTGAAAAGTACGACAATTTTGGATGAGTATCCTCGATAGCTTGATTTGTACAATGCAACTTGTCGTGCTTCTCCCATCTTTTCAGCTGGTCGATGGGCTCTCGTGATTTGGCGACGGATTGTTTTCTGTATTAGGAGCAAGCCTCCCAAAATCCAGCCACTTTGCATTGATTAAGCTTTGTACTTTTCGTTTCAAAGCTAGGCAATCCTCAGTAGAATGACCAATAAATCCTGCATGGTAATTGCATCTGGCGTTAGGATTGTACCAATTAGGATATGGTGGCTCTTGAGACTTTAGAGGATAAGGCGCAACCAGGGAGCTTTGAATCAGCCGAGGTAGCAAATCAGTATAGGAGATTGGAATAGGGTCAAATTGGACCGGCTTCTTCTCCTTTTTCTG
Source organism: Canavalia gladiata (assembly GCA_037954105.1). Lineage (NCBI taxonomy): Eukaryota > Viridiplantae > Streptophyta > Magnoliopsida > Fabales > Fabaceae > Canavalia > Canavalia gladiata. Next base: position 67,517,244 of record CM075658.1, read on the forward strand.
GCTTTGGTTAGGATTCTGGCTTATGGCTTGTGTTTGGGCCGTGTATGGCGTTGGTGGCCAGACTTGTGTCGGGTAATTGTAAGTAGGAGGGTATGGTGTTTGGTAGGTGGTAGCGATGTATGGATATGGTATGTAAGGTGTGTATGGTGTATATGGTGTGTATGGTGGTGGTCGGAAGCCAACTAGACCATAAGGCGCCATCTGTGGAGTATATTGGCCTTGACCTGAAGCCATGTTGCAGGTCTCGCCTGTTTTCTTCCCAGATCCACTGGAAATGCTGACTACGCCTGCAGACTTTTGCATGATCTTTCCACGGCGCATGCCACCTTCAATCCTTTCTCCAATGATGACGACATCAGAGAAGCTAGAAGTCACACTTCCAATCATCTTGTCATAGAAAGGATTTTAGAGTGTATCCACGAACATGCTGACCATCTCTTTTTCGGATAAAGGAGGTTGTACCTGAGCAGCTAACTCCCTCCATCTTTGAGCGTATTACTTGAAGGTTTCTTCTTCTTTCTTGGCCATATTCTGGAGCTGAGTCCGATCAGGGGCCATCTCCGTATTGTACTGATACTGCTTTGTGAAAGCCTCGGCAAGGTCTCTCCATGAACAAATGCGTGTCCGCTCCAGTTGAGTGTACCAGTTTGCAGCGGCCCCTGTTAAGCTGTCTTGAAAGAAATGGATGAGTAGCTTCTCATCGTAGGTACATGCAGACATCTTCCTGCAGTACATAGTCAGGTGTTTCTTTGGACAGCTGGTTCCTTGATATTTCTCGAATTCAGGAACCTTAAATTTTGGAGGGATGACCACGTCTGGAACTAGGCACAGATTAGCTGCATTTTTGGCTTCATAAACGCTTCCCTCGATCGCCCGGATTCTATCTTCTAGGATTCTCCACTTTTCAGTATCCTCATTTGAAGGATGGATTGGATGTTCCTCTAGCATATGGTGAGCTTGAGAAAATGGTATGTACATATGGTGAGGCCCTTGGGTGAACAAAGGATTCGTTCCCCCAACAGCCGTTTGGTAGGCTTGTGGAATGGTGTTTGGCGGTAGGTTATGTGTTTGGGTTTGTGTTTGAGCTTGTGTTTGGGGTAGTGTATGTGTATGGTGGTGAGGAAACCCATAATAAACCCCTTCGGTTGGTGGAGGCATGGTTAATGTTAAAGAGTTTTGTGGAGTGAACCCAGGAAGATATGATGGGTCGTTTGGTTCTCCTGGTAGAGATTCCCTTGCCTCTTTTTGTTTGGATGATTGGATGGCCTCCATCAACTTGGCCATCTGTTCCTTTAGAGATTTGACCTCATTTTTCAGTTCCTCGTTTTGTCTCTCCAACTCATCCATGATTCTTGATTTGGAACGGGTTCTATAAGGATGCTGAGAAAGTTGTCTTGTCTTCAATTTTTAATCTTTCTGTTAAATTAAAAATTAATTTTTGAGAAACCATGTGAATGCCAAAATCAATGAATGATAAAAATGTTAATGCTTCAGTGAATATTAAAATGAGGGAGGTGGGGATAATTTTCAAAATCGATGATAAACTTATTTAGCAAATAGATGAATGCAATGTTGGATGCACAAATAATTAGAGGTTTGAAAGTTGATGATCTGTTGCTTTTATTTATTTTGGCTTATTTTTGGATTTTTAATAGTTTTGGTATTATCTTTTTGTTTTGCTAAAAAAAAATAAAAATAAATCACATTTTGGTTTTGCTAAAATTTCCCTAAGTTTTCTTTCAAACATAAAAGCATTTTTTGATTGATTTTTTTTTAAATTTCCTTCCCCTTTTTTTTTTTTATTTTCCATAATCTGTTTATTTTAGTAATTTAATTTTCTATTTCTTTTTTCGAATTTTCTAACTCTCCTCTGCTTTTGGGTTTGTATATGTTTATTTTCAAAAATCTTAGTTTGAATTGGTTTAGGCAAAAATTTGCCCCAGTTTCACTTATTAGTATAAGCGATTATTTTTTTGAATTTTCTTTAATTTTTTGATTTCATTTGTCAAATCTGTTTATTTTCTTCCTTTTTTAGTTTTCAATTTTCTTTGGTTTTTTTTTTCTAATCTAAATCAATTTCAAATCTTAATATTTTGTGTTTTTTTCCAAAATAAATATGTTTTTTTTTCAAAATCTTTTATTGCTTTCTCCTGCTTCTTTTTTCACTATGCTCCCTTATTCGGAATAATTGTATACAAGCAATATATGCATGAATTAGTATATGCCAACATTACAATAGGAGTGTGTACCCTTTACGTGTCCTAATCCAAGGTTCCCTGTCCTATGGATCTAGGATGTCTAATTTATGTATCTCGCCAAAGGTAGGTCATAATCCTGGGGTATAAAGGTCACTAGAGCCAAGTTCCAATTCCATAGTGTTGACTGCAACCGTAGAGAACGCTACTGGTTTCAGGACACTGGAAAAGGACGCACTCTAGCTGGGGTTTTCGTGATAGCCTACCGGGACGTGCATCGCTGGTGGCACCACTAGACCCCTCTATTCCTAAGTTTCGCTCAGACCCGGGTATAGGGCCCCACTCATGATAAATGCGTATGCAATGTATGAGGGCACAGAAGCAATTGAGATACCTGCAATTGGGGAAATTGTACAGATATATATAGTAATTTAATGTTCGTCTACCCTAAGGTTTATACAAAGAATAAACAAACAAAAAAAACAAGAATAAATCAACAAATAAATAACATGCAATAATTAAATCATGCACATAAACAGTGAAGGGATTAATTATAATGCACACTCAAATAAAATGGGCTTGACTCTCTAGGTTCCCCAGTGGAGTCGCCATCTGTCATAACCGTAATTACGACGAGACGACGGACTCGCTAAATTTTGAAATGAATTAATTTGATTGTGGAGCCGCCACCAAATTTTTGTTTTAAGGGAAAAGATTTGGAAAAACCCTAACTCAAGGATGAGATTCGAAGTTTGGGAGTCGGTTACGAGTAAGGAAGGTATTAGGCACCCTACTCGCCCGTTCCAAAGAACGGTATCCTTAAACTGAGTGTGTGATATTTTGAAAACTGTTTGATCCCTTAAAATAGAATAGAAAATAAATAGGTTTATAAAAAATAACCTGACAGGACTTGATCCTGCTCCTACGTATTCCCTGGTGCAATGGGAAACTTAAGGCTTACGTAGTTCTGGTTAAGAGACTTGATCTCTCCATTGGAAGGTGATGAAGAGCTGATTCTATGGAGGCCAAGGGCTGAATTGAATATCAGAGAGTCTCTTAGGTCCTCCCTTCAAAGGTTCTGAAAATTCCTCTTCTAAGACTCCAAGTTCTCCTCCTCCCAAGAATTTCCAAAAAAAATGAGAAAAAGCTCCTTTTCCTTTCTTGTTTGTAGGTATATATAGACACATCCCTTCTTGGCAAGGGTGAAGCTCTTTCAAAGAGCCAAAAGCCAGCTTCCTCTCTCTTAGCAAGGGTCAAGTCCTTTCCCAGGGCCAAAAGTCACCCCCTCTCTGAGAGCCAAAAGCCAACCCCTTTGATTTCAAAATTTTTGTTCCCTATTTTGATTTTTCAGCTTTTTTCTTTTTTTCAATTTTCATTTTTTTACCTTTTTTTTGTTTTTTTTTTCTATTTATCATTTTTACTTATTCTTTAATTTTCTTTTTATTATTATTTATTTATTTTATTTTTATTTTTTTTGCTTTCTGTTTTCTGTATTTTCTGCTCTCTGTTCTTTCTGTTTTTCAGTTTTACATCTTTTCAAATTTTTAATTAAATTAACTTTTGGTTAATTTTAATGATTGGGGGCCTCGGACATAATTGAGTGTTTACAATTGGTATTTATTGTTTTGGTGTAGGAATAGGAAATAGGTTGAGTGATGAAAAGGATGATAAATTTTAGAAGTAAAGTCAAAATGTAAAGCATGTGCTCAAGTGATATGGAAAACGTAATTTTGTATTTATTCATTGCTGTTTATTTACAAAAGATTAACTTTGAAAAGTACGACAGTTTCTGGATGGATATCCTCAATTTGTACAAGGCACCCTGTTGTGCTGCTCCCGTCTCTTTCAGCTAGTTGACGGGCTCTCGTCATTTGGCCATGAATTATTTTCTGTACTAGGAACAAGCCTCCCAAAATCTAGCCATTTTGCATAAATCAAGTTTTGTACTTTAGGCTTCAATGCTAGGCAATCCTTAGTAGAATGACCAATAAATCCTGCATGGTAGTCGCATCTGGCATTAGCATCGTACCATTTAGGATATGGTGGCTCTTGAGGTTTCAGAGGATAAGGCGCAACCAACGAGTTTTAGATCAGCCGAGGTAGTAGCTCAGTGTAAGAGATTGGGATAGGGTCAAATTGGACGGGCTTCCTCTCCTTTTTCTAGCTTTGGTTGGTATTTTGGCTCATGGCTTGTGTTTGGGTTGTATATGGTGTTGGTGGTCGGACTTGTGTCGGATAGTTGTAAGTAGGAGGGTATGGTGTTTGGTATGTAGCTGCAATGTAAGAGTATGGTGTGTAAGGTGTGTATGGTGTATATAGTGGTGGTCGGAAGCCAGCTGGACTATAGGGTGCCATTTGAGGAATGTATTGGCCTTGATTAGAAGTCATATTGCAGGCTGCTTTCTCTGCAAAATTGGAAGAAATTTTTGCTCAAAGGAGGGTGAGGGAGGAATCAGAGTAAGCTCAGGAAGGGTTCCTCGCTCGTCGATTCCGAATTCGAATTAGAAGCTCTTTGGGGGATTATCGCCGGAAAGGGAAGTACAGAGATCACCGACTTCGCCTTCTTGTGGCTTCACAGAGGTTAGTTTTATCACCATTCTTGGATTAGGATTCAATGCACCAGTATATTAGAGAGAATTCTTGAACTGATTCTGTGGTAATCTTGAATTGTATTCGGATAATTTCTGCTTAATCTTCAAGAAAGATTGGATTGCTTCTAATCATAATTGAACATGTTAAACGCGACCCCTTAACAAAGAGAATTGAGCGAGAAAAATCGGCACCCTGTGATAACGAATGCGTCCTCACAGAGTGCACGCAGTTCATGAGTTAGTTTTACACTGTATACCAAAAAAAAAGAACCGAATTTTGTCGTATGCAGGAGGAGAAATGTCCATCTGTAAGACTTATTAGAAGCAAAGAGGCAATCAGGTTAGCCTTTTATTTTTTGATAGGCAAAACATAAAGCATGGGGAACAACTCAACTGGTGGAGCGCTCATTCCCCCATAGTCCGAAGACTGGGTTCGACACCCATGAAGCACAATGTGCGTATTTTAATTTGCACCATCAAACCCTTATTATGCAGCCAGTTAATAGGATGATCATACATGTTGATGCTTCCCACCCTTTTGGCACATAAATCAGTTTAGGGGAATGACCTTATTACCCCTAGCAAAAACTCAAAATGCCTAGTCTACCTCAGGACAAGTAATTACCTTAATACCCTCAGAAAATAATAAAAATTACAGAAATTCATAAAAATAATTAAAAACTGCAGAAAATTCAAAAATTAATAAAAAAATAATAAAAATTCCAGAAATTCATAAAAATAATAAAAATTACAGAAATTCATAAAAATAATTAAAAACTGCAGAAATTTCAAAAATTAATAAAAATTTCTAGAAATTAATAAAAAAATTCAAAATTTACAGAAGCCTACTGATTTGTTGTTGACCAAGTACTACCATAAAATTTACCATATATTTTAGAGCATTTTATAGATAAAATCTTTTAAAATATTTATAAAAAATACTTTAAAATAAAGTAATAATTACAATAAAATAATACTTTTAAAACATTTGAAATAATAAATACTTTAAAATGTTTTACTTTTACAACATTTAAAATAATAGGTGTTTTAAAATATATATTTTTTTAAAATTATTTTATATTTAGAGTGTTTAGAATTATAATGATTTTAAAATATAATTATACCAAACAACATTGCTCTTAATAAAAAACTTTCTTTTTTATATCCATCATTCACCTCCACACCCACCTTCCATATTTGTTACAAATCTTCAATTAAAGGAGCCAAATATATATCAATATTATTTCCTGGTCTTTTAGGTTTAGAAATTAACATGGGTAACATTATAAACTTACGTTTCATGCATAACCATACAGGTAGGTTGTAAATAATCAAAATCATTAATCATGTGCTATGAGAGTTACTTTGAAGGCTATATGGGTTCATTCCATTAGTAGACAATACAAGGCGTAAGTTTCTTGGTTCTTGCCCAAAATCAGGATAGTAGTGGTCAATTTTGCTCCACTGAGGAGAAATTGTAGGATGCTAAAGCTTGCTATCCTTAATTCTATTATCTGCATGTCATGTCAAGTGTTTGCATCTTCAAGACTATGATACATGCTCCTAAATCTCAGTATTATGAGAAAATATCAAACAACCTTCATTAGTGTTAATTCTTTCTTCCTATATCACATGACATTACGTTTAGGACAAATTTTTAAACAAGAATATTCATTTCTAAGTAAAACACAATCATTGAGATAGGGATATATCATTTCATAGCTTATACCAATAATGCATAACATTTTTTAGCCTCATATGTTTGACCAGGAAATACATTATCCTTTGGTAAAATATATTTAAAAAGTATAAGTAACTTTGTGAAGCTTTTATTAAACCATCCATTTCCAGTTTTTAAGTTATATAACTTTAAAGTTGCTAACAATATTAAGTATTTTATACAACCATTGTACAACAATTTCTCAGCATCATTCACCAACCTATCAAATATTTTAGAAAAATCTCAAAGATTCTCTTTTACTACACTTTCAATCTTATCCACTATAAAAATTTTCATTATATTATTGTTGACATAAATGATTTAATAAAACCCTGGAACACTAATATGTCATATATATATATATATATATATATATATATATATATATATATATATATACTATAGTATATATATATATATATATATACTATAGCATATGAAAAACTTAAGTAAATACATCATCCTCTCGAACAAAAACTATATTAACATTAAACAGGGATGCAACCAAGTATGGTATATAGTATATACTTAATCAAAAGCATCCTTGACAATTATGTTTTAGGTATTTTATTGATTTTTTTTTGTCCTTAATCAATTATTGATTACTTTTAGATGCATCTATTATTTCACAACCTATTTGTCCTTAATCAATTATGGATTACTTTTAGATGCATTTCTTGTTTCACAAGCTAGAAAATTTAATTGCAAACAATTGTTTATATAACAACCTCAAAATTAAATGCAAGAAAATTACAACCAAAATGTTGCTAACATAAATATAGTAGTAAACCTTATTATTTTGGCTCACTTATGACTATAATTGATAGCTCAAGGGCTTATCCACCATCTATTAATAGTTGGCAACTTCACAAAAATTAAGTCCCACATATTCATAGTGACATTGGCATGCTTTTGCTATGTCCAATAATAAAATGAATTTTTCATTATTGGTATTAATCAATTGTTAAAGAAACCTAATAGGCTAGATAAAAAGCTTTTAGTATAACTCAGATAAATAGCAATTCAAGTGACTTTAAGCAAATGGGTAAAATTAATCATATTTTTACAAAAAAAATAATTAATTTCACATAAATAATTGTATATAATTAAATTTAATTTAACACTTCTTACAAAAATTATGCAAATTAAATTACTAGATCTAGATAGCTTGCATAAGTTTGTGTAATCTTTGTTTGAAGGATTAAATGCCAACCTCCATAATAGGAACTACAAGTTGGAGAAGCTTAAGAATCCAAGAGGCTCCTCAATAGGAGTAGTAGCTAAAGTACAAGGTTGATACATCTTTTTTACCACCTTTTCTAATTTGAACATAAGCTACTTAATATTTTACTGTTTTTATTTTTTGGTCTTATTTTCTTTCAATTTTTTTCGAAGAACACATTATTTAATTTACTTATCTAACTGTTGAAAAGGTTAATAATCAAGGATTATTGCAAGTCTTATTTCTTTAATAGGTAAGAAAATACAAAAATTTTAAACATGACAAGGGCACACTAAAAAGTAAAGCCAAAAGAATGGAGGTGGAAATACAATTTTACCAGCATAACTTTAAAAAGTAAAGCCAAAAGAATAGAGGTGGAAATACAATTTTACCAGCATAACTTTAAAGTAAACTTAAGGAAAAGAATATTACTATTATATGATGATTATGTAGTAATAGAATAAAAACGGATGGTTAAGAAAATTATGGTGAAATTGGATAAAGTTATAAGGGAAACAAACTTCCATATCTTTTCATAATTGAATTTATCTGTGCTGTTTTGCCTTTAAATTTTTTACTCTTTTTTTTTATTTTTATATTTATTTTAAATAATTTTGGTGAGCTCAAAAGTTTGGATTCAATTATTCTTTTAAATCTTGTAGAAATAGTCTGTGGGAACGATACTGAGGGTTTTTAATATACCTTTCTACACCAATAGGTGCACTTGCTTGTTGGTAAAACTTTGTATACACAGGAAACACACAACAGGATTTTGGCACCATTATGAGGGCCTATTCCCCAACAATCTTAGAAGTTTGGGTTTTGATTGCTTGAGACACATATATATATATATGTTATTTTTAAAAAATAATATATATATATATATATATCCTTACGTAGAATTTTTTCCTATGTTAACTCATTTTTGAGCTCCTCAATTACAGTTTAATCTTGAGATAGAGAAAACTACTAGAAGATTGAGATGAGAAACCAAAAGAAGAAAAACGACAGTGCAAAGAGGAAAGATATTATTGGGTTACATGGTCCCAAGTGATGAAGGCCTACAGAGCAACATATCAATCCCAACACTTGAATATGTTCTTAACTTCAAAATGAATCCTCTCCTAATCAACATAATTCAGAACTCTTTTCATTTTGGAGGGATGGTCTCAAATGAGCCACATATCCATATTAGAAAATTCCTAAGAATGAAAACACCATCAAAATGAAAAGTGTTATGCAAGATGTCATTATATTACAATTGCTCATTTTCCATCACTAAAAAAGGTGAACGATTGGCTAAAATCTTTGCTGAAACTATCCATCAGTACTTGAGAACAATTACAATGTTTATTATTGATGCAATACTTTCCACAATTAATGTAGTCGAGAATCATAATGGAGATTGCTAGCTTCACTCAGTACGAGAATGGGTCCTTGTATAAGACTTGTGATAGATTTCAGAGCCTTCTTCGGAGGTGCCCACATCATGGGTACCAAATACCTCATTTTGTGCATATCACTTAACAACAGTATTTCCTAAGCCAATATATTTTTTCATTTATACATCATCTGATGGAGGTATCCTACATTGTCCCCTAGAGGACAAATGGACAATCATAAGGAACTTGATCGTTAATAGCAACCAATGGAGATTTGCTAATAAACATGTAAGGAGGAAGGACTTCCAACTAGTACGAATGTATTAAAGTTGACCATACTGCTATGATAACCAGTCAAATAGAGGCTTTAAATAAAAATATAGAGGAACTTACGCAAGTACAAACACAACTTACCTTACTCGTCCAAACTCTAGTTGTATTTGAGCTTAACTGTATACTCTTTGTGGCTCCATAAGCCACGATGATGAAAGATGCATGGTTGAAATTCATATGGTTCAACAAAATGAGGAGGTTAACTATATGAGGAACACTTAAAACCCCTCTTGGAAGAATCATCCTAATCTTTCTTCAAAATATTTACAGATCTCCTCATGCACAGAACCAATGAAGTTATAGGAAAGAAAGGAAGGAGTCAATATCTTTAGAATCACAATTCCAAAATATGGAAGCACCACTCCAAACCATAAAAACACAGATGTCTCAATATGGAAATCAACTAGGATAGATCCTTAACCTTTTGACCTAGCGATTGTTTGATACTTTACCTAACTAATTCAAGATGAACACAAAGGAGCAAGTTAATCCGATTACTCTTAAGAGCGGATAGAGATGGAGATACCTATGAGAAAAGAAAAGGAATAGATGATTGTATGATTGCCTAATTAACAAAAGTATAAGGTAAACTGAAACTAAAGATTTTTTTATGATCAATCAAAATCCTTGATTTCTAACTGATTATTAATTTAACAAGTCTAAATATTTTTTATATCTCTCTTAATTGTATATCTTGCATGTTCATTGAGGTAATAACTTAAGGGAAAAAATATTGCTATGGCATAATCATTGGATAATAATATAATGAAAATAAATAGTTAATAATTAACTTTAAATCATTCATATAAAAATTAAGATGAAATTAAATAAAATTATAAGGAGAACCAAAATTTCATACTTTTTTATAATTGAAATCATGTTTGTATTTTTTTATCTTTAAATTTCTACTTTTATTTTTCTCTTTTTATATTTATTCTAAATATTTTCAAACAAATTTTCTTTAGTAAACTTAAAATTTTGAATTTAATTATTCTTTTAAATTTTTTTAAAATAATTTATATAGAAACGATATTAAAGGTTTAAAATACTCTTTCTACATTGCGGATATATTTACCTATGAAAAAAATTTATACGTATAGTAAACATATAATAAGAAAAAAATAATAATAAATGAGACAAAAATAATAAAAATAACTCTCAGCACATAAAAATAAAAATAATAAATTAGCTTAGAAAAACAAACATTAATAAGATTTCAAAAATGAGAATGAATCTAATTTTAAAATATCCTACTTACAAGAAACTATGTTTTCAAAGTATCGAATAATAAAATTCAGTAATGAATCATTACTGAGCATGAAAAAAAATGGTGAAAATAACTTTATGTACCTAAGAGAAAAAAAAAAAATCAACTAACTTGAAAAACACAGCCGGGATTTAAAAAGAAAAAAATCAAAATAAATCTGATATAAAAAAACATATTCATAGAAATATAGTCTTTCAAAATATTTGCTGATACATTTAAAAAATATGAAAATGTACTGTTGTGACCAGCACAAGACAAATATTTTAAAATACTTATTATATTTTAAAACTTATTATTAGAAACGTTATAAAAATAAAAAATTATATTTTAAAATCCTTATAATTCTAAATGTTGTAAAGATAAAATAATTAAAAATAATTAGTATTTTAAAACATCTATTATTTTAAACATTGTAAAAGTAACGTTTTAAAGTATTTTATTTTAAATGCTGTAAAGTAATATTTTATTGTAATTATTACTTTATTTTAAAGCATCTTTTATAAATATTTTAAAAAATGACATGAATTAGTTTTTAAAGCATTTTATCAATAAAATATTTTAAAATATATTCTATAATAGGAAAATTTTATGGTAGTAAACGTTAGTTGATATAAATCTCTGTCATTTACTTAACAATACTTAATTAGCAATTAAATATTTATGCTTTATTGAAATTGAGTAATTTTTTCTTCCATCTTTAGTATTTTACACTTTTTCTAGTCACCGCTTTATCTCACTCATCCACTTAATTACAATTAAATGGTGTTGCCTACGCTATTTGTTGTAACTATGTCAATTTTGCTACCATTATTTCAACTCATGCCCCCACTATATTTATACATGAGGAATTGATTGACACACTCATTGCATTGAATTAAGAATTCTGAGAAGGAAAATAAATAGATTTAAAATGGAGGCCATACTCATCATTTACCTAACGCCATTCGTAATTATCTCCATATTTTGAAAGTCATCTTTTCTCTTAAGTTGTTTCTAAACATTGATTTTGGCTTCCTTCTTAAGTTTGTCCTTCTTCATTTCTGGCTTAAGTTTTTGATATTGCACTCAATAGCCCGGTAGTTGTTAATTTTTGTTTAAAATAATTCTGCGCTTTTATATATTTTTTTTTAAATTATACTTTTTATTCAACCATCTTTGCACTTCTTTTTTTTGTTTGGGTTATGATTTTTTATTTCTAACATCTATCATTTTCACCCAGATTTTGATAAACAAGTTTCATAATACTATTTTGCCGCCAAAGAAGATGGGATGAACATTTAAGATTAATTGATCATGAACTGATATTTTATATTTGAAAATTTTTAATTTATGTATTATCTCCGAATTTTAATAAAAAAACTTTCCTTTGTCATAATTTATTCATGTATGAGTAAATGTTAATATTAACAGTTATATAGGATAAAGTTGAGTCATGTGTTGAAATTTTAATATGTTTTGTGCTGGGTATTTGTTCAGTACTCTGTAGTTTATGTGATAAAACAACCATAATCTATTGTTTATATATTTTTTATAAAATGAAATTGAGATTAACTTGTGGAATTATATTGATCGACCCAAAGAGTAATGTTAGTACGGTAACATTCTAACAAAGAGAAGGATGTGGTTATTTTAACGGTGTAGTTGAAGATCTCATGAGATTTTATAATTTTGAAAATAATCATATGATGGAGTTTAATTGCATATTCAAAAACCATCTTAGAATTAGATTTTTAACGATTTTTTAATTGAAATCGAATATCCTCATCGAAATGATGATGAAATGATTTAAGTAGATAATAATCTTGTTGATCAAAATAAGGTGAATGCTATCCATAATCCTTTGAATGTATATCTAAAGTAAATGTTATACATGAAGACAATGTGGATGTTAAAAATGATCCAGATTTACCTGATGTAAATTAAGAAAATGTGGTCATTTGAGATTTATCCTTTACAGGATCACCGGCATATGAAAATCAAGTTTTAGGAAGTCAACTTCATCAATTTGCTTTGTCATTTATTTTTTAATTCGGTTAATCTATTTTTCTTTGCTTTCTTCTGTATACTTTTTGAAATTTATTCCTGCAGAGATTATGTTTGCTTATTTGATACGAGGAGGTTTAATTTCATTGTTGTGATTGATGAAGAATATTTCACTCATTCCTACACACTTGAACATAAAGAAAGGATTGATTCTAAATTTTTACATGAGTAGAGGAGGATATGAATGCATATTCAAGCAAATCCACTAAATTAATTTACAAATTCAACGTATGAATTGTATCTGTTGGAAGATGTAATTTGTATGCATGAAATGAACAGTTCTATAGTTAGGTTTTGTAATGCCTTTTTTAAGAACGTTTTATGTTTTTGAACAAGCTTCGAAACATAGACAAGTACATATATGTATTAAACAATTTTGTGTTTTTAATGATAGGTAATGAAAGAGTTTTCATAATTTTATATTATATTCTTTAATTTTTAACATATTGTCTAAATCTAATGAAAATTCCTTGTATATGGAAAGATATATCATTCAATGAGATGACAATATATTTAAATATTGTAAAGTTAAGTGTTTAAAATTAAGAAAATATGTAATTTCCTTAAATTAAGAGGAGCGCTTATATCATGCTTTATTAAAGGACATTGTTGAAAGAAATAAAGCATATAGTAAATCAAAATTAAAGTAAAGTATATTTTGTTTTTTTAACAATGTTCCATTAAATACATTATGGTAGGATATCTAAGTTTATTTTTAAAATCAAAAAATAAATTATAGAATAATATACTATAATAAAATGTTGGAATATACTATATGCCATGTTGAAATTGCTATATAGGCATGCTTATACGTAGATGAAGAGGAGAAAAACACATCAATAGTTCTAGTTATTTATTGGATAAGTAAGTGAACCTAATTGTTTATATTTTACCTCTTATTTATTTTGAGAATTACAACACATAATGGCAGAAGAATTACAACACCTTATATTTTTGTTGGAATTCATTATTAGTTTTTCTCTTCTACTTTGCTATAAAATGCTAACATGGAAATCATTCTGAAGTTCCTAATCAGTATATATTTGGAGATTAGGCTGAATGATATGAAGATTAGACTGACTGATAAGTTAAGCTTCATTAACAAACATATATCTTCATTCTTTAATAATTTTTTCAAGTTTCAGTAATCATTATATTTTTCTTTTGAATTGATTCTACTCTAATGATTTTTTTTTATATAGTTTTCTCATAAGAAAACAAATCAGTTTACATCACTAAAAAATATTGATGCTACAAGAATTGATTAAAAATTAAGAATAGGCATAATATATCTATTAAAATTTTAATATATGATTTTTTTAAAATAAACAAGAGGTAGGGATGAAAATAAGTTGAGCTAACTTTCAATGTTGAAGCTTAATTGTTTAAAAATTTTGAGGTTTGAATTTAAGTTTGTTACCTGTTAAAAGTTCTCTTTATTTTGACCTGACTTGATTTAAAGTTTATAAGATATACAGGTCTGTTTAAAAATCTATATTTTAACACTGATCAATAAATAGACTTAAACATATATAAATGATTGATTAAAAAGGATTGCAAACTTAAAACCTACAAGATAAAAAGATCATTAAATAGACCTAATATATATATATATTATGTAAATAAAATATATTAAAATAAATATTGTATAAATATAATATATTAAAATAAATATAATAAAAATAAATATATAATATATGAAGATAAATAGATCCCTAAACAGATTAAATATGTTTTTTTTATAAGCTTAAACCTGGTTTGTTTATCTAAAAAAACTTTTTAATAAATTTGAGTCTATCTATTTATTAAATAAATCAAATCAAATGATGCTGTAAATGAGTCAAATTGTAAACCTTTATGAAAAGATTTTATTTACTTTCGTCTTTAACAAAAAAAATATTGACATAATATTAGTTGATGAAAAAGTTAGTATATTATTCAATCTTTGTCAATAATTAAACCCTAATATTATCTCTCTTTGTTTCTATAATACATATATAGATCATGATTTATGGAAATTAATTATTAAACTTGAACATGTATATTATTTAATAATATTTTATAAAATACAAGTTTCATTAATTTAATTATTAAATTATATAATAATATTTTTATATTTAATTTTAAATAATTTATACATATATAATAATATTTTTATCATAATGTATATTTAATTTTAAAAAATTTATATATTTTTAAGTATATTATTCAACAATTTATGTTTGCTTATATTTTAATAATATATTAAATATTAAAATAAAATTATATGATGAAATATTTATTTATTTTATTTTTTAGTTAATTTTATAAATATAATTTATTGGATAAAAAATTTTAAATTAATAATTTAATTGGTGAATTTTAAATTTATAAAATTCAATCTCAACAAATTCTAAACTATATATATTCTCAACAAATTTTAAATTTATTTTCATCTAGTGTCCCATTTTTTTAGCAAATTTGACATGAAACTTGAGAAAATAATATATTAGATACTGATAAAAAAAATATTTTAACAATGATAAATTAGTTGGAAACAAATAATTGTAGGTAAATTTAATAATATTTTAAAATTTTTAAACTTGTCTTAAATATTTAAAATTATCTACAATTTTGATAAATTATGGATAAATAAATGGGTAGTAATGATTTTTCTATATTACACCACATTCATTTTTTTTCTTGTTTTATCTTATTTGCATGCTCATTCATTCTCTTTTTAATTTTTGGTTCTATATTTCTGAAAATTTTTTAAAGTAAATAATATTTCCATTTACAAGGTAAGCAAATTTTTGTTTAGGTTTTTTTTTTTAATAAAAAAATTCTCATTTTTATCTTCAAAATAAAAAATATTATTTTTATATTCTGTTCCTTTCAGGATAAGCTCAACATTATTTTTTTTTTCTAATTTTTAATTAACTTGTAATTTTTTTTAATTTCATGTAATTACTTTATAATTTGATTTTTTTATATATTTAATTTATTGATTAATTGGTGAATAATGATTTATTTAAAAAAATTTGTTTCAAGAAGTAAAGTACTGAAAAGCCAAGTACAACTAAATGTGTATTTACAAATTTAATAATTATTCAGTGAATATTTGAAATCAAAATAAATATAATTGTGTAGTCTCAATCCTATGTGTATTTGAGAATCAATATGTAGCTTTATTGTAAATTTTACATGTTTATGTATTTTAATTTTGTTGTATATTTATATTTTATAATGTGATTATTTTGTGTGGCTTTTATCTTTATATTGAAATTAATTTAAATTAAAAATTGTTAATATTATCTTTTAGAATTATAACTAGATTTATTAACTACAAATTATTTGATAAAATAATTAAAAAAAATTGATGATATAAATAACTTAAAAGAAAATAAATTATTTGTACAGCTGAACTTCCAAATTAGATGTATTTATACATACATCGAGAAGAATGATTTTAAGATTGACAAATTCTAATGTGCCTTAAATAGGAGTAAGACAGTGTTTTGTCTGCTGGACTGGAAACTATTAAGATATTGAAAAGGGTAATGTTTAGAGGAGGAAGAGTCGTTAGGAATTAATTCTGATGAGATTTCTCATCTTTGATGATTGGATTCCTTCGTTCTTACTCTTAATCTATCCTTCTTCTCGTATGTGTGAATAGATACGAATGTTAATAACTAGTTAGCTGTTGTAATCTAATAGTAAAGAAGAAAGGTGGAATGTTGAGTCTGAAAAATAGACAAAGCCTTGACAAGGTTAAGGTTGGATTTAAGAGGAAGATTTTTTTTGGAATAATTATTTATAATTGAGATGGTGTAGTCAGGTTCTTGTAATGATAAATCTTATGCAACAAATAAAAAAATACCTATTCAATTAGATAAGTATCTTGATCATTATTCTAGGATAATACTTCTACGTGGATATTTAGAGTATTAAATGGCTTAACTTTTTGTTAGAGGCAAATTAGGCTGAATATTTTTAACTTTTGGGAGGTAGGATAAATGTGATATGAATTTGACTAATTATAGAATAAGGTTGTTGTCATTATGTATTAATGAAAATGTTATTTTTATCTTTATTTTTTAAAGTCATGATTAATTTGATTGTATATTTAGTTGAAGAAACTAAGTTTGGAGGTCTAGTCCAATACATGTGAGTGTATCCTACCAAGAAATATCTAGAAATTTTATGTGTATAACAAAGTTTAACTTGAAAGGTCAATAACCGAGGGTTATATGATTGAACAAGTTTTACCTGTTTAGCTCAAGATATTTAAAAAAATTAAAACTATTTTCAATCAATTAGATCGTTTTAATGATCAACCTGATGTTTCATCTAATGCAAGCACTTTGTTTTTCTTAATTACAAGCATGTCATGAATTGAAAAATTGTAAATACATCAATCTATTTTTTTAGTAAGTAGTCTTAATTTAATAGTTATTTTAATAGATCTCCTCTTAAATTGTAACTATAATATTATTATATATATTTCATCTAAGAAATTTAAAGATACTTCAAAAAAAATTAGTGAGCCACACACAATCATTTATTAAGATAGAAGAATGATTTATAAAGAGTTTGTTGAATGAATTTCTTGTTGTGTATGCATATTTACACCTTTGAGGTTTAATTCTTTTGTACAATTTTTGTCTTAATATATGTCATTTGTTTATTTTAGATAAATGGATCAAATGGACCTTATTCAGATGATAATTCTTAATTATAGGTCCAATCAGTTGTTGAACGCGACATAGTATGACAATGTTAATGGATTCAAGTTTCATATTTTGGAATGAGATGAAGGGCTTAAAACATAAAATAGTGGAGTATTTGGTAAAGGTAGGACAAGGAGATAAACAAGTAGAAAAGATAATCAAATGTATTTTAGTGGTATGCTTATGAAAAATTGGTAGATAGCATTGAGATAAACTACCATAATGGATTCTCATTTACTTTGTCCAAATGCAGGTGGACTAATATAACTATTAATCATAAAAGGACTATAACTGATGACTTAGGATTTACATTAGTAAATTTTTTTCGCTTCATACACTCTGATAAGCCATACATCATCCAAGTTTAATAAGCTCAAATGAGTTATTATGTGCAAGATAGGTTAGATAAAAATTAGAACATACCATAACATCTAAAGCCATAAGATTTATATGTATGGGCAGGAATGATAAAGACACTTTTCATGAATATGAACCATATTAGAAAATAAGTCTTAGAAATTTTATTTTCAAATGGGCAAGTGATAGTACCATTAGCAAGATGGTATTTTTAACTATCATTTTATTTACTAATTATATTTTATTATGACATCTAAATCAATTTTATGTATTAAATTAATTATTTAACTCGTATTATTTGTTCTTACTAGGATCCTTAAAGATGAAGCGAATTTTCAATAAGAAATCTAATACACAACCATTAAGGACTCAGGATGGATCTTTTACCCAAGTTTCAGCCACCCCTTAACACTCATAGTATTTAACCTCCTCTTACACATGTCTTTGGTCAAGTATGATACCTTCATCTACACCTTGGCCAAGTATGATGTCTCCATATGCAGAATAACCAAGAGAAAACGACAATGAAAGTGATGAGAAATCCAAAATATCACTGCAACATGAAACACATAAGGCCTAGCTTGTTTATGTATGCTACGTGCCAAACGTGAGTATAAAACTCTTGTCAAGTTTTACCAACAGACAAATATACCCATCAGAGTAGAAAGAGGGTATTTTAAACCTTTAGTACCAATTCTATAGAGACTAGTCTAACAATTTATGCTTAAAATTTGAACCTTGATTTTTTATGTCATGAAAAGAATTGTTGTTTGTGAAAACAGTTAAAAAGAGATTGTCATGAAAGCAATAAAAGGAAAAAAGATAGAAAAAAGATTTCTATTATAGGAAAAATAAAAGAAGTGATGCAAGTTATGGAAAATTTATAGAACTTTGGTTTTCCTAGTGACTTTACTTGTTTTTAATCCCAACCTCCCCCTTTCTCTTCTATTCCATTACTAACTATCTACGCTCACGTTACTACTCCTCTTTGATCTGGTAGTAGTAGTAATATTCTTTCTACCTATTACCTTCCTTGATCTAGCAAGAAAAATTAATAAAAAGGGACATGCAGTTTAAAAGAATGTTAACTACATGTCAATCAATTAATTGGCTAGAAACCCAGGTTCTTGATTGATCTTCCAAAACCTTTAGGTTTAGTTATTCTATAGTTCCATCTATTGGGCGTGGTATGATCATCTTCATCCATCCAACTTACAAATTAACAAAATTGACCAGTTCCTATTAATGGACTAAACATACTACAATAACATAATTGTAATGAAGACATCATTTTAGGTAGAGGAAAAATTGGGGTTCAAATAATACACATCATAAAGGTTATCAAAGCCCCATAAAGGGAAAACTAGTTATTCATAAAGAAAACAAACATGCCATAAATATCCACAACAAAGGTATATAGGAGAAATACAAAATTATTGCTACCAACAAAGTTGGCAGCTACTCTATGTTTGCATCGCAAAAGAATTGCTTCCACCAAGATTCTATGGGAAGATTCTAGAGGAAGAACCATGAATGAAGATGTTAGACATAAGAGATAAAGGAAAAGTAGGGTCATGCCTAGAGAAAAAAGTGTCGCTCTCCTGGGGAAAGGAGTAAGCTCTCTGAGGGAAAAGATGTTGGTGCTATGAGTTATGGCTTTTGAAGCCTAATATGGTGTGTTGAGACAGAGCCTTCCTTTTAAAGCTGTAGATTCTAAGGTTTCCAGCATTGCAAATCGAGTTGCTCTAGCTTCCTTTCAGTTGTCGCAATTGTCCTAGGTTTTTTAAGCATTGCATGATTGACTGGGATGCCTCTTGCATCGTTCAAAGCTGACTAGGATGCTTTCTGCGTTACTAGGATTGATGTGTCATGACCATGCACCCTGGTGCTAACACAGTTGTACTAGTCTACTAAAAGGTATTTTTGTCCTTTTTTGAATTCTTGATGTCTTATGTCTCTTTTGTTTTCTTTTTGGTCCAAAATCTATCTATTTTTGAGTTCTCTGGTTGTTTGATCATTCCTGCAAAAAGCAGGATTATTAGGTATGATTACAAGTGAAATTATGCTCAACCAAACAGTAATTATGCTTAAAACTTGTAGATAAAGTGATAGAATGATAGTTTATCAATGTAGTTAGTGAGCATCTCAATTATAAGATTATATAATATATTTGAGTTTGAAATTCATATATGTTTGTGTAATGTTTGTCTTGTAGATGAGCATGCGACAAAAAAGATCAAACAACTTGTTGACAATGATGTTTGGTCACTTCCTTATGGTGAAAGAATTGTCTTGCAATAGAATAGTAAGGGCTACGTTGTTGCCAATAGTGAAGTATTATAAAATAGGTTCTTAGGTCTTGTTGGAAGATATCTTAAACTATTCTCTATTTTTTATACCCAATCGGAGAAAAGTTCCCAAAGATTATAAGAAATATATAATGAAGAACAATATTCAACTAAGATTTATCCTTTATATATACCCTCATTTCAATTGTATCATGGGTGCTTACTAAGTTTTATACTATAATTTCAAAGTTAAGTTTAATGTCGAGTTGGACCTTCATAAAAGTTACATCTTAAAAGTACTAAATGCAAGGTGGAGAGATAGTAGGAAAGAGTTGTGTGAACATTTAATTATATCCAAGATTAAATTATTCTTTTATCATTATTTAAAAACAAATAAAATTTATTAAATTTATTAAATTTGAAAATTAGAAATAAAAAAAACATAAAGTTTGCTTACTAGTCTTAATTGATAAAATTGAAAGTAAATTAAAAAGAAAGAGAAAATTTACAATTGGATCCAAAATTAACAAGAAGCATTTTTGGCCCAAAATCAATTATTCTGAGAAATGAAAAATAAAATAAAAATAAAAGAAAAACAATTAAAATGCTAAAAATTTCTATTGAGAGTTAATTAAGACAGTTATATAAGTTAGTTAAAAGTTGATAGAATTAGATGAGTTTACTTTCCTATAAATAAAAAAAAAATCTAAGAAAAAGGATCCATTTTTTTAAAAAATTGAAAGAATTAAAATGAAGGAAAAGCTCTTACGACTAGTTACAAGGAGGTTCAATCTCTCTTGTTGGTGACCTAGCATTTAGAGATTCAAATTCTTTTCATTCTAGTTAAATTTAGAAATCTTGAGAAGCTTTCTTTCTTTTTTTGCAAAAAAATCTAAAGTTCCATTGGCTTAAATTGAAAGTTTCCATTTCAGGTACATATTTTAAATACATTCCATTACTCTTTATTTCCATTATTTTAATAAATTATGATTAAATATGGATTTATTTTAAATACTTTCTATTGTTCTTGATTTCCACTATTTTAATAAATTATGTGCAGATGTAGATTTATTCTACTAAAAATTGAGATTACGATTCTATTTGATTTCCAATTACCTAATTTATTTTTATTATAATTTTATAATTTTGTTAAAGATTATGATTCCGTTAAATGTTAAATTACCATATTTATTCTTATTATGGCTTTATGACTTTGTTAGAAATTTTGATTCAATTTAAATACTTAATTTATTCTAATTACAATTGCGATTTTATCATTCTTTTAAACTTGGAATTACCTGATTTATCTTGATACAAA
The DNA here is from genome assembly GCA_037954105.1 of Canavalia gladiata. Taxonomy (NCBI): domain Eukaryota; kingdom Viridiplantae; phylum Streptophyta; class Magnoliopsida; order Fabales; family Fabaceae; genus Canavalia; species Canavalia gladiata. The sequence goes on from CM075658.1 coordinate 67,538,669, forward strand.
TTTCATTAAAGATTAGTAGCTTGTTATTCTATTGTGGTTCTAATTTTCTAGTGCATAAGAATCCAAAAACACAACCTATTTTCACAAATTACCTCAACACCAATACAAGCTCATACACACCAAATAGTCTAGCAAGATTCATCATACAATTACAAAGCAACCCAATCTTCCATACACTATCCAAACTTACCACCAAAAATATTAATAAAGTCCAAGTTATTCACCGTCCATAATACACATTTGTTCTTAATATATTTAAAAGACATAAGAATAATTTTTTAATAATTAACCAACATATAAAATCTAATTTCTCTCCATAATTCAGTATAAAGTCATCCTCTTCTTTTGTGATACCAATGTTTACATTCGCGAAAACAATCCAATTTTATAATATATTTTAAATTGAAAAGAATTCATAGAAAAACTTAATATTAAACTCAACCAAAATAGGTTAATATTTAACATATGGTTCCAAAGTCTTACCAATACCTTCTTTCTCTGATTAGGGCATGTCTCCTTTTTCCTTTAAGTGTAGTTTTTATCTATTAGCATTCCTCTCCCCTAATAGTCACCATTGTGGCCATAAGCTCCATCGATAATGGATGACTCCAAAAACCTCGATATACATGGTTCATAAAATTAATCACCCACTAAAGTTAAATTATGTTATTATTATTAAATGCCTTATCGCTCACCTCTTTGGCAATCGAAAATTCCATTGGTGGAGCTACGGTCACTTAGATCACCGTTACTAGTGGTGTTTGACTTGAAGCCTAGTCACTTCCAATGTTGCCGTTGGTAAAGCCTTCTACCTGAGACTGAGCTCCATCACTAAGACCATCTTATAACCATCATCGACGTTCACCTCAACCCACACGCTTTAGAAAAAGGATTCAAAAATTAAATGGGGTAGATATTGAATTAAAAAATCTAAATTAAATTAAAATATATTACTATTGGGTTCAATTCTTTCTCCGTAACCACACTTTCGCTCTGATGCCATCTCCCTCAAAAGTGGGATTCCTTGTTCTTCACCAAGGCCACCGCCAAGGGCAATGGTGGCTTTTGTCGGTCACCTTTTCCCTGCACCCTTGTCATTGGCAAAGCTCCCTCTTTTTCTTCCCTCTGTTTTAAGCAACAACGATGGTACCCTTCCTTCTCCGCCATGGTATTAGAGGCATCGACCTCTCCTCCCCTCCCCTCCTCTTCTACCCCACTTTTTTTTGCCATCGCTTTTGTTCCTACTCTCTTTCCCTCTCCTTCGTTCTTGATGGCAACAACGTCGCTCCCCTCCCCCAAAATCTTCTACCTGCATGCACCACTCTCATTCCTCTTCTCTCCTACCCCGCTGCACTGCCACCATTGTTGTGGGTGGCAGTAGTCTGTTCTCACCAAATACGACAAAACAACACCTCTTCCACCCTTCTCTCAAACCCTAATTCTTTCTAACTTCCCTATATTCTAAATTCTCCAATGTTTCTCCCATGGCTAAAATGAAACAACAAATTCCCTCCCCCATTCTTCTTAAGTTGGTCTATATAAAACTTATTATTAAAATGACATAATAATCTATTCCTTTAAATAACTAATTTAAACTCAATTTCTTTTTACACGTCAAGCCTAATTCTTTTTTACAACTAATAATCAAGTCTATTCTTCTTTTATATTTGATTTGGGTTAAGCCTAACATATTTTATAAAATAATAACAAAAATATTATTTTCAAACAAATAATTTAACCTTTACAAATTGCTTACATGTGTTTCATGATGAAATTAAAATTCTTTATCTTTATTATTTTAAAAATATTTTTCATATTTCTAAATCTCACATGGTGAGTTTTTGATACGGACAAGTAGCGTTCTCTACCGTTTGTATTTTAAATATCATATGGATTCCAATATAACATTCGTTTGGCTTGAACCTTTTTGTGCATAATGGATATGAAAAAAATTAACTTAAAAATTATTTTGAGTTAATAAGCTCTCGTTTGAACCTACTTTCAAAAATAATTTAACATTTTTAAAAATTTACGTGACAAATTTTAATGTAAACAAGTAGTGTTCTCTCTCGTTCCATATGTTAATTTGTATAGATTCAAGTGCAACCTTCGTTTGTCTTGAACCTTGTGGTGTGTACATGAGTTTAAAGAAATTATATTTAATTTTATAAAGTTTCATCTAAAATTAGTTTGATATTGTAAATTCTAAATTTTCTAAAATTCACGCGAGCATTTTTTTAATATGAACAGATAGTATCCTCTATCATTCCGTAATTTAAAAATTTGTATAGGTTAAGGTGCAACATTTGTTTGAGTCAAACTTTGTGCATACGTGAGTTTAAGAAAATTATATTTAATTTAAAAATTTGTATACGTTAAGGTGCAACGTTTGTTTGACTCAAACCTTGTGCATACGTGAGTTTAAGAAAATTATATTTAATTTAATAAACTTTCATCTAAAATTATCTTAATATTTTAAATTATAAATTTTCTGAAAATTCACGTGACCAGTTTTAATACGAGCAAGTAGCGTTCTCTATCATTCCGTATTTTAATTTGTACAAGTTCAAGTGCAACTTTTGCTTGGCTTGAGCCTCGTGCACACATGTGTTTTAAGAAAATTAATTGAATTATATTTAATCCTTTTTCTAAATCAACAAAATATCATTTAAAACTATTTTAGCATTAAAAAGCATTTTCTTAATACTGTTAAAATTTTCTAAAATTTTAATATAAATGGGTAGCATTTTCTATCATTTTGTATTTAAAAATCGTATAGGTTTAGTGCAACCTTCGTTTAACTTGAATCTTATGCATATGTGAATCTAAAAAATTAATTTTAAAAAATAAAATAAAACATAAATAAATAAATAAAATTATTTCAAGGTAATAAGTCATTGCTTGAACCTGCTTTCAAAAATAAGCTTTTAACATTTCTAAATCTCACGCGCGATGAGTTTTAAGATGAATGAGTAGTGTTCTCTACCATTCTGTATTTAAAAACTGTATAGGTCCCGACGCAACCTTTGTCTAACTTAGGCCTTGTGCATAAGTGGATTTAAAACTATAATATATCTTCACAAATTTTTAAATTCTCTAAGAGCAGGATCAACTCCTATCAGTTTATTTTTCACAAACCTACTTATTTTTACTTTGCTGAAGGGATCAAATGATTTATAAAAATATTAAAATTACATGCACAATTTAAGGGTATCGTTTTTGGAATGGGTGAGTAGGGTGTTAATACCTTCCTTATTTGTAATTAGCTCCCAAACCTAAAACTCTTGCTCTGTTAGGATTTTCTCCAAATATTTTTCCTTCAAAATAAAAATTTGGTGGTCACTCCTCGATCATACTTATTCTTTCTAAATTTTTACGAGTTCTTCATTTTGTTGTAATTATTGTTACGACAAGTTGTGGTAAAAATGAAATGATAAAACACATACTACAGATGAATTTATTGCCATAATCCTAAAAGGAGTAGATAGAGACCATTAAGATGTTTTCGTTGATTACCGATTTGCTAAATACAGAAGGTGATAATAGCAGTGCTGAAACCAAAAAAATCAAGACCTATGGCAGTAACATCTTGGCAGCATATACGTCATTTTCATGCTCACAACAGTGAGTCATGATCTTCAATCATGCATGTTGCTGTAGTTGGGCACAAAGAGTCCAAACAATGAGGTAAGGAAGGCATAACATGGCAGAAACGATGGCAGCAATATGGTCAAAATGAGGGAAAAGAGAGACCCCATGCAGCTTACATGCAAGTTATAATCCTACATCCATTAAAACATGCTTTAAATTTAACTTGGGGAGTTAAAAACACAACTAGACGCTTGGCCTAGTTGTTGGTGCGCTGCCCGTATCCCCCAAGACCCGTGTCCGAAACCCACATGTCACCATTTTATTTTAAAAATTCTCTCACGTGCCTACTCTACTCCCCTTTAATAGGCCACTCTAAAATCAAATCAAGATTTTAAAATGAGAAATATTAATAATTTAAACTAAGTCCAAATCCATTTTTTTATATTGGGTCAAGCCCAATTCTTTTTTTGTTTAAAATTAAATCTATTTTTCTTAAATTGGGTCAAACCCAACTCTTTTTTTTTAATTTATTTGGAAATCAATTCCTTTTTCTGAATTTGGGTCAAGCCCAATTCTCTTTTTATTTTTATTTTTTGAATCAAATTCATTTCCTTAATTTGGGTTAAGCTTTCATTCGAAATCAATTCTTTTTATTTTATTCTAAATCAATTCCTTCTTGTAAATTTGGGTCAAGCCCAATTTTTTTTGAAATAAAATGAAATCAAATCCAATTCTTTTCTCTAATTATTAAAGTAAGTCCATTTTTATTTTATTTTGGGTTAAGCCCAATTTCTTTTTCAATCACTGTTTTAACTAATTTCGTCAAAAACATCTATTTTTAAATTTTCTGAAACTCGAGCAACGAATTCTAATGCGGGCAAGCAGTCTTCTTTGTTGTACCGTATTTTAATTCGTGCGGATTCCAAATATGACTTACGACGATTTGGATTTTGCAAGCACGTGGTTTCAAAAAATCACTGTTTTTAATAAATTCGTCAAAAACGTCTCTTTTTAAATTTTCTGAAATTCGAGCAACGGATTCTAACGTAGGCAAACAGCCTTCTCTACTGTACCTTATTTTAATTCGTTCGGATTCCATATACGGCTTACGACAATTTGGATTTTGCAACCACGCGATTTCAAAAAATCACTATTTTTACAAACTTCGTCAAAAACGTCTGTTTTTAAATTTTCTGAAATTTGAGCAACGAATTCTAATGCGAGCAAGTAGCCTTCTCTGTTGTACCGTATTTTAATTCGTGCGGATTCCAAGTATGGCTTACAATGATTTGGATTTTGCAAGCACGTGATTTCAGAAAATCACAATTTTTACTAACTTTGTCAAAAACATCTGTTTTTAAATATTTTGAAATTCGAGCAACGGATTCTAATACGGGCAAGCAGCTTTCTCTGTTGTACCTATTTTAATTTGTGCGGATTCCACGTGATTTCAGAAAATCACTGTTTTTACTAACTTTGTAAAAAATGTCTGTTTTTAAATTTTCTGAAATTTGAGCAACGGATTCAAACGTGGACAAACAACCTTATCTGCTATATCATATTTTAATTCGTGCGGATCCAAAATATGGCTTACGACGATTTGGATTTTATAAGTACGTGACTTCAAGAAATCACTGTTTTCACTAACTTCATTCCAAAAATCAATTTTTACCTAAAATCCTCCTTTGATTTTCCAAGAGATCAAGTCTCTTAACTAGAACTATGTAGCCTTAAATCTTCCATTGCACTAGAGAATACGTAGGAGCAGGATTAACCGACTCTCGAACCTAGAACTTATCCTCAAGATTAGGATTTTTTCAAATATTTTTCCTTAAAATAAAATTTGGTGGTGGCTCCACAATCTATTAAATCATTTCTAAAATTTTTAGTAAGTTCGTCGTCTCGTTGTAATTACGGTTATGACAAGCATACAAATGGAACATTTGTGAATGACAATGACAGAGAAATGTATGTTCAACTTGCATGGTGAAGCATAATTTGTTTAAAATTTCAAATTTTCTACACATAACTTGCATGGTGAAGCATAATGAGTGATAACATGGAACCTTGTTGGACAAGGGTTTATAATCATTATGTTTGCTTTATTTTATTTTTACATTGTAATTGTAAACTAGAAATAGGCATAATATATTTATTTTATGATTTTTCCTAGAAAAATTTCAAGAATACAAATTAATTTCCATATTCCTTTCAAAAGATATATTAACATAAGATTCTCTTACTCAAGTTCAAAGAAGTCAAAAGCATTTTGTTTATGTACGAGGGTTGGAATTGCGTCATTGTCCGCCCCAAGTTTTTGGAAGTTTCTCTCATGTATATAGTAAGATAAGCTCATGTACAACTTTTTACAAAGAGTTAGAAAATCAATATTTTGCATTGAAATCACAACCAAACGAACAAAATGAAAAGCTTGACAAGCTTGATGAACAGAATCAAAAGCTTCTTGAACAAAATAAAAATTTTATTGAATAAAATAAAAATTTTGATGCAATGATGAACCTTTTTATGCATAAATTTTATGGTCAACTTCTTTTACACTTAGCTATGTTTCACACTTAACCAATAATATTAATATGTTAGATTAAATTTATATCATACAATATAATTTTAATGCCTCTAATTATGACTTACATTACATTTTAAGCATGAGATTAAAGAAGTGTGCATCCAACTAATTTGACTTGTTAATTTCCAACAAATTTTAAACCTAAGGAGTAGTTCATTTATAGAGTTTGATAAATCATTTTAAAATTATAATTCATGTTTATCTTTGTTAGACAATATGTAGATTAAGCTAGTCCATATTAAGTTTAAATATGATGCTTCATTGCTACCATCAAAGAATGCATGAATTTATATAATTAAGAATTAAACATATGTACTAAAATGTTGCCTTGAATGATTGTGTCCCTTATTTTTATTAATATTCTCTCATATATAAAAATAAATTCTTAATTATCTTTGACTAGAATGCTATTTATTTGTTCAACGTTGATTATCCTACATATAAATAATAAATCTATCCATCAACATCCTAAAATTTGTCTTTGATAATTGATTACTAACTTTGATAAATGGTTACCGTAAAAATTTATGGTTAACACCGTACAAAATGATAATTAACTCAATTATGTATATAATTATCTAAAATGAAGTTGTAATCAATTATATGTGTGAAAAATAATTAATTACTACTATATACGTAACTGAGTTAATCATCATTTTCTGTTAGTAATCAATTACCAAACTTAAAAATTAGGAAAAGAAATGTATATGAGGTAGTTGTTATTTCTATATTTGCTAATCTTTATTATTATTATTATTTTTAGTATAGGATGGTAAAGAAGTTTTAGTTAAACAAATAGTTATTACTACTTTGTTTTTTTGGATTGAAATAAAATAACATATAATACGCCACATAAATAATATTAAATTTTTTTTATTATATTAAATAAATGTTAAATTTAAGTATTTTTAATATTTTAATTCACTTATAATGTTAATATTAAATATTATAATACTAATTTAACAATTTGCATTATAATTTAAATTTTTTAAAAGTATACATATATATTTTTTTTGATATAATATTTTTCAAATTTACATGTTATTTGTTTTTTTATCTTTTTTCACTAAGTCTTTGCCATTTTTTTCAACAAAGTAAAATAATAAATTAATTAACTATATTTAAAATAATTGAAAAATAAAAAATATTAACAACATTCTAATTATTAATAATTTAAAAAAAAATTTAAAGTGATGAATAAATAATAAAAATTTAGATTGTTAAAGAATATAAAACAAAGTAAAGAAGGTTTAATATATATTATGAATGATTAATAAGAATGTGAACTATTAAAAATATTCTAAAATTTAGTAAAAATTATAAAAAAAATATAGGTAAATATTAAAAATTTTCTTTAGTTTAGATGGATAATTCGTTTATCTTACCTATAATTTTTCAATGATCTGAATAAGTGTAAAAAATTATATAATAAAATTTTAAATTTTGAATAAAATAAAAAGTAATTATTATAAAAAATAAATTTTCTTACATTAAAAGTGAATAGACTCGAAAATATAATATATTACAAAAAAAAATTCTTAATCTTCAAATAATATTTACAATAGTAATACGATTAGTTTTGGCTTTAAGATGTCTATGCTTTAAACTGTCATAAGATACTAGCAAATCATTTTTATAAATTTAGCAATATGTCTCTTCTCATTTATCATATATATTAAAATGAAATTCATCTCTAATAATATTTTGTTATTTTCAAATTAAATAAACAGATATCATCATTTATATATTTATTTAATAATATAATAGGTATTTTCATCAAAACTCAATTATTATCCATCAATAAATTTTATTCGCGTTAGTTTAATTTAAAATTAAGTTTTTTTATGAAAAAATAAATTACATATGTGAGAATGGATGTGAGTATATAGAAATAAAATTAAGTTAAATAAAATTAAATTTCACAATATTTGAGTAATTTAACTTTCGAATTAAAATTTAAATTTAATCTATTTACTTTATACGGATCTTTTTCTAAAAAAACAATAAAATTATTTCTAAATAGTTATATATATATATATATATATATTAATGGACTATAATATTTATGTAAAAATATATAAATTTAAAATAATACTAATAATAATAAATGACAATAATAATAATTTTATATAATAAAATTTTATTATTTATTTTTAAATTATCTAGATAATTAAATATTTTTATTATACAATATTTAATATTTATTTTTTTATTTTATCCTTTATAAAATTTACATCTATCTATTTTCATTTATTATTATATCTTATTATTAATTTTTAGATAAATACAAGAAATAATTGAAAAGATTATAATTATAACGTTATCTTTTATGTGAGTTTTTTAAATTTAATGTAAAAAAATTTAGGATCAATTAATTAAAATTACGATAAATATAATTTTGGATGTAATTATTACTTTTGTTAATATTTTTTAATAGACTTCCTAATTTTTTTTTATAAAATTGATTAAGTAAATGTTAATGAATCTATTTTTCATTGTTACTTTTATTACACTGTCAACCTTATTTTAAATAATTTTCATAATTCCTTGAACTGATCAACAACGTCAAATGTATTACTTTATATAGTTATTTTATAAAAAAATTAATTTCTAATATTTTTATCACAAATATAAAATATAATCCTATTTTAATATATTAATTTTGAATTTTTTTATTTATTATAACTTTTATATTAAGAGACATTCATTTTTCTCTATACTATTAATTTAATATTAATATTACAAATATTTTAAAATAAAATTTTAATTTATGATATAAAACTTATATGTTATTTATTTTAAAAAATATTTATTCAATTTTTAGTATAATATCTTTTGTAAATTTTAAAATTATTTCTTATTTTTTTAATATTTTAAAAAACTAAAATTAATATATAATAAAAAATATTTTAAATATAACTAAATTTAAAATATTATATATATTTTTTAAATTAAAAATTAATTAATATTATGATATATTTTTAATATATAATTTAATAAAAATAATATTAAAAAATTGACACATTCTTACAGGACCGATGGTATAACAATAATTAAACGTGCAGCAAAACGTGCAGCACGGATCCACCGACAAACCTTTTACTACTTTAGATAAAATATTATTTGATTATAAAAATATATTATAATTTAGTTTATTATTTTTTTAAGTTTAATATATTTTTATTTTAATTAAATATAATAATAAGATTTATTTTTTATATTTTTTATTAACTTTTCTTATTTTTTCATATACATAAAACTTATGCAATAAAACTTATACAAGAGGATAAGGATCCTTGCCAGTAGTTATATGGTATAGTTTATCATCTAATTAATTTTATACTAAAAATATGAAATTTAAATCTAAACTTTTATATAAATTATTATAATTTTATTATTTAAATATTTATTTTTATATTATTAATGTATAAAATTATTGAAATAAATAACGCATTTAACATGACAATTGCAAAGGATCCTAATTCTCCACAAGAATGATGTTAAATTAACCTAAAACTAATAATTTTATAAACATATTAAATCAATAAGTAGTATCCCAAAATATAATAATGAGATGTAATTTTCAAATTATAAAATATAATTATTTTAATTATATGAATATATAACTATATAAAAACCACTTCAAAGTTAGTTTTATAGATGTAAAATTATATATATGCACATAAATTTATTTTGAATTAGATTAGATTAATTTTAAAATTAGATGATAAATATAATATAAGTTAACAAAAATATTTGGGTGATTTTTTATATATTTTTATTTTTTGATTAATTTAGTTTTTGATTCTTTAGTTTGGTTTTTGAGATTTATATTAGATTGGATCGATTTATGAGTACTTTTATTAAAAAATAAAACCAGTATATTTATCTTTTAAGTTTAAGTTTAGTTTTAAATTCATTATTTATTTTTTAATTTAATTTAAACCTTTAACTTTTATCTTTTATTAAGTTAGTTCCTTTTTTATAATAGTATCAAATTCCATCAAAATTTCATCACAAATTGAAAATTTAAATTTTGTTATCTACTTATTTATTTTATATGTGAATAATAAAATACAAAAAATTTTAGGAAAGTAATATATTAAATATAAAAATAAATTTTAAAAAATTGATTAGTCTTTTTTAAAATATAAATATTTTATTTTTAATGCAAAAGAGATCACAAAAAAAATATAATTTAATCTTTTATTTTGATCAATAAAATTATAAAATAATAATATGTTTGTAATATTCTAATTTCTAGAAGAACTCATCAATAAAATTTAGTAGTTAAAAAATAATAAAATATATAAGGAGGTAAGTTCAATTAATTTTTGTTTATTTTATTTTTTAAATATCTTTACGAATCCTTTTAAAAGCTAAATTTCTAGACATTTGAATATATTGTTTATTAAAATAACATTTTAATTTAAATATTTTAAATTTTAGTTGAGATAAAGAGATATAGAAAGATAAACGTCATATGTTATATTGATTTATTCTAATAATCAAGAGTTACATTCCACTCTTGATTTTCCGTCAAGATTTTCATTGTATTAAGATATTTTTATAGACATTAAATATTTTTGTGTATAAACTTTTTAAGCTCAAAATCTAATATTTTTTGTAAGCACCTTTAAAAGAAAACACTTTCAAAAAATATTTTGACTGAATAATTTTAAACTATCCACAAATAAATATTAAATAAATAGTGATAGCAAAAAGATTAAAAGATATAAATTGTTGTTATGTATTTTTTTTGTTTGTACTCTCTGATGATATCATTGAATCCTCTATTTATAATTATTTTAAGTTTCTTAACCGATAGATAAAATTTGGACATCTTTTCAATTAATTATCAAGACTGTTAGCACATATTTTGTGTATTCGATCAACTTTATTCATATTGTTGTTTTAAGCATGTCTTCCTATTTGGTTTTTTATAAAGATATTTTTTTCTTCTATTTTAGTAAAAGTTCTCAAAAATAAATTCTCTTCTATAAAAGTCCGTGACGTGCTCGTCGCAAACGCGTAAAAATAATTTCTAGATTTCCCCCAAACTATTGGTATAGTATAAGGTGCAACCTAGGTCATCTCACAAAGATCATTTCATATTCTTAAGCAAATTAGGAGAAAGTTAGAAAAATGGGGTTTTGTAAATATATGATATTAAGTGCTAAATACAAAATACAAAATGAAATTAATTTGACTTAACAATTATCAACTCAAGGAATTCAGAGGCTATTTTCATAACTAATCATTGATCACTAAAATCATGCATTGTGTTTATCAACCTAGGATCATCTGGAACCCCTACAATGATCCTTGAATTCTCTACTGAGAAACCTCTCAGAATTCAATTGATTATGATCAACAAGATTTAGTAACCACTTAATCTTTCATCTAAACCAATTTTATAATCAGAATTCAGTTGAAATAAGTAATAAAATGAAAACCTTCAATTAAATTATTTAATTTCTACTCTTCAAACTTTTGGAAAATGATTTACCAATCAAAAACCAATTATAAATCAATTATGCATTAATCAAAATACGTCAACCGATCAAACTTTGATTAAAGAATAAAATTGAAGAATATAGTGAAGCAGAGTAGAAACCACTTAATAAGCATGTAAATAAAGATCAAGACCTCAAAGTTAAAATGAAAATAGCTTGAATCCTTGAATTGAAACTACAAACCTAGCCTTCCATGAAGGAGGCAAACTAACAACAAAGAAAGAGGCAAACTAACAACAAATAAATCCTAAGCCTTCCATGTAGGAAGCAACTAACAACAAATAAATCCTAAGCCTTCCATGTAGGAGGCAACTAACAATAAAGAAAAACTAAGCCTTCCATGTAGGAGGCAAACTAACAAGAAAGAAAACCTAAGCCTTCCATGAAGGAGGCAAAACTAACAAGAAAGAAAGAAAGAAAGAACGAAAATGGTATTGGAGTTAATCTCCAAAATGGTGTTTCTCCTCTTGTAAACCCTTCTATTTATAGAGTATTTGTGAGGCATCATCTTCAGAAAGTCACCAACTAGGATATTACTTTTCCACCCTTTTATTGCTTTCACATGGGCTTTGTTGAAAATGCAAAACACTTTTGAATTTTTGTCACCAATTAGCACAACAATTTTGACTTTCTTGCACCGCAATTTCGGATGTTCACATGTCTGAATTAGAGCTTGACTTCTGAACAAAAGTTGTAGCCCCAGATCTTAGCTGTCTAACAGATTTGATTTCATCTCAATATGACTTCTGTATCTCAAGATATGGCCAGATCTTTGCACACTGTTCAAATTCCACATCAGCAACACTATCTCATCTTTTGAGATAATTTCGAAGTCATAAACAACCCATTTAGAGTCTGCTCTTGCTTTGTAACTTTGGACACTTCTTTAAGCTTTCATTCAAGACAGATTTCATGATTTTTGGATGTCTAAAACTCCTATTATGCTCAAAATACTATAATAGTGTCATTTTAATCGGGTAAGCAAAGAAATTCAATTAAACTTCATATGAACCCAAACTCATAAAATATGACAAAGACCACTTAATTGAACATATAAGAAGTCTTAATGAGATAAAAGTGAAAGATAATTATTTATGAAATTTATGCTTATCAAATTCCCCCACTGTAAACACCCAATTATGTCCGAGCCCCCCCCCCCAAATAGCAAAATTAATAAAAAAAAACTGAACATAAAAATAAAAACAGAAAACAGAATAAACAGACAAACAGGGAAACAGACAAAAATAAAAATAAAAATACAAAGCAGAAATAAAAAGATATAATAGGATAACAATTTTAAACAAATAGGAAATAAAAAAGATATAATACTAGAATTAGTTAAAAATTATAAAATCTGGAAATTAAAAACACTAAAATCTGAAAATATAAAACATAAAACAAAAAAAAGAGGATTAGAAAATCTTCAAATATTAAAAAAGATAAAAAAAAAACGAAAAATCAAAAAAACTAAAAAAGAAGCAAATAAGGCAAAAAGGAGAAGGGGACTCTGTTAGATATAAAAGCTGAGCAGAGAAAGGTTTTGGGGGCTTTTTGCAAAAAAAAAACAGAAAAAGGAATTGAAAGAAAATAGGGGCAGCGTTAGCAACAAAAAAAAGCTTTTGGGGAGAGTGTCAAAATTCCAGGCCCCGTTCTTGCAGCTGAGCACGGAGCTACCATACCAGAGAAAAATCCAGGATCGTGTTGGAGGAGGAGAGAAGTTCCTTGAAGTTCTGCACAAAAATTTCGACACACACCAGGCAGCGACGTCATACAGGTAAGCCATGATCTTCTAATGATTTTTGACTCAAGAATTAGGTGGTTTTGTTTAGAATATGCAAGAATTACATGTCAATTTGTGATCGGTGTTGTGAAAATCTAGTCAAGAACCAATTATGTTTGTTAGCTTTTATTCTTGATTTGCATCTGATAGTAAGTTTGATCATGAACTCGTTGGGGTTCGTAGGGTCTGGAACCCGATAGCAATGGTGCATGTACCATAGATACTTGTAACCTCTATCAAATCTTGCTGAATTAAATAGATAATGGCCTGAACTTGCTGTTACTTCGGGTATGGTATCTTCTTTAAGCAAGAAAAGGAAACCAATACAATCTTGTTCTCTTCTTTAATGGACACGTGATTGAGAAACCAAGGGTGAGAAAATCTGAGTTATACGGTGCCCCATTTGCATCTGCGCTAATAAAGAATATGATCATATAATGGCCAAGATTAGCAGAAACCCACTCCCTATAAATGACATGATATGCACCTTTAGGGAAGATACAAGTATCGCTTCCTTAATGAACTCACAAAAGCGGTCAAACAAGAATTTAAAATCTCCCAATGTACATGCTCTGTTTTTGGAAATTGACCGTACGGGTGAAGGCTCTGTTCGTGAAAATGGACGAATTCATATTGAATAGAAAAACCTTAATGTAATTTTATCCACCTCACAAAATGTAGCCTTCACATAACTGAGTTCCAAAGTTATTGCAACCTCTGGAGGTCGCATGAGAATTGTATTTTGCAATTTTGGGTCTGGAAGGGCGAAAAGCGTCCCCGGTCATTTCAAAACGTAGGGGCAGTAGAGTGTGGCACTTACATTCGTTGTGCTCTTTCACAAGGAAGCTAGACACTTGTTATGATGGATGCCTTTCTAAAGGTCGACGTAGTAGCATCACCTCAACCATCTGAGCATGGGACGTGTCCATTCTTGTTTCCAAGCTCGACCAGAATGAAGGAGTACGGAGCATATTTGGTGAAAAACAAGAGACTTTAGAAATTGGGCAGAAGAAGTAATCACCACGTTAGCTTTGGTAAAAGACATCCACCAAATGCCAAATAGGCAAACTAAGGGACCCACATTCGCAAAGAAATATGTTGAATCAGGATTGTAAATATCAAATAAAGATAATGGCTTAGTGGTTAGCCCCCTCCTGTACGCGACACCATGCATGGCATCTTTTGATTTTCTTCTCATGCACTTTTCATAATTACCAATTCAACGTCCCACAAATTTATTAATACCAATTTTGTCCCACAAATCCATTAATACCAAATCTGTCTCACAAATCCATTAATATCAAATATGCCCCTAAACATTCCATTAATTCCAAATAAGCCCCAAAAGTCCTAATTACCAGTATGTCCCAAACTTTCCTTTAATGCCAAAACTGTCCCCATATTCCATAATCAATAAAAAATAATAAAATTTCAGAAAATCAATAAATAATAAAATTCCAGAAAATTAATAAAAAATATAAAAAATATAAAAATTCCAGAAAATCAATAAAAAATAATAAAAACTCCAGAAAATAAAAAAATATATAAAAATTACAGAAAATCAATAAAAATATAAAAATTCCAGAAATTAATAAAAAAATTTAAGATTTCCAGAAATTAGTAAAAAATTCAAGATTTCCAGAAATTAATAAATTTTTTTAAAAATTAAGAAAATTAATAAAAATTCCAGAAATTAATAAAAATTTCAAAAACTCCAGAAATTAAGAAAAATTAATAAAAGATTCCAAAAATAAAAAATTTCCAAAATTCCTAAATAATTCATAAAAATTCTTTAATTCCTAAATAAATTCAAGATTATCACGTATTCTCATAAAATTCCTTAATTGATAAATTCCCTCCTAAATTTCTAATGATTATTTGTGTCTTGTCTTTTTCATTCATCGTTATTTAAAAATAAAAAAATCTTGTTTTGCGATTCTTAATCTCACGCGACGAGCTCTAAGCACGAACTGGTAGCTTTTTCTGCTGTTTGTTGTTTAGAGATTCGTAGGGGTCCAAGTGCAGCCGTAGTTGTCTTGGGCCATGTGCATATGTGGATGAGGATCGCCCTTCTAAAAATAGTTTTCTTCAAAAATAATCAAGCTGTTTTTGAATATTACTTTTCAATTAGCCCCGAAGGTCAAGCCTTCGAGCATATTCCAAATACTCTTTTGAACATTTTTCGAAGGTCAAGCCTTCAAAACACACCAGAACTACGTAAGCCTTGAGTTTCCCATTGCACCAGGGAATACGTAGGAGCAGGATCAAGTCCTGTCAGGCTAACCCCTATCAAGTATTTATTTTCACTCTAATAAAAGGGATCAAACTATTTTCAAATAATCACACACTCAATTTAAGGGTACTGTTCTTCGGAACAGGCGAATAGGGTGCCTAACACCTTCCCCACTCGTAACCGACTCCCGAACCTAAATCTCATCCAGGGTTTTTCCAAATCTTTTTCCCTTAAACAAAAATTTGGTGGCGACTCCACATCATTCAAAATCAAAACATTTTTAAAATTTCAGCGAGTCCGTCGTCTCGTCGGAATTACGGTTGCGACAGATGGCGACTCCACTGGGGACCATTAGAGAGTCAAGCCCAATCAATTGAGTGTACATTATATTTGATCTCTTTCCTATTTGTTTGCACATTTTATTGATTGCACGATTCATTTACTTGTTTATTTATCTGTTGTTTGTTTGTCAATTCTTTGTACAACCCTAGGATAGATGAATCATAAATTGCAATATATATCTGTACAGTTTCCCCAATTGTAGGTATCCCAAAGTGGTGTGCCCGCCATGCATTACATACGCATTTTATTACGAGTGAGGCCCTACACCCGGGTCTGAGTGTTGCTTAGGACTAGAGGGATCTAGTGGTGTCACTTTGGGGCTTACGTCCTGTTTGACTATCACGAAAATCTCAGCTAGAGTGCGTCCTATTTGTAATGCCCTACAACTGGTAGCTTTTTCTGCTGTTGTGGCAAGCATTGCAGACTGGAACTTGGCTCTAGTGACCTCAACACCCCAGGATTACAAACCACCTTTGAGAGGTTCATATAAAAGGCCATAGATCCCTAGGGCAGGTAACCCACATAAGAAGCAAAGAGGGCACACACACCCCTTTCAAGATACAAGGTTCACCGCTCACATGCACTTATTTGAACCAAACAATATGAAGCAGCAAAAGGAAGCCAAAAGCTAAAATCGGGGAGATACAAAATTCCAAATCAAGATAAAAAGTCAAGAAAAATTCAAATAAAAACTTCTAGAGAAAATATATTTTGAAAATATTGAAAATATTCCAAAGAAAACTTAAAAGGATGTCTTAGAAATAGGAAGAATTATGGAAAATAATCTTTTGAAAATACTGAAAAAATAAAAAGATTCAATAAATAGAAAATGAAATTTTGAAAACCTAAAGAACGCTTTCTAGAAAAAATTCTAGCAAAACTAAAGAGTGTTTCTAAACAAAACCAAATGTTTTTAGCAAAATAAAAAACACCAAAACTCATAAAACACAAAAATTGCTCTGGTTTATTTTCAAAATAGTCAAACTTCAAAAGTCTCTAAAAAATTATTTGTACATGGCATGCATTCATTCATTAATAAATTTATCATAAAAAAACAATATTTCAAAAATCATTTTTCATCCACATACTCATTTTACCCCAACATCTTTATCATTCATGATTTTTGCATTCAAATTATTTTTCAAAAATTAATTTTTAACTCTAGCAGAAAATTGGAGAAACACAGCTTCCTCTACATCCTTATAGGACTCGTACACAATCAAGAATCATGGATGAGCTGGAGAGACAAAACGAGGAACTGAGAAATGAGGTCAAGACTCTAAAGGATCAGATGGCCAAGCTGATGGAGGCCATCCAATTGTCAAAACAGAAGGAATCTCTGGGAGAACCCACAGACCCGTCATATCCTCCTGGGTTCACTCCACAAAACCCTTCGCCATCAACTATGCCTCCGCCAACCGAAGGAGTTCATTATGGGTTTCCTCATGGGCATGCACCTTCATACAACCAAACACAAGCCCAAACACAAACTCAAACACATAACCTACCTCCAAATACCACTTCACAAGCTTACCAAGCAGCCGTTGGGGGAACGCACCCTATGTTCATCCAAGGGCCTCGCCCTGTATACATACCGTCTTCTCACCATCACCACATGTTAGAGGAAAACCCAAACCATCCTTCAAGTGAAGATACAGAAAAATGGAAGGGTCTAGAGGACAGGATCAGGGCAACTGAGGGAAACGCTTATGAAGCCAAAGATGCATCTGATCTATGCTTGGTACCAGACGTGGTCATCCCTCCCAAATTCAAGGTTCCTGAATTCGAGAAATACCAAGGAACCAGCTGTCCAAAGAAACATCTGACTATGTACTGTAGGAAGATGTCTGCATGTACCTACGATGAGAACCTTCTTATCCATTTTTTTCAAGACAGCTTAACAGGGGCAGCTGCAACGTGGTACACTCAGCTAGAGCGGACACACATCCGTTCATGGAGGGATCTGGCTGAGGCTTTCCTCAAACAATATCAGTACAATGCCGAGATGGCTCCCGATCGAACCCAACTCCAGAATATGGCCAAGAAGGGGGATGAGACCTTCAAGCAGTATGCTCAAAGATGGAGGGAGCTAGCTGCTCAAGTGCAACCTCCACTATCTGAAAAAGAGTTGGTCAGCACGTTCGTAGACACACTCCAAGGTCCTTTCTATGACAAGATGATTGGCAGTGTGACTTCTAGCTTCTCTGATGTCATCATCATTGGAGAAAGGATCGAGGGTGGCATGCGTCGAGGAAGAATCACGCACAACGCCACAACGACAGTTGACGCCTCTACAGAAAAGAAGAGGGCAGGTGACGCTTATAATGTAGCTGACACGCTCGTCGCAAACGTGCAAAAATAATTTCCAGATTT
This sequence comes from Canavalia gladiata, assembly GCA_037954105.1. NCBI lineage: Eukaryota > Viridiplantae > Streptophyta > Magnoliopsida > Fabales > Fabaceae > Canavalia > Canavalia gladiata. Next base: position 67,557,091 of record CM075658.1, read on the forward strand.
CCCCCAAACTATTGGTATAGTATAAGGTGCAACCTAGATCGTCTCCCAAAGACCATTTCAGATTCTTAAGCAAATAAGGAGAAAATTAGAACAAGGGGGTTTTTGTAAAGATGTGATATCAAATGCTAAATACAAAATACAGAATGAAATTAATTTGACTTAACAATTATCAACTCAAGGAATTCAGAGGCTATTTTCATAACTAATCATTGATCACTAAAATTATGCATTGTGTTTATCAACCTAGGATCATCTGGAACCCCTAAAATGATCCTTGAATTCTCTACTGAGAAACCTCTCAGAATTTAATTGATTATGATCAACAAGATTAGTAACCACTTAATCTTTTATCTAAACCAATTTCACAATCAGAATTCAGTTGAAGTAAGTAATAAAATGAAAACCTTCAATTAAATTACTTAATTTCTACTCTTCAAACTTTTGGAAAATGATTTACCAATCAAAAACCAATTATAAATCAATTATACATTAATCAAAATACGTCAACCGATCAAACTTTGATTAAAGAATAAAATTGAAGAATATAGTGAAGTAGAGTAGAAACCACTTAATAAGCATGTAAATAAAGATCAAGACCTCAAAGTTAAAATGAAAATAGCTTGAATCCTTGAATTGAAATTACGAACCTAGCCTTCCATGTAGGAGGCAAACTAACAACAAAGAAAGAGGAAAACTAACAACAAATAAATCCTAAGCCTTCCATGTAGGAGGCAACTAACAATAAAGAAAAACTAAGCCTTCCATGTAGGAGGCAAACTAACAAGAAAGAAAACCTAAGCCTTCCATGAAGGAGGCAAAACTAACAAGAAAGAAAGAAAGAAAGAAAGAAAGAAAATGGTATTGGAGTTAATCTCCAGAATGGTGTGTGTCTCCTCTTGCAAACCCTTCTATTTATAGAGGATTTTTGAGGCATCATCTTCAGAAAGTCACCAACTAGGATATTACTTTTCTACCCTTTTATTGCTTTCACATGGGCTTTGTTGAAATTGCAAAACACTTTTGAATTTTTGCCACCAATGAGCACAACAATTTTGACTTTCTTGCACCGCAATTTCGGATGTTCACATGTCCGAATTAGAGCTTGACTTCTGAACAAAAGTTGTAGCCCTGGATCTTAGCTGTCCAACAAAGTTGATTTCATCCCAATATGACTTCTATATCTCAAGATATGGCCGGATCTTTGCACAGTGTTCAAATTCCACGTCAGCAACACTATCTCATCTTTTGAGATAATTTCGGAGTCCTAAACATCCCATTTAGAATCTGCTCTTGCTTTGTAACTATGGACACTTCTCTAAGCTTTCATTCAAGACAGATTTCATGATTTTTGGATGTCTACAACTCCTATTATGCTCAAAATACTATAATAGTATCATTTTAATCGGGTAAGCAAAGAAATTCAATTAAACTTCATATGAACCCAAACTCATAAAATATGACAAAGATCACTTAATTGAACATATAAGAAGTCTTAATGAGATAAAAGTGAGAGATAATTATTTATGAAATCTATGCTTATCAGTAGCTTTTGGTCAAGGGCAGTATACACCTCCGATGGCACTTTACGGACCGACTGGTTTCCAACCATCACCATATACACCCTCACACCATATCCTTACGTCGCTACCACCTACCAAACACCATACCATCCTACTTACAACTATCCGACACAAGTCCGACCACCAACACCATATACGGCCCAAACACAAGCCATAAGCCAAAATACCAACCAAGGTCAGAAAAAGGAGAAGAAGCCTGTCCAATTTGACCCTATCCCAATCTCCTATACCGAGCTGCTACCTCGGTTGATTCAAAACTCTCTGGTTGCGTCTTATCCTTTGAAACCTCAAGAGCCACCATATCCTAAATGGTACGATGCTAACGCCAGATGCGATTACCATGCAGGATTTATTGGTCATTCTACTGAGGATTGCCTAGCGTTGAAGCGAAAGGTACAAAGCCTGATTGATGCAAAATGGCTGGATTTTGGGAGGCTTGCTCCTAATACAGAAAACAATCCGTTGCCAAATCACGAGAGCCTGTCAACCAGCTGAAAGAGACGGGAGCAGCACGACAGGGTGCCTTGTACAAATTGAGGACATTCACCCAGAAATTATCGTACTTTTTAAAGTTAATCTTTTAAACAGCAATGAATAAATACAAAATTACATTTTTCATATCACTTGAGCACGCGCTTTACATTTTAGCTTTACTTCTAAAAATTTACCATTCTTTTTATCTCTTCAACCCACTTCTTATTCCTATACCCAAACAATAAAATACCAATTGGTGAGGATGCTAGTGCTGTAATGAGTAATCTTGAACGTCGGATTAATCAAGCTCAAAGGAAAAAGCCCAATGAGGAAGCAGAATAACAATCAGGGATTCTAGATCCCTATTCAAAGTGTCTTGTCAAAATAAAACATCCCGCTGGAATCAAGTCTCAATCCAGGCAAAATTTAGGGATGCAAAATAAGATCCGCCGAATTGAAAGCCAAGATGACCCTGGCAAGGTCAATGTCAAAATTCAAAATTCAAGGAAAAGAAGAGGACTTGCTGGATTAAAGTAAAAATAATAATCCAGGCAAAATTAAGGTCAAAAATTCAAGAAGAAGAAAAACCCGCTGGATTAAAAGCTAAAAGAATCCAGGCAAAAGTAGGGTTAAAGTTCAAAATAATGATTAACAAAAGTCATGATCAAAAAAAGGTCTTGTCGGTTTCCAACAATAATTCAGGCAAAATTAAGATCGAGCAAAAGCCCGCTAGGTCGACAATCTTCAAAAGAGACCTAGGCAAAAGTTAGGGCATGATCAAACAAATGCCCGCTAGGTCAGCAATCCTCAAGAATGACCTAGGAAAAAGTTAGGGCACAACCTAGCAAAAGGCCCGCTAGGTCGAAAACCCGTAAGAGCGACCTAGGCAAAAGTTAGGGCACAACCTAGCAAAAAGCCTGCTAGGTCGACAATCATTAAAGAAGACCTAAGCAAAAGTTAGGGCACAATCAAGCAGAAGGCCCGCTAGGTCGAAAACCCGTAAGGGCGACCTAGGCAAAAGTTAGGGCGCAATCAAGCAGAAGGCCCGCTAGGTCGACAATCTTCAAAAGAGACCTAGGCAAAAGTTAGGGCACGATCAAACAAATGCCCGCTAGGTCAGCAATCCTCAAGAATGACCTAGGAAAAAGTTAGGGCACAACCAAGAAAAAGGCCCACTAAGGTCGAAAACCCGTAAGGGCGACCTAGGCAAAAGTTAGGGCGCAATCAAGCAGAATGCCCGCTAGGTCGACTATCTTCAAAAGAGACCTAGGCAAAAGTTAGGGCACGATCAAACAAATGCCCGCTAGGTCAACAATAAAGAAGACCTAGGCAAAAGTTAGGGCACAATCAAGCAGAAGGCCCGCTAGGTCGAAAACCCGTAAGGACGACCTAGGCAAAAGTTAAGGCGCAATCAAGCAGAAGGCCCGCTAGGTCGATAACCCTCAAAAGAGACCTAGGAAAAAGTTAGGGCACAATCAAGCAGAAGGCCCGCTAGGTCGAAATCCCGTAAGGACGACCTAGGCAAAAGTTAAGGCGCAATCAAGCAGAAGGCCCGCTAGGTCGATAACCCTCAAAAGAGACCTAGGCAAAAGTTAGGGCACAATCAAGCAGAAGACCCGCTAGGTCAACAATCCTAACGACCTAGGAAAAAGTTAGGGCACAATCAAGTAAATGGCCCGCTAGGTCAACAAACCCTCAAAAGGGGCCTAGGCAAAAGTTAGGGCACAATTAAACAAGAGCCCGCTAGGTCGACAACAAAAGAGATCTAGGCAAAAGTTAGGGCACACAATCAAGAGCCCGCTAGGTTGAAAACCCGTAAGGGCAACCTAGGCAAAATTTAGGGCAATACAAAAGACCTGCTGGGTTGAAAACTCAAAAGAACAACCCAGGCAAAAATTAAGGTCAAACCAGGAATTCCAGGACAACATGATATCCTGCACCTCATATATTCCTAAAACTGGGGCAAAATTTTGCCATTTTCTCGAGTTCGATTAATTCGACAATCAAGATTATGAAAAGCAGCACTGGCATTTTTCACCAAAAGGTGCCATTTGGGCAATCGAACCCACATCTTTTGTCATCTTTCCCTTTCAAGTACATTACCTCAAACATCCTCTGCAAATCTTCTCTATTTTTTTTTCATTAACCATCCAGAATCACTTCGCACACCTCAATAGCGCACATGCCAAAGGAGATGTGAAAAATGTAAAAATAAAAAGGATTAATTTTGAAAAGTTATGACAAGTCGGATGAATCCTTGACCGGTGCAACACGGTAGGATTGTTTCCCAAGGATTCATCTTCCTACCAGCCATGATGCGACAAAAAAGGAGTGTGTCTTACTCAATAATATTGACCACCGTTGGATCTCGAAGATCTTGGAAAAGAAAGTTCCAAAGCTGATCAGAAGCCAAAAGATTGACCAAAACATCGAACTTAAGTCAATCTAGCTCGTCTTGATTTTTGATTCTTGTCACACCAACTAGAGGGTTGTCGAGGAAGAATGTGTCAGAAAAAATTAAAAATCAAGAGAAACAAAAAAGTTTTACACCATTTCATGGTTTGCATTCAATAGCATCTGTTTCATCAAATATTTATTTCAAGCATTAAAATAAGAACCCTGCATCATTCTGCACTTATTCAAGCATCACAAATACCATATTCCCTTTCATTCATTCAAACATCGCAATAAGCATTTTTTCATTCAAGCATTTCATAACTCATTTTTCAAAAACTAATTAAGACCTGGGTAAAATTGCTTAAATCGATCATAATTAAAAGACTTCCAAACTGGGGCAAACGCCTGCCCACACAAAAAAGGGGGTGTCAATTTGAGGTCATCCTCAAGTTCTGAATCAACTCAAACTGGGGCAAATGCTTGCCCACACAAAAATACAACTTGAGATCAAAATCAAGTCCAAACAGGGGCAAACACTTTCCCCCAAAAATTTAATTTGAGGTCATCCTCGAATTTTAAAACAAGTTCAAACAGGGGAAAACGCTTGCCCCCAAAATTTAATTTGAGGTCATCCCCGAATTCTGATTCAAGTTCAAACTGGGGCAAACATCTGCCCGAGAAAATCCAAGTTGAGGCAATCCTCAATTCCTCAACTCCAATTGAGTTCAATAGGGCAAGGTTGCCCAGAAAAATTCAAGTCAAGCTTATTGAAACCCTTCAAACTGGGGCAAAACGTTGGCCCAAAATTCTTTCAAATCAAGACGTCTCTCAGTTATCAAGAAATTTCCAAACTAGGGCAAAATGGTTGCCCAAGTCTCTTCAAGGAAATAACCTTCAAGCGCAAGGTAGAATGCATCATTCATTCTTGGCCTATGTTGTCAGGCCTCATCAAGTTTACTTTTCTGCACCTTGGCCTATGTTGTCAGGCCTCATCAAGTTTATTTTTCTGCACCTTGGCCTATGTTGTCAGGCCTCATCAAGTTTATTTTTTTCCGCACCTTGGCCTATGTTGTCAGGCCTCTTCAAGTTTACTTTTCTGCACCTTGGCCTATGTTGTCAGGCCTCATCAAGTTTACTTTTCCACACCTTGGCCTATGTTGTCAGGCCTCATCAAGTTTATTTTTCCGCACTTTGGCCTATATTGTCAGGCCTCCTCAAGTTTACTTTTCTGCTTTCAGGCCTATGTTGTCAGGCCGCCATGTAGTTTAGATTTACTGCTTTCAGGCCTATGTTGTCAGGCCACCCTATAGTTTAGATTTATTGTTTTCAGGCCTATGTTGTCAGGCCACCCTGTAGTTTAGATTTACTGCTTTCAGGCCTATGTTGTCAGGCCACCCTATAGTTTAGATTTATTGCTTTCAGGCCTATGTTGTCAGGCCATCCTGTAGTTTAGATTTACTGCTTTCAGGCCTATGTTGTCAGGCCACCCTGTAGTTTAGATTTACTGCCTTAAGGCCTATGTTGTCAGGCTGCCGTAGTTTAGATTTACTGCTTTAAGGCCTATGTTGTCAGGCCGCCGTAGTTTAGATTTACTACTTTCAGGCCTATGTTGTCAGGCCGCTGTACCTTAGATTTACTGCTTTCAGGCCTATGCTGTCAGGCCGCTGTAGCTTAGATTTACTGCTTTTAGGCCTATGTTGTCAGGCCGCCAAGTAGCTTCTTTTAGGCCTATGTTGTCAGGCCGCCATGTAGCTTAGATTTACTACTTTTAGGCCTATGTTGTCAGGCCGCCGTAGTTTAGATTTACTGCTTTCAGGCCTATGTTGTCAGGCCGCTGTAGCTTAGATTTACTGCTTTTAGGCCTATGTTGTCAGGCCGCCAAGTAGCTTAGATTTACTGCTTTTAGGCCTATGTTGTCAGGCCGCCATGTAGCTTAGATTTACTGCTTTTAGGCCTATGTTGTCAGGCCGCCGTAGTTTAGATTTATTGCTTTTAGGCCTATGTTGTCAGGCCGCTGTAGCTTAGATTTACTGCTTTTAGGTCTATGTTGTCAGGCCGCCATGTAGCTTAGATTTATTGCTTTTAGGCCTATGTTGTCAGGCCGCTGTAGCTTAGATTTACTGCTTTCAGGCCTATGATGTCAGGCCGCCATCAACTTTTAATTTTCTGCATCATGGCCTATGTTGTCAGGCCTCATCAAATTTTCTTTGCATTTATCCTGGCAACAGCAGGATTTCATCATTTGCCTCTTCCCGGCAGCAGCGGGACCTCATTTGCATCTTCCTGTCAACAACAGGACTTCAAGCACGTTTATTTTTCTGTCCACCTGTCAAGTAAGTTTGCATTTATCCTGGAAACAGCAGGATTTCATTCGCATCTTCCCGGCAACAACGGGATCTCATTTGCATTCTCCTGTCAACAACAGGACTTCAAGCACATTTATTTTTCTGTCCACCTGTCAAGCAGGTTTGCATTTATCCTGGCAACAGCAGGATTTCATTTGCATTCTTCCCGGCAACAGCGGGACCTCATCTGCATTCTCCTGTCAACAACAGGACTTCAAGCATGTTTATTTCTCTGTCTACCTGTCGAGCAGGTTTGCATTTATCCTGGCAACAACAGGATTTCATCATTTGCATCTTCCCGGAAACAGCGGGACCTCATTTGCATTCTCCTGTCAACAACAAGACTTCAAGCACATTTAATTTTCCGTTCACCCTTCAAGCAGGTTTGCATTCATCCTGGCAACAGCAGGATTTCGTTTGCATTCTTCCCGTCAACAATGGGATCCCCATCAAGTTTAAGTTTCTGCATCATGGCCTATGTTGTCAGGCCACCATCAAGTTTTAATTTCTGCATCATGGCCTATGTTGTCAGGCCACCATCAAGTTTACCTTTTTTCAAGGCCTATAGTATCAGGCCTCATCAAGTTTAGATTTTTGCATCATAGCCTATGTTGTCAGGCCACCATCAAGTTTAGTTTTCTGCATCACGGCCTATAGTGTCAGGCCACCATCAAGTTTCCCTTTCTGCATATTAAAGTTTTCTTTTCTGCACTTCGGCCTATATTGTCAGGCCACCTTGTACATATCTTACATTTTTGTTCTTGCATGCTCTCCTGCCTCAAATAGGCCCTTCTCACCTCATTTTTCTTGTACTTCAACAGTATTCATAGCCTAATCAGGTTATGCAATCAAACCTTTCATATTTAAACTCTATCGGCACATAAAGCCGGCAACACCATTTAACCGCCACCCTCCAGGCATCCATGAAGTTCAATTTAAGCTCAAGGCTTCTAGTGTTACTCTCGGACTTTCTTCAAAAAGCCTGCCTCAGACATAAAGTGTTCACGTCTTTACTCATTTCCTATCCCGATAATTTAGAAAATCATTTCTCACATTATCGGGTAGGAAAATGAGTAAAGAGGGGCAAACTGTAAACACCCAATTATGTCCGAGCCCCCCCCCCCCAAAATAGCAAAATTAATAAAAAAAACTGAACATAAAAATAAAAACAGAAAACAGAATAAACAGACAAACAGGGAAACAGACAAAAATAAAAATAAAAATACAAAGCAGAAATAAAAAGATATAATAGGATAACAATTTTAAACAAATAGGAAATAAAAAAGATATAATACTAGAATTAGTTAAAAATTATAAAATCTGGAAATTAAAAACACTAAAATCTGAAAATATAAAACATAAAACAAAAAAAAAGAGGATTAGAAAATCTTCAAATATTAAAAAAGATAAAAAATAAAAAATAAAAAAAAACGAAAAATCAAAAAAACTAAAAAAGAAGCAAATAAGGCAAAAAGGAGAAGGGGACTCTGTTAGATATAAAAGCTGAGCAGAGAAAGGTTTTGGGGGCTTTTTGCCAAAAAAAAATAGAAAAAGGAATTGAAAGAAAATAGGGGCAGCGTTAGCAACAAAAAAGAGCTTTTGGGGAGAGTGTCAAAATTCCAGGCCCCGTTCTTGCAGCTGAGCACGGAGCTACCATACCAGAGAAAAATCCAGGATCGTGTTGGAGGAGGAGAGAAGTTCCTTGAAGTTCTGCACAAAAATTTCGACACACACCAGGCAGCGACGTCATACAGGTAAGCCATGATCTTCTAATGATTTTTGACTCAAGAATTAGGTGGTTTTGTTTAGAATATGCAAGAATTACATGTCAATTTGTGATCGGTGTTGTGAAAATCTAGTCAAGAACCAATTATGTTTGTTAGCTTTTATTCTTGATTTGCATCTGATAGTAAGTTTGATCATGAACTCATTGGGGTTCGTAGGGTCTGGAACCCGATAGCAATGGTGCATGTACCATAGATACTTGTAACCTCTATCAAATCTTGCTGAATTAAATAGATAATGGCCTGAACTTGCTGTTACTTCGGGTATGGTATCTTCTTTAAGCAAGAAAAGGAAACCAATACAATCTTGTTCTCTTCTTTAATGGACACGTGATTGAGAAACCAAGGGTGAGAAAATCTGAGTTATACGGTGCCCCATTTGCATCTGCGCTAATAAAGAATATGATCATATAATGGCCAAGATTAGCAGAAACCCACTCCCTATAAATGACATGATATGCACCTTTAGGGAAGATACAAGTATCGCTTCCTTAATGAACTCACAAAAGCGGTCAAACAAGAATTTAAAATCTCCCAATTTACATGCTCTGTTTTTGGATATTGACCGTACGGGTGAAGGCTCTGTTCGTGAAAATGGACGAATTCATATTGAATAGAAAAACCTTAATGTAATTTTATCCACCTCACAAAATGTAGCCTTCACATAACTGAGTTCCAAAGTTATTGCAACCTCTGGAGGTCGCATGAGAATTGTATTTTGCAATTTTGGGTCTGGAAGGGCGAAAAGCGTCCCCGGTCATTTCAAAACGTAGGGGCAGTAGAGTGTGGCACTTACATTCGTTGTGCTCTTTCACAAGGAAGCTAGACACTTGTTATGATGGATGCCTTTCTAAAGGTCGACGTAGTAGCATCACCTCAACCATCTGAGCATGGGACGTGTCCATTCTTGTTTCCAAGCTCGACCAGAATGAAGGAGTACGGAGCATATTTGGTGAAAAACAAGAGACTTTAGAAATTGGGCAGAAGAAGTAATCACCACGTTAGCTTTGGTAAAAGACATCCACCAAATGCCAAATAGGCAAACTAAGGGACCCACATTCGCAAAGAAATATGTTGAATCAGGATTGTAAATATCAAATAAAGATAATGGCTTAGTGGTTAGCCCCCTCCTGTACGCGACACCATGCATGGCATCTTTTGATTTTCTTCTCATGCACTTTTCATAATTACCAATTCAACGTCCCACAAATTTATTAATACCAATTTTGTCCCACAAATCCATTAATACCAAATCTGTCTCACAAATCCATTAATATCAAATATGCCCCTAAACATTCCATTAATTCCAAATAAGCCCCAAAAGTCCTAATTACCAGTATGTCCCAAACTTTCCTTTAATGCCAAAACAGTCCCCATATTCCATAATCAAAAAAAAATAATAAAATTCCAGAAAATCAATAAATAATAAAATTCCAGAAAATCAATAAAAAATATAAAAATTCCAGAAAATCAATAAAAAATAATAAAAATTCCAGAAAATAAAAAAATATATAAAAATTACAGAAAATCAATAAAAAATATAAAAATTCCAGAAATTAATAAAAAGATTTAAGATTTCCAGAAATTAGTAAAAAATTCAAGATTTCCAGAAATTAATAAAATTTTTTAAAAATTAAGAAAATTAATAAAAATTCCAGAAATTAATAAAAATTTCAAAAACTCCAGAAATTAAGAAAAATTAATAAAAGATTCCAAAAATAAAAAATTTCCAAAATTCCTAAATAATTCATAAAAATTCTTTAATTCCTAAATAAATTCAAGATTATCACGTATTCTCATAAAATTTCTTAATTGATAAATTCCCTCCTAAATTTCTAATGATTATTTTTGTCTTGTCTTTTTCATTCATCGTTATTTAAAAATAAAAAAATCTTGTTTTGCGATTCTTAATCTCACGCGACGAGCTCTAAGCACGAACTGGTAGCTTTTTCTGCTGTTTGTTATTTAGAGATTCGTAGGGGTCCAAGTGCAGCCGTAGTTGTCTTGAGCCCTGTGCATATGTGGATGAGGATCGTCCTTCTAAAAATAGTTTTCTTCAAAAATAATCAAGCTGTTTTTGAATATTACTTTTCAATTAGCCCCGAAGGTCAAGCCTTCGAGCATATTCCAAATACTCTTTTGAACATTTTTCGAAGGTCAAGCCTTCAAAACACACCAGAACTACGTAAGCCTTGAGTTTCCCATTGCACCAGGGAATACGTAGGAGCAGGATCAAGTCCTGTCAGGCTAACCCCTATCAAGTATTTATTTTCACTCTAATAAAAGGGATCAAACTATTTTCAAATAATCACGCACTCAATTTAAGGGTACTGTTCTTCGGAACAGGCGAATAGGGTGCCTAACACCTTCCCCACTCGTAACCGACTCCCGAACCTAAATCTCATCCAGGGTTTTTCCAAATCTTTTTCCCTTAAACAAAAATTTGGTGGCGACTCCACATCATTCAAAATCAAAACATTTTTAAAATTTCAGCGAGTCCGTCGTCTTGTCGGAATTACGGTTGCGACACCCACACTTATCTTTTGCACGTCTCGGGCAAACTTAAGTTAAAGATTGGTGACTATTTTTTTTTATTTTTTATTTGAAAGAACATCAAAGTTTTGAGTTGATTTCTCAAGAATTCACAAAATTTCATGAAGCATTCTTTCATCGCATTTTTGAAATTACTTAGAAAGGAAACTTTAATTTGAAAAACATAGATTGAGAAAGATAAAACCTCACATGATATTCTCTGAATCTCTCAAGTGTTTGATTTGGTAAGTGTTTCTCTCAAATTCAATCCATGAAAGATGAACTATCATAGACTTGCATATCTTCTACTTCTCTACTACTATGTACACATGCAATGCACAAAGAGGTCTTTATTTTGGTTATAACGGGATTAGAAAGATGAAATGATATATTGAAGAGATACAATGTTAGACCAAGGAAAATGGTGAGGATTGAGAACTGAGTCTAAGTGCAAGTGTGAGAAACAGATATCACTTCTTCATTTTTTTTTTTTTCTTTTTTTCAATATAATAGTTTATTTGTTAATTTATTGCTTCAGTTTTTTTTTCAACCATGACATTGATGAACACAACAATAATCTCCCCCACACTTATTGAAACACTTATGGTATGATAAATCCAGTATTTCTCACCTTCTATGGTCAGACAAAGTTGTTTTTTTTTATTTGTGGTGAGCTAAAAAGAAGAAAAGGCTAATCGGCTCAAAGGGCTGATCAAAGGATAAAATTATACGGTTTGGTTATTTGGCCAAGTGGTTTGTTAAAAAAAAATGCCTCAATCATTTTTGTACAATTCATGTGAAAATGTAGCTTCAAAAAGAATCAATGCAAGTTCTGAAGTAACATATTCCATGGATGAAAATCACACAAGACAGAAAATAGTAATAAGGCTCAAAATCTCATAGGTAATATATTTATCAAATCTAATCTATCCAGTTCAAATATGTGTTGCCAAACTAATTAATCTCGAAATGTAAATCATTTTGCTTCAATTATTTTATGAAATCTAAAGAAAAACAAACTTCCACATTCAACTTTTTTTTATTTATTTATTTTTTTAATCATAAGATGCGTATCAAGAGTCAAGTGTAACTCCTTACTCAGCCATCTTACTCAAAGCAAGTTTTATGATTCTAACCTAATTTTTTTATTTTTATTTTTTGGGGTTTTTTTTTTTTTATATATCGGACCATCCTCCCCCCAATCTATCCAAGATATTGTCCCCAATGTCTTAGATGGAATTTCATATGACAGGAAAAGAAATGTGAGAAAACCACCAAAGTAAAGAAAAGTTATAACCGAAGAGTGGTATCTGGTTCTCTTTTGTCTCTGCCATCCTGATTTGGTTGGTTCACGAGCTGCATTGCTTGACTGAGCTCAGATGTAGGATTTTGCAAAATCTCAAGTAGCTATTCAACAGTTGAAGCAGATACTATCATGTTGCGCATGGATTGTGGCATGAACTCCTGCTCTACTGCATGATCTAAAAAGGATATCAAACCATTATAAAAGCCATTAATATTCAATAAGCCCAAAGGGTTTTTATGAAAATTCCAATACGCCCAAAATATAATGGTAAAAATTTCTTCCATTGTTCCAAGACCACCAGGTAATGCAATAAATGCATTAGAATTAATCAACATGTGTCTCATACGGTCATGCATGGTTGCAACCTTCAATTCAGTACCCAGGGTGAAGTAGGAGGTGCTCTCATTTTTTAAGCCAACACCTAAGACGTTACATCCCTTTGTGAGTGCAGATCCTGCAACACATCCTTTTAAACCCTGAATCCCTCCCCCATAAACAAGATTGGTTTTTCTTGCAGCTAATGCCTTACCAAGGGTATAAGCTGCATGTTGAAATTCTCCATCTTTTCCCAGGTTAGACCCACCAAAAACACAGATAGTATTGATCTTATCCATATACGGTGTTTCTGTCTTTTTTTTTGAAAAAATATGTAATAGAGGTTGATAATTTATAGGGACTCAATATCAGACAAGGAGATCGCTTGAATAGTGCCGGATCAGGATTTGGTAGCAAAAGTTTGACTTTTGTTGCAAAAGTTTGAATTTTTTTGTTCAAGGAAAAGGTGAATGTCAGAGGGGAAAGACTTTAAGCAGGGGTGAAAATTTCAAAAAAATTGTGGCCCAATAAATTGAAAAGACAATGTAAATGACAAACATACACGCATGAGAATGAACAGTAGTTGTGATTGTGGCTCACATCTTCCTCTGATTTTACGTCCAGTAACGGCTGAAACACCATCTAAGAGTCGAGGATGTGCTTCCCATTCAGTTTTCTTGTAAACTGACAACAAGGTCTTTTAAAGTCAGATTCCCAAGACTATAACGTGCTTTTTCCTTACGGAATAGTTCAAACAAATCAAGAATAGTATACCTAAAAAAAATTGTTAGAAAGGTTAAAAATTTTATACAAACTCAAAAAATTGTTAGAAAGGTTAAAAATTTTATACAAACTCAAAAAAATTGTTAGAAAGGTTAAAAATTTTATACAAACTCCTAAATAACCCTAGGAAACTAAAATGGTCCCCGGCAACGGCGCCAAATTTTTGACGCGCTCGTCGCAAACGCGCAAAAATAATTTCTAGATTTCCCCCAAACTATTGGTATAGTATAAGGTGCAACCTAGGTCATCTCCCAAAGACCATTTCATATTCTTAAGCAAATTAGGAGAAAGTTAGAAAAATGGGGTTTTGTAAATATATGATATTAAGTGCTAAATACAAAATACAGAATGAAATTAATTTGACTTAACAATTATCAACTCAAGGAATTCAGAGGCTATTTTCATAACTAATCATTGATCACTAAAATCATGCATTGTGTTTATCAACCTAGGATCATCTGGAACCCCTACAATGATCATTGAATTCTCTACTGAGAAACCTCTCAGAATTCAATTGATTATGATCAACAAGATTTAGTAACCACTTAATCTTTCATCTAAACCAATTTTATAATCAGAATTCAGTTGAAGTAAGTAATAAAATGAAAACCTTCAATTAAATTATTTAATTTCTACTCTTCAAACTTTTGGAAAATGATTTACCAATCAAAAACCAATTATAAATCAATTATGCATTAATCAAAATACGTCAACCGATCAAACTTTGATTAAAGAATAAAATTGAAGAATATAGTGAAGCAGAGTATAAACCACTTAATAAGCATGTAAATAAAGATCAAGACCTCAAAGTTAAAATGAAAATAGCTTGAATCCTTGAATTGAAACTACAAACCTAGCCTTCCATGAAGGAGGCAAACTAACAACAAAGAAAGAGGCAAACTAACAACAAATAAATCCTAAGCCTTCCATGTAGGAGGCAACTAACAACAAATAAATCCTAAGCCTTCCATGTAGGAGGCAACTAACAATAAAGAAAAACTAAGCCTTCCATGTAGGAGGCAAACTAACAAGAAAGAAAACCTAAGCCTTCCATGAAGGAGGCAAAACTAACAAGAAAGAAAGAAAGAAAGAAAGAAAGAAAAAACGAAAATGGTATTGGAGTTAATCTCCAAAATGGTGTTTCTCCTCTTGTAAACCCTTCTATTTATAGAGGATTTGTGAGGCATCATCTTCAGAAAGTCACCAACTAGGATATTACTTTTCCACTCTTTTATTGCTTTCACATGGGCTTTGTTGAAAATGCAAAACACTTTTGAATTTTTGTCACCAATTAGCACAACAATTTTGACTTTCTTGCACCGCAGTTTCGGATGTTCACATGTCCGAATTAGAGCTTGACTTCTGAACAAAAGTTGTAGCCCCGGATCTTAGCTGTCCAACAGATTTGATTTCATCTCAATATGACTTCTGTATCTCAAGATATGGCCAGATCTTTGCACACTGTTCAAATTCCACATCAGCAACACTATCTCATCTTTTGAGATAATTTCGGAGTCATAAACATCCCATTTAGAGTCTGCTCTTGCTTTGTAACTATGGACACTTCTTTAAGCTTTCATTCAAGACAGATTTCATGATTTTTGGATGTCTAAAACTCCTATTATGCTCAAAATACTATAATAGTGTCATTTTAATCGGGTAAGTAAAGAAATTCAATTAAACTTCATATGAACCCAAACTCATAAAATATGACAAAGACCACTTAATTGAACATATAAGAATAAGAAGTCTTAATGAGATAAAAGTGAGAGATAATTATTTATGAAATTTATGCTTATCAGTCCGTTTTTGAATTGTTAAGTTACTTTATAAAAAAATATACTTAAAATTAATATTAATTTTTGAGATGAAAGGCTTATAAAACAATGTTTCAGTCTCAACTTCTTTATAAGATACTTTATCTTAAATCTTTAAAAAAATTTAAGATACAACATTTTATTTTAAGTTTTTTAGTTTATAAGATCCTTCATCATGCGATATTTATTGACAATATTTGAAGAATTTATTAAAAATTATATTCAAAACCTGTTAGTATGTGAAATATTTTATTTAATTTTAATATTTTTATAATATCATAATAATTTTAAGGTAACAATCATATTTTCTACAAACATAATTATTAAACAAAAAAATAATTTTTAAATTTTAAATTTAATAAAAATAATTTTTTAATTTTAAATTTTGATAATTTATTTTATCCGATAAAATTACACAAAACATTGATAGATTAGTTGATTTTAAATATATATATATATATATTTTTTGAAGTCTCTAAATCAATTTTAATTATTATTGAATTTTTTAAAATTTTTTATAATATTGAACATTGTTATATTAAAAGAACTAACATGGTAAAAAATAGAAGTTTAAAAATTAAATAAAATAAAATAAATAAATCAAAATTAACTTTAAACTTATAGGATAAAAATACTAATTTTACATAAAAATTATTATTATTGTGTTTTTGTTATACTTTTATTACGTCCTTAATAAGATTTTCAATAAAAAAAAACTTTATATTATCCACAAATTTATTAATTCATGCCTTTAAGATACTAAATAGGAATATTTTTAATTTTAAATTATATGTAAGTTTGATCCTTTAAATATTTTTAGTCATGATGATTTTAATATCATCATATTTTTTTACAAGACTCATAAATGTTTGTATTTACTTAAATTTTATAAATAAAATTAATTAATTTTATGAAAATTTTGTTTTATTTTTTCAAAATTTATTGACCAAACCATCGAAATTTACCTTGAATAAAAATTCATATTTTTTAGTAGAGTTAAAATCATTTAATTTTATCAACTTTTTTCTAAATTTTTTATTTTAAAAATTATTTAATATCTTAAATTTGTCATAAATTTTAAACATTTGATTGAAAAATAATAATATAAAGATTTTAGCTAAATATAAAAACATGAAGCTAAAGATAATTTTTTATTTTTATAAATAATAAAATTTAATTGAATTAAGTAAATAAAATATTAATATTGCATATATTACAAATTAAAAAGCTAAAAATTATTTTAGCTCTATTTTAGAGGGTATATTAGCACGTCAAAACGTCTATTGGTATTACTATTTCAATAAATTTTGTTCATTTTTTAATTAATTTAATAATAAATTTATGTTCTTTTTTAAATAAAAATGATAATATAAGAAAAAATTAAATTATTTCAAGAGTAACTTTACTTAAAGTTATTTCATTTAATAACTCTCATATACAATTATATTTTATCAATCCAACAGTTGAATTAATAAATTATATTATATAAATCATTCTTACAAACTTTTATAAAATTATAAAATTTAAAAAATGTTTGATATCTCAAAAAATAAATTTAAATTAATGGATAATATATTTTTTATAATATTCATTAATTTAAATTTATTTAATAAAATATAAAATATTTTTTAAATTTTATAAAATTTTACAATAATAATTTATATAATATAATTTATTAATTTAATGGTTGCATTGATGAATATCATTATATATATATTTTAAAAAAAATATTTTTTAAATAATTTGATTTCTTCTCATTATATATATATATATATTATATTTCTTTTAATACCATATTAATTTATGAAGTTAGTTTTATTTCGCTTTTCTGATATAAGTATATATTAGACTCTCTTCTAATTTACTCTAATTTTTAAAATATTTTGTTGAGCACTTCCTAATGCAAGAGAAATAAGAATACATTCAACTACAATGTTGTCGGGGCAACAGCTGTACAAGGTGATGAGAAGCAAGTCATTTTAAAACAATGTTTGATTCACGTGCGATTAAGTTGTACTACATATAAATTATAGAATTAGAGTATAAAAATGAAAAATAAGATAAAATTAATTGCATTGAAATAATATAAATCAAAAAGAAATATAAACTATATCCAATTTTTGTTTCTTTTATATATATATATATATATATATATATATATATATATATATATAGATATAGATATAGATATAGGAAACACTACTGTATATCTATAAAAACAAAATTATATTTATTATTTATGATATCTACTACACGTGTTGCTGTTTGTGGAGATGAAATGGAAGTCTGTTATACTTGACCAATTAACCTTGTATTTGAAGACAAAGGTTTGTAATTACTATTAATAAATAATAGTATTATTAAAAATAAACAACCAATACATTATTGATATTTAAAGACATAAATCATTTGAGAGATAAAAAAAATATAATTAATTTTAACTACACTTTATTAATTTGTATAATTTAATTAATTATGATTTATAAAAAGGAGTGGGAGTATTTTTTTTTTTCTCGTAAATTATCCTTGTAAAAATATTTTTTTAAAAAAAAGAGTTTACATAATTTTATTTTTGGATTTTTATTTTTCCTATTCTTCACGTTTTTCATTCTAAATTTTAAGATTTAAGAATAGGTATACCAAGAATTGTTAAATTAAAAATTAAGAATAATAAATAATAAATTTAAATTTTAAACGTTTTTATTTAACATTAACAAAGTAATTTTTATGATCTAAAAGTACCAAACAATTGGTTTTTATAATTTTATTTCTTTTTAAAATGGTGTCTATTACAAAGGTGAAAATATCACTTTTGAAAAAAATGATTAAAATTCTATAAATTTTATCAAAATTTTACTTTTAAATTTTTTAAATACTTTGATATTTTATTTTATTAAAATCTCCAAATATTTAAATAAAAAATAAAATTTTAAATAAAAACTAATATAAAGCATAAAATTAGTTTACTTTAATTTTTTTAAGAGGTTAAAATTATCTAATTTAAGTTATAATCTTGTTAATCAATTGTCTAATAATATTAGTTAAAAATTAAAATCATGTTAATATGTTAAAAATTATGAATAAAATTGTATAAAAATAATTAAAAAAATATTTTTAATTTCTCAATCAATATTTTTATTTGGTAGGATTGTCCTTTAAACTTAGAGAAGCTAAAATTACAATTAATTTAATTTCGTTGGACACGTGTTCGGGTGCAAACTGCTAAAGCATGTTTCTGCGTCGCAATCGCAAGGCGGATTTTTATTTTTATTTTTGTAAGATTCTCATCTTAGAAAGTAAAAGAGGTTGCCATCGCTGGCAAATTCTACTGGTAGTCCAGTACTCCCACCGACACTGATCCGTGATTTCTGAGCAGTGTCTTGGGGTAACAAATCAAAAATATCGGAAGCATTTTGATCAGACTCAAATTATAGCATTATGTTTTCGTCAGTTTTCAGATCAAGTCAGGAAAAGAAATAAATTCCATTCAATTCTCTCATATCCTAACGCTCCCGCCTAATTTAATTCTCCTATCCCTTCACTCTGCAATTTCAAGTTTCAAAAATATTTCTGTTTCTCATTTTTTTTGAAACAGACAGACCTCAATCATGACTATGGACCAGAAAGACATTTAAAAAACTCCATTCTCATTTCTCTCCCCTCTTTTGAGGGTGAAAAGCATGCCACTATTGTAATGCCAAATTAAATTACATTTCCTATCTATTAAAATATCCAAAAAAAAAATGAAAAAAAAAAGAAAAACATTTTTTATTTTACAGGTTTTCTGAAATCCCACGGTGATCCTATTCCTCTTCATCGCCGACATCCTTCGATGACGGCTCGGAGCTCGAATTTCTGCAAAACACGGAGCTTTCTCCGTTGCCAATTTCGAAATCCGCCAAGGAATCCACCGAATGTACCAAATTTTCTTGGCACAGAAACTCATCGCTGAAAACCCTCTCCACTTCTCTCCCGAAATCATGCACGAACACGTGGGTCTTGCCAGGTTTTCCGGAGCCGGATTTCTTGCTCCGAGCAAGCACCGCCGCCGTGAAAATCGCCGACATTCTCCCGGGAGCCGACGGCATATAGCCGCGAGGCCCGTCCACAAGAATAACGTCCCAAGGGATTTGGTATATATGGTTGGGCAAATCGTTGATTGCGAGGTTGCATTCGGAGAACAAGAGGTTCTGCACGGGCTTGCAATCGGTCTTGGAGCGTGCTTTGGCGTGTTGGAGAAGCTTCGGGAACTCGCTGACTTTGGTGGTGAACTGAACGTCGTAGGCTTCAACGCCTGGGTTGAATTGCTCGAACTTGGAGATAGCGTATTCGTTTTCGTCAAGGAACACGGTGCGTCCCTGGTGATTCAGTGCGGCCCAGAGCAGTGACTCGTGGGTGAGACCGAAGATGAGGAAGTTTGGGTGCGGCGTGCGGAGGAGGGTGGTGGAGATGGCGGTGATCTCGGCGGAGGACATGGCTTTGGTGGTGGCGTTGGACGCGGCGGCGTAGTGAAGGAGGGCTTTGGCGACGGAGGGTGGAAGAGGAGAGGAGGTTGCGGAGGCGGCGGTGGAGGAGGTGGCAGAGGAGATGGCGGTGTTGATAAGGGTGAAGGTGAAGATTAATGTGAAGAAGGTGAGGAAGAAGAAGAGCCAGAGACGGTGAGAGAAGAGTGGTGTTGGGAGGGTTTGTTTGTGAAGGGAAGGGTGGAGGAGTATGAGCTTGGTGTTGGAGTTGGTCTTCATATTTTTGTTTTGGGAGAGAAGAGACAACAAAATTAAGAGTTTGTTTGTGGCAGGAGTAGTACTAGTATCTTTATCTGTGGGTGCTTCACTCTCCTGTGTTGTGTTAACACGGTTGAGTGGTGAGAGGAATAGTACTAGTAGTAGTGGTGCTTGGTGAGAGGCATAGACTACATACAATTTAGAGAGGGACAGAGAAATCGCGGAGTTGATTGAGAGAAGGGTCACGTATCCCTGGACTCCTGCCACAGGTCTTGCCCACTCTAAATGCCTTGGTCCACTTTCTCGTGCTGTTATCAAATGTGGACCCAAATCACTTTTATGGACTTCTAAAAACTTTAGTTTTGGTGTCTGGACTCTCCACTTCTAAAAAAATATGGAGATGTATTATTTTTACTAACTAATTATATAGTAGTAATTTATATAATATTTTTAACATATTATATGTTATCTTTTATTTTTTAAATTTTTCTAAAAATAGTCGTAGTAATAACATTTTTTAAAATACTTTTTTGGCAGATGTTAATGAAATTGAAAGTCAGTTTTTTTATAAAATATAATTAATATGTTTTATGCTATTTAATGCATTTTAGTATAGTTTTTAAGTAAAAGTATTCATTTTTAATTGGTAGTTTCGGTCACTCAGGATTTAAAAATTTTATGTTCTTTACAATCTAATTTTTGTGAAGGATTTTAATAATTTAAAAAAAATTAATTTATTGAATTTAAATTAAATTATATTATTATAAACAAGAATTTTTTATCAAGTTTTAAAGTAATAATATTTTTTAAATTTTAAATTTTAAACTATTAATTAAATTAAACTAACTTCATATCAACTGATTTGTGTACTTAATAATTGTTTAATACCATTGATTTAATTATAAAAGGGAAAATATTAATTTTTAAAAATATAAGATAATAAATACATTTTTATCAGATGGGCCCAGAGGGGAAAGATAGTAAATAAATAAAATCTTATCTAAAGTATAAAATATTGAATATTTTCAGAATTCCGATCAGTTAATACTTTATTTTATATTTTAAATAAAGGTTTTGTTAGCCTCTACAGTGCTCCCGTTTTTTAGGGTGTTCAGGAAAGGAAGGAATATAGCAACTGCCTATGAAATGAAAAAATTGATCGAGACAAAGGAAGTAAAGCTAGAGTTTATATATATGGCATGGAGAATTAATTACTATGTATTGAAAATTGGTCTGAGACTGACTTAGAATTTGAGGTCCTGATACGAGGCATCCAGATTGCAACATAAAAAAGAAACTTATCTGGCAATTGCTTCTTTTTTTGGTCAGGGGAAATTGCTTTAATTATATCTTACACTACTCTGATTTATCACATTTGCAACAAACGGTATTAATTAAAATGTGAGGCATGAGAAACGGGGAAGTTCTAGCAATTAAATAAGTGGGTTTCATGTGAATCAAGATGCAAATCCTTGTTGATTATGACATAAAATTGAGCATAATCAAACTGATAATTAATGCTACCCGCATTTACATAAGACGAATGTCCATGTCTGATGGCCGGCAAATTAAGGAATGATTTTCATTAAAGTCGTTTAAGCTAATGATATCAATCTAGCATACATTTGGCGTAATCGCAATCAGTTTAAAAGCATATCCTCTACCTAACTGCTATAATTTTGGGGACAACTACCTAGCGTTATATTGCACCAAGTAAAAGCAACGTTAATGGCATTGACCAATACATTCACATCCCAAATTACGCCATCTTATACTTTTGATGATAGTCCTGTTGAGTATGAAACAAACAACAAAGTTCAATCCCCTGATTACGAATTGAATTTTGAATTTGATAATTACCTTGTAGCCTGGAGCGACGGCAATCAAGAGGAAGCTTTAACGAATGGATAATCGTTAGTCTAAATCAACTATTTAATCACATCTTTATTCTGTTCATGTTCATCAAAGCTACCTTTTTCCAAGCACTATGTCCTTTTACTCACATGGTTCAACTTTTGTAAGGGTGTTCTTTATTCTAATTCATATTTGCACCTCTCGCTTGTGGTCATTTTAAGGAGCGCCAAAAGAGCATTTTAAACTTAACTACTTGTTTTTTTTATTTTTACTTTTGTTATTGATAATAAATATGATTTTTCTTTCCAATTGGTGAATTCAACGGTAGTAGTTGCTTTGGGAGTTTATCAAATTTTGGGAGCAAAATCAATATATCAAAATAACAATTCTTTTTGAGAAATCATCTGAAAAAAAAGGAAAATTATAGGTTTAAATTATGTTACTTATGAAAAAAAATTATAGGTTTAAATTATGTTATTTATGAAAAATAAAAAAAAGCAATCAGTGCAATTTTTTTTTATCGAAAGAATTACTAATATTTAATCACTATTCACAGTTAAATAAAAATATGTTAATGATAAGATGTATGAGTAATTTATATAAATTTATAGGTTAAAAAAATACTTTTTTTATAAAAAAATTTAAAATTTCATTAATATAAAATGAAATAAATATCCTTAGTTATTAAGGATACTTGTTGAAGAGGTTTGAGCAGGTTCGGGTAAGGCAGCTTAAAATTAAAGATAATGAAGTTTCAAAATTTAGGTTTGTCATTTTTTGATTTTAACGTTGAGTGGTTAGGTAACAAATTAGTAGGTAGCAGTGAAAATGGTAAGATTATATTAATTTGAGTCATCTAGTAGGCATCGAATTTCTTGAAAAAAAAAACATAAATTTCTTATGAGCGATGGAAAAGGACAATTTTTAAGTCTGGTGATAGTCAAAAAAGCCTTCATACAAACATGAAAGTGATTTGCATCCATCAAATAGAAGAGATGGGGAGTGCTTCATAAGATTTGAGCCTTTTGACGTCAACGGTTTTGGAGATATGATTCGTGCAACGAGAGTGCAAGATTGAGGTTTAAGGAGATGGTGGAAATTATCAAGGATGAAAGCATTCACATAGAAGGCGAGGTTGGTTTGGAGTTTCCAAAGGCCTTGGAGGCAGAACATGGTGGTGAGGGAAGCATCATCAAGGAAAAGGCATGGAGGTGGCAAGGAGAAGGAAAGGAATGTAGAAAGGATAAAGAGATTGGATGAGACCTAGAGGCACTTAGCCTCAAGAGAAGAGCTTTGGAGGGTTGGTGGAGGAGAGGAGAAAAATGGGAGAGGTAAGGGTAAAGGAGAAGAAGGAGTGAAGGAGACAGAGAAGGAAACCTAGCAAAAAAAGGAAGAAGGTAAGAGATTAAGAGTACAGTACAAGATTTCAGAAGTCAAAAGCCTACCTTTTAACTCTTAATTTTAATGTAGGTCGAGCTAGTTGGGATAAAATTGGATGGCAATTTAGCCATCCGATCTCATCCAACCAACCCATTTGAATGTGTTTATTTTGATCCTTCTTACCCATGTTTGTCCTGGTCAACCTGTTTTAACGGATTAGTTCAATGGGTTAATTAGTTATAAGCTGTCCAAAAAAAAAAAATACTTAACCCTACATGTTACAACATGAACAATACAATAAGAAATCTCTTTGATCTAAACATGTTGGATTTTTTTTTTTCTATCAATAAACATGCCAAAATTTGAGCAAGCAAGTTTAACTAACTTGTTCATTTTATTTTGGCTAACTTATTACCCAATTTTCATACATCAAACACTAAGAAAAAGTAAATTAGCTTTCTAAGGTCAATAAAACAATTGGAATATACTTTAAGTAATTTAAAATATAATAAAAATTATTTAAATTATTTTTTTTTGGTTGTTTATACAAGAAATTCTTATTATACACAATCAATTCTTTTGTATAAACAACGGTAAATATTCAATTTTGTTCAAAGTATTGATATAATATAATAAAATAAAATAAAATAAAAGTAAAAGAAGTTTCACATTGGGAAGGAAGGATTTCTTCCATCCCTCATCCTTTTATATAAGGGGATGTTCCTCACAATTTTGAGAAAGGAAGAAGAGGAGAGATTAAAAAAAAAAAAAGACCCCAAAATTTAGGAGTATGCACTAACTAACTTTATTTTTATTAATATTTTCATATTACCGTTTATTACCTTATTCTCTTCATGTTCTAGTTTAGATTTTTATTATTATTTATTTTGATCTTTATTATTCTACCCTCTTTATATTTGTTTATTAATTTAGACTTATTATTGTTGTTTTTTTATAAAAGATAAATCTTTAACATTTTTAAATCTCATGCAATGAACTCTAAATAAAAACATGTAGCATACCTACCATCTAGTATTTGTAGAATCATATAAGTTTCAGTGTAACCTTCATTTGTATCATACTTTGAGCATATGTGGATTTAGAAAAAAAATTAAATATTATTATATCAAATTTTTCAATTAAAAATTCAAAAATATATTTTAAATTATTTTAAAATTCTAAATCTCATGCAATTAGCTCTAACTATAAACATGTAGCATACCTTACTGTTTAGTATTTAGATAATCATATAAGTTTCGGTGTAACCTTTGTTTGCCTCAAACTTTGAGCATATGTGAATTTAGAAAAATATTTAAATATTATTATATCAAAATTTTCAATTAAAAATTTAAACTTCAAAAAACATATTTTAAAGAATTTTAAAATTCTAAATATCACGCAATCAGCTCTAAATACAAA
This sequence comes from Canavalia gladiata, assembly GCA_037954105.1. Lineage (NCBI taxonomy): Eukaryota > Viridiplantae > Streptophyta > Magnoliopsida > Fabales > Fabaceae > Canavalia > Canavalia gladiata. The sequence goes on from CM075658.1 coordinate 67,581,798, forward strand.
CATGTAATATATCCTGTCGTTTAGTATTCGAAAAATCATATAAGTCTTATTGCAACTTTTGTTTGCTTCAAAATTTGAGCATACGTGGATTTAGAAAATATTTAAATATTATTATATCAAAATTTTTAATTAAAAATTTAAACCTAAAAAAAATATTTTATTATTTTAAAATTTTAAATTTTATGCAATGAGCTCTAAACACAAATGTGTAGCATACCCTACCATTTAGTATTCAGATGATCATATAAGTCTCACGTGCAACATTTGTTTGCCTCAAACTTTGGGCATGTGTGGATTTAGAAAAATACATTTAAATATTATTATATCAAAATTTTCAATTAAAAATTTAAACTTCAAAAAATATATTTTAAAATATTTTAAAATTTAAATCTCACGCAATGAGCTCTAGTACAAATGTATAGCATACCCTATCTTTTAATATTCAAATAATCATATAGGTCTTAGTGCAACCTTCATTTGCCTTAAACTTTGGACATATGTGGATTTAGGAAAATATTTAAATATTATTATATCAAAATTTTTAAATTAAAAATATACTTTAAAGTATTTTAAAATTCTAAATCTCATTAAGTAAACTCTAAATACGAACAAATAGCTTACCTTACCGTTCACTATTTAGAAATCATATGATTCTCACACAACTCTTGTTTGTCTTGGACCGTGTGCATATGTGGATTAAGAATTTTTAAAAGAAAATATATATTTAAAATACTTTCAAAATGTCTCTCAATTTTTTTTTGAAGATCAAGTCTTCAACCAGAACTACGTAACCTTGAGTTTGTTACTACACCAAGGAATACGTAAGAGCATAATCAAATTTTGTCAAGCTATCTTTGTACAAATTTATTTATTTTTATTCTATTTAAGGGATCAAACGGTTTTCAAAACATCAAAATTATTTTTTATTTTATATTACATAAATTAATATTATATATTTTATTTTATATAAATTAAAAAAATTAATTTAAACAAAAAAATAATTTTTATTATATTATTAATATTATAATTTTTTACTAATTATTTATTTCAAAAAATTTAATAATTAAAATACTAAACATCCACCATCTTGTTGAAGTTTTTCTTGCCATTAAGCTAGGTAAGATTCACATTGAATGTTTCTAATGTAAAATCTCATGTTATGTTTGAATGATATGCAACAAATTGTGAAAAAAAAAATTGGAATAGATGAACATTATAATGAGAAGACAATATAGTATTAAAATGTTGTAAGCCTAAAGTTGTGAAAAAAAAAAGGATTTCCTATTTTGTATGCAACTCAAAAGAAAGATTACAAAATTGTGGGATTCACTAAAATTTAATCTTTTCTTCTACTCGATAAAATATATCACATTCATGAAAAATTAGACTTTCTTTTCAATCTTATCATTTGCTAATCCTTTCTTTGTAGTTTTCCCTTATCCAAATAAATTGTAGATAGGGATGATTTTTGTTGACCTTGTTGATTATGGATGCTACTTGTATGTAGAATTATTAAATGACTTACTTTTACCCTGTTTAGCCTTGACATATATTGGCCAAAGCTAAAAGATTCATTAGACAAAAAGATATACTATAATAATCTTATAAGTTAAGTGTACTTGGGTTAACTCATAAATCAATCCATCTTTAAAAAAATATTAATCTGATATAATCTTTTTTAATAGTCAAATTCAATTCTTAAAATTATGAATTTCCATTCAATTAAACAAATTTTATTTCTAATAAACCACCTGGTGTATAAGTAAACTATACCATAATAATTTTTTTATTTTCTCTTTATTATATCCATTAATTTTTTTGTTATATATTTTTTTTATTGATTTATTTATGGTGATAGTTGATTCAAACAAACATGAAAAATATCATGGTGTGGAATATATGCAACTGTGAAAGGATTGGTATATATATATATATATATATATATATATATATATATATATATATATATAATGAGTAGAACACGTAAAGAAAAAAAAAGATTTTTTATTGCATGAAATGAAAGTTTCTTTACCTATAAAGATTCATAGACATTTTTGCACATACTCAAAAACTAAAAAAAATAAACTTATATTATATGCAAAAAAAGAACTTAAAAGAAAAGGAAAGGAAAGTCAATTATAATTCACATTCATAACAAAAAAATGATGATAAGGAAATTAAAAGATAATGAAAATTATGTGAGGATGAGGATGAGAGTATCCTAAGACCCTTTTCCTCAAATTTAAGATGAATAGAGATTACAAAAGTTTATCTTAGAGATGATTGAATGAAAAAATTTAGAAAATAATGATTTAGTGAAACCATTAGCAAGTTCAAGTGTAGTTGAAATAGGAAAGAAATGAACAAGTTTTCGTTGAATTTTCTCGTGAATCACATGACACTCAAATTCAATGTACTTAGTATGTTCATGGAAAATAGGATTGAAAGCAAGATGAATAGTGGATTGACTATCACAGTAAATAAAAAAGGATTAAGGCATATGAATGCTTATGTTATGCAAAAGATGTTGAAGTCATTGAAGTTCACAAACAAGAAATGTCAAAGCTCTACATTCCACTTATGAGGAAAATCAAGAAATGGTGTTTTGTTTCTTAGCTTTTTATGAAATTAAACTATCGTTAAGAAAGACATAGAAATCAATTGTAAAATGTTGAGTATTAGGGCAGCCTACCCAATCTGAATTACTAAAGGTACAAAGACTAAGAGAGCTAATGGTAGGAAAGAATAATCTTTTGTGCAGAGTTGCCATGAACTAGCTAAGTTAATGCACAATAAAAATGATATTAGGGTAAGAATTAGTAATGTAATTGTAGCTTTAGTGTCTAGAATCTGTTGGATGATAAGTGATTTACCTGAGAATGTTTAAATATTTTTATACTTGTAATTTCAAATGGAAACTAAACTAGAAACCATATTCCTAAAATTGTTGTGGGATTTCTAAACCAAAGTCATTAGGCTTTGACTTTCTTCTCGTATCAAGGACACCTAATTACTTTGTGAATTTGTTGTTGTTGAGTAGACTCTTCACCATCTTTACTATATTTGGATAGTAGATGAATTCTTGATTACCTCATTACGAGGGTTTTGAATCTTATGTCCAAGAAGGAATCTGTGCGTTAGTTCTTATGTAAAAGGTGTAAGTTTTGGTTAGTCTAGTATGATGTGACCATTTCCTCTTTTATTGTTCTTCATCCCTTTATTATGAGGGAAGGTGGTTTGATTATTATATGAATTAGAAAATATTTTCATTTCTTCAAGATTCAAGACAGCATTGAGTTAGCATTCTTGTTGGATTATAAAAGAGAAAGCCTTACCTACCGATGGAAAGAGTTCCATCATCATGATCTAAGACTTGACATGAAAAAATTGCTCATCAAGTCCTTTAAGGAAACGAAAGACATAGTTTCTATCATAAAATTTCTTATCAATTCATATATTTTATAAGATCAATGTGGTGAACATTAATAGGATGATAATGATTTTAAAAAGTTTCAACTCATCCCAAATTACTTTTATATGTGTAAAATAATTTGTAACTGAAAGATTACCTTGTTTGTAGCTGAATAGTTCTTCTTGAAAATCGAATACATTGAAATATCTTCTTGAGAAAATATTTTTTGTAAATCTTTCCATACATCAAGGATTTTGTCTATCCACAAAATTGATTTGATAATGACATCTTTCTTGTAAGTTTTTTCATACATAAAGAAGATAACGAAAGTCATATGAGATTGAGGATATTTTGAGAATATAAATTTTAAAGTTGAATGGCTTGAAATATAAATTTTAAAGTTGAATGGCTTGAAACATGTTCAATATAATTTTAAAAAAATTGTAAATACTCATGATCCGTTGTAAATAAGGAATGTTTGCCAACTAAATTGATGTATTACAAAATGGTGAAAAAAAATTATTTTGTTGAAAACTTCTAACATAAATAATATTTGTAATGATCAATTTCTATATTACTGGAATAAAAATTATGTATGGATCATTATATAGAATCTTTATATTAAGATTAAACGTGAGTGAAGTTATTAAAATATAAGGAAATGTTCTCTTATGATCTTTCCTAAAAGTTATAATATTTGAATATTTTGGAACTTTTAGGTTTTGATGGTTAATCATGCAAGTTTTTTTTCAAGTGCTACCAAGATGTATGAGTTATTTTAGAATAAATTATATTTATATATTTTAAAATTTATTAAAAAAATATTTAATATTTTATTTTTTATATTACTCTAACTTTTTTATGTATATAATATTATTGAAAATTTTTAAATATTATGTAAAATTATATAACCAAAAAAATATACAATATTGCATTTTGAAATAAATTAAACGAAATTTATAAAGAGTAAAAAAAGAAAATAAATATCGCATTCTTTTTCAAAAAACAACATCTAAAAAGCTATTTTATAATCTAGGAGAAAAAACAAAGAGTACGAATCGCGCATAAACCCCGTCGGAGATAACAGTTTGAGCCTAACGTTATGTATTCTGAACCCGAAACAGCTACATATATGTCTATTCATCATTTTTTCAAGACAGCTTGTCATGTGGTGATTACTATTTGTCTAATTTCCTTATTTTTATATTAGGCATCATCTCTTTCTAGTGATTGATTACACAGCATGAGCAATCTGGTGGTGTTAAGTCCCAATGGAACACTTTGCACTACATTCTAATGACCTTTTATTGATCACCAAATATAGTTAACTGCATAATAATGCATAAGTATAACCTATCGATCGATAGGAGCTTTATCATATCCTTTGTAAATCTGAGATTAACAAATTTGTGTTAGTATTTATGTGATATGTATCTTTCTATATTCAATATTGTCAACGTTATCTTGTTTAATTCTTTTATTTATGAGAATCAACAACGATGCTTTTCATATTTTTAAATTAATTCATATTTCAAGCTTTTTAAGTTGTTAATGGTCGAATTTGTGTAGAAATCAAAGTTATGCCCAAAGCGATGAAACCAAGGTAAGGACCACGAGGCACATAAAACCCAAGGATCCGTTTGGTTGCTCGGCCCTTTGCTCTCGCTCCTTTCTCGGCCGTTGTCCTGTTCTTTAGAGAATTTAATTTTTTGTTAACTAAAAATGTAAAAATAACTAATTTTAAATTATTGAAGGAGAGCTATCTATCAAAAGTAGTTGTAGATTTTTATAAAAGAAATTTAAATAATTAAATAATATCAACTGCATTAAATATAAAAAATATATCACATAAACATTGATTCAGATTCATTATTGTCAAGCTTATATAGATAAAAAAAACACCAAATATATCCATGTGAATGGGGGTATTTACTCTAACTTTTTTTTCTTAAGAAATGTTACACATCACCTAGGTAAATATTTGTTTAAATTCTGTAGAATTATTTTTGGAATTAATTAATTAGATGAGTTGTTATTTATTTAATTAGAAATGAATTCTTTTAGCTGCGTTTCCATGGGAATTTAACGATTTAAAATTTTTTAAATACATGAAAATTTAGTTATATTCAATTCTTTTTTTATTTTTAAAATATTTTGCTTGAATAATTTTTTTATTTTAGTTTTTTAAAATTGATTAATTCAAATTTTTATATTTTAAACTTTTAGCAATGATTAAATAAGTTTTTTCGTATTTAAAGTATGTTTATAATGACAAATTAGCATATTATTTTTTCATTGTGTGAATACTTTTAAATTTTAAATAAAGTTTAAAAAATTAAAGAGCATATTAAACATTTTTTATTTTTAATAAAAATATTATATATTGTATTAGTAAAAAATTAAAGAGATAAAATTTTTTAAGATTAAGGATACAAAATTATTAAAATAATATCACTTAATATTTATTGAAACCATATATTAAAATTTAAAATTAAACATAAAATAAAATAAAGATTAATTATGATTACAATATTTTTAAGATTTTTGTACTACACAATCATTTTAATATTTAATTTATTTTAAAAATCAAATTTTTACGGTATAGATAAGATACGAGAGAATTGTTAGAATTTATGAAAAGAGAATTTTAAAAATTCTATTTATTTAAGAAGAATTTTAAAATTTCAAATTTTAGTTAATTATAATTTTATTTAAATTTTAAATCTTTTAATCTACACAAAATAAATTCCTTCCTAAGAGTCTTTCATCCAAACACATAGTTACTACGGAAAATAAACAATTATTTGGCAATTTAAAAACCCTTTTGTAGTGGCAGATCTTTCCTTTTTGTTGGTGGAGGTTTATGTTTTATTTGATCTGTTTCATGCTCAAACATTCCTAAATCCAGCTAATTTTTAAACCAATATGTAGCAAAATTAAAATAAGGAAAAACCAATTTTTAAAAGTTTTGTACTGTATGCAGGATAAACTAAACTAGATTATAAACTAGTTCATCGAGCCCAAACCAGTTCTGAACCAATTGGAAGAATCACTTCTCCAATTGTCATTCTTACCTTCAATTTTCTTCACTGAAAATATGTCATTACTTCTCATATATATTTGTTTGCACTGTTCTAAGATGTTGTCTGTAATCGTAATTGCAGCCATGATATCAAGGATTTTGAGACCATTGCAACCGCATCATGATCTCCATTTGTTCGCAATTTTTTATAATATCAAAGATTATAACATAAGCATACCTGTGAGTGTAACCATATATAACCTAGAACACTTACTGTTTAGTTTTGAAATGTGGCAATGATAATGTATATTAACTTTTCTTTTCCATCTAGATTTATTAATTACTTATACTTAAAGATCCGGTCGAAAAACAGAATAAGAGAAAAAGGTATGATAATTTTTTTCTATCTTATCTTATTGTTCATATTTTTTTAATTAGTTTATATATGATAAATTTATCCTAATACTTTATTTTATCCTATTATTTAATACATTTTTATCATATAAAAAAGATTGGATCAGAAAATATAAGATAAGATAACGTTTTCTTTACCCTAATAATATTAATAAAAATAAAAAATAATCTAATATTAATAATAGTTTTAATATATTATTATACTAATAGTAATATTTTAATAATTTTCATAATAATAAAAAATTAATACTATGAATATTATATTAATAATAATTATCAGAATAATATATTATTAATTACAATATTAATTATAATAATATAATAATAATAATAATAAGAAAAATAACAATAATAATAATAATTTACATTTTTACTTTTAATTTTCTTTCAATTTTTTTTATTTGATCCTCCTATTGTTTCATCCATACATTTTTTTATCACCAACATCTCATTTTTTATCTTTCTTTTTTAATATGGTATAATAAAATTAAAGTATCATATTTTTTAATATTTTTAATTTATTTATTATTGAAGATCATAAATATTAAAGTAAAGATTGTTTTTAATAAAATTATATTTAATTTGATAAAAAAATAAATTTTTATTTAAATATTATTTATATTATATCTTTTCATTATTTATTTTAAAAATAAATAAGATAATATAATATTATTTAATTTATTATTTTAATATAAAAAATATATAAAACAAGATAAATTATATCTTTTATATTATATTTATTTTTATTCTATTATGATATTTTATCCTACTTTATTTAACAAACAAGCACTTAAACCTAGAGGTGAGCGGGAAACTCGCCTCCGTCCAAATCCGCTGGAAACCGCCGCATCGTTAACGTCATCGAGCGTGTTAAAGAAGAGAATGAGTTGTTTCGGATAAAGAGGAACTGTTAAACTCGGTTAAATCAGTCGGAGATAGGTTTTATAAACGTTACCCGCCGGAAACCGAAAGCAACCGACGTCGCCGGAATCCATGGTTTTTCGCCGGAATCTACGGTTTCTTTACCAGAATCCATAGTTTCTTTGCCATATTTTATGGTTTCATCATTTTAAAGTTTATAAAATCATCTTATTCTTTTAATATTTGAGTTTGTATTCTCGTTTTTATCTTTACTACATCTGTTTCAAGCTTTTTCGCTGGATTCCATGGCCCGCCGGTCGCCGAAATCTGTAAAATTTTAAACCCGTAGTTAATCATCCGATTGAACCAACCATCCATACTACCCGAACCCGACCAACCCGACTCTGTAAACGGACAAAAACGGAAAGATTTTTATGAACGACGATTTTCGACGGATGAAGATTTTCCGACCCGAATCCGCCCAAACCCGCGCAATACCCATCCCTGCTTAAACCTACTAATAAGGTTGAAATGTTCATGGTGAAACCCATTTAGCCGGACATAAAATCCCCCTAGATCAATCACTCATTGGTCGCATCATGCCAATGCTCATTGGATTCTCTTGCCAGGCCAATGTCATATGAGAACTCATTAATATCAACTACAAATTGACAACCTTCACATTTTGTTTGTAATAACATCGCGTAAAAGTGTACTTTGTACCAACAGCCAAAAGCAGAAAATTATAGATTCAAAAATTTAAATATTAATATTAATTATAAATTCATATTATTACAATAAATAATTTGGTCTTTTTGTAAATTGTATAATCCTTATTTATTTTAATTAACCACCCACCATATGGCGATGAGACGGCATTATCACCGCTATTATTTATGTCATGTCATGTGTGGTGGATGAGTGATGATGACCTTAGGAGTTGGCATGGCATTTGCAGTTACTGTCCTCGATCTCTAACCTATTCCAAATTTCTAGTAGTCTTGTGCTATAGCTCTGCATCATGCACAAATAAAGGTTTTTTTAATCTCTTTTAGAGTTATTTTAAAAATAATTATTAAAATAAATATATTTAAAAATAATTTTTTATTTTAGGTTAAAATTATCTAATCCATGTCTAATAGAGAGATAACACATATGTATTGTATGACAAAAGAACCATGCATATTTGTTTGTCACAAAGCTATCTATTACAATTTTATATTATGTTTTGGAAATACTATACAACTTACGTTATTTTTATTAATTTTTTTATTTAATTTTTTAAAAATAATTATATTTTTAAGTAAATTTTTTATTTGAAAGTTTATTTTTAAAAAATAATTTTATATTTCTAAAATAAATAAAATTATTGTTGAGATTTATTGTAAAGGTAAAATAAAATGAATAATTTTTTTATTATATATTGTAAAAGTAAAATGAGTAAAATTTTTTGTTTTAAAATGAGTATAATTATTATTGTTATTAATTGTAAAGATAAATAAAATAAGTAAAATTAATATTTTTTTATGTAATTCATTAATTAAACGTATGAGTTATATATAAATTATGTTAAATTTTTAACTAAAATTATTTTAGAAACAATAAATTTATTTATTTTAGAAACACAAAATTATTTTTCAAAAATAAACTTACAAATAAAAATATTCACTAAAAATATAACTTTTTCTAAAAAGTTAATCCAAAAAATTTTAAAAAATTAATAAAAATAGCGTAAATTATGTCGTATTTTCAAATTGCGACGCACTCTATGATGTGACATGTGATAGACAAATGTACGTTGTCCCTCCATCATGCTACACATGTTTGTGTTGTTCATTTCATCCTATAATACATATATTGTCTTTTCATTGTACGTGAAATAACACTGATAATTTTAATCCAAAAATAAAAATTATTTTTCAAATATCTATTTTAATAATTATTTTTTAAATAACCTCAGATGGATAAAAATCTCACAAAATAAATCATGTGAAAAGTTGCTCAACTCATGTTAAGATTTTTTTTAATAAAAGTTGACAATATTTATTGAACGTTTAGAAAATAGTTTAAAAAACTTTGTCATATATCAAAAAAGATGATACCTCATCATGTATGGTTTGGGTATGCATGAGCTTGACTAACTAGTATATGACTTATAGCGTTTTCTTCTCTAGATATATAAGAGATATGACAATTTCTCCAGATATATAAGAGATATGACAATGTTAGAAGTCTACTGCCAAATTTTTACAATCTGTTATGAAAACATGTCTTGATGGATGGATTCGACCATTGTTCATTGTTTTCACAATAAAGTCAGTTTGTAGACCATCCTTTGTGTCCCTCATCTTGTTGCTATCCATAAGCTTCATCTCAACCTCTGACATTCAGCCACTAAAGAATTTATGCGAATTGACATGTAGTGGAAAGCAGTGACTTGGAATTGGCCTTTGTCATCTAATACAATTAGACCAGAACCTGTACCTTGATCCTCAGCCCATCCTGCATCTATCTTCATGATACCCCTTAGAGATGTGTTTTCTCCTTCTTCTGTTGTGGTATGTGTTGTAAATCATAACTTGAACTTGCATGGATTTCCCAGCGAAACCACACATTTAGTATCCCTTATACTTTTGTCAAATTTGGTTGCTGTCCTTTGAAGAGGATTTCATTATACTGGTTCCGAATGTTCCATAATATCATAACTGTTTTTCTAATTTGCGCTCGTCTGGCTTCTCTTTCACTTTTTCCATCCATCTCTTTAGTTCCATATAGTTCATCCTTCTTGTGTTTGGTAGGTTGAACAATATTTGATTGCAACTATCTCATTGAAAGAGATAGTGCTTCCATGACTCTATCTCTAAATTTTGACAAAAAGCACAGAATGTTGTTGTTAAGACTTAGGTAAGATAAAGTAGTGGCTATTGGAGGTTTTATTGAAACACTTCAGCATCCAACAATCTTTGCAAGAGTAGTATTAGACTCCATCCCAGCTACCTCCTACCACCAATCCTTACCTTGTCATAATTAAAAAGAACCGTGATGGATTTGAAGATGATTATAATGAATATTTTCATTTTTAACTTTATTTATTATTTTTATTATTATAAAATATTTATTTTAATTTTAATTTATTTAATAATTGTAACTTAGAGTTAATTCGTTCTATAAATAAAATTTTATTATCTGGTAAGAATTTCAAGAAGATTCTTAATTGATTTAGATATATAACATTATAAAAATATTTTTCATTAAAAAAAAACACTAGCCAAATAATTCCTTTCGAATCTAGTATAAAATATGTTAATATGTTAATATGTTAATGATTTCTATATACGAAATTTATATCAACATATTATTTGTACCATATAATTTTTAATCGTCATATATGTATGGACTTTAATACTAATGTGCCTTTAATGATAACGTTCTAATTTATAATTTGAATAAATAAATAAAATAATAAAATATAATATAATTACGGTGAATTAAATATAAAATTTTAATTACTATATATTTTAAACCATTTTTATTTTTTATTATTACATTATATATCATATCATATATATTTTTTTATTTTTGTTCTATCTTATTTTATTCTGATGTGTAACAATTTTTCTTTAAATATATAATCAAATTGAAGTTCATATAAACTATTTAAGTTTACCTCGAATCATTGAACTTAGATAACATTTTTAACATAGCAACATCTTTTGCAAAAAACACAGTCATAATATGTGCATAATCTTCCACAGCTATAAATTTTTCTGCTTATTAAATGAAAAATGGTGAGAGTCCATTTCATTAAAGATAGTTTGCATAGAAATAAGAGAAAAATAAAAATATAAAAAATAATAAAAATAAAATATAGATATTATTAAAATAGATGATAATCATGGTTATTATTAAATGAAGAAAGAAATGAGTGCATTTAATATTTTAAAGATATTAAATACATTCATTTTAGTACTTAAAGACTTGATAAAATACTAGAAATATTAGCAGGAAGATAAAACAACAGGGTACATCATTACTCAATTCAAGCGTTGAAGGAACTCAACTCTGCAATTAAATCATTCAAATTCGAGTAAGAAGATCCTCCTTCTTCCACAGTGTGCTTAGCTAGCAATGAAAGAGCCTTGACTTTGTTCCTCATTTCATTGGATTCTTCCCCTGTCATTATCCTCTTCACAGCTTTCTCCAATGCGTCCCATTCAACAATATCCCCCGTCGTTGCAACCCATTTTTTGACTCCTACAGGTACCCCTATTTTAAGGACATCAGTCACCAATTTCTCATTGAAAAATTGGTCGAAAGCAATAGGCCAAGTGACCAAGGGTAGCCCAGCAGCCACCCCTTCCAAAATTGAATTCCATCCACAATGAGTAACAAAAGCTCCAATTGCTTCATGTTCAAGAATTAACACTTGAGGTGCCCAACCTCTTATGATTACTCCCTTACCTTCCATTCTTTTCTCAAACCCATCAGGTAGCCAATCTTCTCCATCTTCTTTGCTTTTCCTCACAGCCCAAATGAATTGTTGTCCTGAAGCCTCAAGGCCCTTAGCAATATCTTTAAGTTGAGAATTGGAGAATTTCGTTGTGGTTCCAAAGCATACATAAACAACTGAATTGGGACTTTTTGTGTCTAGCCATTTTAAACACTCATGCCCATCAATACATGCCTCCATTCCTCTGTATGCTTTTTCCTCTGTATCCCTGTTGCAAAGAGACAGAGGGCCTACATGCCATGCTTTTTTTCCAAGATCTTTCTTAAAATAATCTATATAAACCTTCTCAAGTTCATAGAAGCTGTTTATAATCACACCATAGCTCCTTGACTTTGACTCATCTGCTTTCTCCAACATTTTGGTCAAGTCCGGGTTCTCTTCACCTCTCACAATATGTGGTGACAACTTCATCCTTGTCATTTTAATCTCACCTGGAAGGTGAGGAATGACAAAGGGTTCTGAATCAGAAGAAACATTCTTGTAAGGCTTATAGAGTGTCATACATTCGGAAGCACAGATGGATAAAAAACAACTTGGATCGTACACAAGCCCAGGAATTCCAAATTTGGCTGCAGCATCAAGTGCCCATGGGAACATAACATCAACAACTACACAATTTGGATGTTGCTCAAGCAATAGTTGCTCAAGTGGCACTTTTAGTAACCCACATCCCTTGAAGAATGCAGGAAATTTATCCGAGGAAGTGATTGAGTCAGTATTTTCACAACCATTTGGAATACCAGCCTCAGCATAAGGAAACTCGATTGTTTGGATACAGATGAGGTTGTGTCTTGTTTTGGATTTTCCTATGGTTTTGGAGATGAAAGGGGCGTTGAGGGGTGTGGTGATGATGGTGACCTTGACACCTTTTTTAGCAAATAATTTGGCCAAGTCCCCAAGTGGTATTATATGGCCATGAGCTAAGAAAGGGATGATAAACACGTGTAAAGTTTTAACTTCACTGCTCATCTTTCTCACAAGTGAGGTGAGTAAGCAACAAGGGAAAACACTGGGAAGAGAGAGAGTTCTAGTATGGCTATTTGCCTTCTAGTTTCCAAAGCGTGATGCATTTAATTGCATTCAAGTTTCATAAATATAGGTGTAGAGCTTTCGAATTGTGACTTGGACAGTGTACATTAAGAAACGAGAAGGAAGGGTGGAAGTGTGGAAAGGAAGATAGAGACACGTGAAGTAGAACGGTGGTATAGCTTGTGGGAAAGAGAAAAATGAGAAAAAAAAATTTTAAGGTATATATTTTAAATTATGTGGGAAAGAAATTCAGTTGAAAAATAGAAATTTATTAGTAAGTAAGTTTTGTAGTAGTTAGGTAGTGTCGAAATATTTGTCATTGAGAATTTATTTATATATAGCGTGATTTTTAGGGTATAAATGGCTTAGTTTGGTTGAACTATAAAATAAGATCAATAAGAGATAAAATTATCTTAATTTATTTTGAGAGAAAAGAATAGATCAGTAAAACAGAGTTTCTCTTGTATATATAAAAAATAAAAATATGAATTTTAAAATCAATTAAATAGTAATTAATTTAAAAGTTAAATAATATTTAATAACTAATTTAAACTGTTTATAATTGAAATAATAAATAATTAATTATAGAGTTAAATTATTTTAAAATATACAAATTTTATAACAATTTTTTTATATATTTCAAAATGATTTTAAAAAATTTTAATAAATTTTTTTTTATATGTTTACACCATTAGAACAAATACATCAAATTATATTATGAACCATACTTTAAATAAATAAATATAAATTACATTTATTTTTATATTATTAGAAAAATATATATCAAATTTTATATTTTTTAAACTATAAATTAAATTTTAGACAAATAAACATATATTACAATTACATTTACATTATAAATGTATCAAATTTTATGTTCTTTTCACTATGAATCATACTAAAATAATATGTACATATTACAATATATAAAGAGTTTTTATGAAATAAAACTACTTTGATATAAGACTCACCTATCACATTACATCTCACAATTCGTATAGTCTTTGTTATGTCTGTTATAAAACTTGTTGAATTTTTTCATTTTCAAATTTTCTTCCATAATCACTTCTTCTTGAGGAAATACTAAATTCTTTTTCATTTTAAATTTATTTACAGAAAATATTAAATACTTTATAACACTCACCCTTGTGTAAGAGGAAGTATACCAATATCATTCTAAAGTAATCATTTACAATGAAAAATTCATACTTTTTTCCTCTAAGGCTTTGAATATTAGTAGGTCCGAATAAGTTCATATGAAGTAACTTAAGAGATCTAGAGGTGAAAACAAGGTTTCGATTTTGAATGATATTTTAATTTGTTTCCCTCTTTAACATGCTTCACACATGATGTCTTTCTTAAATAACACATTTGAAAATTCTTTGAGTAAGACATATTTATAAAGTTTTAAGACCTGCTTCATATTTATGTCTTAGTTTTTTTTCCTGCCAAATCCATCTTTTTATTTCATTTAAGAAAAGACAAGTTACCTTATGATTATATAGTTCTTCCAAATCTATTTTATATAAATTATGGTGTCTTTTGTTGTAAATAGTATGGATCTATCATTGTTTATAATGATGTATTGATTTTTTAAAAATAAAATAGTATATTCATTATCATAAAAGTGACTAATACTCGGTATAATGTGTTTCAAATTTTCTACAAATAAGACATTTTCAATAAAAGGTAGATTGTTCTTACTGATTCTACATTTTTCTTTGACTTTTTCCTATTGATTTCCTCCAAAGGCAACACTTCCTTCATCATAAAATTTCAGGTCTAGGAACATAAACTTGTTTTTCATCATGTGTTGTGAACAATCATTGTTCAAGTACCATTTTGGTGTCTTTTTTCTTCCCATTAATGATATTTGCAACATGGATCATCCTGTTTTTAAGTATCCATATTTTTTTGGATCCTTTGTTGTTTGTTCACATAGCTCTATAATGACACATTTTTGAGTTGTGTTCAAACTTGTTACAAAAAAAGAAAGATGAATGTCATTGAGAAGTAAATCTATTTATCTTTTTATGATCGTTTCTGAAATATCTTTAGGGTGTCTTTCTTCTTTTATAATTTTTTTTAAGTTGATCTAAACTTTTAGCAAATTTGGACATGTCTTCATTTATTTTATTGATTTCTAAAGATAGTTTCTAGCTAATTTCTAGGAGAGTCTTTTTTTTCATTAATAACTTCTTGTAGTTCCTTTCCTTTTTCTAAAAACTTTCCTTTTAAAATAGTATACTTTTTAAGTAGTGTGTTAAGATCACTCAAATTATTTTTACATGCATTTTCTAGATCTTTAAGTTTTGTGGTTATCTTAGGATCGGTGTCTGTGATAAAATAAATCTAAGTTGACTCAACAACTTTATCTTCTAAGCTGTTATTATCTAAGTCATCCCATATTGAGACAAGATATTTCTTTCTTCTAGGTTTATTGAACTTCTTGTCTTGATTTGGACATTCATCTTTCATGTGTCCTACCTTTCTACATTCATAACATATTATATCATATTTTGAAGTGTTTTCATAAGAGAATCATTTACCTTTGGTTGATCTGTAAGATTTTATCCCTTTCTTCTTAGTATTCATTATACTATTCAACCTTCTGAATATAAGAGATTGTTCCTTCACCATCAGTATGATCATCTGAGCTAAACATTTATTTAGCATTCATAACTTTGGTAGAATTCCCTGTGTCATAAAGCTTTGATCCGAGGGAAACCCATTTCTTTTCCTATCTGAACCCTCTTCATTTAGCTCGATCTCATAAATTTTGAGAGGTCCAAGGAGTTCATCTAGCTTGAGTTTTCTCAAGCCTTAGATTCTTCTATGGTTGTTTTATTTATCTTACATCGAGAAGAGAGATTTTTAAGAATCTATACCATGGTGTCTTTATGATCATAAGTCCTTCCGAGTGATTTTAGATAATTTGTTACCATTTAGAATCTTCCAATTACTTCATCAATGGTTTCTCCATCTTTTATCTTGAAATTCTCATATGAGATATAAGATAACTAACTTATCTTAAATCCCTTTACTTGGTTTGTTCCTTCATGAACAAAGGCAAGACTATCCTAGATTTCTTTAGTTGTCTTGCATCCAAAAATTTTATTGTACTCACTTTTGCAAAGAACACAAGTTAATAGAAATCTAGCATTGACATTATTCTGCATCTTCATAGTTTGGTCAGAAGTCCATAAATCCTCAAGATCTTTGTAACATGTTCATCCAACAGTACATAACCATCTTTTATGATAATGTTTCAGAGGTTGTAGTAAGTGGATTTGATGAGCATCTCAATTTTGTCTCTCTAGTATAGGTAATCTACTCTAAGGAAGGCTAAAGGGCGAGTGACAAAGGATCCTTCAGAGATAAGTTGTTTCCTGATTTTGTCATAGATTGTTATTTCCTCTACACTTGTTAGAGTGCTCAACCCAAGAGGCTGAGCTCTGATACCAAATGTAGAAAAAGAGACTATACACAAAAGAGGTGTTGAATATGGTGTTGTAGGAAAACTTTAACTTTTTCTATAGATAGAAAAGTTATAAGGCACTAGGTATCTTAAGACACTTAAATGAGTAGAGATTAGGACAGAGATAACTACATCAAGACATTATACTGGTTCACCTTTATCAACCTAAGAGATTTTAACATCTAAAAGAAATTTTTACTATGTTGAAAAATAGTACAAATACCAAGCATCACTACTTTTAGAGACAATACTATTGTAGTATTTTTACACTAACCTTGTTCGGCTTAACCAAAATTCATAAAATACTAGGTCAAACACTTTTATATCCGACAATGCACTTTTCTAGAAGATTATAACAAAAATAAAAATAAAAAATTTCACTCAGGTTACAAGTGGTTAAAATATTTTAGAATAATACTTAGTTAATACTCATTGTTTTTTGTTTATAAACTTCAATCATTATATAGGTGGAGACATAGTAGTTGTTGAGAGACGAACGAAATTTACAACATCTTTTACATAAGCATTGAATACATGATTTGGGGTTAGAAAAATATATGTTTCTCCTTTTTGTTTGTACTACTTCGTTCATTATAACCTTTTTTCATTTTTTTATTTTTTGTTCAACACCTTTCTTGACACCTCCAATTCTTTATCCTTTTGATGAATCACGATAAAAAAATATTTAATTTCATGCAACGCTAACATTTTCTTTATATCATATATTTTGTTTCTCTTAAAACATAACACACTTGAAATGTTTTAATATGCTTAAAATAATTATTAATTTATATTTTACGATATGATTCCAAGATTATCATTAATCAAAATAGAAAAATAAATATCAACAAAGATAAATATAAATATTTTTAGTAAATATTAAAAATTTTATATTAATAAACATAAAAATTAAATTAATAGAACGACAAAAACTGCTATATTAAAGATATATAATAATTATTATTTATTATATATTCTAAATTAAATATTAATAAATTATATTTTTTATACAATATAAAAAATAATAAAATTTAAATTTAAAATTTTTATATAAAATTATTTTAATCTTTTACTCCTTATCATTAACTAATTCTAATAATTTTAAAAAATTATATATTCAATATATTATTTTATTATTTTCTCTAATTTTTTTATATTTAATATTTTAACATTTTTCTTTTACAATAAAAAAATTATAATACTTAAATATAAAAATTCATATATATTATTTTAATCTAAATTTTTTTATTATTAGATCAATTAAATCAATCTTAATAGTTTGATACTTCAACATTTTATTTCTTCTCTTTTGATTATTATTTTATAAGACCAACAAATAATTAATATTTTTTAATTTTATTATTAACAATTAATATGTATCTTGTTGAATCTTACATTAAACAATTATTGAAATAAAAATTTAAAAGTAATAAACAGCTTGTTTGAGAATAATTTGTTTCTTATAAAACTATTTTTAAAAACAAGTTTGAACAACAGTTTTTCAAATAGAAAATAAAAAAATTGTTATATTATTGTTAATTTTAAAAATTATTTTTTATTAAAAATATAAAATTTAAATTTCTAATTTTATATAAATTATTTTAATATTTTTTAGTAAATCGAAGATAATAATTTAAAATAATTTTATAAATTAATATTAAAAATTATATATCATACTTCAAAATCAAATTCTCCCATGACCTTTTTAAGATTGATGAGAGTTATTATTTTATCTTATTGTGATAGAAGAAAAAATAAAAAATAAAAAAAAATTATATTACAAAATTAACACTAAAAAATAAAAAATAATTTAAAATATATCTTTTACATGTTCTAGTTTTCTTCTTTTTAAAATTATGTTTTGTCGAATTTATTTTAAAAATAAAATAAAATTCATTATTAAACTATTTTTTTTATTTTTCAAAACCAATTTTTAAATTATTATTTATAAATTTGTTGAAGACTAAAATATCAATCATATGTTTTATTGTTTGTTTAATTTTAAACATTAAAGAAAACTAAAATGGATGAAGTATATTTATATTTTTGTTAGATGATTTGAAAAATAAAAATGAAAGAATTAGGATCATAAAAAAAACTAAAATAGATGACTTATATTTATAATTTATTTAGATGATTTGAAACATAAGAATGAAATAATTATAATTATTAAAAAAATTAAAATGGATGAATTATATTTATACTTTATTTAGATGATTTAGAAAATAAAAATGAAAGAATTAAGATTTAGAAAAAAATAAAAAGATAATAATTGAAGTGAAAAAAAAATTATTTGAATAAAGTAAAAAAGAGAATAAAAAATTTAGTACTATAAATTTTAACTTACATATATTTTAAAAATTATTTAATAATTTAAAATAAATAAAAATAAAAAAAGTTGCCCCTTGTTTTCTTTTCCTATGAAGGGAAAAAATATTTTCTAACATCCTACTGAAATTAATTTTTTACAAATGTAAACAAATAAAAAATAAATAAAATTTATGTTTATTTTTTTCTCCAACTTTCTTTCAATTCATTCAATTCAGACAAACGGATCGGCAAGTTGTATCCTTATTGTAAGTGCTTGGTGATCGGCAAAGGATCGCAGGTTGTATAAATTTCTTTAAATAATATATATAAATTAAAATTCAACTTTAATTTGGTTGTATTTGAGTAAATTTATAGATAATTTATTCTATTTTTTAATTTTTATAAATTATATTTATTTATATATTTTAAATAAATTATGTATTAATATATTTTAATTTAAATAATATATAAAATCTAAAAAATAAAAATTTGAACAATAAATTTATACTTTTGAATAAATATAAAAATTTAATATCATTTTTAACTATTATTATATAACAATTATTATAATTAGGATGATAAATTTTAGATAGAGATAAATGGAAGATCTACATCTTCCAATTCAACTATATCTTTATAAATTGTTTAAATTTAATTAAAATAATTTCTTTCATAACAAATTAAGTTGTGATAAAATAAATAGGATGCTAACTACATTCAAATGTCACAAAAATAGGTGCAATTTTCTTGAATTATGGCTTATGGGTTGGAAAGTGTATGTTACAAAATGTGAAGGAGTATGCGGACCGGTAAATAGCAACCTGAAGTAGAATGGGGGTTGCTACTTGCCCGTGGAGCCCAGCCTTCCGTCTTGAGTATAAATCATTGAGAAAGATTTTATTTTTTTACTATAGAAAAGCGACAAGTTCACGAATGTTATATAAATTATTTTAATTTTCAATTTTTTATTATTAAATTAATTTTAATAATTTATAAAAACATTATAACTAAATAAAAAAATAAAAATTTTAAATTATAGGAAAAAATTAAATAAACTAATTAAAAAAGTAAAAAAAGAATTTTTTTATTAAGAACATATTTTTTTATGATGCAGAAACGATAAAATTTTAATATATTTTTTATAAAATTATTCTATTCTTCAATATTTTATCATTCAATAAATTTCAATCAATTTATTAAAAATATATTTTAATTAAATAAAAGTGGTATTATAATTTAAAAATTTGTTAAAATATTTTAATTTTATTTAATAAAATAATTTTTTAAATCATTATTAAATTTTTTAAGTTATTATCATTTTTATCATTCAAAATTTTTAATTTACTTGATTTTTTTTTATTTTTATGTTTGATATATTCTTGTAATATGATATCTTATTTATCAATTTACTTTTATCAATTTAATATCCTTTATTCATTCGCAATAATAATTAATTTATTATAATATTTTAGATGATATATTTATTTTTATATTATGTTGTTTATTTAAATTATAATTTAATTAATTTATTTTTAAAATAAAATATTAATCTTTATTAATAAAAACAAATTATGATTTTTAAAATTTATTTAATAAGAATAAAAAAATATTTTTAATATTAAAAAATAAAAATTTATTTAATTAAATTTTAATCTATTTATATTAAAATATCATATTTATCTAATTCTACTCTATTAATTAATTATATTCTTATCTGTTATTTTAAATTTATTAAATAGTTTAATAATTAATTTTATCAAATATTTTTAATTTACTTTGTTAAATTAGATTTTAAATTTTTTACTTTATCAAATATTTTTAATTTATTTATTTTTATCTTTCATCTTTTTTATCCCTCTGTTAATTTATTTTCTAATTTTATAAATTATATCTAAAAATTTAAATAATTTAAATTATAAATTTATTAAGATTCTCAAAACTTGATAAATATTTATAAAAATATTTATAAATTATATACTAATAAAATTTTTATGTTGACAGAAATATTTAAAGGTAGCATGAAATTTTGCTAAGCATGTAGAACATAAATAATTCAAAAACAAATAAGTTCTGCATGACATGCATAATGTCCCATAATTCATTATTTAGTTTAATTATTTCTTTACTGTTATTTCAAATTAAAGAAAACTAAGATAGAGATCATTTTATATTGTTAGAAACTACTAACAGATTTTAAAAATCTTAAAAACTTATGACTTACATGATTACAAAGATTAGTTTAAGAGTTTATTATTAAAATATTACATGAAGAATATATTAAACGAAAAAAGGGAAAAGTTAAAACAAGTGATATATTGCATGAAAAATGATTAAAATATATAAAAATAGTATATGCATGCATTTATTATCTATTTATGTTTAGATATAGATTACTAAATCTGTTTTGTTTTTTTTTTACTTTTTTATTAAAATCTGTTAATTATTAAATAAAATATGTAGATAGATAAATAATTATTTTATGCTACGAAAAAGTAAAATTTTTACAATACTCCATTTAGTTTTATGATCATTCATAGACGAACATTTTGATTAGTTGAATAAGTTGGGGTTAATTTATGATTATTTCTTGTAAAAACTAATTTACTATTTAATCCACAGTTTAATGCAATTTGGCCCGTTGAGTACTCAAACTTGTCGCTTAATGGCAAAACAATCACCAAAACCCAACAACTACCATTCTTGAAGTGGTTCTGGCTTTCTGCCTCGAAGCCTCCAAGGCTCTCGTTCCAAGCAACACTTTATAATGACAACACTGTTTATTATGTACATCTCTGATAAAGCTAGGGAAGCCACCTTACTTTTTTTTCTCTGATTCTTTCATTTAGACTGATTTTGGATCAGGGATGAAAGTACAGCAGAGTGTTAAGATTTTAAATGATTTATGTTTGATGTGTTTAAAAAGTTTTTTTTTTAAATTTAATTTTATTTAAAGTTTATAAAATTTTATAAATTTATTTTAAAATATTAATAAATAAATTTAAAATTTATATAAATAATTGATTATAAATATTTATAAATTTAAAATTTGTAAAAGAAAATATTATTAAATAATTTAAATATATATATATATATATATTAATATTATATAAATATAATATATTAAAATAAATATAAATATATATTATATAAAAATAAATATACTTTAAATAGGATAAACAATTTTTTTAAAACTTTATTTATTTTTAAAAAACTTTTTAGTAGATTTAAATTTATCTATTTTTTAAACAACTATATCCTATTATACGGTTTTGTTCACTTTTGATCAGCGGGAGTGTATCCACGGACCTAGGGTAACAAAATTGGCCATGAAAGATAACCAAAATAATAAAATGATGGACTATTCTCAACTGAATTGGAAATCGGGTTGTATCGGGTTATAGGTGAGGGGTTTCGGGTTGGATCGGTAGGATAGTTTTGGATTGGGCCTAATTGATGAGTCTCGTATATTTTTTAAAAAACTGTAATTGCAGGTTCTGATATATACACTTCCAATATAATATGCAATTGACTAATTTATTTAGATTAATAATTTAACGGGAAAACTTAAAATAAAACTTACATTATATAATTTTCAGATTAATAATTTAACTTGGAAATTTAAAATAAATATTAATTAAAAATATTAAAAAATTTAAAAGCATGCATAATTGCATAATGCAATTCTGTGCAAGTGTGCATGCGACTAATTCTATCCAATATACATTGTTTTAAAGTTTACGCGCACAATTGGAAATGCAATTTTGTGCATGTTATTTTTCTAATTGGCCTTATGTAAGCCAATATACATTATACAGTAGTGGGTCCTAGTTGAAAATATTAAAAGAACAAAAAATAAATTATATAAATACACTACAAAATACAAATGCTGTTAAATATTTACAAATAGCAAAAAAAATAATAGCTCCATCCACTTCCAACATTGATTAATGGCCACAATGTCACATGCATCCCAGACCTACAAAAGTAAAAATGATGAAAGTAGATAATTCAAAACTGTTAAAAGAACTTGTTCACTGTCCAGTGTCCAAGTTTTAAATATTGTGAGCATTATGCATCCACTAATGTAGTCCTGTAAATCTCACAAAAAAGTTAAAACTATTTTACAACAAATTTAGAGAAAAAATATCAGTAGTTCATTTTAACTAACAGTCCAGAAAGGGTAACAATATTTACATCAATAATGTCAAAATATAATCCTACATTCAATAGCAAGAGGGCATTAATGATTTCAAAATGACTCTCATAACAATTTCATAAACTTCAAAAAGTTGATAACTATAACCTATGAATTACAAAGAACACCTCCTCACAAGTTTACAATATTAAAATATAAAAATTATTAATTAAATTTTTTTATCTCAACCAATATGTATTGGCTGTGAGGGAGAATTTGTATTATCTAATGGTGCACCAACTCTAATTTCAAGTGATGATCCAATAGTTGCAGCATCACAAATTCCTTCTACATTTGACATTTTTTGCAAGTAATAAGAGAAAGAAATAATTAAATATTATATATGTTGAAATATAAATATAAAAATAAAAAAATTTGTTAAACAATATTTCTTAAACATTCTTATAAATCTTTAAATTTTTTTCAATAAAAAAATCCTTCAAATGAAAAAGGAAAGATCTTAACCAAATTTGATTGTAAATCAATATCTCAATTATCGATTATCTCAAAAGAGAAAAAACTTTTGAATGTATGTAGAACTCTAACCTTAATGTTAAATGCATTCTCAAGTGTTACAATTAAAATGAAAGTGGCTAAAACATCATTTACCAAAAAGAACAGAACAGTGTTGAAAAATGAGAAAAGTTATATTTTTACCATACAAATAATTGAGTTCAATTCATAATCAATCTTAGAAATTATCATTAATCAAAAAAATAAAATTTTAAAAAATCTCATAACCACCACAGTTAAAAAATGTGTAACTTTAAAATGTTTGTAGAGAAGAAGAGAATAAAAAAATTTAGAACCAGACTCAGCTATAAAAAATATCAAAGTATGCTTACATAAAATTTACACATAAGTAGAAAAAAAAAATTAAAAAAACAACATTCTAAGCTCATCATTGATTACAAATATCATTAATAATAAAAGCATGTTTAGGATAAAAATGAACATAAAAGAGTTTAAATTTGTTTTTTAGAGATTCACCGGTGTGAGTATCAATTTTTGTCCGGACAATTTTTTTAAATTAAATTATCAATAAACTAAACATCTTTGGGTTCAGAGACCCAAATTATTTATAAAAAAAAGAAAAAAAAAGAAAATAATATAATAAATAAATAAGTAAATAAATAGATAATAAATAAAGTAAAAATAAAAATAAATAAAAGCTAAAAAAAATAAAAATTCAGTTGAGAATTAGTTACAAATTAATTGGAACAGGATTAGAAGGTAACCTTAGTTAAGATTAATCCTACCATGATTAAGTTAGGGATACAAATGAAATTTGGAATAAAAGGGGCGGTTACGACACATTTTTGGTACCAAAATTTGAAAACGGATTGGAGGAAACATTGAGCGTTCTCTCTCGATTTCGATTTTGGTTCCCTCTGGCTCGGTTCATGGTTTTGGGGAAAATACTTCAAGTTTTCCTTCTCTCTCATCTAAAAAAAAAGCTCCCAGCTCTCTGAATTTTTCCACAGTCCTACGCTTCTAGGTTTTCTCTCCTCTTGAGAAGGAGGATTCGACATTTATCCTTCGCCTATCATCAATTCCTCTCTTCGAGTTTCTTGGTGGAATCATAGCCTTACGCTTCCAGGTAGGCTCACACTCATCATTTCACTCTTGCATCTGAGTAATTTTATTCTTTGTCATACTACAATATGCTTAAGATTTTGACTAAATCAAACCTATGGAATATGTGAAATTAATGATGCTTGAACATCTGCTCCGGTTTGCAATCCAGAATTATTGGTTGAGTTGCATGTGTTTGTTTAATGTTTCTATGTTTGAATAAGGTCAAGGTTCTAAAATAATCACTGAAGGTTGAGCTCGTCATTCAATTATTGTGATCCCAACCTGTTTTAAGAAGTTCTATTCTGGAAATGTATCAAAGAAATTATTACCTCTGCTGATCTTGAAATCATTTGGCTTGCAAATCATTAATTGCTTAATCACTAGACATAATTCAACCTAGGAAGTAAGAATTTGTGATCTGCTGTTTTGTAAACAAAATTTTAGACTAAGTACCAGCTGGTTCATTAGATTTTGGTTATGAACAGCAATCCTAAATGAATAATGATCCTAGTTTCATTTTCAGAATATGATCTAGTACTACTAATCTGCAACCAGATTATGGCTTGATTATCTGTATTAGCATCTAGGTTAATCAGCAGAGAAATCTTAGGTTCAGAATAGAAAAAGGTCCTCAACTTATGTGTCAGTTAAATAGACCCCTGGGCATAGGATAGGGGCCACCTAGGACCAAGCATAGGTTTGTCTAAGAGTTTCTATCATGTTAAGGTCAGTTGGTGCCAATGGCTAGTCCCTAACTTAACCTGACATAAGCCATTGGTGAGGCAAACCATAGAGGGAACCTTCTTCTGAACTAGTGAACTAATATCCATTAATAGAGCTTGGATTGGAATAGAGATCAAGTGAGTCCAAGAGATGATAGTTCAACATATAAATAACCTCAGTCTGTAGCAAAGGTAGGCAGGTGTCTAATTCAGGTTTGGTTCCAGAACTAGAGATCTGGCTTGCAGTTTCTGTCATTAAGAGTTAATTTTGATGAATAGGCCTGAGACTTGAAGGGTAGTTGGCAACCTCCAATGCCTGGCCTCAGGTCCCAAATCTGGCTTTAGTTTTGGTCAAGGAGAATAACCAGTAGCTTCTTGAACTTAGTCAGAGAAATAGGCCTAGAGACCATGTATTCTCCATAAGTCTTTGACAAACTAGGTTGCCTTCTCTGAGTGAGTGACCTATGAAGTAGCTGACTTGGGATATTTAAGCTGAAAGTCTAGGGGAATTCTCAGAATTATAGGCTTTTCTTGAAGATCACAGTTGCAGCAAAACAGACTTTAAATTATAGTCAGTTAAAGCATACATATCTGGCATGGGTAATAGTATTTGAAATTGAATATTGGGTGCAGTTAGGGTTCGAGCTCATAGTGTGTCAGGAGAGGAACTTAAGATAGATCTTGAATTAGAGATTCAGACCTGATAGGTGGAGTATCTCTGGATCACTTTCAAAGAATCCTAAACCAGGCTTGACCTGCGGAATGCATGGGGAGATCTCCAGCCTCTCCTAGTGGATATCAGTGAATGGTTCTAGGCCTCACCTGATACAAATCTTTGGCTAGGTATGGACTGACAGGAGGCCTTTCAGTTCAGCATATACAGCTGCACCAAGGTGATATAAGTCAGACATATTGGTTTTGCTATTTAGGCGGGAAAGAAGGAACTCAAGGACTGACAGTTCAACACATAGGTAGTCTCATTCATGTCAGGTCTCCTAATGCTGAGCCAGAATTCTGGTTTCGATCTAGACGATTAAAATGGCATTCTGTTCTTAACTTCTGATCAGAGATCGATGAGAGCCTTGAACAGAATAGAAGTAGTTTGAATAACAGCCTTGTCTTTAGAATTGATGAACAACCAATTAGCAAAGTCTTATTAGATTTTTATGTTCTGACTCAGGATTAATCAGGAATAAAGAGAATAGCAATTGGCCATTAGGATTGACCCTGAATGTTAAGAATACAAACTAGCTGCGAGAACAGTCTCTAATTCCAGTCTTGTAGCACATGTTCGCCTTTCCAGGCCAAGTAGGGTGCATGCCTACTTGTATGTTCCTAGGCTTGTTGAGCTAGGGTCTATTTGCTAGGATTAGAGGATAGGATTCTGTTCCCTTGGTCTTAAACCAGGTTGCAGCCATACTAGTTGTTGCAATATTTAAGGCCTGTTATGATCCAGTTTTGCTAGTTTAGGAACAAATTAAAGAATAAATTGGCCCTGATAAACTAGCCTGGTGCAGATTAGGATGAATGTCCAGTCAGGATCACAGGGCATCCCTTTGGATTAGAAATCAGTTGGTTTGCCTGATTGAGTGTTTTTTATTTATTTTTCTAGACTGATTTTGGTAGGGAAGTTTGGGCCAGGTTTTCAAAGCAGTCTGTAGTTCACAAAGATCAGAAATAAACTATCCCTAGTGAAGGATCTACCTTAACTGCAAATAGGGAAATTCTCAGGTCCCAAAACCCTGTAGAGGTAGCTACGTCAGCTGTAGATTCTATGTTCCTTCATCCATAAGCTGAGCAAAATTCCAGAAGTAAAAATTGCAGCCCTTTAGAACTGTTACAGTAACTAAGATACATTAGGCCATGTCAGACTAGCCCCAATTGAAATCAGAACCTCACAGGTCTTGGGATATAAACAGCACCAAGTCTTAGCAGAATGAGGGTTGGTTGAGGAAACCTTATGACTTGTCAAACACCAGGGCCCCAGGGAGGTTTAAGCTGAACCTTACAAACCCTGCTGATCATGAGTTTAGACAATTTGGTTCATGGAGTTACCTGAGGATACGTGAGAATTAGAATAGAACAGTCTCAGACCCTGCCTTAATGATGTGAATACAGTCCTAAGTAAAGGATTAGTCTATAACCCAAATTGAAATCCTTTTGCAGATATCAATCCCAAAAGTTAGGGAAGTTATAGGACAAAATAGGAAGGAACCAGTCCTCATGAAAACATCAACGAAGTCCATCTTCTCTCAGCCAAAAATCAAAGACGTGAGACTTTGAATCTAATCTCAACATATGATATCAGTGGGTTCCAAATGCACTTTAGGCAAAATTAATTGAAAATGAACTTGAGGACCCCTTTTCACTTGGCCATTCCTTAATTTGTATAGTTTCTACCCAGTTTCCGTTAAGAGGTAAAAAGAAAGAAAAGTGCAGCAAGTATGACTCAGGCTAAAAGGGCTAGCTGGAGCTAGGGAACTAAATGAAACTCAATGGAAGAATTTGGCAACTGATCTGTGATCCAGGTGTTAGTTGCAAAGAATTCTGTGCGTACCTGTACCCTGTCAATAAACTCCATTAAGAGAAACAAACCAATGGCTACAACATAGATTTTTCCCAAAGAGAATGTTGATTGCTAGAGTGTGTTATACGATCAAAGACAAGGTTGTAAGTGTCCATAGCACTAATTCTACTTCTGCAACAGAATTATATGTTGTTCCAATTACTCATGCTTTGGAAACCACACCAATTGGCCATTATATGAGGATCATCTAAAACAGATTTACAATAAAAACTATGTTAAATGTCAGGTTTATCCCTAGCTGCATCTAAGCTTCCTTTTCTAACAGTGATAGATTTGTGTTAAATACCACATCCTAAGGAACATCTATTAGAATCAGATATGACATTAAGCTTAACCTTCAGCCACCACTAACCAGGTTTCAGTACAGACTTAGAGATTCTTAGTGGTAAATGCGATCCAGTTCAAATACAGGTTTAGACTCGAAACAAGTTTACTTCTATTTGGTCTGTGAAAAGAAAAGGATGGCAGCAGGTGGAGGTACCATTTAGCAGATACAAGGACACATTGGCCCACAGTGCTAACAAATCAGGAACGGAACCAGACCTGAGAATCATAGGTTGTATAGGTATCTATATATGTTTAAGTTAAAAATTTCTTCTAAACTGTGCAACGAGTTCTAATACGAGCAAGTAGCATTCTTTACTGCTTCATGTTCTAATTCGTGCAAATTCAAACACGGCTTACAACAGTTTGAATTTTGCGAGCATGTCTGATTCCAAAATCATTGTTTTTCTAAAAACGTCTGTTTTAATTTTCCTAAACTATGCAACAGATTCTAATACGAGCAAGTAGCATTCTCTATTGTTTTATATTCTAATTCGTTCAAGTTCAAACACGACTTACGACGGTTTGAATTTTGCAAGCACATCTGTTTCCTAAAAATTGTCCAAAACGTCTGTTTTAATTTATTTTAAAAATGTGGAATGAATTCTAATACGAGCAAGTAGCATTTTCTACTGTTCTATGTTTTAATTTGTGCAAATTCAAACACAGCTTATGACTGTTTGAATTTTGCAAGCACATCTGTTTGTTTTTCTAAAAAATGTCTGTTTTAATTTCTCCTAAATTGTGCAAAGAATTCCAATACGAGCAAGTAGTATTCTCTACTGTTTTGTATTCTAATTTGTGCAAATTCAAACATGGTTTATGATGGTTTGAATTTTGCGAGCACGTCTGTTTCCAAATCGTTGTTTTTTTTTAAAAAAACATCTGTTTTAATTTCTCCTAAACTGTGCAACAAATTCCAATACAAGTAAGTAGCATTCTCTACTGTTTCGTATTCTACTTCGTGCAAATTCAAACACGGCTTACGATAGTTTGAATTTTGCGAGCATGTTTGTTTCCAAATTGCTATTTTCCAAAAAAAAACGTCTATTTTAATTCTTCCTAAACTGTGCAGCGAGTTCTAAGACAAGCCAGTAGCATTCTCTACTGTTTTGTATTTTAATTCGTGTGAATTCAAACACGGCTTACGACAGTTTGGATTTTGCGAGCACGTGATTTCATGAAATCACTGTTTTCACTAATTTGTCCAAAAAATTCACTTTTTACCTAAGATTACCCTTTTATTTTCCAAGAGATCAAGTCTCTTTACCAGAACTACGTAGCCTTGAGTTTCCCATTGCACCAGGAAATACATAGGAGCAGGATCTAGTCCTATCAGGTTATCTTCCACAAACCTATTTATTTTTGCTCTAATTAGAGGGATCAAACAATTTTCAAATAAATCACATTCAATTTAAGGGTACCGTTCTTTGGAACAGGCAAGTAGGGTGCTTGACACCTTCCTTATTCGTAACCGACTTCCGAACCTAGAGTTTCTTCCTCAAGTCAGGGTTTTTCCAAATATTTTTCCTTTAAATAAAAATTTGGTAACGGCTGCACAAATCAAATAAAATCTTTTCATTTTATATTTTTAACGAGTCCGTAGTCTCGTTGTAATTGCGGTTACGACAATTATTAATCATAGATAATTCAGCCATAATTTCAATCATTTATCATTGGTCAAAGAAAAGAGGTAGAGAAAAAAAAAGTTCTTAAATAATCAAGTATTGAGTATCATAGGTATTGATATCACAAAAAAAAAATGAAGGATAAAATTAATCTCAAAATTGCATCATAGACAAAAACATGCACATCAACTCAATTTTAAAACATAAAATTGGAAAAAAGAAGATTTAATGAACAATCTCGGCTAGCATGGCCTCGTTGATCACAACATATGGTTCACTTCGACAATGCATCATTGATAAATGATAACTACATAACAACATATATTCACCTTAAGAAAAATTCATAGTACTACATTGGGTAACATATAACTCAAGATTCACCTTAACAAAAATTGTTAATTCATAATACTACATTGGGTAACATATAATTCAAGACTATGGTTTCATATTAATCAAGTCAATAATATTAGAATCTTAAATCATATTAGACAATAATATGATAACAATAATAGCTCCATTAAAATAATAATAAAACCTGATTGATTTAATTTTAACCTTTAAATTTTTTCTATCACTTCAAGGTTCCAACTAATAACTTATCCTCTCCATTAATCATAGCTTCATTGCTACTTAGTCTCATTAATTCCCTTGGCTCAAAGAATTTGTCATTGAATCAACAACCGAATAAAAAAAAATAGTAAATCCTAAATATTAAGCAAAGTAAATGCTAATATTAATAAAAAATATATAAAAATTTAAGATAGATTTTAAGTTTTAACAAGTAGTTACCTTACCTTTATCAAAAATTGAAACCACCCCAAAGAGTTGAACAGATCCAAGTTAGAGAGAGAAATCAAGATTCTAAATTTGAGATGAACCTCCTTAAAGAAACCAAAAACGTCATATGTCAAAAAATAATAAGGAAGGAGGAATCCTAAGAGTAAAATCGTAAGTTTTCAATGTTGAGTGTTGACGAAGAGTCAGAGAGAAAAATCAAGAAGGATACAAAGAGCTCAAGGGTTAGACAAAACCTGAGAGGGAAACCGAGACTATAGTGGAGAGCGTAGACTAAAGAGTGATGAGTTGAGAGGGAAAAAAGAAATCCAGCAAAGCCATAAAATGAAAGGGAAGAAGACACGAGTGAACAACACAAGAAATGAAAGATAAATAGGAGAACTAAATTTAAATCATCCCATTAATCTTAATATATATATATATATATATATATATATATATATATATATATTATATTGGGTTGATTTAGATAACACTTACACCAACTTACCTATTCAAAATTGTATCTATTAATCTATCCAATTCGTTTTTAACTCATCTACCTTATTTTTGGAAAAGGTACCAACATACCAAACTTACACCTTACACTCACTAAGATAGCACTAATAAATTCACTTCACCCAAGATAAAATAGATAGATATGTTTAAGATATTATCTATTCTTTCCTTTCTTTTTTATTTATCTAAAAAAATATTAAAAAAATTTATTCTTATTTATTTATATACTTTAATTTTTTTAAAAATATTAATTATTATTTTTTCATATATACCTTTATATTTATCAATTATAACAAATGAAGAAAGATAAAAATAATATATATTTTTAAAATAATTTTTACTCAAATTTTTAAAATAAATTAATATTTATTAAATGTTATTTTTATTTTTAAAATATTTTTATTTTTAAATTTATTAAACTTTTTTACCATTAAATTATCATCCTATAATAATAATATTTTATTATTATTTAAATTAAAAACTAATTTTTATAATAGATTTTCGGTCTTCATCCAGTAACCGGTTAAACCTTCCTCGTGCCTATATAAGAGACATCTCTCTTCAGTTGTAAAGGCAAAGAAGAGTTTCAATAAATAAATACAAGTGTGTTTCCACCCAATTATGAGTAACTAAATTTCTCTATCTCTCTCTTGATCTGAAAGTCTTGTTGTGCCATTACAGCATGCTCTGACCATAGCCTAGTATGCTCTATGCTTGCCTCCCTGAGGATCCTGCATATCAGAACGGTTTTAGTAAAGTTTTGATCCATGTTTTACGATCTCTTTCATTGTCATGTTATGCACTCAAAAGTAATCTGTACTGAGACGAAAAAGTAGTCATGGGGACGAAAAACGAAACCAGTAAGATAAAATTGGGTATATGATATGGTAATGAAGGAGCTCTCGGACCAGCAGTGGTATCAGAGCCTTACATGCTCTAACTAGTTTTATTTCCTCTTTCAAAACAGAGAGTGCATGTAATGGAATAATATAGACAAGTAAGAGAGAGAGAGAGAGAGAGAGGGTCTCACACACAATGAATACACCAACCACCTCAAACACAAACTCTATCATTGAACACAATTCCAAAATAACACTCCCAGACTTCTGTAAACAAACCATGGGCAGCAATAGACAATCTTGTTGAGTACCAGTATGTTCCCGAAGAAGCAAGGATAGACCAATCTATTCCTCCCCTAATGAGTCCATACAACTTATACCGCCGACATAAATCCGGCAACAGATGGCTATCAGCAACAAAAAAACTGGTATTTACTCCTAGACTCTATGTCAAGGAACAGATACAGACTAACAAGTTCGATCAGTGTGGCTTAAGAGCCACCTCTCAGGAGCAATACGTAAATCTCCTCATCAGCAAAGATCTCATAAATCTTTGGAAAAGAGAAAAGTATGTAGCGCTCCATATAGGTGCTGTCAGGCTTGTTCTCAGCTATCATGGCAGAAAGGGACTCCCAATCACTGCCAGAGTTACGTTGCTCGACACCACATACCGTGATTATGAGCATGCTGTTCTAGGGACATGCATCACGACCCTTAACAACGGTCAGATTGTTTTCACGATCTTCCCAAACTTTAATGTGTTACTCACGGACCCGACACTCCCCAGTCGGTTTAAAGTCCAAGTTCAAATCATAGGAGCAGAATAAGATGAAGAAGATTTTGCAGCCTCACTCTGCCACCAGATCATATGGAGGGTACAAGATCACTGCTTTGATCTCCCCTCGAATAAAGAGTTCCAAGAAAACGCTTTAATGGTGATTGCTACTGATGGCAATGAGGCACCATCAATCATCCAGATTCCAAAACAAATTCCTCGAAAGGAATTAGAGAAGTTGGTTCCAACAGAATGGATAACCAACTATGAAAACTTCAAAGCCCATCAGAGACAATTAGTCTCAACTGAAGCCGACTTCAGAAGAAATTCTGTAGACGGAACTGTCAAAACCATCTTCAGTAGACCAGGAGAAAACTCAGCAACTCCTCCTATTTTCCACAACATGATGATTACTCCTGGTGAAAAGGAAGAAAGAATCCCTATCTGGGGATTTAAGCCAGATGGAAGAGTGATTTACTCAGATAAGCTTGATGGTCACTTCTTATGGGATGTAGATCCCACGAATTGTGATGAAGGATGTAGCTGTGATGAACATGGCTACACCGATGATGAAGATGACCTTTTTTATTCTGACGACGATGATGACGGAACAGGACGATGGAGGGCAAAACCAAAGCCTTGCAAACCTCCTCCTCCTCCAAAAAGAAGATCAAACTCAGAAGACAAACCCTAGGTAGGAATAAGAAAAAAGAGGGAACCTTTACCTCTCTATAAAGAAGGGTTGAAGCATCTGGGAAGACAAAGACACTCACCTCCATCAAACGATGAGGACCTAATTACATGGCCTCCACCAAAAAATTGTTCAAATTCATACAAAGGAAAAACAAAGGTACAAATAATGCCTACTGTTCCTCGTATGATGAACGAGGAAGATTTCCCACCTCTTGAAAGGAGAGACCATCGGGAAAAAAGGGTGGTCACCAGACCCTACGTACAACCCACAGAGGTCACACCAGATGGTGGCTCCAAACCTACTTCCCAGGCAGAGGAAGTACTAAACTGGCAAACAGAAAATGCACTTGCCCAAAACATCGTCCTCCAGAGAATAGAAAAAAAGGTAGACTCCTTTGAAGGACAACTTACAAGATTTTCTGGAAAGATGCTAAAAGCATACGAAAATCTAAAAGGGCGAGTAAACTTGCTTGAAGCTGAAATTGAAAGCTCCAAAAAAGTC
This sequence comes from Canavalia gladiata, assembly GCA_037954105.1. Lineage (NCBI taxonomy): Eukaryota > Viridiplantae > Streptophyta > Magnoliopsida > Fabales > Fabaceae > Canavalia > Canavalia gladiata. The sequence goes on from CM075658.1 coordinate 67,615,970, forward strand.
AGTTTCCATGAGCAAGTGGCAAGGAACAATGAGCTGCAGAAATTCAGACAAAAGATTGAGGAGTTTGAAGTGCATTTTAAAAGGCCTCACATGTTTCCCGGAGAAACCTTATCTCCATATGAGATTCCACCTAGGAAAATAGGCCCAACTATGATGTTCAACAAGCCTCAGCAGCAACCGCCATCTTTATTACCAATGGTCATGCCACACAAGTCAACTCTTTTTGGTGAAAGATCCATAGCAGACAAAAGAAAGGTTGAGGAATCTGCTTCACAAACTTCACCAGAAAAAACTCAAAGAAGAACTGACAAGCAACAAGAAACCATGATGACAGTCCAGATTGACTCAGAGGAAGGAGAAGATTCAGACGATGAAAAGGAATCTCTCCAGGAAACTGATAAGGAAGAATCCATCCAAGAAGAAGGGCACCTAGACCTTTTTGGGCCAGAAGAAGAATTTGCAGATATAACCAATGTGTTGATGACAACCCACACCGGAGAAGCATCAACATCTAGACTTCACCCAGATGAGTTGGTCACTCCAACGCCGCCATCAAAATCGATATACTTCTCACTGGAAGATATTGATCCACAACAATGGCCAAAAAGAATACTTGAGTTCAAGGCATGGATGGATAAAAAACTAGTCAAGGAGATGGATCGTTACAAAGTCATTGAAGAATTTTGTGCCGGGATGGTCGGTATACTGAAAGAATGGTACCAAAGCCTTGGTCATGTCAACCAAGACCAACTCCACTCCATGGAATCAACAGACGCAGTCATTGCAATCCTTCACAGAGAATTTATTGGAGATGCTGAAGTAGAAGACCAGGTCAACCGACAAAATTCTATAGCATGAAGTGCTGTTCACTAAAACCAGGAGATCTATCCAGACATTTTGTAAGAATGGGACAATGTTATTATCGACTGAATGGATTTAATGATGCCAGTCTCAAAAACACGTACATTAGCTCTTTACCAGAGTCTATCCAAGATGAAATGTACAGAAGTGCAACCAAAGACGGGACAGATTTCTCTACCAAGACCTTTGGTCAAATCCATCAGTTTGCGATGGGATGTAGAAAAAAAAATCTGTGCACAACAGCAAATGCTGAAGAAAATGCTGGAAGGAGAGAAGGATTTTTCAAAAGCTTGCAAGCAAAGTTCTTTATAGATTGGATGTAAGCAAAAGCACTGCGTATGCAAAACTCCGAGCAAACTCAAAAGAAAGACTACAGGAAAAAAAGAAAAAAGAATGAAGTTCTTCAGAAAAAAGAAGATGCTTCTCAGATGAGTGTCTTTGTCTTCCCAGATGCTTCAACCCTTCTTTATAGAGAGGTAAAGGTTCCCTCTTTTTTCTTATTCCTACCCAGAGTTTGTCTTCTGAGTTTGATCTTCTATTTGGAGGAGGAGGAGGTTTGCAAGGCTTTGGTTTTGCCCTCCATCGTCCTGTTCCGTCATCATCGTCGTCAGAATAAAAAAGGTCATCTTCATCATCGGTGTAGCCATGTTCATCACAGCTACATCCTTCATCACAATTCGTGGGATCTACATCCCATAAGAAGTGACCATCAAGCTTATCTGAGTAAATCACTCTTCCATCTGGCTTAAATCCCCAGATAGGGATTCTTTCTTCCTTTTCACCAGGAGTAATCATCATGTTGTGGAAAATAGGAGGAGTTGCTGAGTTTTCTCCTGGTCTGCTGAAGATGGTTTTGACAGTTCCGTCTACAGAATTTCTTCTGAAGTCGGCTTCAGTTGAGACTAATTGTCTCTGATGGGCTTTGAAGTTTTCATAGTTGGTTATCCATTCTGTTGGAACCAACTTCTCTAATTCCTTTCGAGGAATTTGTTTTGGAATCTGGATGATTGATGGTGCCTCATTGTCATCAGTAGCAATCACCATTAAAGCGTTTTCTTGGAACTCTTTATTTGAGGGGAGATCAAAGCAGTGATCTTGTACCCTCCATATGATCTGGTGGCAGAGTGAGGCTGCAAAAGCTTCTTCATCTTGTTCTGCTCCTATGATTTGAACTTGGACTTTAAACCGACTGGGGAGTGTCGGGTCCGTGAGTAACACATTAAATTTTGGGAAGATCGTGAAAACAGCCTGACCGTTGTTGAGGGTCGTGATGCATGTCCCTAGAACAGCATGCTCATAATCACGGTATGTGGTGTCGAGCAACGTAACTCTGACAGTGATTGAGAGTCCCTTCCTGCCATGATAGCTGAGAATAAGCCTGACAGCACCTATATGGAGCGCTACATACTTTTCTCTTTTCCAAAGATTTATGAGATCTTTGCTGATGAGGAGATTTACGTATTGCTCCTGAGAGGTGGCTCTTAAGTCACACTGATCGAACTTGTTAGTCTGTTCCTTGACATGGAGTCTAGGAGTAGATACCAGCTTTTTTGCTGCTGATAGCCATCTGTTGCCGGATTTATGTCGGCGGTATAAGTTGTATGGACTCATTAGGGGAGGAATAGATTGGTCTATCCTTGCTTCTTTGGGAACATACTGGTACTCAACAAGATTGTCTATCTTGCTGCCCATGGTTTGTTTACAGAAGTCTGGGAGTGTTATTTTGAAATTGTGTTCAATGATAGAGTTTGTGTTTGAGGTGGTTGGTGTATTCATTGTGTGTGAGACCCTCTCTCTCTTACTTGTCTATATTATTCCATTACATGCACCTTCTGTTTTGAAAGAGAAAATAAAACTAGTTAGAGCACGTAAGGCTCTGAGATATTAATAATTTTGAGATAGAGATATAAAATTATTTATTTTAAATATTAATAATTAAATAATATGTAAATTTTTTTTTATATAATTATATAATATTTTTATATTATAATTATCATACTATTATTATTATTTTATAATATTATTTTTATTAGTATTAATATTATTATTATTATAATAATAAATTTTATTTTTAATTTTTAAAAAATTTAATTATTTATATTATTTATAAATTTATAAATAAATAATATTATTTTATATATTAAAAATATATTTAATTTATTGTATTATAATATAATTTTATGTTATATAATTTTTTATAATATAATATTTTATATAAAATAAATATCAAATAATATAAAAAATTATAAATAATAATAATATATAAAAATATTTATTTTATATATGAATTATTAAATAATATATAAAATATAAAATATATAATTATATAATATTTTTATATTATAATAAATTAACATTTAAATATATTTATTATCATCATAATTAAAATATTATTTTATTTTTATTATTTTAAAATTAATTATTTTAAATTTTTATTTATGTAATTTTATATATTAAAAAAATAATATTTTATATTTAAATGATATTTAATTAATGATCTTATAATATATTATTTTATAAAAATATTGTAATAATATATATAAAATTATTTATTTTAAATATTAATAATCAAATAATATATAAAATATAAATTGATAATAATATAATATTTTTATATTATAATCATAATATCATTATTATTATTTAATAAATATTATGTTTATTCTTACTATTATCATTATTATAATTATTACTGTAATAATAATAATTTTTTATATTTTAAAACTTTAAATTTATATTATTTTAATATATTTTAATTTTTTAAATTAGTATTTTTAGTTGTATATTTTTTATAAATTTACAATAAAATATTTTGATTTTTTGCAAAGATTTTTAAAAATTAAAAGTTAAAATAAAACTGAAAATAAAAATTAATTTTAATATTTAAAATTTTTAAAATTAAAAATTAAAAATTAAAAATCATTCCAAAAAGGTTTTAGGTAACATTTGATTTAAGAAAATATATTTTTTATTTTTATTTTATAAAATGATATTTTGTTTTTATTTTATTGTTTTATATTTTTTTACTGAAAATAGTAAAAAAAAATAAAAATAGAAAATAACTTTTTTCTTTTTACTGTTTTTTTACAGTTAGATAGCACTTGCCTTATAGTAGTTTTATTTTCTTGCTTAATCCACCATAGAAAATGTCAACATCCATTAATGATTTATAGGTGCAAAATTAATGTAAGTAATCAATTTTTGTTATAAATAATAGTAAAATCCTCCTATGCTTATTTATTAGCACCGTCGTTTTTGTCTTACCTCTTTCTTGCTATACTCATTACTGCAGACATCAAGCTGACTTCCCGGAAGAAACAAGTGACAGATACTAACTCGTAAATGTGAAATTCGGCTTGCTTAAAGAATCGAAAACTTCATAAATAAAATAAATAAAGCAATGCTAGAATTAATATAATATTGTTATGGTGAATTAAACATACGAAATTTAAGCTGATAAGACTTGAAACTAGTTGAAATTAGCTCATACCACTGAAATTCAGATAACAAAGCAACACCTTCATAGGGCATAGCATATGTAGAGTGTTTGTGGAATACATCAGTGGCGCTGCGAACGCAACTCCTTAATTAAAGCATTCAAATCCAAGTAAGATGAACCTCTTTCTTCCACAGCATGCCTAGCTAGCTGTGAAAGCACCTTCACTTTGTTCCCCATTTCATCAACATCATCCCCTGCCATTATCCTCTTCACAGCCTTCTCCACCATATCCCAAGTAATACTGTCCCCTTCGATTCGAACCCATTTTTTAACACCAACAGGAACCCCAATTTTTAGTACCTCAGTCACCAATTTCTCATTGTAAAATTGCTCAGCAGCAACAGGCCAAGTGACCATGGGAACCCCTGCAGTCACTGCTTCCAAAGTTGAATTCCATCCACAATGAGTCACAAAAGCTCCTACAGCTTCATGTTCAAGAATTAATACTTGTGGTGCCCAACCTCTTATGATTAGTCCCCTATTTTCTATCCTTTTCTCAAATCCTTCAGGTAGCCATTCCTCTCCCTCTTCACCCTCTTTTTTGCTTTTCCTCATCACAACCCAGATGAATAACTGCCCTGAAGCCTCAAGACCCATAGCTATGTATTTAAGTTGAGAATCAGAGAAGTTGGTCATAGTTCCAAAGCATACATAAACAACTGAATTGGGTTGCTTCGCGTCAAGCCATTTTAAGCATTCATACTCATCAATAGAAGCCTCCTTTCCTCTGTGCGCCTTTTGTTCTGTATCCCTGTTGCAAATAGAGACTGGCCCTATATGCCATGCTTTTCTTCCAAGTTCTTTCCTAAAATGATCTGCATAAACCTTCTCAAGTTCATAGAAGCTGTTAACAACCACCCCGTAGCTCCTCAACTCTGATTCCTTTGCTTCCCTCATAAATCCGGTGAAGTCTGTCCTCTCGTTATTCATGATATGATGTGACAATTGCATCCTTGTCATTTTAATCTCTCCCGGAAGATTAGGAATAACAAAGGGTTCTGAATCAGAAGAAACATTCTTGTAGGGCTTGTAGAGTCTCGTACATTCTATAGCACACAAGGGAAAGAAACCAGTTCCATGGAACACAAGCCTAGGAATTCCAAATTTGGCAGCGGAATCATTTACCCATGGGAAGAAAATATCAGCAACTACACAATCAGGACGTTGCTCAAACATAAGTAGCTCAAGTGGCTCTTGTAGCAATCTACAGCCCTTGATGAATGCAAGAAACAAATCTGGTGAAGGAATTGAGTCAACATTTTCACACCCTTGAGGTAACCCAGCTTGTACACAAGGGAACTCAATGGTTTGAACATGGATGCCTTTGCCACTAGTTTTGGCTTTTCCTATGACTTTAGAGATGAAAGGTTCATTAAGGGGTGTGGTGATTATGGTGGCTTTCACGCCTCTTTCAGCAAATAATTTGGCCATGTCAATAGTTGGGATCATATGACCATGAGCCAAAAAAGGGACGAAGAATATATGCAGAGTATGATATTCACTACCCATGCTTCTCTCTAGTGAACAAGCAAATCTATGTTATGTAATAATGGAATTTCATTAAGTAGTAAGAAGGAAAGCACGGGAAGAGAGCAAATTGGCTATGCCACATGCCTTTGGTCTTAAGGTGTAAAGAATTTATAATAAAGGAAACAAAGTCCGTATGGAAATCCGTTTTCTATTCCCATTACGATTCTATATTAATCATTTAGATGCTGCTACGTATCGGACAAATTTTGCTCTCCTCTTTCAGAATAGTTGTTTTGTACCTTCTAGATTACTCACATGTCCCAACTTAAAACTAAGAACAGTATTTGATATTTCCTCAATTTTATATGTTTTGTAGCTTTACCCTTCTTCTAAAAAACATGCTGTTTTCAAAATTTAGGTTTTATTTTAATTTTTTAACTATGTTGAATAATTATAGATAGTTATTTTATTAATTACTATTCCTTCCATTTATTTTATCTATTTTTATATTATTTTACATATATTAAGAATGTTAATTAATATTTTTATTTGTGTTAAAACTTATATAATTTCTATTATGTTCTTAATTTTCTATTAATTTATTTTTTATCAGTTAAAATTATTATGAAAAGTAATGGTGTAATGAAGAAAAAATATTGTCTTAATTTTTTAAGATGATGATTAAAAAATACTTTTAATGATGAAAAATAAAATTAAATATAGGAAATATAATTAATATTTTACTCATTATCTCATATTTTTACTTATCACCTATTATTATTGTAGAAATTAAAAAAATGAAATAGTTGAACTATAAATGAAAATATTTTAATCAAAGTGTAATATTATGATATATTAATATTTGTCCATCAATATGTATATTGTTAAACCGAAAAACATAGAAAATGGAGGAAGTAGTTAATATTGATTGCAGATAAGAAATATTTAATGTATTTATGAATGTTTTAACTTATTTAAATTATGAATTTTAAATATATTTTATACTGCAATATTATAATAATTAATTTTTAATATTATTTTGTTCACTTTTGTTCACTTCGCTTCATTGTATACGTAAAAGTCGTTGCCGCCTTTTCTGTTTGCTTTGAGGAAATGGAAAAAATATAAAAATAAAAACAAAAAAAAAAAAGCAGTCTTTGGAGAGAGAAAAAATGGTTAAGGATCCTCTATTTAACGAAGAGTTTCATTTAAAAAGAGAAAGATAAAAAAAAAGTATAAAATATTTGGTACGTACCTAAAATAAATAAATAAAATTAAATAAAAAATTAAATTAATAAAAATATTATCCCAAATATTTTAAGGGTCCGATGATTTTTTTATGGATTTTATGGATAAATATATTCTTCTCCACACTATATCAAATGAGAGACGAAGAAGAATTTATTATTATTATTATAAAAAATTTAAATTATTAAATAATTTTGATAATTATTAAATAAATAATAAATATTTATATTAATAAAATAATATAATAAAAATATTTTTAAGTTTAATTATATTTTTTATTGATATAGTAAATTTTTTTATAAATTAATTCTTAGTTTATTTCTTATTTATCAAATAAATATAAATATTATTATATAATTTTTATATTTATTTATTTAAATATTTATATTTTCATTTATTTTTTTAATTTTTCTACCTTATTTCACCTTCGTTCAAATATATAAATACTAATATTTTGTTTGACGAAATGAATTAAAAAAAATAAAATTGGTAAAAGTATTTTTTTATTATGAAAATGAAATAAAAAAATATATATTTTTTAGTATAATTTTAATATATAATCTCTCTCTAAAAAAAGAAAAAATTAGGAAAAAATTACATCATTTTCTTTATTTTTTAAAATTATTTAAAATATTTCAAATAAATAAAAAATTAAAGTAAAAATTATTAATAAAATAAAAATATTTTTCCATTTTTTTCTTATTTTCATCAAAGGTGATTTTTATTTACAAAAACATTTTGTTCTTATTTTTATTTTTATTTACAAAAATATTATCTTATTTTTATTTTATTTTTTGTTTTTTTACATAAAATAGTAAAAATATAAAAAAAAAATTGTTTTCTATTTTTATTTTTTATTATCATTTTTATTTATAAAAATAAAAACACAATATTTTTGCAAACCAAATGTTATCTTATTTTTTTTATCATATTTTTATTTTATTTTTTACTTTCATTTTTCTTATTCTTTTATTTATTTCTTCCAAACAAAGAATTAGCCTTCATATCACTATTTTATTTGTTTGGCATAAATTAAGAAGAAAATTGAGAGTAAAAAAATAAGATTGATAGAAATATATTTTTTTTTTGTTTGTTTTACTATAAAAATAGAAGAAAAAAATTATTTTTTGATGGGATTCATAGAAAATAATCTCTTCCTCAAATAGGAGAGAACAAGGGGGAAGCTACTTCATTTTATTTATTTTTTTAATTTTTTAAAATAAATAAATATTAATAAACAAATAATATAATAAAAATTTAAAAAATTTGTTTTAATTTAATTTTTTATATTTTTTTTTATTCACTTTTCTACCCATTCAAATAATTTATTTTTCTATTTCATTTACAATCTAAATTGAAAAAAGAATTTTTTGTTTGTTTCTTTTTCGTCTATTTTTATTCATCTAAATAATTTATTTTTCTATTTCATTTTCAATCTATTTTTTATCTTTCTATTTTTTTTTCTTTCTATTTTTTTAGATAATCCAAACAAAACATAAAGGTTTGGATTCTTGGTAAATCATGATAGAAAGATTTTTTTTTTAAAATATGACCAATGACATACAACAAAAACCTATATATGATAATTTTTATTAAAAATCATAAAATTCAATACATTAATAACCTTAAATATTGTTAGAGTTAAGATTGTCACCATCTCAAAATTTTAATAAATTTAAAAGATATTATAATTTAATGAGTAATCTTAATATTATTAATGATTTCTATTTAAACAAATGGCAGGAGGAGGATAAGATTATCATATGAGATAGAGTTTAACTCATAATATTCTCAAGAAGCGTCTTGTACAATCGAAAGTCTATTAAAGAAATATATGCTCTAATAGGTCCAAGACATCTGAATGAAGCACTTTATGCTCAAACCTAAATAAAATAACTACTTTGGATCTAAACAAAAGTCAAGATGACCTTATTAAAATACGGTTTGATCAAATGCTCAAAAGTATTAGAAAAAAGTTATACTACAAAAGGTGTTCCAAACTTTCAAAACTTGTGTTAAGATAAATAAGAAATCAAAGCATGTGAAGGATGACATGTTAGACAGTAAGAGTTGGTTCTCGATAAAGTCTATCTTTCACCTCCACCAACAACTTAGATAACTAATTAATTAGACATACAAGAAGTACTAAGAGTCCAACGATCTTTTGTCCAAAACTCACATATAAATAAATGAATCAAGACTTCAAAGACATGAGAGAACTACACATTCAAAATGCTAACTAGTCTCATCTTCTGCCTTTTTGTTATCATTACTCAAAATTTATAAATTTTTGATAACTTAAGTTATTTCTTTCTCACTTGTAAACTTTTTAGGTTTAGCTTAAGACTTGTTAAAGAACACTTGAATGAGTCTAGAGAGACTTATATTTTAAAGAATACTTAGAAAAAGTCTAAGGGTAAAATTTTATGTATCTTGCTACACTTAATGAAATTCTTGACTTAACCTTGTTTGATATGGTGCTTTCTTGTTGTATTTTGGCTTGCTTTTCTTAAGGTTGGTTTTCCTTTTCCTTTCTTCCCAAATTTCTCCATTTTCCTCTATCCATGACTACATGAGCAATGTACTGTAAAAATTTAATAAATTTTTTATGGATTTTTAACTTCAATTTTATTGGTTCTTGTTACATACTAATTGTTCTTGTCATAAACTATTTACAAAACACTTATTAGACAGAAAAGCTTGGAGATTTATCCCACCCTTAGGCTGGGGTAGATTTGACTTGAGGAGAGGTAGCAGGAGGAGAATGAATCTCATGAAATTGGATTCAAATAGATGTATGTAAGTTGTCCTTAACTCAAAGTTGACAATTCTTTGCATAAAAAACAGGTTGATGTTAGGGGCTAAGCTCTAATAGGTGCAAGTGACCATTATGTATGATTGAAAGAAATTAAATTATTTTGATTATATATAGATGGTGTTATGTTGTATATAAATTGCTATAGATTGGGTAAACTTAAATAGAAAATTGTATGTCTGGCCGCATAGCACCTAGTTGGGCCATAGATCCTAAGATAGATGATCATTGGTGGAATTGATGAGTTACTTAAATTTCTGGATTATGTATGAATTAAATGTTATGTATTTTAGGTTATATTTGGTTTCTTGATAATTATGAGATGATATTTATCCATGTTATGAAAATTTTAAGGAAATGGATTCACCGTTTGATTAAGGAGAGTTTGATGTCTTAGAATAGAAATGTTGATTTTTTTTTTAAAAATTCTTGTGTGTGATATTTGGTCCTTTTAAGCTTGTAAATGATGTGAATTTATTGTAATGTATATTTGTACAATATATTGTGGCCATGGAGTAGTACTTGTGGCTTTCAACCATGCTCTTAAGTATAGTAAGAGGATTTGGACAATAATGGGTCCAAATAGACTTTTATGCCTTATAATGAACATGTTTGGTTAAAAATATAATAAACTTTGTATGTTGGTATGAATGATGATGATTTTACCCTTGTGAGGTTATAATGTAACCCGACTTAATTAAGAAGTAAATGAGACAACTTATCTTTTTAACAATTGAAGTGAAACTTCATGTTTTGGGCAAGAAATCATTAATCAACCAAATTTATCGTTTTTCTCAAAAATGATGGTAGTTTTAAAAATTCATAATTTCAACTTTAATTAAAGTTTTCTTCTCTTAAATCTTCAATTTCTTAAGATAAACCAAATGGATGTGGAATTTTCTTAGTGAATTAATTTCCAATTCACTAATAACCTTGGAATTAAGAAAGAACTTTATAGTTAAGATGGCGACACTTACCCTATGGATGATTTAATCCAGGTTTGAGATGACGTATGATTATTTGAATCATGAATTTAAGAAAAAAAAAGGATGAATATAATTAATGAACATTTATAATGAATTTTATATATGTCATGAAACTCTTGTAAGCATGCATTGTATATGAAATTCTAGATGGTGAACTCGAAGGTAATAAAGGAAATGCCAAAAATTTATAGGGATTAGCTTTAAGAGCCTTGAGGGTGGTGATCAAATGTGATAGTCTACAAGAGGCCTGAGGTAGCTCTCTAGTCCATGGCTATCACAATTGAACTTGACCACCTTGACTTGTCCTGGGGATTGTCATGATCAATGAATCATGAATCGCCTTCTCATTTGTTTGGCTAGCGAACATTTATTTCTTACCTATGATATATGTCGAATTGACTCGATAATATAGAAACATGTGACTGTAGGGAATTTGGAGTCCTGAAAACTTCCTAGAGTCATAAGTTTAGGCCCACATGCATGATATCTTATTAGTAACAGACCAAAGGTTCGATGAGGCTCAATATGGTTTGTGGCATATTGAATTGTCAAAAAACCTTACACTTATACATCATATAAACATTTCTTAATTGCATTCTTCTTAAGATTGATGTAACAAAGATTAAAAGTTAATTAGCTTGTGAAGTGATTTTTATATGATTACTTGATCATGATACTGAAAAGTATGATAATACCTAGTACAATATCTAATTTGTCTATTTGAATCTTATGACATTTTATGAGTTATGTATGTTTTCACTCCTTATATTCTTTCCATGCATATGTATTTTTTTTGAGAAAAAATAACTTCTTTATCGTACAACCTCTATTCCACCATTGGGTGAACATACAGTTTAAGGTTGGGGTGACTAGCATATGGAGCCATAGAGTAGGAAAACTACATTACAGGATGGTTACTTTTTTATTTTTATGGAATGGGTCGGGCTTGTGAGCCCTTATTATCATTATCACCATTATGATGATCTTATCATTTCCACTCACCTAAGACGTATCTCCTCACCTTTATCCAGTGTCACCACCTCCACCACTTTCGTAAGATGATGACTCATCTCTCTCTTTATCTTTCTTAGTGTCCACAACTTCTAGCGTGGCTGCACAACCTCCTCCTAGTACGAAGAGGAGGATGATCTTAAAGGAGTATAAGACTTTGTTCCAATCAGGGTCATCCTCTATTGGACCTTCTCATCATCCCTCAAAAAAGGAAAAAAAGTCTAAGAAGGATAATTTTGATTTTGAGACTTTGCCCTTTCCTCCTAAAGAGGAGTGTTAGACAAGAAGGAAGAGAGGGTACTTTTCTTTGTACAATTTTGGTAAGGGTAGTGGTGGTAAGGCTGGAAAGGAATGTATCCTTAAGGAGTGGTAATTTCTTTTATTTTTAACTACTTTATATAATGACCTTGTTCCTGCGTAGTATATGTGTTGGCATTGTTGGTTCCTGTTTATTATGAAAATAAAATTTGGATTATAATTATTTTGAAATATTATTAACTAAGTAATATTCGGTAACACATGTGTGTATATGTATGTGCTTGGTAGTTTCAATAAAGATCATGGTCATTTGAATTATTATTATGATGTCTCTTATTGTTTGTCAGAATCATATAAAGCTTGAACATGAGAAGTGTATATGATAATATGATTTTCATTTCTTTCATGTGTATAAGTTGAAGACGATATACAAAAAAAAAATTACCATAATTTTCTATATTGGAATGTTAAATACTCCCTACTTATTTGTAAGCTAAGATTATATCATTGATAATAATAAAGGATGTCACATTAAATGGTATCAGAGCAATTCATCACACAAGCCTAGAGAAAGGCATAACTTGTTTGCTTGTTGTTCACTCTTGCGTTATGACCTTTGAGTTACAGAGGCACCAAAAGAAGGGGTAAGATAGGAAGAAACCTTATCCTTCTTCTCCAGAGTTCATTGGTTTTTTTTTAGGATTTAAGAAATACTACTAAGCCATAGGAGGATTTAGTCAAGCTACTAATAGTCCTCTTAGTTGTTTTAATTATGGAAAGCTTTCATATGGCTAGGTATTGTCCAAGAAAGGGTGTGGTTTGTTACGGTTGTTAACAGGTGGGTCACCTAGCTTGTGACTGCCTTGAGATAAAAAAAGGAGAATATTGGATATACTTATTCTTACGGTAACTCCAATATTAGTAATCTCAACTTCCCTTTCAATGGAAACAATGGAGGAAGCTGAAATGGAGGGCAAATGGGCAGGCCTAGGACCTAAGGGAAGGTTTTCTCTATGAGTGGGCAAAAGGCCATTCAAGTGGATAACATGATTTAAGGTATGTGTCTCATAAGTGAGAATTCCTCAAATTTTTTGTTTGACTCAAGAGCGTCCCACTTCTTCATATATGATGATTGTGTGATGTAATTGGATTTGTCTATAACCTTACTTCCATTTGACTTGTCTATCTCTACCTTCAGTAATCCTCTGTTTGTTACTTCTCATGCGTGTTTGAATTGCCCTATGATAATTAAGGATATTGTCTCCCACTTTCTAGGATTAATGCTATTTTGGGATTGGATTGGTTATCTATTAACCGTGTCCTCCTAAACTACTACACTAATACTTTGGTCTTTGATGCATTTGAGGACCCTCCACCTAAGGATTCGATGTTTCTATCTGCTAACAAGAGAATGCTTCCTTAAAAGAAAAAGCACAGACTTGCATTTCGTTACTCTCAATTGAAAAAGAATGAAGGTTTAATATCGAGGAGTTATATGTTGTTTGTGAGATTCCATAAGTTTTTCTAGAGGATACTCTAGGATTACCTTCAGAGAGAAAGGTAGAATTTTCTATTAATTTAATATCAAGAGTAATATCTATCTCCATTTCCATTTATTGAGTGTCTCCTTTAGAATTATCTGAATTAAATAAGTAGCATGAAAAGATATTGTAGAAGTAGTTTGTCAAGCCAAGCATATCTCCTCAGTACACTCCAATGTTACTAGTAAAGAAAAAGGATGACAGCATGAGACTGTGTCGACTATCGATAACTCAACAAAGTGACTATTAAGAATAAGTATCCACCTTCCACAAATTGATGATTTGATTGACCAACTACGAGAAATGATTGTCATTTTAAAGATAGACTAGAAATCAGACTATCATCATATCTATGTCAGAGCAAAAGATATACCCAAAGTTATATTTCGCATCCATTATGGTCATTATGAATACTTGGTGATGCTATTTGGTGTAAACAATTCGCCTGTAGTGTTTATGGACTACATGAATTAAATTTTTCATCCTTACTTGGATAGATTCGTTATGATTTTCATTAATGATATCCTCATATATTTCAAGAGTCATAAAAAGCATGAGGAATAGGATAGTGTTAAACATCCTAAGAGAGAAGAAATTGTATGTCAAGTTATTCATGTGTGAATTCTGGTTAGAACAAGTAAACTTCTTGGGGCATAGGATCAGACCAAAAGGGATTTCTGTTGATCTTGCAAAGGTAGAGGTTGTTCTACAACAGGGAAGACCAAGCACCAGACCAAGCACCATAATTAAGATTAAAAAAATTTTTGGTTTGGAAAACTATTAGGATTGATTTATTGAGGGATTTTCTAAAGTTTGGAAAACTATTAGCATTGATTTATTGAGGGATTTTCTAAGGTATCCATGCCACTAACTATGTTGACGTGCAAAGGCCAACCATTCGTTTAGATAGATCAATATGTGAAAATCTTCCAAGAACTGAAGCATAGGTTAACCTTGGTGTACTAATGCAAAATCAGTAGGTTGTAGCTTATGCCTTTAGATAGTTGAGGCTTCATAAATTGAATTATCCTACTCATGCCTTGGAATTGGTTGTGATGGTGTTCATCTTAATGATATTGAGACATTATTTATATGTGGATAGGTTTGAGGTCTTCATAGATTATAAGAGTCTTAAATACATCTTCAATCAAAAGGAGTTGAATATCCTCTAGAGAAGGTGGATGGAGTTTTTGAAAGACTATAATTTTGAATTATACTACCATCCACGGAAGACAAATGTAGTGGCTAACGCATTAAGTAGAGAAAGTCATTGTATGTTGTAGCAATGATGATCCACAAACTTGAGTTACTTGAAACATTGAGAGACTTAATTTAGCTATGAAAGTTACCCCCAAAGAACCTTATATCGGGTATGTTGCGCATCACTAATGACTTTCTAGGGGAAATCAAATAGGCCCAATAGGAAGGTGTAGATCTTCAAGAAAAGAAAACACTAATGGAGTAAAGAAAAGAACCAAAATTTTTATGAAAGGATGGATGAGACTTGAGATTTAGGGATAAAATTTGTATTACTAATAGTATAAATTTAAAAAGATAGTCCTAAAATAAATGCACAAGAGAAATTTAAACATTCTCCCTAGTGAGACAAAAATGTACTAAGATTTAAAAATGTTATTTTGGTGGCCGAGACTGAAAAAGGAAGTGGTTGAGTACGTAGTTGCATGTCTTATGTGTCAGAAGGCAAATGTTAAGCATTAAAAGCCTTCAGGTAAGTTAAACTCTCTAGAAATTCCAGAGTGGAACTGGGATAACATTGTCATAAATTTTGTTGTTGGTTTTCCAAGGAACCCTTTGAGTCATAATGCAATATGGATGGTCATTGACTAATTGACAAAAGTGGCACACTTTCTGCCTATCAACATTACATATTCATTGGACAAACTAACACAACTTTATATAAAATAGGTAGTAAGACTACATAACGTACCTTCAAGTATTATTTTAGATCGAGACCCAAGATTCATGTCTTGATTTTGGATAAGTCTACAACAAGCCTTGAGGACAAGGCTTAGACTCAACTCCACCTATCATTTCCAAACTGATGGACAGTCTAAGAGGACTATCTAATCGTTGGAAGATTTGCATAGGGCTTGGATTCTTGATAATCGAGAAAGTTGGGACCAAAATTTTCCACTTATCAAGTTCACTTACAATAAAAGCTTTCTCTCTAATATAACCATGGCATCCTTTGAAGCTCTTTATAGAAAGAAGTGAAAAACTCTATTATGTTGGCATGAGGTTGGTGAAAGTCTAATGCTTGGGATAGAAATACTATAACATACTACCAAGAATATCAAAATGGTTCAATACAAGATGAAAACTGTGTAAAGTAGACAAAATAACTACTACAACAAGAGAATGAAGCCTCTCGAATTCTATGACTAGAGTTGATAGGGTTATGAAATCTTGAAAACTTACACCTTGTTTTATTGATCCTTACCAAATATTGAAGAGAGTATGACCTTTTGCTTACTAAATGGCCTTACTACCATTGTTTTCAAACCTTCACGATATATTCCATGTCTATCAACTCAGGAAGTTTGTCCCTGATTATTTTCATGTGATATAATTTAACATAGTTCAATTAAGGATCAATAACTTAATAGTAAGTGGTAGGGGTAAAGAAATTTCTTCAGTGAAAGTAGTTTGGAGTAGGAGTTAGGGGGAGGACTTCACATAGGAATTAGAAAGCAAGATAGGGAAGTCTCATCCTCAACTTTTCTCTCAAGATATATAAATTAAGAAGAATTTTTTTTTTAAAGAAGAAAAAGTTGCAATACCCTCAACTTTGCTAACAAGCTTCTACCTATTTCTATTTTCATCGCTAATGTTGTTATCCATTTAACTAACAATAGGAAAAAAATTTAGGAATTAAAGTGAAATTAAAAGTCAACCCTTTAAACAATATGGTTTGGAGCATATTGAATTGTTAAAGAACCTGGGGATTCATTTCCTTCCGCTCATACATCATATAAACATTTTTTTATTGCAGTTTTTCTTGAGATTGATGTAACAATGGTTAAAAGATAATTAGCTTGTAAAATAATTTTCATATGATTATTTGATGATATATATTAAAAAATATAATAATATGTATCTGACTCGTCTATTTAAATTCTATGATATTTTATTAATTATCTATATTCTCACTTCTTATATTCTTTTCATGCATATATATTTTCTTTGAGCATATATTTTTAATATATTTTTTAAATAATCAAAAAATAAAAATATTATTAAAAAATATATTAATGTATATTTAATATATTTAACTTTTAAAAAAAATATTAATATTTTAAATTTAAATCACTAGTTTATATTTTTTTGTTTAACGTCTAAATATTTTTTATATCTTTGAAATAGATAAGTTATAAGATTTAACCAGTTTTTTAAAAGTTTTGTCTCACCTACAAATTAATTTAAAAGACAACATTATAATAAATTAAAAGAATCTATCTCTAATTCTATGAAATTGGCTAATAAACTTAAAATTATATATAAATAAATGAACATACAAAATTTTAAATAAAAATATATAGTTTTAAAATATTATATAAATAATTTACCATAAGAATATTAATATAATCTTTAAAATGATATTATTAATATTTATTTATTTAAATACATTAATTTATTATAAAGTTATATATTATTTAAATAATTTAAAATTAACCTTTTAATTAAATAAATTTTTTATTAAAACTAATTTAATAAACAAATCTTAGCTGGCCAAAATAAAAGATATACTTTATATTACAATTGGGAGCTTAACCAATTACTATAGAGATCATCACATAATAAAAAATAAAATTACATTCTTCTTCATATAAGATGTTAATTTTTTTAATTTAAAAGTAAGATATATATGTTATATTTATTTAAAATATTGTAAGATTTTTTAACATAATCAATAAAAATTTTATATATTTCTTATTAATTTTATTTTTATATATTAAAATAAATATTTTATTTAAAAATCATAAATAATAATAAAAATAAACTATTATTATATCTTATAAAATATTCAAATTAATAATAAAAATGTTTAAAATAGTTTGTTGTGACACTAATAATTACATAAAAGATAAGATATTATCAAAATATATTTTTATAATTATTTATCATGATTAAAAGATTTGTTTATATTAAAAAATATTGAAATATAATATATATTTATCATTTAAGAGAGGTAATTTAAAATTAAAAAATATAATATATTCTAAAATTTAAGTGCATTTCTCTAAATATTTAAAATATATATTTTAAGAATAATAAAAAGGTGTAATAATTATTGTATGTATTATAGTTTTTATTGATGATAGTTTGTCTTAGTTTATACTTTTAGTTAATTTTGATGTATTATTATTTTTATATATAGATTATGTTTTACTAAAAATAAAAATAAATATAGTAATTAAAATAATGTAGTAGCAAAGAAAAGATTTTATTAACAGAATTAGTATAAAATTAAATAAAAATAATATATAAAAAATTATATTAAATGTATGTTTGAGAATGTGATTTTGAATAAAAAGAAAAAGGATGGTATATTTTTATTTTTTATATTGGAAAATTAGTATAATATTTATAAAGATAAATAAAATATTAGATTATTAAATTTATGCTAATTTATTTTTTTATTTATAATATTGTCAAATTATAAAATATTTGTTGGAAATAAAAAATTTCATCCTTTATATTATATGTTTCATATTGTTTAGGAGGAAGACCAATCATAAGTTGATATACCATGAGTAATCTTATCTTATGAGCTACATTTTAAAGTTAAGTTAGACTTAAGTCTAATTTTCATTATGGTATATGATAAACTATCATTCTATTACTTTATTGGTAGAAAATTAGTTATAATTACGATATAATTATTTTATTATAATTTCACCTAATTTCTTTTGTTTTGCAGGAATGGTCGTGCAAATAGAAAATTCGAAAGTAGGCAAGTTTTGGACAAAAAAGATAAAAAAAAACATAAAAAATAAGAAATCTAGTACAACAATGTCAAGTTATCCTTAACAACGCAGTATGACGCTGTAAGATGACTCGCGACCAAGGAAGTAGTTAGGTCAAGCCCAATTCACAACAGTGGAACCTTAACCCATGCCTACAAAAGGAAGGCTCTATCATTCTACACACCCCTCTAGTACCCAAAAGGAATAGTTTTATTGACAGTTTTGTCGACACTATAATTTTATCATTCTTTTCCTAGACTTAGGATTGTGGATTATTTTGTTGGATTAGTATGTTCTTGTTTGTCTTATCTCTTTATGTGTAATTAATCCCCAAATCATGATATTTTGACGAAACTTATGATATAACCAATTAAATCTTTTTTCCTTATATGAATGATTATGTGTTTCTATCCAATTGTATTTTCCTTATTGTGCTTAATTAATCGGTAAAAATTAGCCACTCTTGTTAATTTTTAAGTTAGTTAGGGGTAGACAATCATACCATTGCCTAATTAACAGAAGTATAAGGCAAACTGAATCTAAGACTTTTAGAGAATCAATTAGAATCCTTAATTTCTAACTGGTTATTAATTTAACAAGTTCGAATGTTATTTATTCTTCTCTCAAATATCTTGTATGATCATTGGGAGTAGTAACTTAAAGAAAAGAATATTGCTATTGCATGATTATTGGATAATAACAGAATGAGAACAGTTAGCAATTGACTTTAAGTTGGGTTGAATTTGGGTAAAGTTATAAGGAAAATCAAAATCTTTCCATACTTGAATTCATGTTTGTCTTCTTTTGCCTTTAAATTTCCTACTCATATTTTTTTCCTTCTTATATTTTAAATATTTTCAAACAAAACTCTTTCCTGATGAGTTCAAAAGTTATGATTTAATCATTCTTTTAAAGATGGTTGAAATAGTCTTTGTAGGAACGATATTAAGAGTTTTAAATACCCCTCTCTACATCGACGAGTGCATTTGTTCGTGTGTCAAACTTTGTATGTACAGTAAATGCACAACAAGTTTGTGTCAAAAAAAAAATATGCATTTATATATTCTTGCATAACCTTTTTGTTTGTGTATGCAAACTCGCTCTCAAGCTCTTGACACAAAACTCACAACAGTATAAGAACAAATTAAATCTATTAATAGGCTATCCACATATGTCTATTTCTACAAACTTCACACTCAGATGTCTAGTTCTACAAACTTAACACGCCCAGATGTCTAGTTTTGGGCGTGATGGGGTGTATTGCAGTTGTAATACATAATGGACCAGTATTGTGTTCTTTTCTTCCATATTTTGAATTTCTTTGAACATAGTTATGATTATTTAATTTATGATTTCTTTGACTTTCTTTTCTTTTACTCTTATCATACGTCTTCCAATCCCTTGTAAGAGATCATTCCATTTATTTCTTTTATTCCTTATCATTAGTCCTTCTTAGTTCTTATTATTCCTTCCTTATTTAAGTAAATTTATCCTTAAACTAAGATCTTCATCACCTATTTCAAAATGACATAAGTCAGAAATATTAAATTTACGCTCATCCCATACTCACAGGGCAAGTCAATCTTATAAATATTATCATTAATTTTTTCTAATCCTTAAAAGAATCCATCTCCTCTTAGTTGAAGTTTTGATTTTCTTTGTAAGGGAAATCATTTCTTTCTCAGGTGAATCCAAACCCAATCCCAATTTTTGGGGTTCAAACAACTTTCTTCCTAACTCTATTTGCATGTTGAGCATAATACCCCCATTTTATTTTCAATTTGAGCTTAACCTATTCATGAAGCTTCTTAATATATTCATCCTTAGATTTTCCATCCTTATGTTCACAAGAAGAACTATTATATAAAAGCAACAAATTAAGAGGAGTTAAAGGGTTAAATTCATAAAAGGAATGTTGGGTAGGAGCACGTACCACTTTATTGTAATCAAATTCAATATATGGCAAAAGATCTTCCCAAGATTTAATATTGTTCTTAATGACAAACTTAAGAAAAGTAAAGATAGTTATTTGACTATCTCAGTTTTCTTATCAATTTAAGGATGGAAAGTAGTGGAGAAAAAAAAATTGTACCAAGTTTGTTTCATAAATTTCTCCAAAAATGGTATCACAATCTAAAACTATAGTCGTTAGCATTCTATGAAGTTTCATTGTCTCCTTCAAGAACAAATCAATTACATGGCAGGCATTATTAACCTTCTTGCAAGGTAAATAATGTCCAATCTTTGAGAACATGTCAACTATTACGAAAATTGAGTCTTTTTCATTCTTATTTTAAGGTATCCTTGAGATAAAGTTTATAGATAAGTTAATCTAAGGATGATTAGAAATAGGAAAAGGAGTATAAAGTCCATGAAACATTATCTTATATTTTTTCCTTTTATATATGATGCATCTTTCATAATTTTTGTACATCATGCTTCATATGAGGCCAATAAAAATGCTCATGTAATATATCTAAAGTCCTTTGAACTCCAAAATGTTCCATTAAATATCCTTCATGAACTTTTCTAATAAGCAAGTCTCTTAAAGAATTTTTTGGCACATATAATCTATTATGTTTTAACAAATAATCATGATGTCTATGGAATATTTTTTGAGTCATTTTATCATAGGAAGTGTACATGTGAAAGAATTCATTATCATGCATATACATTTCTTTAACATGTCAAAACCAAACAATTTAGTTTCAAGAGTGATAAGAAATGTATACCTTCTAAAGAGAACATTTGCTACCATATTTACCTTTTAGTTTTTATGCTTGATAATATATGAATACTATTTGGGAAACTCAACTCATTTAGCATGCCTTTTGTGGAGCATTCCTTATCCCTTCAAATACTTTAAGGATTCATAATCATTTTGAATGACAAATTCTTTGGAAAAAAGATACCGTTGCCATGTTTATAATGTTTTAACAAATGCATACTATTTTTATCATAAATTGGATAATTAAGAATAGTCCCATTTAATTTTTCACCAAAATATGCAATGGAAGGACTTTCTTGAAGTAAAATAACCTTAATATCCATATTAGATGCTTCATATTCAATTTCAAATGACTTGAAAAATTCAGGTAAAGCAAGAATGAGTTCATGTGTGAGTTTGTCTTTAAGCGCCTGAAATGCATTTTTTGATTTTTTTTCTACTTAAAACTTACATTTTTCTTTACAATTTCATTTAAGGATGTTTTCAATGTGCTAAAATCTTTTACAAATCTTCTATAAAAAGTTTTCTAATCCATGAAAACTTCCAATATCACTCATTGATTTAGAAGTTGGTCAATCCTAATAGCCTTAACTTTTTCTTCGACAACTTGTACATCATTTAAATTGATCATAAAACTAAGAAAAATCACATGATTAGTGCAAAAAGTACGTTTATCTAAGTTAGCATATAATTTTTCTTTCCTAAGAATATACAAGACATGTTTGAGATGTTTAACGTGCTCTTAAAAACTTTAAGAATAAATTAAAATATCATCAAAGTATATAACCACAACTACAAGTATTACACAAGGACTTAAACTCTCT
The DNA here is from genome assembly GCA_037954105.1 of Canavalia gladiata. Lineage (NCBI taxonomy): Eukaryota > Viridiplantae > Streptophyta > Magnoliopsida > Fabales > Fabaceae > Canavalia > Canavalia gladiata. Next base: position 67,638,199 of record CM075658.1, read on the forward strand.
CTAACTCGTCATTTTGTTTAACAACTCGTTCATTTGTTTTTGAATCTTCTTTGTCTCTTCAGGATTGCTCCTATAGACAAGTCTATTAGGTAGAAAAATAATGAGAGTAAGTCTATTTGATGTTATATTTTCCTAATTGGTGTCAAACTATGAGGCACTTCTTTGGAAAAACAACATTGAATTCTGACAAAATAACAATAACATCATTAAACAAAGAGTTGTCAGAAGAGATTGTTTGTATCTGCTAGTAGACAGATTTTAATGAAGATTTCATCTAAGTAATAGTATGAATAAATATTAGAATTATATGTACGATTGATAGCTCTCACATTTTGATCAAGCTATCTAAATTTGTTTTTGAATGAAAAGTTTAACAATATTATCAAATGAAAGGTTTCAAGGTAAAAATCATATTTTAGAAAGAATACATAAAGTCTAAATATTTTGAACTGTGAAAACTTGGTTTTGTAACATATACATGAAGTAACCAAATTTTCATAAAAGTTAAATAGATCTTTGTATTAAGTTAATCATGCATCAGTAGCAAGTTAACTGAATATTACACATAGTTAACAAATTCGTGTAATCGATTATCACATGTAGTAATTGATTACCAAAGTATTCTAGAAGTTAGATAATCGATTAAAAGTGGGTGTAATCGATTACTAATGCATTCTAGAGTTATAGTAATCAATTATCAATGAAATTAATCAATTACAAGAGCAAAATAATACTTTTATAATCAATTATCAATGATAGTAATCGGTTACCAAGATAAATTTTTGAAAGTTTCAAAATGTTTTTGAGTTTCAATAGTTTAAAACTAACTCATTCAAAATTACCATATAAATTTTAATGTAAATACTTGGTCTTAACCCATTTTTCATAAGAAAATGAAAGAAAACAAAAGAGAATGAAAAAAAAGAAAGAATTTTCATAATTGTGTTGTGAGAGTCTTGTTCGAAGTATGAAGTTTTGTCATTACACTAGGATTTTCTTTGTATTGATCTTCAAGAATGATTTTGTTCTAATCTTGTGGTGAATCTTCTCAACCTTAATTGTTGATTCTTGAAAGAAAGAGTTCTCTCTTAAAGGTTTTTGTGTTTGTTCAAAGTAGTTGATTTTTACATGGTTAAAGTTTCAAATGGGGGATCTTGAAGTCATTATTTATAAGATATTGTATCTCTACAAATAGTGAATAAAATTTCAAGTGATATATGAGGACTGCATGTAGTTACCTGATGGTTGAAAATGAATTAGAATAAATTCTTATGTGATCTTATTCTTTTATACGTTTTTATATTTCATCACTTGATATTGTTATGTTCTGCATAATTTCTTATTCTTAATCAATCATAACGACTTAAATATGATTTTTTTGAATTGGTCATCAAGATTACATATTCATTTTGAATATTGTGTTACTCATATCATATTTAAGATTTTTTTTTGGATGATTTATGTTTTTGAACTCACTGTTTTAATTTGTTGATAAATTTTTGAAAAAAAAAGTTTGCCAACCTAATTCATCCTCTCTTAGATTTATGGACATTTGATCAACAAAAGTTGATGTTAAAGTTTAAGTAAGTATTTTTACAAAAAATAAAAATAAAAACTAATAAATCAAATAAATTATCTTCATCTAATTTTTATTAGCAAGTAAATTATTTATTTTTTTTTTCATATATAAAAATTTAATTATTTTAAATTTTTACAAAAATTAAAATAATTAACTGTTTATCTTTTCGCAACTAAAATAATTATTTATTTTTAAGATGAAATAGCTATTTACTTTTGATCATATTTTTGTTTTCGAAGAGATCTATATATTTTATTTAGACTTAATAAATCTTTACAATTGATTGGAAGTAAGGACCCATTTAAATTTTTTTAAGCAAATAAGAATTCCTATACAGACTTTAAATTTTGGAAACCTTATGAATAATAAAAACAATATAAAGTTTTATGGAATAAAATTTTGGAACTTTTGTAAAAGTTTAATAAAATAATAAAAACTAATGGAATAATTTAAATTTAAATTTTTATAAAAAAATAAAATTAAATATTTATTATTCAAACATTTCTTTGTAGATATCTTTCATATTTCAAACAAGCCGAGCAACATGAGCAATCTTTTATATGTATAGTGTGGTTGACGAGTTTTATGGTCGTGGTGGCACGTGATTCAGTTGGGGGACTTCCTAGTCTGTGGATTGGTGTAGCATTCATTGTAGCAGGCCATGAAATTATGTCACGAGTTCATCAGTGTTGTCACATCACGGGAAATAGCAGATTGTGTACCTGTGAGTTATTACTTTAGGCACAAAATTCATAATATTTTTATTTTTATAAAATTTATTATGTAAAATTTGTTATAAATTTTTATCTAAATTTATTTTAATATTTATTCATTATAATTATTTAAGTTTGAAATAAAAATAATTTTTATTAGAATTGTAAAAAGATGAATAAATTAGAAAATAATTAAAAATAATTTTTATAATGAATCGGTGATAATTGTATTGGTTTATTATGTTACACCCAAAAAAGTTGAGAAATTCAGTATGTCCCAATAATTTAAATAATTTTCAAGTAAATCCTTATAAATAAAAAATTATATTTAAGTACTTTTTTTAAAAAAATATTTTTGTAAGTACTTACACGTTTTAGGAATCAGATTATGCATAAAATTATTTAGATGTTACTAATAATTATTTTTAAATTCCTGGTTAAAATTTAAATATTAATTTTTAATAAAAATAATGTTAAATATATTAAAATTATAATAAATATACATTAATAATATTTTTACTTTAATTAATATCATTGAAATATTGGTTAGCATTTTACAATCTGTTAATAGTATAAATAGTTATTTTAATTTGTGAAGGGGTAAGGATTGATTATATTAATTTTAAAAAATAAAAATAATTATTATTATCATGAAAATTAAAAATTAAAATGATAAAATTTTTAAAATTAAAATGATTAATTATTTATTTTTTAGAGATTAAAATAACTAATTACTTAGTTTTAAAATGAAATAACTATTTATTATTTATTAATATTATGTTTTAAAAGAGATCTTTATATTTTATTTAGAATTAAAAAAGTCCTAACAATGAATTCTGAGTGAGGATTCATTTAAATTTTTTTAAGCAAATAAGAATTCCATTACAAACTTTAAATTTTGGAAACCTTATGGAATAATAAAACAACAAAAAATTTTATGGAATAAAATTTTGAGAATCTTTATAAAAGTTAATAAAACAAAAAAAGACTTATGGATAATTAAACATTTATTATTCAAACAGTTTTATTAACATCTTTCATATATTGGACAGAGCAATATAAGCCTAATGCGCATCTGGTTGACGAGTTTTATGGCCGTGATGGTACATGATTCGTTAGGGGGACCCCGGTTTCAGATTCAGGCAGTGCTAAGTAACGTGTGGCGGGATATTTTATTTACATTAAAAATAAAATAATTAACTAAAATTTTTTACAAATTATATTTCGTAAAACAGTATTTTGATAATGAAATAAAATACATATTTTTTTAAATGTTATCTTTAACTTAAATTTTAACTATCAGATAAAAGTTATGATTTTGTTTTTATTAATATTTAAATTTTTTATTTATTATAGAATATTATTTAATCTTACAATATTTAATTTAATTATAAAATATTTTATTTAAATTATTTATAATAAAATATATAATTTTTATTGATAAAAATTTTAAAAATAAAATAAATATTTTTTATATAAATAATATTTAAAATATATTTATAACATTTAAAAATATATTTTTAATTTTTAATTTTTTATTAAAAAATATATTTATATTAAAAATAGATTTTAAATAATAAAATAAATAAATAAAATTATCAAATTTATTATTTTATAATATATTATTATCAAATTAATTAAAATTTATTTATATAATATTTTTAATAGAAATATATAAATAAAAATAAATTCAAAATATTTTTTTATTTTTAATATAATAATTTAATTTAAATAATATAATTAATAATTAATAAAAATTATAATTATAAAATTTAAATTTAAATTTAATAATTATATTTTTATTTATTATTTTATCTTTATAAATTGATTTTTATGAACCAATTCACAGTTAATTTTATTAAATCTATTATATGAGTTATCTGTCAATTGGATAGTTTGTTTAGGAAATTGTCAATTGGGTAGCTTTGATTACGAAATCTGTCAATTGGGGTAGCTATGATTAGAAAAAGATAGATGTATTGGCAAAGTGCATTCATCCAGGATAGTAATAATTAGGAAAAGCTCCAGTGATGCATAAATTAATAATACTTTTTTAAAGTGAAGTATTTTAAAAAATAATTTTTTATAAAAATAATAATGATATTTATAACGTATATATTAATATATTATAAATATAACCTATTTTAATATGTATTATATATAATTTATCTTAGGATAATGTAGATTTAATATGAAGTGTGATGGATATATTAATGGATCACAGTTTTTATAGCGCAAAAAATAATATGTTATAAAGGATATAATGCATAAAGTCTTGCATTTTATATTTAATCCATAACTTAATGCATTACACTTTATGTTATGTTTTATTTTTATGTGCTATATACTGTCACTTGGTAAAATAAAAAAATTTGGTGTAAAATAAAATACATAATAAATAAATTTAAATAGGTTATAGGTTTACGATTGAATATTATATTTTTATTTACAGAGTAGATACGTTTGATTTTTAATCGAATAACTTAGTAATATTTATTTAAATTTTATGTTTTTTATATTTATTTATATTATTAATTATATAATTTTTTATTTTTAAAATAGTTTATAATTTAATTATTTTTAAAGTTACTATTGTTATTTATTATTATTAGATAATATAGAAGAAATTATTATGATTAATTATTATAATGGTAAAATATTTGAAGGTGAAAAAGGTTTAATGTTTGAAGGTAAACAAAAACCTATTCAACTTCGTAAAAATGTAAATTTAAACGAGTTTAAAGAATTTTTTTTTAAGAAATTAAAATGTCATCCAACGAGGTAATTTGTAATATAATAGGTAGATTTTTAGTGTCATTTAAAAAAATAGAATATAAAGAGTTTTAAATAAGCGATAATGAATATATTAAATGCATTATCAATGTAGTTAAGCAACAATTCTTAATGCGTATACTTGAAGTATATGCTGAAATTGATATAGTAGCTCGATTAGCTAGAAAGCTTAAAGTGCCACATCCGTTAAAGAGGTTATAACGTGTCCATTTTCACCCTAACAATGTACCAAGAACATTAGGCATTAAAGATGATACAAGTTAGTATATGAATAAATATGTATTATATCTAATACTTAATAAATTGATGTTACAAGTATAATGGTAAAATACTTTGTAGGTCCTATAAATGTATCCGATAATAAAGGTCGAAATCATTATTTATTTGGAGTGGATCAATTTAGTGATAAGAAAAATGATGATGAAAATAAGAATGATTTAGATTGAAAAAATTTGGATAACATTGACGATGATGTTGAAAAACAAATGGTATTAAGTTCGGGTGGAAGCTCATATAATGTTCCATCTGAATCATATGGTACACTTATGAATAAAGAAACGAACTAGGTAATGAAGTTACATTAAACGTAGTTAATATTTATTTTTTTATATATAAAGAAGAAAAAATAAGAATTATTTATTAAATTAAAAGCAGGGTTAGAATTTTGGAGTAGCAGTTCACACTACACCAATATCGGATGGAAATATCCGGATAAGGACAGTAACTTTTTAACAATAGATGCGCATTGGAATTGGGTTGTTGGTGATGAATTCTAAGTGAGTTTACAATTTAAGAGAAAAGAAGAAGCGCAATTGACATTGAAACATTACTCAATAAAAAGTACACTAATTATTTATTATTGTTGAATAGAAACAGAATTTTCTTTCCGTTCTATGTCCTAATCATGTAGGTGGTTGTCCATGACAGATAAGAGTATCTTTATCAAAAAGATTGAATGAATTTGTGCATATTAGGTATGTGTTTTGCATTTTATATATATTTTGTAAAGTTTTGAGATACTATTTTAGTAAATTTGGACTTACAATTTTAGATATGTCATTTATCAGTTATGCTAAATAAAGAATCATATATTTCAATATCATTAATTTATGAACGGATATTGAGTCAAGATGGTTACAAGATGTCATACAAGAAAGTATGGAATGCAAAACAAAAGGCAATTGTTGGTGTATTTAGTGATTGAGATGAATCTTATGATTTATTTTCAAGATTGGGATGAATCTTATGTTATCATTAGTGATCAGGTTCATAATAGAGCTCGTAAATTATTTCGAATATTTTAGTGTCATGCATTCAATTTTTACAAACCCGTTATACAAATTGATGGAGCATTTTTATATGGAAAATACAGAGGAACACATTAATGATAACTGCAACTTAAGATGTGAATAATGGTGTACTACCAATTGTCTTTGTTGATATTGAGGGTGAGATATTAAATTTATAAAGTTAGTTTCTAACTTTACTGAGAGAATATGTTACTTAAAGGAGTGAAATTTTTCTCATATCAAACACACATAAAGTATTAAATTAGCTGTGAATAATTCACATTTGAGATGATAACCCCCGTATGTATATCATATGTATTGCATAAAACATATTACAAATAATTTCAATCACAAATTTAAAAATTATAAATTGAAATAATAATTAATTAAATTAAATAATGTGTTATATTATTTAATACATATTACACTTTTAATTATGTTACAAATATATAATTATTTTTTATATTTAGTTATTCGTTATATCATATGCTTTACATTTAATTAATAAATTTAGTAATATTTTTTTTATTATTTCATTAATAAAATTACTATAATTTTATGGTTATTTTTTGTTTAGCTAAGTAACCATAATCTTATATTTGTAATTTTTTAAATATTATAACTTTACTTTTTATTAAAATTTGTTTAATTAAATAATTATAAATTAACTACGTACCTACAATTTTATGGTTCTAATTTAATAAACTAACTTAAATTACTAATATTTGATGGTTAAATTTTAATTAAGAAGATTACTATAATTTTAAACTTATAATTTGTTTCACTAACTCATTATACTAAAATTTTATGATTTTAAATTAAATTAAGTTACTAAATTTTTATTATTTCACTTTAATTAGTTAATTTATTAAATTTATATGATTCAAATTTAATTATCTAAATTACTGTCATTTTATGATTAAAATTTATTTAAATAAATAACTGTAATTTTAAGGTTTTAATAAAAATAATTAAGTTATAAAAAATTTTATTATTTAAATTTAAATTATCTAAATTTATTATAAATTTATGGTTGTAATTTATAATTAATATTTTAAAATTTAAATAACTTTAAATTATTTAGATAATTTACTATATTTTTATGATTTCAAATTAATTAAATTAGTTATGTATAAAGAATATGATATTAGTAGGAAAAGTGCTTCTCATTTCTCAAGATCAAAGACTATGTCAGACAATAAATGTAAACATTAATTCAATATTTAAAGAGATTATTAAAAAAAATGTAGAGTTGTATTAAAAAATTGATCAATTAAAAATATATAACTTTCGATCAATTAAAAATATTGTTTTGATTTTAATAATTTATCTTTATAATTAATTTTTTTTAAAAGTATAATTTGTTTAATTTATTTTTATTTAATATGATAAATGTTTATTATTTTAATAATAATAAATTAATATTTTTCTTTTTAGTTTTTTTTCATATAAAATTTTTATTTCAATTTAACAATTGCATGGGTTCCACACTGGTTTAGATAAGAAAAAAACTTATTCATAGGAAATACATGTAACGTTACATATGTTATGGGGTACCGGTGGAAATCAACTCAATTAAAGCGTTCAAGTCCGAGTAAGATGATCCTCTTTCTTCCACAGCCTGCCTAGCTAGATAATTAAGCATTCAATTCCTCAATTAGAAAATGTTAATCATAAACCTCTTACATAGCCTTACGGAGTAGTTAGATAGCACTAGCCTTACAGTAGTTTTATTTTCTTGCTTAATCCACCACAGAAAATGTCAACATCCGTTAGTGATTTATGGGTGCAAAATTTATGTAAATAATCAATTTTTGTTATAAATAATAGTAAAATCCTCCTATGCTTATTAGCATAATAAATTCCGTCGTTTTTGTCTTACCTCTTTCTTGCTATACTCATTACTGCAGACAGCAAGCTGACTTCACGGAAGAAACAAGTGACAAATACTAACTCGTAAATGTGAAATTCGGCTTGCTTAAAGAATCGTAAACTTCATAAATAAAATAAATAAAGCAATGCTAGAATTAATATAATATGGTTATGGTGAATTAAACATACGAAATTTAAGCTGATAAGACTTGAAACTAGTTGAAATTAGCTCTCATACTACTGAAATTCAGATAACAAAGCAACACCTTCATAGGGCATAACATATGTAGAGTGTTTGTGGAACACATCAGTGACGCTGTGTACTCAACTCCTGAATTAAAGCATTCAAATCCAAGCAAGATGAACCTCTTTCTTCCACAGCCTCTCTTGCCATATGTGAAAGCACCTTCACTTTGTTCCTTATTTCATCAACATCATCCCCTGCCATTATCCTCTTCACAGCCTTCTCCACCTTATCCCATGTAATACTGTCCCCTTCGAATCCAACCCATTTTTTGACTCCAACGGGTACCCCTATTTTAAGGACATCAGTCACCAATTTCTCATTGTAAAATTGGTCAGCATCCACAGGCCAAGTGACCATGGGAACCCCTGCAGTCACTGCTTCCAAGGTTGAATTCCATCCACAATGAGTCACAAAAGCTCCAATTGCTTCATGTTCAAGAATTAACACTTGAGGTGCCCAACCTCTTATGATTACTCCCTTACCTTCCATTCTTTTCTCAAACCCATCAGGCAGCCAATCTTCTCCATCTTCTTTGCTTTTCCTCACAGCCCAAATGAATTGTTGTCCTGAAGCCTCAAGACCCGTGGCAATTTCTCTAAGTTGCGAATCAGGTAAGATTACAAAACTTCCAAAACAGATGTAAACAACTGAACGGGGTTGCTTTGTGTCAAGCCATTCTAAGCATTATGCTTATCAATAGATGCCTCTTTTCCTCTATGTGCCTTTTCTTCTATGTCCCTGTTGCAAAGAGACAAAGGACCAATATGCCAAGCCTTTCTTCCAATTACCTTCCTGAAATGATCTGCATAGTCCTTCTCAAGTTCATAGAAGCTGTTAACAACCTCCCCATAGGTCCTCAACTCTGATTCCTTAGAAATTTTGGTGATGTCACTCATATGAGGTGCCAATTTCATCCTTGTTATTTTAATCTTCCCCGGAAGATTAGGGATAACAAAAGGTTCTGAATCAGAAGAAACATTTTTGTAAGGCTCGTACAACCTTATACATTCCATAAGACACAAGGAAAAGAAACCAGTGCCATGGAACTCTAACCTAGGAATTCCAAATTTGGCAGCAGAATCAGCTGTCCATGGGTAGAACATATCAGCAACAACACAATCTGGTTGCTGTTCAAGCAATAACTGCTCAAACGGCTCTTGTAGCAACTTAGTAGCTTCACAGAAGTTAGAAATCAAATCTAAGGAAGGGAGCAACTCAACATTTTCACATCCATTAGGTAAACCAGCTTCCTCACAAGCGAGCTTGACGGTTTGGATATGGATCCTGTTACTACTAGTTTTGGCTTTTCCAATGATTTTGGAGATAGAAGATGCATTGAAGGGTGAGGTGATTATGGTGATCTTGACATGCTTTTCAGCAAATAATTTGGCCATGTCAATGATTGGAATCATATGCCCGTGAGCTAAGAAAGGGAAAAGGAAAATGTGCAGAGGATGATATTCACTATCCATCTATCACGTTAGAAAGCAATCAAATCTGCAATACACTCGAGCTGGAACTAAGTGGGACTAGAAGCAATGACTACTTGCCTTTAGTCTCTTAAAAATTTAAAACATGAGAACAGAGTATGGATGCAATTATTAGTTATAATTTGAAGACAAATCCGTTTCATTCTCATCGAGATTCTAGAATAATGAACCACGTCATTTTCATTTTTCATATTAGATCTTTACTTTCACTTCTTCTTCTTTTTTTCTTTTTTTTTTCTTTTTTTTTATCTAGTGCTGCTTTTACAGTGGTTTCCAATTTTCATATTTGATTAATTTTTTATTTCTGACATCAATTTTTTTGATATACTATTAGATCAATTTTTGCTATCAAAAGATTAAGATAAAGTTCGTCACGGGATAATAATCAAGAAAATATATTTATTTATAGGTAAAATACCATAAAAATACATTACATTTAATAACAGGAACTAAAGGTGTGATTTTATTAAAAAAATATAATATAACATTAAGTTGGTATATATATATATATATATATATATATATATATTGTGTGTATTAATAAAAATATTTGTTTTTAAGTTATTTATTTATAGATTTTATTTAACATTCCTCAACATTAAGTTAATTTGCTATTGAAGAATCTAAAATATGAGAAGGCAGATAACTTTTGAAGACCTTTTAATTTATCATATGCCGTTTAAGGGATAAATATATTTAATTTTTTTTACTTTTTCTAATTTACTGATTTTGTATGTAAACCATTTAATTATTGTCCTTCTGAAATTAGTCACTTATAATTATTTTTTGGCTAAATTTATTTAACAGAAATTATATATATATATATATATATATATATAATCTTCTCTACTTTTAAAAATATTTACAATATTTTACTTCATAAATATATTATAATTAGATTTTAAATTTTTATCATATTCAAATAATTTCTCTATGATAAATTTTGACATAGCATATAAAAAAATTTATGTGTCAAATACTATATTTTTTATTTTTGGAATACATTAAACTAAATTTTAAAAAATTAAAATTATTAAATATTTAAAATATAAAAATTCTAACATTAAAAAATAATAACATAAAATATTGTACACATGTTAAAAATAAAAAAAATTAGATTTAAAAATATTTAATAGGGATTTCATAAAATTATAATCACTTAAATTATTAAAGATAAAATAAAATTATTAAAATATTTTTAAAATAAATAACATTTCAAGTGGTTTTTTTTAAACAAATTATTGTAATGAACTTAAAGATAATTTTTGTCATTTTGAATATATGAAATTATAATTTATTTATTGATAATTATTATAATACATTAAAATTGAACAAATTTTTTTGTATTTAATTATAATATTTTAAAAATAGAAGCAGGCTTGTCTAATATTGAATATATCGAAAGAATTTTGTATAATGTATCAAAATTTGTCATACATATATTATTTTATGTATATTTAAAAAATTTTAATATTTAAGTATAATATATTTATGAAATATAAGAAATTTAATATAACTTTTAAAAATAAAAAATTATATAACGAATATAAAATAAAATGGAGGTTATTTTTTACGGAATCATTCTTGCAATTATTATTAGTAAAGTTTCATTTTATATAAATAAGAAAATAAATTTCTCATAAGATATTTCACTTTACGCAAATGTGTTGTTGGAATTTTTTAATCTATTTGATAGTACTATTAATGAACTATTTTTATTGATTTAAATATTTTCTAATATAAGCATAAACATAAATTATATTGAGTATTTCACTGCGTTACTTGCATAATTTTGCAAGTGTTATTGATTATTATTTTCAGAATAAAATTTTTTATTTTTGTATCTGTTTTTATCAACAATATGTAATCCATTCTCTTTCACTAATATTCGATCAATTTCACCGAGGTACTCTGGTTAACTTATCGGGAAAAACAATGCAATTAATTTCAGCAATGGATGAGATATGAGGTAATTTCAAAAGGAGAAAAATAATTATGAATAAACATGAGTTAATATTTTGAAAATAACATGTGTCACTTTTTGTTAAGTGAAAAGATTCGTAGGTTAAAATAATAGAAGGATTTAGCATGTATTTTTTTAATATGTCATCGAAAAACATTTTTCTATACGTTATTGAATTTGTTTTATTTTTAAAAACTAAATTTATTAAATATTAGATGAATTAAATAAAAGGTTAAATAAATAGATGATAATGTTTATATATAAATAAAATTATTATTAAATATTATTATATTATTTATTATTTTATTTTATTTCAATTACATTCTTTATGCTAAAATCATATAAATTGTGAAATTTAATTATTTAAATTTGTATTAACTTTTTATTTTATAAGTTATTATGTATTTTTAATTTTTAAAAATATTAATAAATTATTTTTATATAATTAATGTTTATTACTTTTAAAATTTAAAAATAAAAATATTAAACAAAATAACTTAAATATTTACTCAATACTTTATCTTATATTTAAATTGATAGAAAATAATAAAATAGTTGAAGATGAGAATATATATATATATATATATTTATAAAAAATATATAAAAAAATAAATAAAAAAAACAAAAGAATTTGATATGAAGAGTGATGGGATTAAAAATTTAAAACAAATATGTTGGATAAATTATTAATAAATTTATAATATAAATTTATATCTCAAAAATAAATGTGAAAAAGGAAATTTTTTATTAATTTCTTAAGAAAAGCCAAAACATGAATAATAAAAGAATTAGTACGATAAAATAAAATGATATTTTATTTTTTTGATAAATTTAATTTAAATATTTAAAGTTTAATAAATAATTTTATTTTCTAATTTATATAAGTTTTAATATATCATAATATAATATTACATATTTTATTATATAAATTGTTTCTAATTTTATATAATTATACAAACAGATAGATTAAATAATATAAAAATAAAAAATAATAGATAAAAAATTAAATCTTAAAAAATATAAATATAATTTATCTTTCTCTTTTTCAAAAAAAAAAAAAACATTAACAATTGTGGACCACATATTAGAGAATGATTGAAATCCATTAAGTCATTGCATACGTAAGAGTTGTCCTTTTTTCTGTAAAGATAATAAACGAGCGGTGAACAATGTAATATTAGCTTGACATTTAAATATATGAAAATAATAATTTTTATTAAAAATATTACATTTTATAGTTTTAATATAATATATTAATATTCCATTAATAAAATTTTGTTATTTTAGTTAATATTAATTTTAAAAATTAGCAAATATGAAATGATATAGTCAATTAGAACATAAAATTAATACTTTTAATTAAAACATATTTAGAGAATTTTAAAATTAAAAAATAAATATAATTTTATTTTAATATTTTTAAGGTAATTAATTATATTTTTCATTCTTTTTTATTGTTTAAAAAGAGTGTAAAAAATCTATTCTTATTTAGTTGTCTACATATATTTTCAAAAAGTCATTAATTTTTTTACATATGTTTTTATATATACTTAATAATTATAAATATAATATAATAAATAAATAAAATTAAAAAAATAAATAATAAATAATTTTTTTAAAAAAAGTAATAATATTAATTATATTTTTAAATATTTTTATTTTTATTTTCTTGCACTGATAAAAATCAGTGGAGGAAGTATTATTTATTTTTATAGTTTCTAAAAAACTTTAAACTTAAACGCAAAGCATTTTAAATTAATAAATAAGTCTTTTTTCCTAATATGTTTGAACTTATAGAAAAAATTATGTGAGCCTTTATTTATATAAGATTTTATTGAATAGATAGGAATCAAAAGCAAGTGGAGGATAATATCTTCCTTTATTTGAATGTAAGAAGGGATAATAAAAAATATTATTGGTTTCAAATTTTGACCTTTTGCCTAATAGGTGAAGATAATTCACTTTGAAATAAAACTAAGATGCTAGTTCTAAATTTTTTTTACAATATAAAAAATAAGAAAAATTGAACTTCAGATATTCATATTAAACTAGATTAATTCTAATAATTTAAAATATTTTTTATTTAAATAACAAGCAACATATATATATAACATTATATTATATTATATCTTTATTATATTATATATAAAAGTGACATATAAATAATTTTTAATGTAAATAATTAAAATTAAAATATATAAAATTATATAAATCTTTTAAAAATTTATATCCTCGTATGTTCCAAATTTATTAATTTTACTTTCATGTAAAAGCAGTATTTTTATTAGATACACATCCTAAGTGTATATATAAGATACATTAAACGAAAGGTTCTACCTAAGTGATTATATAATTTAAAAATATTTTAATTTTAATCATTTCTATTTATGAATTATACAGGGTTAATATAAAATAACAAGAAGGTTGAAATTCATTAAAATAATATATTTAATAACTTTATATTAAAATTTATTTATTATTTTAAATGTTAAATTGAAAGTTTTCATACAGATTAAGATTACAAAATTTTATATAATTTAAAAATTAATTAATACTTCATCATTATTATTACTTGATAGTATCTTTATATACATAGAGATGAAACTAATAAATAGATGACATGTCTAACTAACTGATGCTACATTTTGAACAACATAATTACAAGCTTAAGTGAATTAATGAGATCCGTATATATGTTGAGACCTCCACCCCGTTTTCGGCTGGGGCATATGCATCCATGAGGCCCAACTATAAAGAGCCTGAAGCGCGTCAAATCATTTTAGGCAAGGAAATAGTTGTACGGGGATTGGGGAATATCTTACTAAGAATATGTTGGGCAATATATTTTATTTAATTAAAAATTAAAATTATTACTCGAAAACTTTAAGATATTTTAATTTTGTTTACCTAAATATTTTTTTAATAATTATTGTAATCAGCTTGTATTTGAAACTTTAACTTTCATTTTTCTTTATTTTAGTTTTATTAATAGATAAATTAAGTAACAGAAAATCATTAATCTTCTTCCCTAATCTGATTCCAGCACCCATGCACGACTCTCTCTCTCATGCACTCATGCATACTTGCTTCTCATTCACCATGCACAGGTACGTCACTTTTTCTCCCTCCTTGACTTCAGTGTACTTTCTTTTGGCTAGGGGTGTTCGTCGGCCAGGTTCGGGCTGTTTCGGGCCGGAAAATCGAGCTTTAAGATATCCCGTCCGATTTCGTCCGTTGATGTAATCAGGTTACTCAAATACGGGTAAAATCGGAGTCGGTTTGGTCGGGTGGGTAACGACGGTTGAGAACGGCGGAGGACGAAGGTAAAATTTTTCGGATTCCGACGACGACAGCCATGGAATCTGGCGAGAGAAAGCTTCAAATATATACGGTTATGACGAAAACGAAGATAAATGTTAGAATTTGGAGAAAAGGTACGAAATTTGAAAGCTTTCAAAGGAATAAACGATGAAATTCGGTGAGAAAACCATTGATTCCGGCGAAAAGCTCAAAAAATCCGACGAAACTCACTGTTTTCGGTTAGGGTCGGTTTCCGGCAGATAATGGTTGCAAAACCCGTCTCTGACCACATTAATCCACCGTTAACCACCCATCTTTACCCGTTACAATTTCGTGACCTTCTCATTCGCCCGTTCAGGCCATTTTCCGGCAGGTTCCGACGGGTTTCAGTCGGCGGCGGGTTAATGCCCACCCCTACTTTTGGCTGAGTTCAACAACCATTCCATCACACTCATCCTCACTTGAACAGTATCACCCTCTCCTCTCATGATTCATTCATCCTAACCTTGATCTCTTAATATCATTTTAATGCCTTCTAACTCAATGGATCTACTTAATTTTATCTTTTGTCTTATTTTGTTTGCTTCTAAATTTAATATAATTATTGGGTGTTATTAATAATTGCCCATCAGACAAGCTGTAACAGAGACATCATAAGTTCCTTGGTCCCATTTTTCTTCAACTATGTAATTGGGCTCGTTCGTTGGGCTCCGTGTTTGAGGCTTTGGCATGCGTGAGATCTATGCCTTAATCTAGTTCAATTTTATTTGCTAAGGATCAGAGTTGCTCTCCTTTATGAATACGAATCTAATTTGGTAAATCTTAAAATAGATTATTGAAGTGTTTCATTACTTAAATGAATTTTTATTAATTATAAAAATAAATTTAGCTTTATCTTTTTTACAATATAAAAAATGATAAAATTTAAATCTAAGTCCTCATGTAAATTATTTTAACTCCTAATCCTTCACCATTGGATTCATTATAATAACTTTCTGTTTTCTTTTTTAATAATAATCATAGCTGACTTTTTTTTTTCTTGTTATCTATTTAAAAAATGAATTTTTTAAATAAAATAAGATCAATAATAATAATATTTGTAATTTATTCATTCATTGTTTTAAATACAAAATATTATATACTTCATTTTTAGGCAAATAAAATTTAAGTCTCACTCTGATCATGTAACAAATTTTAGAATATGAATATGTATAATCTTATTTATTATGTGTATTTTTTAGAATTATAAAGATTTATTAACGCATGTTTTAAATTTTATGCATACCTGAATATGAAATATTTTTAACATAAAATTATATTTTTTAATTAATTTCTAATATAAATTTTAATTTTAAATCTGACATAATGCATTACAAGTATGCATGTGTAGTGTTCTTTCTATTATTTATATTTTTAAAAATATAAAAATTCATAATACAACCAATATTTATCTTAAATCTTATATATATATATATATATATATATATAAATTTAGAATATTAATTATTATAAAATAAAAAAAATTAAATACAAAAATATAAAAAAAAATTTGTTAAAAATTATTAAAATATTTTTTTCAAAACTTAATTTTAACAAAATCTCTTTAAAATATTTTTAAGTTATTTTTTACAAAAATTATTATTTTTTAAATAATTAAATTGACATAACTATGTAACCTTAAATTTTCTATCTTATTAAAAAATACTTAAAAGAAAAATCAAATATTCTATCAGGTTATTTTTTATATATATTTTATTTTATTTTATTTTGATATATATAAATAAATATATTATATAAATATTTTATTTTTTTAAATGAATTAAATAAATTCTCTTTTTAAAATTATCTTAAAGTTACATGTTTAAGTTAGGATACCATTATTTTAAACGAATAAATAGGATGCTAATACTTTTTAAACTCCTAATTAATTATTAAACTTGAATTTATTTTTTTAAAATATTTTTTAAATATTTAAAAAAATATAAATTTTGGTAACAATTTTACTTTCATTTTATTTTAAACATTATTATTTTTATAAATTTATCATCCTATTATGATTTATGTTACAACAAATATGAACATTTTTCGGATAGTTACTACCATTTTTAAAAAGTTCATTTTAAGTACTTTTCAAGTTTTTAAACTCTTATATAAAATAATTTTTTATTTTTATTCTTAATATATTTTTATAATTTATTTTCTTCTTTATTTATATATTTTTATAAGTTTAGTATCTTCTAATTCTTTTATAATAATATTATTAACTTTTATATATTTATATTTTTAATCTTATCATAAAATATTATATTTTTAATTATTCTTTTACCATATGCTATTTATTTTATTTTTTAAAATAAATATTATAAATTTTAAAAAATAAAAATTATAAAATAGTTATTTTTTAGAATTTTTATTTAAAAATTATCGATGTAAAAATTTAAAATAAATATATTTTAAAAAAATAAATTTTATTTAATTAAATTTTAGTAATTTTTTAAAAGAAAAAAAAATACATCTCATTTATTATATTTTAGTCCATTAATTAATTATTTTTTTACTTTTTATTTATCAGTTATTTTAATATATATTTTATCAAATATTTTTAATTGAATTATTAATTTTTTAACTTTTAATATTTATCTTTCAGTTTTTAATTAATTTTTAATTTTAATTAACTTTTAATTTTCAACTAACTTATTTGTTAATTTTATTAAACACAGTCTAAGTATTTGTTTGGGTTAGAATTTGCATACTTCGAAACTTAGTTTCATGTATTTCAAAGTTTCATTGGATGGATGGAATATTTTTTTAAGCAAGCATGCCTAAATTAGTTATTGCACTGCGAAAAGCTATATTTGACCTTGCAATAATTAGGTAAATAGATCAACCAATTAGACATTGATAAGTAGAGGCGCCAAGAAGTTGATCACCATTATTACTTCTTATTTTGATGGTTGGATACTAGGGGTGAGGAGATAGGATGTTTAAAAGTGCATTATTTCATATTAATTCAACCTAGTACTTTCGCTAATTTAAAATGAGGCTAGTATGTGACTTGAGAATTTCAAGGCTAAGGAAAATCTCAGAGTGCCCAAATGCTTAATGTGAAATGCAAAATCAAGGTGTTGATTCATAACATGAGTCTCATGTAAGTCATTTCTTGTGAGGATAACATCATCCATGTATATGAGCAAAGCAATATATGATTGAGTTCCTCTTGATAAATAAAGAATGGTCAACATTACTTTATGAATAATCCAGTGAAACTACCAAGGTTAGTTTGAATTCCACTGATAACTAGCTTGTTTGAGGCTGTCGCAACCGTAATTCCGACGAGACGACGAACTCGCTAGAAATTTAAAAATAGAATTTAATTTTGATGTGGAGCCGCCACCAAATTTTATTTTAAGGGAAAACATTTGGAAAAACCCTAACTTGAGGATGAAATTCTAGGTTCGGGAGTCTGTTACGAGTAAGGAAGGTATTAGGCACCCTACTCGCCCAATACAAGGAACGGTACCCTTAAACTGAGCGTGTGATATTTTGAAAACTATTTGATCCCTTAAAATAGAATAGAAAATAAATAGGTTCATGGAAAATAGCCTGACAGGACTTGATCCTGCTCCTACGTATTCCCGGGTGCAATGAGAAACTCAAGGCTACGTAGTTCTGGTTTTGAAAATTATTTTGGTAGAGGGGAATAATTTTGGAAGGAGGTTAAAAGGAAGATCCTCAGTCCACGTGCACAGAGTCGAAGGCAAGCGAAGGTTGCACGACAACTCCTATGATTTTACAAACATCGAAAGACAGGGTATACTGCACTTTCAACTTCGGAACTCATTGCGTGAGATCTTGGGTCTTTTTAGGAATTTTGGAAATTATTTTGGAAGAAAAAGAATAATTTTTGAAAGGATATTAGAAGGGAGATCCTCAATCCACGTGCACAGAGTCGAAGGCAAGCGAAGGTTGCACGCCCATTCATATGATTCTCCAAACGTTGAAAGACAGGGTATGCTGCACTTTCAACTTTGGAGCTCATTGCGTGAGATCTTGGGTCTTTTAGGAATTTTGGAAATTATTTTGGAAGAAAAGAAATAATTTTGAAAGGAGATTAAGAAGAAGATCCTCAATCCACATGCACAGAATCGAAGGCAAGCGAAGGTTGCACGACGATTCATATGATTTTCCAAACATCGAAAGACAGGGTATGCTGCACTTTCAATTTTGGAGCTCATTGCGTCAGATCTTGGATTTTTTAGGAATTTTGGAAATTATTTTGGAAGAAAAGGAGTAATTTTGAAAGGAGATTAAGAAGAAGATCCTCAATCCACATGCACAGAATCGAAGGCAAGCGAAGGTTGCACGACGATTCATATGATTCTCCAAACGTCGAAAGACAGGGTATGCTGCACTTTCAACTTTGGAACTCATTGCGTGAGATCTTGGGTCTTTTAGGAATTTTGGAAATTATTTTGGAGGAAAGGGAATAGTTTTGAAAGAGTATTAAAAAGGAAGATCCTTAATCCACATGCACAGAGTCGAAGGCAAGCGAAGGTTTCACGACAACTCATATGATTCTCCAAAAATCAAAAGACAGGGTATGTTGCACTTTCAACTTTGGAGCTCATTGCGTGAGATCTTAGGTCTTTTGGGAACTTTGAAAATAATTTTTTTAGAGGAAAGGGAATAGTTTTGAAAGAGTATTAAAAGGAAGATCCTTAATTCACATGCACAGAGTCGAAGGCAAGCGAAGGTTGCACGACAACTCATATGATTCTCCAAACATCGAAAGACAGGGTATGCTGCACTTTCAACTTTGGAGCTCATTGCGTGAGATCTTGAGTCTTTTAGGAACTTTGGAAATCATTTTAGAGGAAAGGGAATAGTTTTGAAAGAGTATTAAAAAGGAAGATCCTTAATCCACATGCACAGAGTCGAAGGCAAGCGAAGGTTGCACGACAACTCATATGATTCTCCAAACATCAAAAGACAGGGTATGTTGCACTTTCAACTTTGGAGTTCATTGCGTGAGATCTCAGATCTTTTAAAGCTTTGAAAGTTGTTGTTTAGAAAAATGGAGTTTTTGAAGATTTGATTTAGAAAGGAGGACATCTAAACATAAAAAAATCAGAAATAAATACATATAGAAGGATTCACACATGGAAACTAATACCTAAACAAGTTTAAAAGGACAAGATCTACACAAGAACTTCAAGAACACAAGAGATTTTAGCACCAAAATTTGAATTCAAATCTCAGAATTTTTAGAAAATATTTTTTTGGTATATCTAAAAATTCAAACCAACCAATTGAAATATATGGATCATAGTAATCAAACAAGACAAGATTGACACAAATCTAACAATAAATGAGCAAGTTATGCCCAAATCAAATGAGCTAGGTTAATTTACACATCAAGATGAACATACTTCAGTAATCAGGTGATATAAATTTCATTTTAGATCCAAATTAGACAAATAATATCATTCCTGAAACTAGAGAGAAATATAAAGAGAACTCAACAAAAACCATTGAAATCAGAGATCATTTGATTAATCAAAAATAAAAATAAAAAACAGAGACAAAAATGAACTTCAAGAACATCGAGTTTTTGGCGCCAAAATTTGAATTCAAATCTCAGAATTTTTCGAAAATATATTTTTTTAGATATGAAAAATTAAAACCAAAAAATTGAAATATATAGATCATAGGAATCAAACAAAACAAATTTGACAAAAATCAGACCAGAAATGAGCAAGGTATGCACAAATTAAATGAGCTAGGTTCATTTACACATCAAGATGAACAGACTTCAGTAATCAGGTGATAGAAATTTCATTTTAGATCCAAATTAGACAAATAATACCATTACTGAAACTAGAGAGAAATAGGAAGATAAAGAAATAAAAATCACTGAAATCGGAGATCATTTGATTGATCAAAAACAAAAACGAAAAATAGAGATAAAAATGAACTTCAAGAACACCGAGTTTTTGGCGCCAAATTTTGAATTCAAATCTCAGAATTTTTAGAAAATATTTTTTTGGTATATCTAAAAATTCAAACTAACCAATTGAAAGATATGGATCATATTAATCAAACAAGACAAGTTTGACACAAATCTAACAAGAAATGAGCAAGTTATGCCCAAATCAAACAAGCTAGGTTCATTTGCGCATCAGGACGAACATCCTTCAGTAATCAGGTCATAGAGACTTAATTTCAGATCTAAATTAGACAAATAATATCATTTCAGAAACTAGAAAGAAAAACGAAGAGAACACAACAAAAATAACTAAAATCGGAGATGATTTGACCGATCAAAAATGAAAATGAAAATAGAGACGAAGATGAACTCGGAAATCCGAGAAGACGCAAGAAAATTAAACGAAATAGAAGCAAGATCTAACCTCCATTGATGTTCTTGAATGCCACTTGATAGCATCTTGGAAGGTGATGAATAACTGGTTCCATGGAGGCCAAGGAGGTGCTCAATTGGATGTAGAATTCAAGAGTCTCTTTGGTGCTCCTCTTAGAAAAAATTTAAAAGCCCCCTTTCAATGACTCAAAGTGCTTCTCTCTCTCCCTCCTTAGAAATTCTGAATTTTTTCTAGAAAAATGAAGAATCCTCCTTAAACTAAATGAAAGTCCCTATTTATAGATAAAATTTCAAAAAAGGAAAGGGAAAAAAGAAAGGGAAAAATTTTCTAGAAGTAAAAAAGCTTCCCCCTTTTGTTTTCTAATTTTTCTCTTTTTTGTTTTCTTTTCATTATTTTCTTTATTTTTATTTTTTTTTCTTTTTCTATTCTTATTTTGTTATTTTTTCCTTTTTCTCTAACTAATTCTTAACCATCATTAACTAATCCAACTAACTTTCTAACTAAATTCTTAACTAAAAAATTATTTTTCTTTCTTTTTCTTTTTCTTTTCTTTCTTTTTTCTCTAACTAATTTTTAACCATCATTAACTAATCCAACTAACTTTCTAACTAAATTCTTAACTAAAAAAATATTTTTCTTTCTTTTTCAATTCTTTTTTTTTCTTATTTTTTGATTTTAGACTAAAAAATAAAATGATTTATTTTGGGTTTTAAATTTATCCTCGGACATAATTCAGTGTTCACAGTTTGCCCCTCTTTACTCATTTTCTTACCAGATAATATAAGAAACAAGTTTCTAGATTATCACGATAGGAAATGAGTAAAGAAGTGAACAAATTATGTCCGAGGTAAAAGATAAAAATTGGCATGGGTGCGAGCCTTATTGGCAAGTCTTGAACATGTCAGGGAATTGAATGATGCTTCCGGGGTACCAGAAAAGTTCCGGGCTTGACCAAAAACTTAGGAATGCCTGCCCTAACAAATTGGAGGATGGTAGTTCAAATGTGGAAATTTTGCATAAGTTTTGCAAACCTTGTGTAATGAGCTGGCGGGCTTAAATATGCAGGGCCTGATACGGTAGGCCAAAATGCAGAAAATTAAAATGCAGTGCCTGATGTGATAGGCTGGACAAAAATTAAAACATGCGGAACCTTACGTGATGTGCCAGAATGTAGGAAATTAAAATGCAGTGCATGATGTGATAGGCTGCACAGGAATTTAAACATGCAGGGCCTGATGTGATAGGCCAGAAATGCAGGAAACTAAAATGCAGCGCCTGATGTGATAGGCTTTGAGCAGAAATTTAAACATGAGGGGCCTGATGTGATAGGCCAAAATGCAGGAAACTAAAATCCAGCGCCTGATGTGATAGGCTTTGAATAGGAATTTAAACATGAGGGGCCTGATGTGATAGGCCAAAATGCGGGAAACTAAAATGCAACACCTGATGTGATAGGCTTTGAGAAGAAATTTAAACATGAAGGGCCTGATGTGATAGGACAAAATGCAGGAAACTAAAATTCAGCGCCTGATGTGATAGGCTTTGAACAGAAATTTAAACATGAGGGGCCTGATGTTATAGGCCAAAATGCAGGAAACTAAAATGCAGCGCCTGATGTGATAGGCTTTGAACAAAAATTTAAACATGAGGGGCCTGATGTGATAGGCCAGAATGCAGAAAATAAAATGCAGCGCCTGATGTGATAGGCCAAAATGCTGGAAAGTAAAATGCAGCGCCTGATGTGATAGGCCAAAATGCAGGAAATTAAAATGCAGCGCCTGATGTGATAGGCTTTGAGAAGAATTTTAAACATGAAGGGCCTGATGTGATAGGCCAAAATGCAGGAAATTAAAATGCAGCGCCTGATGTGATAGGCTTTGAGCAAAAATTTAAACATGAGGGGCCTGATGTGATAGGCCAGAATGCAGAAAGTAAAATGCAGCGCCTGATGTGATAGGCTTTGAGCAGAAATTTAAACATGAGGGGCCTGATGTGATAGGCCAAAATGCAGGAAACTAAAATCCAGCGCCTGATGTGATAGGCTTTGAATAGGAATTTAAACATGAGGGGCCTGATGCGATAGGCCAAAATGCGGGAAACTAAAATGCAACACCTGATGTGATAGGCTTTGAGAAGAAATTTAAACATGAGGGGCCTGATGTGATAGGACAAAATGCAGGAAACTAAAATTCAGCGCCTGATGTGATAGGCTTTGAACAGAAATTTAAACATGAGGGGCCTGATGTTATAGGCCAAAATGCAGGAAACTAAAATGCAGCGCCTGATGTGATAGGCTTTGAACAAAAATTTAAACATGAGGGGCCTGATGTGATAGGCCAGAATGCAGAAAATAAAATGCAGCGCCTGATGTGATAGGCTTTGAGCAGAAATTTAAACATGAGGGGCCTGATGTGATAGGCCAGAATGCAGAAAGTAAAATGCAGCGCCTGATGTGATAGGCTTTGAGCAAAAATTTAAACATGAGGTGCCTGATGTGATAGGCCAAAATGCAGGAAATTAAAATGCAGCGCCTGATGTGATAGGCTTTGAGGAAAAATTTAAACATGAGGGGCCTGATGTGATAGGCCAGAATGCAGAAAGTAAAATGCAGCGCCTGATGTGATAGGCTGAACCAGAATTTAAACATGAGGGACCTGATGTGATAAGCTAGAATGCAGAAAGTAAAATGCAGCGCCTGATGTGATAGGCTGAACAGAAATTTAAACGTGAGGGGCCTGATGTGATAGGCCAGAATGCAGGAAACTAAAATGCAGCGCCTGATGTGATAGGCTTTGAGCAGAAATTTAAACATGAGGGGCCTGATGTGATAGGCCAGAATGTAGAAAGTAAAATGCAGCGCCTGATGTGATAGGCTTTGAGCAGAAATTTAAACATGAGGGGCCTGATGTGAAAGGCCAGAATGCAGAAAGTAAAATGCAGCGCCTGATGTGATAGGCTTTGAGCAGAAATTTAAACATGAGGGGCCTGATGTGAAAGGCCAGAATGTAGAAAGTAAAATGCAGCGCCTGATGTGATAGGCTTTGAGCAAAAATTTAAACATGAGGGGCCTGATGTGATAGGCCAAAATGCAAGAAATTAAAATGCAGCGCCTGATGTGATAGGCTTTGAGGAAAAATTTAAACATGAGGGGCCTGATGTGATAGGCCAGAATGCAGAAAGTAAAATGCAGCGCCTGATGTGATAGGCTGAACCCAAATTTAAACATGAGGAACCTGATGTGATAGGCTAGAATGCAGAAAGTAAAATGCAGCGCCTGATGTGATAGGCTGAACAGAAATTTAAACATGAGGGGTCTGATGTGATAGGCCAGAATGCAGGAAACTAAAATGCAGCGCCTGATGTGATAGGCTTTGAGCAGAAATTTAAACATGAGGGGCCTGATGTGATAGGCCAGAATGCAGAAAGTAAAATGCAGCGCCTGATGTGATAGGCTTTGAGCAGAAATTTAAACATGAGGGGCCTGATGTGATAGGCCAAAATGCAGAAAATTAAAATGCAGCGCCTGATGTGATAGACTTTGAGCAAAAATTTAAACATGAGGGGCCTGATGTGATAGGCCAAAATGCAGAAAGTAAAATGCAGCGCCTGATGTGATAGGCTGAACAGAAATTTAAACATACAGTGCCTGTTGAGATAAGCTGAACAGAAATTTAAACATGGAGGGCCTGATGTGATAGGCTGGACAGAAATTTAAACGTGCTTGATGTCCTGTTGTTGATAGGAAAATGCCAATGAGGTCCCGCTGTTGCTGGGAAGAATGCAAATGATATCCTGCTTTACAGGATGTGTGCAGAAATTTAAACATGAAATCCTGCTTGACAGGATGTATGCGGAAATTTAAACATGAAATCCTGCTTGACAGGATAAATGCAAATGAAATCCTGCTTGACAGGATGTATGCAGAAATTTAAACATGAAATCCTGCTTGACAGGTTAAATGCAAATGAAATCCTGCTTGACAGGATGTATGCGGAAATTTAAACATGAAATCCTACTTGACAGGATAAATGCAAATGAAATCCTGCTTGACAGGATAAATGCAAATGAAATCCTGCTTGACAGGATGTATGCCAAAATTTAAACATGAAATCCTGCTTGACAGGATAAATGCAAATGAAATCCTGCTTGACAGGATGTGTGCGGAAACTTAAACATGAAATCCTGCTTGACAGGATAAATGCAAATGCAATCCTGTTAATACAGGTGAAATGTAGAAAAAGTGTTGTTGATGACAGGAAAGATGCAAGTCTGCTACACAAGAAAAGGAAAATGAAAATGACCTGTTAAGACAGGCAAAAATGTAAAAGTCTTGTTGTTGATAGGATGGAGGAAAAACGCCTGTTAAGATAGGCACAACAGAATGGTGAAAACCTGTTAAGACAGGAAAAGCAAAATGAAAAGGACCTGTGAAGACAGGAAAGAAGCAAACCTTGTTAAGGCAGGAAAAGTAAATGACGAAAACTATCCTGTTAAGATAGAATAAATGTAGATGGACTCCTGTTGTTGACAGGAGAAATGTAAACCTATTAAGACAGGAAAAGTAAAGTGAAGGGAACCTGTTAAGACAGGTAAGATGCAGAAAAGTCCTGTTAATAACAGGAAAGATGCAAGCCTGCGAAATAGGCAAAGTAAATGAAAATGACATGTTGAGGCAGGTAAAATATAGATGGAATCCTGTTAAGACAGGCATTGAAATGAGGAGAGAAACCTGTTATGACAGGTAATGAAGAAAAATCATGTTGCTAATAGGAATGAAACAAGATAACTGTTAAAATAGGAAGAAGAACGATGAACACCTGTTAAGACAGGCAGAGGAAAGTGCAAAATGACCTGTTTAGGACAGGTAAAATGTAAAGGTCCTCTTGTTAACAGGATGAAAGCAAGATGCTTGTTAAGACAGACACAACAGAATAGTGATAGCCTGTTAAGACAGATGAAAATGTAAAAGTCTTGTTGTTCACAGGATGAAAGGAAGACGTCTGTTAAGATAGACATGATAGAGTGGTATAAAAAAAATGTTAAAACAGGAAAAGTGGGATGACGGAAACTTGTTTAGATAGGGAGAAAAAGGTCTTGTTGTTGACAGAAAAAAGCAAGCATGTTAGGACAGGCAGAATGTAGAAATGGCCTGTTAAGACAGGCGTAGCAAAGATGGCCTGTTAAGACAGGAAAGGCAAGAATGATCATAGTTATTAAGATAAGTCATGTGAAAACAAAAAGAAGATTGACCTGTGAAGACAGGCAAAGGAAAAACAGCCTGTTAAGACAGACAAAAGACAGAAGTAGCCTATTAAGACAAGCAAAAATTAGAAGTGACCTGTTAGGGAAGGCACGAGAATGAAATCTGTTGGTGCAGGCAATGCAAAGGTGGAATGATGGTTGACCTGTTAAGACAGGTAAAGGAAAGACAGTCTGTTAAGACAAGCGACAAAGCTGGTTTGTCATGCCAAACAAAAAGCGCGGAATGACCTGTTAGGACATGTATGGAAAAGAGAGGCTTGTCAAGACAGATAGACAAGTACAGAAAAATAGATGTCTTACCAGGACAGAATAACCTGTAGAGACAGGTGTGGCAACATGAAAGTAAGGGCCTGTTAGTGCAAGTAAAAGAATGACCCATTGAGACAAGTGTGGAAAGTAATATGATGTGCCTTAGGAATGCACGGGAGGGTGGAATATGGACTTCTTCGTCAACTGCCTCAGACAACTTATTTTGAAGTTTGTTTTTCTTGGATTAAAACGAATGGCTTATTCTACCTTAAACACGAAGGTTTTTTAAGCATTTGATAATTATTCTCTTGAAGAAACTTCGGCAACTATTTTGCCCCAGTTTGGAAAATTTTGATAATTGAGAGATGTCTTGATTTGACGGAACTTTGGGCAAACATTTTGCCCCAGTTTGGAGGATTTTTAGCAATCGAGGAATGCCTTAACTTGAGAGGATATTGGGCAAGCGTTTGCTCTAGTTTTGAACTTGATTGGAGTTGAGGAATTGAGGATTGCGTCATCTTGAATTTTCCTGGGCACATGTTAGCCTTATCTTGAATTTTGGGATTGAAGAATTGAAGATTGCCTCAACTTGAATGTTCTGGGCGAACGTTTTCCCCAGTTTAGGCTTGACTCAAAATTTGAGGTTGACCTCAAATTATACTTTTGTGTGGGCAAGCGTTTGCCCCAGTTTAAACTTGATTCCAAATTTGAGGATGGCCTCAAATTGGATTTTTGGTGGCAAGAATTTTCCCTAGTTGGAGCTTGACTCAGAATTTGAGAATGGCCTCAAATTGGATTTTCTTTGCGGGCAAGCGTTTGCCCCGGTTTGAGCTTGACTCAAAATTTAACCATGACTTCAAATTGGATTTTTGTGGGCAAGCATCTGCCCGAGCTTGAGCTTGACTCAGAATTTGAGGATGATCTCAACTTGAATTTTTGTGGCAAACGTTTGTCCTAGTTTAAACTTGATTCAGAATTTTGAGGATGACCTCAAATTGGATTTTTCTGGGCACATGTTTTCCCTAGTTTGAGCCTTGACTTGAAATTGTCAATTGTCTCAATTTGAATTGTTTGGGAAAATGTTCGCCCCAGTTCTGACTTGATTTTGCATTTGAGGATGCCCTCAAATTGGATTTTTGTGGGCAAGCGTTTGCCCTAGTTTGAATTTGATTCAAAATTTGAGGATGACCTCAAATTGAATTTTTGCGGGCAAATGTTTGCCCCATTTTGAATTTGATTGAGAATTTGAGAATGACCTCAAATTGAATTTTTGGTGGGCAAGCGTTTGCGCCATTTTGAGCTTGATTTAGAATTTGAGGATGACCTCAAATTTAATTGTCGGTGGGCAAGCGTTTGCCCCGGTTTGAGTTTGAGTCGTTTTTTAATTATGATTGGTTCGGGTAATTTTTACCCAGGTTTTAATTAGTTTGGAAAAATGAATTATGGGATGCTTGAATGACAAGATACTTATTGCGATGTTTGAATGAATGAAAAGGATGCAATGTTTGTGATGCTTGAATAGAGAGGATGCGACGTTTTAATCTTATTGACTACTTTTTTATGCTTGAAATAAATATTTGATGAAATGGATGCTATGGGGTGAATACATGCCATGCGATGGTGTAAAACTTTTTGTTTCTCTTGATTTTTGATTTTCTTCGACATTTTACTTTCTCGACAACATTATAGTTGGTACAAGGGGAATCAAGATTCAGGATGAACTGGACTGACTCTGTCTCTTGGCTTCTTGGTCAATTTTGGAATTTTCCTTTTCAAGATCTTTGAGACCCAACAGTGGTCAGCCTCATTGAATAAGCCACACTCCTTTTCTTTTTGGTGGCATCATTGCTGATAAGAGGATGGCTCTTTGGGAATAATCATGCCATATTGTGATGGTTGAGGATTCATCCGATTTTCATGACTTTTCAAAATTAATCTTTTTATCATTTTTTTTACATTTTCCTCATTTCTTTTGAGCATACGCACTATTGGGGTGTGCGAAGTGATAGGATGGTTTAGAGGAAGGAGATAGGGAATTTTGAGGTTGCATGTTTTAAGGTAGTATTTTTGAAAGGAAAGAGCGAAGAATGTTGGTTTGATTGCCCAAATGGCACCTTTTGGTGAAAAATGCCTATGCTGCTTTTCATAATCTTGATTGTCAAATTAACCAAACTTAAGAAATGACAAAAATTTTGCCCCAATTTTGGAAAGTATGAGATGCAGAAATGTCAGATTGTACTAGGATTCTTGGTTGACCTTAACTTTTTCCTAGGTTGTTCTTTTGATTTTTTTCAACCCAGCAGGTCTTTTGTTTGTCCCAACTTTTGCTGAGGTCACCCTTGCGGGTTTTCGACCTAGCGGGCTCTTGATTGTATGCCCTAACTTTTTCCTAAGCCGCCCTTTGAGGGTTTTCGACCTAGCGGGCCTTTGTTTGTGTGCCCTAACTTTTGCCTAGGCCGCCTTTGCAAGTTTTCGACCTAGCAGGCTCTTGATTGTATGCCCTAACTTTTGCCTAAGCCGCCCTTTGAGGGTTTTCGACCTAGCGGGCCTTTGTTTGTGTGCCCTAACTTTTGCCTAGGTCATCTTCAAGGGTTTTCGACCTAGCGGGCCTTCTGTGCCCTAACTTTTTCCTAGGCCGCCTTTGCAAGATTTCGACCTAGCGGGCTCTTGATTGTATGACCTAACTTTTGCCTAAGCCGCCCTTTGAGGGTTTTCGACCTAGCGGGCCTTTGTTTGTGTGCCCTAACTTTTGCCTAGGCCGTCTTTGAGGGTTCTCGACCTAGCGGGCCCTCATTTTGATCCTAATTTTTCCTGAATTGTTTTTGGAATTTTAATCCAGCAAGACCTCTTCTGATCATGACTTCATCGATTTATTTTTTGAATTTTAACCTTACTTTTGCCTGGATTATTTGGCTTTTAATCCAGCAAGTTTTTTCTTTTACTTGAATTTTGCATGGTCAGATATTGATTTTTCCTGGAATATTTTGGCTTCCAATTTAGTGGATCTTATTTTGCATCCCTAATTTTGCCTGGATTTGAATTTCGATCCAGCGGGATATTCATTGTTAGACAGGGTATTGAATGCATGTGATTTGGGAATCCCTGGTTAGACTTTTGTTATTCTGCTCCCTCATTGGGCTTTTCTTTGAGCTTGCTTAATCAGACATTCAAGATTATTTATTACAGCACTAGCATTGTCACCAACAGGTATTTATTTGTTTAGATAAGAAGCGGGTGGAATGATTAAAAAGAATGATAAATTTTTAAAAGTAAAGCCAAAATTTGAGGCACATGCTTAAGAAACGTGAAAAATGTAATTTTGCATTTATTCATTGCTGTTTATTTACAGAAGATTAACTTTTGAAAAGTACAACAAATCCTGGATGATCCCCTCGGTATCTCAACTTGTACAAGGAGACTCATTATGTTGCTCCCATCTCTATCAACTGGTCGACGGGCTCTCATGATTCGGCAATGGATTGTTTTTTGTGTTAGGAGCAAGCCTCCCAAAATCTAGTCATTTTGCATCAATCAAGTTTTGTACTTTACGCTTTAGTGCTAGGCAATCCTCTGTGGAATGACCAATGAATCCTGCATGGTAATCGCATCTGGCATTCGCATCATACCATTTAGGATATGGTGGCTCTTGAGGTTTTAAAGGATAAGGTGCAACCAACGCGTTTTGAATTAGGCAAGATAGCAACTCGGTGTAGAAGATTGGAATTGGGTCGAATTGGATGGGCTTCTTCTCCTTTTTCTGGCCTTGATTGGTATTTAGGCTTATGGCTTGTGTTTGGGCCGTATAAGGTGTTGGTGAGCGGACATGCGGTGAGTAGTTGTAAGTTGGAGGATATGGTGTTTGATATGCATTGGTTATGTAAGGATATGGTATGCAGGATGTGTAAGATGGAGGTAGGAAACCAATTGGGCCATAAGGTGCCACTTGTGGAGTATATTGGCCTTGACCAGAAGCCACGTTGTAGGTTTCGTCTGTCTTCTTCTTAGATCCGACGGCAACGTTGACTGCCCCTGTAAGCTTATGCGCAATCTTTCCACAGCGCATGCCACCTTCGATCCTTTCTCCAATGATGACGACATCAGAGAAGCTAGCAGTCATACTACCAATCATCTTGTCATAGAAAGGATCTTGGAGTGTGTCGATGAACATACTGACCAACTCTTTCTCAGACAAGGGAGGTTGTACTTGAGCAGCCAACTCCCTCCATCGTTGGGCGTATTGCTTGAAGGTCTCTCCCTTCTTGGTCATATTCTGGAGCCGAGTTCTGTCAGGAGCCATCTCCAGGTTATACTTGTACTGCTTCAGAAAGGCATCAGCTAGGTCCCTCCATGAACGGATATGTGTCCGTTCCAGCTGAGTGTACCAATTCGCAGCTGCCCCGGTCAGATTGTCTTGGAAGAAATGGATGAGCAGGTTGTCATCACGAGCACAGACGACCATTCTTCTACAATACATGATCAAATGGTTCCTCGGACAACCAGTTCCTTGATATTTCTCGAATTCAGAAACCTTGAACTTTGGAGGAATAACCATGTCTGGGACTAGACATAGATCAGATGCGTCTTTGATATCATATGCACTTCCCTCAATTGCCCGGATTCTTCCTTCCAAGATTCTCCATTTTTCAGCATTATCGTTGGAAGGACAACTTGGATACTCTTCTGGCATGTTGTGAGGCTGAGAGGATGGTATGTATATAGGGTGAGGCCCTTGAGTGAACATAGGGTTTGTCCCCCCAAGAGCTGTTTGGTAGGCTTGGATAGGTTGTTGTGTGGTAGTGTTTGGGATGATTTGGTGAGTTTCTGTAGGATTTAAAGGTTGGTTTTGTGTTTGTGTTTGTGTTTGGTTGAATAAAGATGTATGTCCATGAGGGAATCCATGGTGAACCCACTCATTTAGTGAAGGCATGGTTGATGGTAGAGAGTTTGGCGGACCATAGTCGTGATGATGTAATGGGCCAGCGGATTCTTCTGGAAGGGACCTTGTCCTGTGCTTCTGTTTTGACAGCTGGATGGCCTCCATTAATTTGGCCATTTGATCTTTCAAATTTTTGACCTCATTTCTTAGTTCCTCATTTTGTCTCTCCAACTCATCCATGATTCTTGATTAGGAACGAGTTCTATAAGGGTGCCGAGAAGGTTGTGTTCAATTTTTCTGTTAAATTTTAAAAATTAATTTTTTGAGAAACAATGCGAACGAATGAAAAAAAATACTAATGTTTCTATGAGTATGAAATTTTATGGGATGATTTTCAAAATCTCCTTTTTCATTGATAAATTAAATTTATTTTATGAATGAATGAATGATTGTTTGAAATGCACAAATAATTTTAGAGATTGAAAGATTTTGAAAATAATTGGGTGTTTCTTTCTTATTTTTTAGCAATTGTATATTTGGTATTTTTTTATTTTGCTAGAAAAAACCTTTGGTTTTGTTTGAAATCTTTTAGTTTTGCTAAGATTTTTCTAAAAACAAAAAAAGCGTTCTTTTAGGTTTTCGAATTTTCATTTTCTCTTTTTTGAATCTTTTATATTTTCAGTGTTTTCAAAAATTATTTTTTCTAATTTTCCTAGAAGTTTTTATTTTTCTTGATTTTTTTCCTAATTTTTATATTTTCTTTCTTTTCCTTTGATTTCCTTTTTTGATTTTGTATCTTCCCAATCTTAGATTTCCTTTTCTTCTCCTGCCACCTTGGGTGACTCTATTCAACTGCCCGTGAGCAGTATATGAGTCTTTGTATCTTGAAAGGGGTGCGTGCCCTCCTTGCCTCCTATGTGGGTTACCTGTTCTCAGGGTCTATGACTTTTAATGGATGAACCTCTCATAAGGGTGATTTGTATTCTTAAGGTATCAAGGTCACTAGAGCCAAGTTCCAGTTTACAATGCTTGCTACAACAATAGGGAATGCTATCAGTTGTAGGGCATTGAAAATAGGACGCACTCTAGCTGGGGTTTTCGTGATTGTCAAACAGGACGTGCATCCAAAGTGACACCACTAAACCCCTCTATCCTAGGCTTCACTCAGACCCGGGTATAGGGCCCCACTCATGAGATGAAATGCATTAATGTAATGTGGAGGGCACACAAATATTTGGGATGCCTGCAATTGGGGAAATCGCAGCAGATATATATAGCAATTTATTGTTCGTCTACCCTAAGGTTTACACAATGAATAAACAAACAACAATAGATAGATAAGCAAATGAATAAACCGTGCAATAAATAAATCATGCAAATAAACAAGAAAGGGATCAATACAATGCACACTCAATTGTACGGGCTTGACTCTCTAATATCCCCAGTGGAGTCGACATCTGTCGCAACCGTAATTTCGACGAGACGACGAGCTCACTAAAAATTTTAAAATAGCATTTAATTTTGATGTGGAGCTGCCACCAAATTTTATTTTAAGGGAAAACATTTGGAAAAACCCTAACTTGAGGATGAAATTCTAGGTTCAGGAGTCTGTTACGAGTAAGGAAGGTATTAGGCACCCTACTCGCCCAATACTAGGAACGGTACCCTTAAACTGAGCGTGTGATATTTTGAAAACTATTTGATCCCTTAAAATAGAATAGAAAATAAATAGGTTAATGGAAAATAGCCTGACAGGACTTGATCCTGCTCCTACGTATTCCCGGGTGCAATGGGAAACTCAAGGCTACGTAGTTCTGGTTTTGAAAATTATTTTGGTAGAGGGGAATAATTTTGGAATGAGGTTAAAAGGAAGATCCTCAGTCCACGTGCACAGAGTCGAAGGCAAGCGAAGGTTGCACGACAACTCCTATGATTTTACAAACATCGAAAGACAAGGTATACTGCACTTTCAACTTCGGAACTCATTGCGTGAGATCTTGGGTCTGTTTAGGAATTTTGGAAATTATTTTGGAAGAAAAAGAATAATTTTTGAAAGGATATTAGAAGGGAGATCCTTAATCCACGTGCACAGAGTCGAAGGCAAGCGAAGGTTGCACGACGATTCATATGATTCTCCAAACGTCGAAAGACAGGGTATGCTGCACTTTCAACTTTGGAGCTCATTGCGTGAGATCTTGGGTCTTTTAGGAATTTTGGAAATTATTTTGGAAGAAAAGAAATAATTTTGAAAGGAGATTAAGAAGAAGATCCTCAATCCACATGCACAAAATCGAAGGCAAGCGAAGGTTGCACGACGATTCATACGATTTTCCAAACATCGAAAGACAGGGTATGCTGCACTTTCAATTTTGGAGCTCATTGCGTGAGATCTTGGATTTTTTAGGAACTTTGGAAATCATTTTAGAGGAAAGGGAATAGTTTTGAAAGAGTATTAAAAAGGAAGATCCTTAATCCACATGCACAGAGTCGAAGGCAAGCGAAGGTTGCACGACAACTCATATGATTCTCCAAAAATCAAAAGACAGGGTATGCTGCACTTTCAACTTTGGAGTTCATTACGTGAGATCTCAGATCTTTTAAAGCTTTGAAAGTTGTTGTTTAGAAAAATGGAGTTTTTGAAGATTTGATTTAGAAAGGAGGACATATAAACATAAAAAATCAGAAATAAATACATATAGAAGGATCCACACATGGAAACTAATACCTAAACAAGTTTAAAAGGACAAGATCTACACAAGAACTTCAAGAACACAAGAGATTTTAGCACCAAAATTTGAATTCAAATCTCAGAATTTTTAGAAAATATTTTTTTGGTATATCTAAAAATTCAAACCAACCAATTGAAATATATGGATCATAGTAATCAAACAAGACAAGATTGACACAAATCTAACAATAAATGAGCAAGTTATGCCCAAATCAAATGAGCTAGGTTAATTTACACATCAAGATGAGCATACTTCAGTCATCAGGTGATATAAATTTCATTTTAGATCCAAATTAGACAAATAATATCATTCCTGAAACTAGAGAGAAATATAAAGAGAACTCAACAAAAACCATTGAAATCAGAGATCATTTGATTAATCAAAAATAAAAATAAAAAACAGAGACGAAAATGAACTTCAAGAACATCGAGTTTTTGGCGCCAAAATTTGAATTCAAATCTCAGAATTTTTCGAAAATATTTTTTTTTAGATATGAAAAATTAAAACCAAAAAATTGAAATATATATATCATAGGAATCAAATAAAACAAATTTGACAAAAATCAGACCAGAAATGAGCAAGGTATGCACAAATTAAATGAGCTAGGTTCATTTACACATCAAGATGAACAGACTTCAGTAATCAGGTGATAGAAATTTCATTTTAGATCCAAATTAGACAAATAATACCATTACTGAAACTAGAGAGAAATAGGAAGATAAATAAATAAAAATCACTGAAATCGGAGATCATTTGATTGATCAAAAATAAAAACGAAAAACAGAGACGAAAATGAACTTCAAGAACACCGAGTTTTTGGCGCCAAAATTTGAATTCAAATCTCAGAATTTTTCGAAAATATTTTTTTGGTATATATAAAAATTCAAACCAACCAATTGAAATATATGGATCATATTAATCAAATAAGACAAGTTTGACACAAATCTAACAAGAAATGAGCAAGTTATGCCCAAATCAAACAAGCTAGGTTCATTTGCGCATCAGGACGAACAACCTTCAGTAATCAGGTCATAGAGACTTAATTTCAGATCCAAATTAGACAAATAATATCATTTCAGAAACTAGAAAGAAATATGAAGAGAACGCGACAAAAATCACTAAAATCGGAGATCATTTGACCGATCAAAAATGAAAATGAAAATAGAGACGAAGATGAACTCGGAAATCCGAGAAGACGCAAGAAAATTAAACGAAATAGAAGCAAGATCTAACCTCCATTGATGTTCTTGAATGCCACTTAATAGCATCTTGGAAGGTGATTAATAACTGGTTCCATGGAGGCCAAGGAGGTGCTCAATTGGATGTCGAATTCAAGAGTCTCTTTGGTGCTCCTCTTAGAAAACATTTAAAAGCTCCCTTTCAATGACTCGAAGTGCTTCTCTCTCCCTCCTTAGAAATTCTGAATTTTTTTCTAGAAAAATGAAGAATCCTCCTTAAACTAAATGAAAGTCCCTATTTATAGATAAAATTTCAAAAAAGGAAAGGGAAAAAAGAAAGGGAAAAATTTTCTAGAAGTAAAGAAGCTTCCCCCTTTTGTTTTCTAATTTTTCTCTTTTTTGTTTTCTTTTCATTATTTTCTTTATTTTTATTTTTTTTTCTTTTTCTATTCTTATTTTGTTATTTTTTTCCTTTTTCTCTAACTAATTCTTAACCATCATTAACTAATCCAACTAACTTTCTAACTAAATTCTTAACTAAAAAATTATTTTTCTTTCTTTTTCTTTTTCTTTTCTTTCTTTTTTCTCTAACTAATTTTTAACCATCATTAACTAATCCAACTAACTTTCTAACTAAATTCTTAACTAAAAAAATATTTTTCTTTCTTTTTCAATTCTTTTTTTTCTTATTTTTTGAGTTTAGACTAAAAAACAAAATGATTTATTTTGGGTTTTAAATTTATCCTCGAACATAATTCAGTGTTCACAGAGGCCATATATATGAAGATAGCACCGTATGTTCTTCTTTGAAAAGGTCTCCATGCTAGAAAATAACATCTAGTTGACAAAGATGCCATTCTTAAGTAATGGCTTAAGTTAAAAACATTCTCTTTATTTTGAGCTTAACAATGGGAGGAATCCAAAAACAGTCAACTCCTTCCTTTTAAAGTGGTTTTTGGCTAACAAAAGAACTTTTTAGCACTTAACTGTTTAATCAGTGCTATATCTAATTTTATAGACTTATTTTGGAACCAACGAGACTTATGTTTGTTGGGAGCTCGATCAAAGTTCATGCTTCATTTGTTCCGCATCTTATTTTTATTTTTTTAAAATTATATAAAATAATAAAAATATTAATAAAAATAAAATTTTTATTATTTTTATATAAAAATTTAAAAATAAAAATAAAATAAAATTTAAATGACACTTTTATTTATATTTATATATATATAATCAACTTACTTTAAAGCATGTTTATCATATATTATTCTATTTAATATTTTTTTAAATAATTAAATTTTACCATCTAATTATTAAACTAATAAATTTTATTATATATATTATATTTATAATTTTTTTAAAAAAAATTGATACTTTATTATATTATTTTATTTTAATAGATAATATACATCATCTAATATATATTAATTTTAATTTATTTAATAAAATATCAAATTTTTTTAAAATTTTATAAATATAAATTATATAATAAAAATTTTTAATTTAACGATTGAACTAATAAATGAAAATGCAACTTATGATAATTAATATAATAAAAGGTAGAAACATGTTATTCTTTAAGGATGCCTTTGTGGTGAAATCAACCCAACTCCTAAATTAAAGCATTCAAGTGTAATTCAAATGATCCTCTTTCTTCCATTATTCTTCTTCCATTGTTTTATTTGTTATTTTCTTTTATTTTTTCTTGACATTATCTCTTTCACAATTTTCTTTACAACATTTCATTCAACAAATTTTGAGGATTTCAACCACGAATTTCTCATTATAAAATTGCTCGGCAAATATAGGCCAAGTGATCATGGGAATTCCTGCATTCATTGCTTCCAAAGTTGAATTCCATCCATAATGAGTCACAAAAGCTCTTATTGCTTCATGCTCAAGAATTAACCTTTCGGGTGTTTAACCTTTAATGATCAATCCTTTACCTTCCATTCTTTTTTCATCCTTTAGGTAGCCACTTATCTCCATCTTTTTCATTTTTCATCACAACCCAAATAAAATTCTTCCTTGAAGCCTCAAGTCCTATAGCAATTTCTAAAAGCTTAGAATTGGTTAAGTTTGCTAAACTTTCAAAACTCACATAAACAATAGAATAAAATAGTTTTGCATCTAACCACTTAAGACACTTAAGTTGGCCAATAGGGATGGAAGTGAATAAGGTCAAGGACCTACGACTTGTCTCATTTAAAGTCTAGCTTGACTCGACTTGTTTAATAAATAGATAAGTTCAAGCTTATTAGAAAGCCTTTTAGATAAACAAGTCAGGCTCAAGCTTACAAAAAAGCCTCTTTAATTTATTTAGGGGCCTCTTTATCTTTATATATCATATATTTATATTTATTTTAATATATTATATTTGAATATATATATATATATATATGTATATATATATATATATATTATTTTTTTAAGCCTATTTAATAATTTTTTTATCTTATAGGCTTTAAGTTTGCAAACCTTTTTAATCAATTGTTTATATAGACTTTAAGTCTATTTATTGATCTTTTTTGGAATATAAACTTTTAAACAGACTCGTATGTCGTATAAGCTTTAAATTAGACCAAACCTTGATAGAAAAAAAGCCTTTGATAGGTAACAGACTCAGACTCAGGCCTCAAAATTTTTAAATAGGTCAGACTTGAACACTTAAATCCTAACTCGGCTTGACTTACTTCCATCCCTATTGGTTAATAGATGTTTCCATTCCTCTGTACCTTTTTCCTTCCTTATCCTTGTTGCAAAGAGATAAGGGGCCTATGTGCCATTCTCTTCTTTCAAGTTCTTTACTATAATAATCTACATAAACCTGCTCAAGTTCATAAAAGCTATTAACAACCACCCCATAACTCTTTGCCCCTAATTCCTCTATTTCCTTGAACAATTTGGAAACCTTTGAGGAGCTATCTTTACTCTTAACATGATTTGACATGTAAAGCCTTGTCATTTTAATGTCACCTGGAAGATTAGGGATCACAAATGACTTTGAATAAGAAGAAACAGTTTTGCAAGGCTCGTAAAGTCGTGTACATGTAGAAGCACATAAGGAAAAGTAACCAATTCCATGAAACACAAGCCTAAGAATTCTAAATTTGGCAACAGAATCAGTTTCCCATGGGAAGAACATGTCAGCAACAACACAATCTGGATGTTGTTGAAGCAATAATATTTCAAGAGGCTCTTAAAGAGACCTAGTAAGATCAAAAAAGATAGGAACCAAATCTCATGAAGGTACTGAACTACTAGTTTCACATCCTTCAGGTAAACCATACTCAGTTGAAGGAAATTGATGGTTTGGATATGAATCTTTTTATTTTGATTAATTTGGATTTTTCTATGACTTTAGAGATAAAAGATACATTGATAGGTGTGGTAATTATGGTGGCCTTGATACCCTTTACAACAAATAATTTGACCATATCAACTAAGGGAATCATATGGCCATGAGTCAAGAAGGGGAAGAAAAATATATATAATGAACAATCTTCAACACTTATTTTTCTTACAAACAAATTCAAAATTTTACACATAAGTTATAAGTTGAATAGTAAATAATGGAGAGGTTAATTGATGTGTCTAACTAGACACAAGATGTTGGAGAATTTATAATATAGTTTAATATGGACAAAGAATAAATGAAATATTTTTTACACTATTAAAAATTCAATAATTCAAAAAATAATTATAGAAATTAAAACATTTTAAAAATTATTTTATTTAATTAAGAAATGAATGATTAAAATTATTTATTTTTTTAATTGAAGAAACTAAATTAGTTAAATAATTTAAAAATCAATTGATTATGATAAAAGATCGTGTGATTAAATTTTTAGTATCATTAGCAAATTTATTAAAACTAATTAAAATTAATTTCTTTCTAAAAATACACATATGGTCCATAAAATTTGATAATTAATTTATTTTATAAAAGTTTTTTTGTTATATGGTGGGATAGATAGAAAATATATTTACTTTAAAAGATAAAAATATTAAAAAATTGTTTAAAAATAATTTAAATTTAAAAATTATTTAACTATATAATTGATCTAGGATGAAAGGTTTGAATTTGGAATAGTTTACGAGGTTTAGAGTTCAAATCTCATGACTTTTTATATTGTACATAATTTTTTTAAAAAACCAATTAGAATAAGAAATATTTTAATATTGTACTTATTTATTAAAACATATTTTCTTTTAATAAAATTTTGTAGTAAATTATTCTAAAATAAATAAATAAATATAAAAAAAATAAAAAATGAAAATTTTAACTTGATAGATCTATATATTTTTTGGTATGATAAAAAATTTAAAGATATTTAGTTTTGAAAAAATGGTTTGAGACTATTTTAAATTTGGCTTGAATTTAAATTTTTTTTATTAAATAAATTTAAAAAAGAGAATTTTGTTTGAAAATAAATTTAAAAATAAATTTTTTTGATTAAAATAAACATGGAAAAGTAGACAGGACAATTACATAGTTTTGGTAAAATTAATTTTTAAAAAATAAAAATAATTTGAAAGTAATTTTCGAAAGACAAATTTTATGTTGTAGTAAATTTTGAATAATTTAGAGAAATAATTTTTATTTTGTAAAAAGAGATAATTTTAATTGGATTATTTTTGGAAAAGTTTTTGAAAAGGATTTTTTTTTTGTTTTGAATAAAATTTAGAAAAAGAAAGAGAATATTTTGGATAATTTTAAATAAATCATTTGAATTTTTTTAAAAATAGAATTTTGATTGAAATAATTTTATTCTAAGTTTGGATGAAAAATTTAAAGAAGAAAATATTTTCTTATCTACATTATAATCAAACTTGATAATTTAATCTTTCATATTTAGTATAAAACTTTCACATTTGAAACGATAAAATATGTAATGGTTGGGTTTCCTTCTTTCCATAGTTCATAAGGAGTCTTGTCTAAACCAGATGTTATTAAAACACAATTTTGTACATAGCACGTAGTGTTTACTGCTTCTGTCTAGAAATGTTTAGGAAGAGAATGTTTAAATTCTCTTCCATGATCATTATGAATGGATATAGTACACAATCCTTTTTTCATTTTGAGTTATTTTACAAAAGATCTTACAAGCTTTACAAGACTTATCCTTGTGGGTAAGAAGTATACCCATGTTAATCCATAATAATAGTCTATAATAATGAATCTATACTTTTTACCACCTAAACTTTGTATATTGGTAAATATTCTTTTTGAAAAATGTTGTCCTTTAACTAGACCATATTTATGAAAATTTAAAATATGATTCTTACTTATGTGCCTTAACTTTTAAGGTCAAATCTATTTTTCATCCTTATTTGTAAAGAGATAAGTTATTGTTTTATTATATAATTCTTTTAGATCTGTCTTGTAAAGGAAATAGTGTCATTTAATAGTGAAAATAGTATTGACCTATCGTTATTTTTACTATATGTTGATTTTTATTAGAGAAAACATATATCCACTATTACAAAATTGACTAATGCTCAATATATTATGTTTCATATTTTAACATATAATACATTTTCTATAGAAGGTAGATGATTTTTATCAATTCTACCATCCTCTTTTAATTTTCCTTTCCAGTTTCCTTTAAAGGCTACACTTGCTTTGTCATATGGTTCTAGGTTTAGAAACATAGACTTGTTTCCCATTATGTGTCGTAAGCACCCATTGTAGGAACCATTTTTGCGTCCTTCTTTTTTCCACTAATGATATTGGTAAAAAGTACAATTAGGTTTTTAGGTAGCCATATCTTCTTGGATCTTTTCACCTTATTTTTCTTACATCTATAACGTAATACTCTTGAGTTATATCTAGACTTGTCATAGATATTACAAGAAGAATGTAGACAAGAAGTAAAGTGTGTAATCTTCTTATAATAGTCTTAAAATCCAATCTCAGTTTTATCTTTTGGGTGTCTACTACTTTTTGACATTAAGTCCAGTTTACTTGAGCCTTTTATAAATTTAGATAAGTCCTTTTTTAGTTCATCTAATTTTTTCTGAAGTTCTTGGATCTTTTTCAGAATATTTCCTTTTAAAAGTTAATAGGGTGTTTAAATCACTCAAATATTTTTATAAGCCTTTTTAAGACTTGTAGATTAGATGATACCTTAGGTTTAGCATCTACTATGAAACATATTTTGATTATTTCTATTGCTTAATCCTCTGAACTATTATTGTTTAGGTCATCCATGTTGAGATAAATCTTTTTTTTTTTTCGGTTTGACAAATTTTCTTTATTTCTCAAGATTTAGACTCTTAGCTTTCATGTTTCCTAGCTTCCTACATTCATAACATATAATCTCAATTTTTTGAGTGTTGTTTAAGGAAGATCTTTTACCTTTACTTGATCTGTAAGGTTTTACTCCTTTTTTTTTCTTTTTGTTCATCATGTTGTTCAGCCTTCTAAATATAAGTGATAGTTCTTTATTAGTTTCATTGACATTACTTATCTCTTCAAAGATTGATAACTCTTCAACTTTCATAGTCTTGATGGGAGTGCCCTGATCATGATGCTTAAATCTTATAACAAGACCTTTTTCCTTTCTTATTTGACTGTTTTTCGTTTAACTCAACCTCATATATCCTAAGAAATCCAAGCAGCTCATTCAACTTGAGTTTTCTCAAGTCTTTAGATTCTTTTATGATTGTTTTTTTGACCTCCATCAAGGATGGAAACTTTTGATAAATTTTATCATAGTGTCTTCATGATTATACTCTTTTCCAAGAGTTTTTAGTCTATTTATCACAATTTGAAATCTTCAAATCATTTCATCTATCATTTTTCCTTCTCTCATTTTGAAGTTTTCATATTGAGAGATAAGATAGTTGATCTTGGACCTTTTACCTTGGTTGGTTTCCTTATGATGGTGGCAAGACTGTCCTATATTTCTTTGGTAGTCTTACATCCAAAAAACTTGTTGTATTCATTTTTGCACAAGGAATAACTTAAAAGAAGTCTAACCTTAGCATTGTTTTTCATTTTCATGGTTTGATCAGTTGTCCATTGTTCTTATGGTATTTCTTCTCCTTGTGCATCTAGAGGTATATAATCACCTTTCATGATAACACTCCAAAAACTATACTGGAAAGACTTTATGAACATCTCCATTCTATTTCTCCAATAAAGATAGTCTTCTCCAAGGAAGGCGGGAGAACAAGTGACTGAGGCATTTTTAGGATAAGCTGTTTTACAGATTCTACCATAAATTGTTAGTTTCTCTTCACTTGCTAGAGTGCTCAACCCAAGAGGATTTGCTCTAGTGCTATGTAGAAAGACATATGACATACAAAAGAGAGGTTGAATGTAGTGTCGTAATAAAAAGATTTTTTCAAACAAATTAAGATATTAGATGAGTTTGTTGTCTCATAAGATTTGGAGAGAAAAAGATAACGAGAGATTCACATGAGATATTATATTAATTCATCCTTATTAACCCAAGGACCATGTCTAGTCAATGCATGATCTTGATTTAGATAAAAAGTTGTTGCTCTAAAACAAACAAGTGTCTTATTGTAAGATACCTTTTACTTTGCTTTTACTTTGTTTTTTGCTTTAAGCAACTTTTCATTAAATACCAGATTGTTCTTTTTGTCTGTGAAAAGAAAAAATTAAACATGATTTATATTGAGGTTACCTCAACAAATTTGTTGAGTAATTTTTTTATATTAGATGAGTTAATTGTTTCATATTATATTTTCTTTATATCTATCTAAAAATGCTATTACATATTATTGTCATCTTTAAAATATTTGATGTGACTTAAATTAAATTTAATAGATAATTAGCAACATGATTCTAATTTTAACAAATAAAAATAAATTAAAAAATCATCATCTTTATTTTTAATATAATAATTTAATTTAAATAATAAAATAATAAAATTTATAATTAATAAAAATTTATAATACTTAAATTCCTGTTTAATAATCGTATCTTTATTTATTTATTTTTATTTTTATAAACTAATTTAATATATAATTTTATAAAATATTTTTTATTTTAATCGACAAATTTTATAACTTTCAACTTTTAAATAATATTTCAGCTCCTACATGTCTTTCCAACTTTAAGCCTTAATCACAAACTAACAAAAAGTTTCAAAGTGAACTAATTAAAAAAACTCAACCACTAATAATCAATTAAATATATATAAAAAATATGTTAATTTGATAACTTTTTACTATAAATTTATAAAATGAAGATTATTTTATGTTAACTTTATATTTTTTAAAAAATTAGAGATTATAGTACTCGCTTTTAAGGTGAAAGAT
This sequence comes from Canavalia gladiata, assembly GCA_037954105.1. NCBI lineage: Eukaryota > Viridiplantae > Streptophyta > Magnoliopsida > Fabales > Fabaceae > Canavalia > Canavalia gladiata. Next base: position 67,682,414 of record CM075658.1, read on the forward strand.
TTATTTTAGGAAGTAAAAAGAATTGTAGTCATTTATTAAAAAATTAATAATTAAACTTTATGTAATCACATAATATATGTATGTATTAATTATAATTTTAATATTTAATTTTTCAATGAATGCCTATAATTATTCATTTTAGAAAGTTAAATATTTAATTTCAATTAATGAATATAATTATGCATTTTAGAAAGTCAAATTATAACATGAAAAATCTTATTTTAGTAAAAAGGTATTTCATTACTTATAATAAACCTATATTATTTATTAAATAATTATCATTTTTATAAATAAAATTATTTTTTCAGGACTTACAGTATATATTTGGGTTGCTTCACCCTTAGGCCCGAGATGTCTTGTGGAAATCATTTTAAAAACAAATAATAATGAGCAACTTGTGAATCAATCAATAAAATATACAGGACAAAGTTAATGTATTTAAGTAGTGGTTTAGATGTTTTCGATAATTTTTTAAATTAAAATTGGATTTTTAATTCAAAATTTTCACAATAAAAAACAACGGTAAATATTAGCACGGATAAATAAAATTCTAATTTTATTTAGAAAATAAAACAAAAAATATTTAAGATGTGGCACCAATCCAAATACATAACTTCAAATTTTCATTGAAGGAACGATTCAAGAATATAATCGACATGTTTTTATTTTATTATTATGTCTTTTTATTCCCAAGATGTTTCAATTTTTTGTAGGCCCAACTCCCAAATCACACATTAATTTTTGAATCAGTATTCAACAAACTAACTGCCACTAATTAATTTCTCAATTAATATTCAATATTAATATTGGCAGTTATAATTTTGAAGTAGCAAAATGAATTAATGCTTATACAGAGAGTATCTAGTCTTTGTATTCAAAGAAGCACTTATGGAAGAGGGAAGACAACTCCTGAATTAAAGCATTCAAATTTGAGTAAGAAGATCCTCCTTCTTCCACAGCCTGTCTTGCCATATGTGCAAGCACTTTTGCTTTGTTTCTCATTTCCTTTCCCTCTTCATCAACCATTACCAATTTAACAGCCTTCTCAACAGTATCCCACTTAATACCATCTTCCCCAAAGTGACTCCATTTTTTAACACCAACAGATACCCCAATTTTAAGCACCTCTGTCACCAATTTCTCATTGTAAAATTGCTCAGCACCCACAGGCCAAGTCACCATGGGTACCCCTGCAGTCACACCTTCCAAGGTTGAATTCCATCCACAATGAGTCACAAAAGCTCCAATAGCTTCATGTTCAAGAATTAAAACTTGAGGTGCCCAACCTCTTATGATTAATCCCCTACCTTCTATCCTTTTCTCAAATCCTTCAGGAAGCCATTCCTCTCCCTCTTCTTTCCTTTTCCCCACCACCCATATGAATTGTTGTTTTGAAACCTCAAGTCCACTAGCAATTTCTAAAAGCTGAGAATTGGGTAAGTCCACCATACTTCCAAAGGACACGTAAACAACTGAATTAACTTCTTTCTTGTCCAACCACTTTAAGCATTCATGCTCATCAATACAAACTTCCTTTCCTCTGTATGTTATTTCTTCCATATTCCTCTTGCAAAGAGATAAGGGACCAATACACCATTGTCTTCTTCCCAGCACCTTGTTGTAACAATCTGCGTAAACCTTTTCAAGCTCATAGAAGCTATTAACAACCACCCCATAGCAATTCACCTCTGATTCCTTGATTTCCTTCCAAAATCTGTTAAAGTCCAAATCATCTTTCATAACGAAATCTTGCACCTGCAACCTGGTCATTTTAATTTCACCAGGAAGATTAGGAATAACGAATAACTCTGAGTCATCAGAAGTATTGTTGTAAGGTTGATATAGACTCATTATCACAGTAGCACACGAGGAAAATAAACTAATCCCATGGAACACAAGCCTAGGAATTCCAAACTTGGCAGTAGAATCTGTTACCCAGGGAAAGAATGCATCAGCAACAACACAATTTGGACGTTGTTGAAGCAATAGTTGCTCAAAGGGCTCTTGTAGGAACTGAGTAGCCCTTAGGAAGGAAGGCATATAATCCCCTGAAGGGATTGAGTCGAGGTGTTCACATTCTTCAGGTAAACCCAACTCAATGCTGGGGAATTTGATGGTTTGGATGTGGATATCTTTGCTTTCAAGAGATTTGATCTTTTCTATGGCTTTGGATAAAGTAAGTGCATTGAGGGGTGTGGTGATTATGGTGGCCCTAACACCCTTTGCGGCAAATAGTTTGGCCATGTCAACCATTGGTATAGTATGGCCATGAGCCATTAAGGGGAAGAAAAATATGTGTAAAGAACCATATTCGCTTCCCATATTTCCTACCTGAATATTGTGGATAAAAAAAATTGAGATTTTGCAAATAAACAAGAGAGGATTTGGTCTGGTAAACTGGTTGTATCCTCATCAGAGGATATGGAGAATTTATAAATACTAGATGTAGCCTTTGCGCTTATTATGGATTTAGTATTTTTTTAATTTACAATTTTTTTAGTAATATATATAACAAAATATAATAATATGGAAGAGTATTTAGTTATTTTAGAAAACCTCTTTCATAATAATTATTTTCATAACTGTATAGGTTAAATTAAAGGTACATACTTGTCCCTTTATCATAATTTTTTTATTAATTCAATTACAACGTATTATAGTGTAAAAAATTATACTGTTTGTTAATTATAATTTAATATATTATTAAAAATTACTAAATTTTATAATAATTATTTCAAAATTTACACTTAGTATAATCCTTAACTGATTGAAAACGTAAAAATTTTGTATTTAATTAAATTAAACTCATCCTTTTTTAGTCAAAGACAACTTAAGAAAGTATTTAATTAGTTTTCAAAAATTATTTCATAACAAATTTAACTTATATAAAATGAGATATGCATTGATTTTAAAAAATAATTTTCTATTTGTTGATACTAATTTTTTTATTTCATTCAAAAATATTTTTAAATAAATAAAGGTTTATATGTGAGTTTTGCATACATATTATTATTATTTAATTATTTATCATAATGTTTTATCTCATAGAACATATATTATTCTTTTGTATTTATTTAAAAATTATTCAAATCAATTTTAAAAATTTTATATCACTTTATTAATTAATATTTTTTCCTAATATAATCGCAACTTAACCATAATTGAAAATAAAATTGATCTCATTTTAAAAATTTTCTGATTTTGGACTTCGGTCCCGCTCATCTACCAAAAAAAACTGTTTGATTTACTTATATGCATGTTTGAATATATTCAAAATATTAATTTTAATTAATTTATGATCTTACAGTTTCTATATTAACAAAGTTATTTAAAAAAAAAAAACCAATTATACACTTTTAGTAACAATTAACTAATAAAAAAGAAAAATTCAGTAATATCTTGTAAAATGGTGATGCATATATTCGTCCAATTATTTATTTTTAATAATAATTTTCTAAATTAATCTTAAAATAAATAAATTTTTTATTTAGATGAAATTTATTATATTTTATTCTGTTAACGACATGTAAATAATGATAAGTAATGTACAGAAAAAATATTATAAAAGAAATTATTTAATATGTTACAAATATAAAAAAAATTTTATAAAAAATTTTCATAATTTATATTTTTTTAAATTTTTAAATTATTTATTAGTCTAAACGCTAAATTGATAAAGTCAGAAATTGATTTTTTTTTCTCGGATATTTGACCGAAGTTTCTATTTAGTTATTATTTTAATTTTAAATATTTTAAGTTCATTATTATTTTAATGTTAAATGTTTAAAATTAATTACTAATTATTATTATTTAAATTTTAAATTTTTATTTAATTATTCGTTTATTAACTTGAATCATTCTAAAGTTAAAACGTTCAAACGTCCGCATATCTTATTTTTTATATATACAAGAATAAAAACTTTATTCTAACGCTTTTTTCCTTTAAAGTTTATACAATATATCTTTTTTTAATTATGCTTAGAAGAGATTGTCGTACGAGGGGAACACTTTCATAAGTAAATAAATTTTTTAAGAGAATATCATTAAACGTTTCGACATATAAGATAACTTTTTTAACAATGCTCATCTAACTAATAAAATATTTGAGAAGTGTCAAATGTTAAAATTATATAATAAAATTTTTACTAGGATACAGTAATATGCAAATTAAATTTTAAATTTAAATAAGATAAAATTTACTTATGATTATGCATATACAGTGAGAGGTGATGTAATTATTTAAAAATCAGTTAAATATATTATTATTAAAAATCTATAATAAAGTTAGAGTTTATTGCTATGAAATTGTCTAAAAATATATGTAAAGTTATTATAAAACTTATGTATTTTAAAAAAATTTAGATGATTTATTTATTCATTAATTATTATTTTAATTTTAAATATTTAGAATTAATTATTAATTATTATTTAAATTTTAAATTTTAAATGTTATTAATTATTAATTTATTTTTAAATTATTTATTTATTTAATTATTTTACGTGCTCTAAAATTTAAACATTCAAATTTAAACATTTAAATTTGTATATTTAGAGGATTTAAAGTAAATTTAGGATACAGTGAGTCAAATCTCTTTCATGTTTCAGCATATTTTTATTTGTACTTTCTGATGCATGCCATCGTATATGCTCAGTTGTTTTAAAAGACATAAACAATCTCTACAAACGAGGTTTTAAAGAAAAATATCTTAGAACTTTTGCAGGCAACTTCTTTCGTTTATTAGTAATAGCATTGCTAGTTACTTTTTTCTCTTTTGATTTCCATCTACATCTATTGCATGTCTTACATGTATCTCTATCTGCATCCTCTCCAAAGTATAACATATAATCCCTTGGATATGCATGAATTTTGGTGTAATTAAGGCCAAGTTTAGTAATATTTTCTTGACTTCATAAAATGAAGGTGAAATTTTAGCATGTTCAAAAGCATCTACCAACAACTCCAATATCATTAATATTGCTTTGTCGCTTATTTTACACAAACACTTGATGTGATACAGCTTGATCAAGAAAGAAATTTTTGAATATTTATCACATCCTTCATACAAACTCTCTTATCCATCTCTAATTAACTCCAAAAAGTCTGCATTGTCATCAGATAACTTTTGGTTTGATTGTGGAAATATTGTCTCATCTTCTATCACATCCTTGTAATTAGGATGATTCCCAAATGCTCATTAATCATATCACATATATGATCATTAACAATATTTCTATGTTGAATCTCTTGTGAAACTGAAGATATTTCAGCTATAATACTTCGACAACTTATCTCTCCATGTCTTAACCAAACAGTATACCCTTTGGGAAAAAGTTTAAGAATCAAATGAGCATATATTACTTCTCCAGTTTCCCATTTCTTAAACTTGCATTTAACATCTGGGTAGATTATCCTACCCTTACGCTCTGATTATCAAATGCAAAGTCTAAGAATTTATTCAATTTTTCTGCATATTGAAAAGTATTTCGAGACATGTTAATCTAAGATTTATCCATTATTTTTAAAAAATACACACTAATTTAGTTAAAAGATTATATGAAAATCTAGTTACAATTAAAAAAAATATAAAAAAGGTTTAACTATGAGATAGCTGAATATTATTAAAAAAAAAAGAACAAATAAATTATTAAAATTATTCTATACATAAATAAAAATAAATAAAAAATAAACCAATTAAAAATTATTTTTAATAATATTATTAAAATTATTAATAGATACTTATATATATATATAGAAAGAATCATTAATAAATATTTTGGGTAGATCGCTCAACTTATTTTTTTATTTTAAAAATTATTAAAATCTATAAAAATGTAAAAAATTATATCTTTAAAAGTAAGCATATATTAAAAAATAATATAATAAATAAATTATCGAAATATCAAAACATTATAATATATAATAGAACATACTTAAATATCTTCACCAATATTAACTTTTTATTAAAATACTATTAAATTTTAACCTAAAATGTTAAGAAAGGGAGTGAAGTTTAAGAAAGAAACGTACCTATCTAAAGTGTCAAACATAACCCAAAAAAAAGCCATCAAATTTAATATCATAATTGACTCATTTCTAATTCCAAGAGAGTCAGCTTTTCCAACTTCTGTCCAATGTATAAATGTCAATTCTTTCTCAACACTCCTCAGTTATATGGTTTAAGTCTTAAATACAACATAGAAAGCAAAAAAAAAAAAATCAATAACGTAAAACAAAGAGATTAAGTCTTCTATTTTTTTGACTGTTTACTCAACTATATTAGAAAATATTAAAACAATATCATGATATAAAATTATCTTCTAACTATATTAGAATAATATTAGAAAATATTTTTTCGGCCAAAAATTATCTTCCTCAACCAGGAGTTGAGTTACATTCCACAACAGCTTCTATAATTAGTATGTGATATCATATGTTACATTCTTATTGAAATAATATAATATAATATTTGCTAAGTGCGCATAATATAATATTTTAAAACTGTGTTTTACCTTCCTATATCTATATTACTCTTATTGAAATAATATAATACAATATTTGTTAAGTGCGCATAATATAATATTTTAAAACGTCATATGTTTTACCTTCTCATATCTATATTACTCCCTCAATGTTTTATTATTGGTCATATTTTAGAACTTTTGTCATTTCTTTTTACAAGTCATTTTATAAAATTTATAAAATATTAAATTTTCTTAAGGCCATCCTTAATATCTAATTATAGAAACAAATTTTTATATGCTTTTAAAGAAACATAATAAAATTCCATATATAATAATTCTTTTATTAAGAATAATATAAATTAATACATTAATAATATTAAATATTATAATTTTAAATAAAATTTATTATTTATTAATCTTTTATTGTATAACCTTGGCATACAACAAAATATTATTATAAAAAAGTTGAAATATATCAAGGCTAATTTTAATTAATTAAAATAATAAGTATTTTTAAGAAAAGAAATTAAGCATTTATTAAATAAAAAATATCATCACATACATTCGCCTATCATATGTAGTGTCAAATTATTAGTGTGAGTCGCATTCAAAAAAATGGAGGAGAATAAAAAAATGGCCGGTTATGAAATAAATGAAGTTAAATAGTTTTTTCTAAGTAATGAGAGCAGGAAGATGTTTGCATGCCTTAGAAAATATTAGAAATCATGGATTAACGAGCTGTTAGCTATAGAACTAGAAAAAAGCATGGAGAGAGAACAGTGTACACAGTATATATGTAGACAAGTAATTCCGATTCTCGCAGCGTAAAGGAGATCTTTGGATCCTGAATTGATTTTATTACACATAAAAAAATTATGATAAGATTAATCTGAGTGACACAATCAAAATATCATGACATGACCAATTTCAAAATATTTTTAAAAATAAAAATAAATTAAGAATGTGTGTACATTCAAGAGAGGGAATCTTTGTTTTCTTAATTTAATATTAACATAATCTAAAATAAAAACACGGTTACCTAATCATCACCAAATTCAAAGCAAGCCAATTTTGAGAATCAGTCTAAATATTTGGTGCACGGTGATTTTCATGAATTTCATTCATACCGATCAGTATTTGGCTTTTGTTAAATTCCCTCTAGTCAAACCTTCCAATATAGCGAACCCTGATAGTTGGCATGAAGTTGAAAAAGTAGTATCTCCGTTGTTGTGGTGTGAGTTAATTTGCTTGAATTATAGAAACTTAAACCTTCTCTGTGCTACCCACTCTTTCCATTTTAATCGTTGTCTTCTCCTTACCGCGTAGTCCATATCATAGACCTAAGTAAGTTGGAGATTCTCAGCTACTAATTCCTTAGCAGAAATAGCCACATTAATGGGTGGAATATGTCGTTTACTTAAAGCTTTGAGACTAAGGTAGGTGGTCGATGGTGGGTTCAACTTCTCCAAATTAACGGGTCTCACTAACTATACTAATAAAAATATATAATATAATATAATGGAAAGGAATGATGCCAAACAAATAAAATTTTAAAAAATACAAAACGTGCATTGGAACCCGATCCTGTAGGAGTAATGCAATTTACCAGCTGTCTCATTTTGAATTGTGAAACATGACAGGGGAAGGAGAAGAACATCAAAATGTAAAATTTTAATTACTATTTATTGACGCTGCATGCATACACTTCTTTAATAAAGGAAGCTTGTTTACTCACTCCCATGCCTACTCTTTCAGGCCCAAATAGTAATATACAAGTATCTTTGTTTTCATGTATTTCACACAATTATCAATATACACAGTTATATTGCGGTCTTCCATTGTGGAAGATCGTATCTTTTGGGGATGGCTTTTCAAAAGACCAAAAGATATGTATATAAGAACAATGTTTAATTGACAATGGCTGCTACCTCCTAATCAAAATAACTCAGTTGTGAGTGCTGATCATTAAATCGCTTTCAATTCATTTGCTTTTTTTTTAGCCTAGCCTACATTTAAAAATTTAGCAAAATTTACGGATGCAAGAAAATAAAAACATTGTGTGTATGTATGTTAATCGTTTTCGTACATAAAAACAAAACGTTTCTTTCTATTTTACACAAGTATTCTAAAAGCTTCACTTTCAAGAGATTATGGCATTCCACTATAAGAACAAAAGAAATCGTATCACTCAAATGTAAAGGACAAATATGAAAATGAAACAAAGAGCTAATACTGCAGAGTGAGGACAAATCCACAACAAAAATGGCATTATCTTCTACTCTGTCTCAAGTATCAATGCACAAAAACCACCAATTTTCAACAAAAGAAATAATAATAATAATAATATTACAGCAATGAGAATGATTAAATAATATTACAGCAGTGCGCAACACATGAAAATTGCAAAATTTAAGCAAGAATCATGAAGGCCTAAAAATAGAAGGAACGCAGCATAAATAAAAATAAAAAAGTAATTGATGATAGAGAGGAGGGGGCTAAGGATAAGGAAGGGTGCTGAATACCGATCGTGGTTTCACAGACCCATTCCAAACCATATAGAATATATCTTATCTAATTTATATCATCAAATCTTTTTTTAATATTTTATAAAAATATTTTGTAGTTAACACAACAATTTTATATTTAATTTAAAAATAGTATAAAATTAAAAATTTAAATAAAAAAAAAAAGAAAAAATAGCATTTTCACAAAGTAATAATTTGGAGCATGAAAAAGGAAGCAAAGAACTGCACAAGAGAGAAAGAGCACGATTACACAATAGCGGAGGAAGAGCACGGTCTGTAAGATACACGTAAACAAAATATAAGAATAAATGTATTTTTAAAAGGAGAAGTTACATGTGTTTGTTTATCCACGATTAATTTAAAATATAGGTAATTTTAAATATTTATTATGAATTTAAAAAACTGTAAATATTATTAAATTTGTTTAATTTTTTTAAAATTTCAATTAATAAACTATTATTAAAAATATTTTTTTTAATAGTAAAACCCTATTTTAAAATTTTTTTCTTCTTTTTGGACTTCCATAATTTTATCTTTTATTAGTCTTGCTTTCTAATTTAATTAAAAGAAACTATTGTCTTAAAAATTATATCATACATGAATAAATTCTTAAAAGCAATATTATTATACATCTCAATTTGATATTATACTAACTTTCCATTATTTAATTAAAAATAGCTTTATATTATTCACAACTAGTTCATATTTATAAATGAAAAGATTGCTGGCATTGATAAGGTGTAAAATCTTTAAATAATTTGTAATCCACATCAATTATAATATCTAAAATAATAAAAAATATGATATGAAGATGGATAGAAAAAAAAATCTCATTATAATAAAAAAAATTTAGGAATCATTATTTAAAATCTAATTAATGCATAACCACTTTCTAAGTATTATTTTAAAAACTGTTACAACTAATGATACTCAACAGAGAGAGTGGTTGACATGCGCCACCACTATTCCAATGTTAAAAAGTCACATAACATGTTATTTGGAGAGTAATTATGGGAAATTGTTTTTCTAGTGATACTTAGAATGCGATTTCACCTTTAACCATACTTTAAGTACATTTTAGAGATTATTTAGGTTGTACAACTTTTACAAGTAAGTTGTCTTTCCCAATTTAAAACTAAAACACGCCTCCTTATTTTCATAATTGTTCATCTATATATAAAATGTTCATCTTATTATCCTTCTCATCATTCAATTTAAAACTAAAACACGCCTCCCTATTTTCATAATTGTTCATCTATATCTAAAATGTTCATCTTATCATCCTTCTCATCCTTCAATGTCACATGCAACTGGATATTCATAATTAACTTTGCATTTATTAATTTACACATTTATTTTGTATATTGTGCATCTTAGATTATGAAATAAAGATTGAATGAATAAATAATAATTAAAGGGTAAAATGTAGTGAGAATAAATAGGTGGACTTGAATTTTGTGTTTAAAACCATGACAAGCAATGAAAAAACCCAATGTTTATGTTTATTAATGATTAAATTGATTTTTTTTTTCAAAATCAAATAATACTTGATATTCTTTTCCAAACTAAAGTATGAATGATTTTACTTGTAAATATGACTACTAAGAAGTACATAGGAAAGGGAAAGGGGAAAAGTAAGCATCTTAACAAAATAAAGGCTTGTTTAGATTATAATTTTCAAACTATAGTTCTTTTCAAAAAAAAAAATTTTAGTTTTTACTTAGTATGGTTTTAAAATCAAAATCTTGTTCAAATACACTAAAAAAACAATTATTATTTTATTAAATATGTCATTTGTGAATGGATCTTAGTTTACATTCTTAAAAAATTTGATTTATGTAATCTATAGTACAAAGTTGCATTTAAGAGTTATATTCTTTCTTATATCCCATTAAATAATACTAAGAACATAAGGTTTAGTAGTAAATGAGTATGTTCAAGAAAAATAGATTTTTGAAAGTTCTTATCTTTCAAAAAGGTTATGAAAGAGCATTAGTAAAATATGTGATCCTTTCTATTCTTTATATATATAAATTAATAATTATCTAAAAAATTTTTAAATAATTTTTATTTTAATTATACCTAAAGATGTTGAAAATGATTATGTGAAACATAAGAAAGAAGGTTGAATAAAGTTTTATTTTTTAAAAAAATTTAAAATTTAAATATAATATATTATTTTTTAGTGAAAAATGAAACTTCATAGGACATGATCTTATTTTATATGGAAGATTCTAAAATTGTTTGTTGTTAATTTGGTTTAATTTAAATTATATTGTATGTTGTTTTCCTATAGTTTTGAACAGATATAATTTTATGAATACCCATAATGTAGGGGAAGTGTTATCAATTTTTTTTCAAAATTTATGCATGTCTATTTGCTATGATATTGGTGTATTTCTTGAAGCTCAAATATGGTAAATTTAACCATTTTACAGCTTAGAGTTAAGATTTAATATTTAACACTCCAATAGCTTGTTTATATTGTTTGATATATATTGTGTTGTTGATCAGTAGAGAATTGAGTTTAATAAGATATGAACCTGCTTGAGATGTAAAAATTATTTGTTATTAATTTATTTTATTTTAAATATTATTCTATGTTCTTAGTTATAAAACAGTGTTAAAATGGATATTTGAGAAAGTTCATAATAGAGGAGAGATGCTATTAACTCTTTTTTTTTTTTACCTAAATTTCTACAATCCAAAATTAGTTATAAAATATGCATGTGTAGGATATGTTTCCAAATTTTAGATTCAACATTTTTAACTTAATCTTGATATCTTATTTACATTATAATTATTTATTTTTATTTACTAATAAATTATTTTTTTTGTTTGTAGATTTATGACATCATCAGGTAATATGGATTGAAGTTCACAACATCCTAAACTCTTTGCAAGAGAAGAAGACATAAGGAATCACAAAGATGAGAGATATTGTAGGAAAAATGAAAAAGGAGAAAAATTAAAGGTAATTAATTAACTTTAATATTATATTATTATTTACTTGAGTTCTTGACCTTGTTCGGAGAATTATGATATTATTTTCTTTTTTATTTAGGGGTGGAGTCCATTTCCTGACATTTGCTTTACTTTTTCTTGCCCTAACAACCTTCCAGGGGTATTTTGGTAAAAAAAATTTCAGCATTTTTTAAAAGATTCCCAAATTGTTCCTTAATATTTCTAACATTTATTGGTTCATTCCTGAATCATTCTTATGTCATTTGATATTTTTCCAGAAATAATTAAGCCCTTGTGGAAGATAGAGTTTTCTAAGGATGTTTTGGATATTTTTGGTGTTTTTTGATGGATTTTTTGTCCTTTCTTTACTTTTATTCTTTTCTTTTAACTTTCTAGCCATCATTAAGGTGTCCTAATCCCTTATAATGTCTTTCTTTTGGATTTCCTACATATTCATTTGTATTATCCTAATGTAGGGGTATTTTTATCATTTGCTAAAAATTTTATAATTTCTATGAATTTTGTTTTTATTTATGATTTATTTCTTATTAGAGGATATTTTTATCCTAGAGATTTAATTATGAAAAATTATGGATGTTACAAAAAGGATATAGATGATCATTAATATATGCAAGAGTTTGCTTAGATTTGAGGGAAATGTGCCTTTCGGGAGGCTTAGAATGTTGAGTAACGTTGTTCTAGCAAGGATCTAGTCTTGAAAAAAATGATATGTATATAACTCATTGATAAGTACCCAATAAGGCACTTATTTGGAACATAATTCAATGAAATTACAAGTAGTTAGAGCTTAAAACACAACTACAACATAAGCAACAGCTGGAAAACTGAGTAACGTAAGCATAATGTGGAAAATACCGTCTTGGAGCCTTTTGATTGATAAATTATCATAAATTCCTGTGTCTTGATCCCTGAAAAAAATTGTTGCAGGATTCCGCGTTGGAAACGTACTTGAATTCGCGTGGAACACATGAAAAAATAGAGAGACAGGAAGAAATCTGTCAACCACATCGCGTTGACAACGCAAGCTGAGTCGCGTTGGATACGCGACGGAACAGACCAGTACTTATAAAAGGGCCAGAATAGAGCAAAAACAAAGGATCAATCACTCATTCTATCCATTATTCTATCTCCAGAGCGAAATTCCAGAGGGTAGAGCCGCCGTTTTCCTGGACGTTAGTACTACTCTTAGAGAAGGAGAAACCCTAAGGTTGAGGTAGAAGGGATTCTACAGCAAGCTGCCATGACCAAAACCTTCTCCCCCTCCTCTGTTTTCTTTCTTCTTTATTATATATAACTGAGTCCCTGTTGAGGAAGGATGAAACCTTAACCGATCCTATGTAATCCAGATTTTTGCATTTATTCAAGATCGTTTTTCTTTAATGTTGATTGTTCATCTCTTTACTTCATGCTTTTATGGTTTGGCCACTCATAAAGTGAATCAAAATTCTTTCTCGCAATTGGGAAATTGGTTTAAGAATTGGAACTGGGATTGAATAACATAATTGTGAAGGCTCTAGGGATAAAGGTTCATAATTGTGAGGTCTTTTGAATTCTTGAATGTAATGCTTATCGCAAATTAGGAATTGTTAAGGGATTAGAATTCCTAATTTGTTGTGAAGGATTGTTGAGTCATGGGAGTGACCTTCAATTACCAGTTTGTGAATTCGATCTTCAATGTATGTTTATCTTAGGTATATGCAATAATCAAGGATTACATAGGGGAAGTTTTGGTGAAATCCAACCCTAACATTTTCCATAATTTGAATTCTCACACCTTTATATCAATTGCAGAGTGTTTGACAGTCCAGAATTAAATTTGAAGTAGTCCCTGCGTGTTAGAACAGAATTCCAGATTGTGACAGATTCTGTGAATTCCTGTTAATTCCTGTTTGCGTTGCCTACGCGAATAAATTTGAGTTGCCTACGCGACCCCATAACTGAGTTCAATTAGTGGACTAGTAGAAATTCAGTATTTGAACCAAATCCCTGTGGAGACGATACTCTACTCATCCTTTACTTCATAGAAACGATAAGGTGCACTTGCCTTCATACATTTTTACAACAACACTCATCATATAAAGATAATGGATCTACAAATGAGGAAAGTTGTGTTCATAGAAAATCACATTTTTGGAGAACATAAAATGCCTAGTGGACAAATCATATAAGAGGAAGTCAATGGTTTTCTCTTTATAACCAAGAAAGGCATATTTGTGAGCTTTTCAATCAAGTGTAATGCGATCAAAAGTGATGGTATTAGAAAAAACAAGACAATTAAAACACTTTTAAGTGAGAAAGGTCTGCAATATCATCATAAAGCATTTCATATGGAGTTTTATTATCCAAAATTGGAGAGAAAGTCTTGTTGATAAATGGATAACATGTTTTGTAGAAAAACACAAAGAAAATTTAGGCATATTAGGTTGAAAAATTAAAGCTCTAGTTATATTTAAAATATGTTGATGTTTTCCCTTAACAATATTATTTTGTTGAGGAGTTTCAATGTAAGTGGTTTAATGTATGATGCAATTAGTTTGATAAAAATGAATCATAGCAAAATTAGACCCATTATCACTTTGAAGCATTCTTAGTTTGGTTTTAAACTGATTTTCAAAAGTACATATGAATTTTTGAAGTAAAGTTCTTATTTCATCTTTATTTTTCATTAAATAAATCCATGTATATTGAGAATAATCATAAATTATGGTTAGAAAGTAACAATGAAAATGAATAAAGATAACATTTAGAGGACCACATATGTCGACATAAATAAGATCAAAACATTTGATAAATTTAGTGAAACTAAAGTAATGAGGGAGCTTTCTTTGCTTAAGAAAATGACAAGTATCATAGATATAGAAAGAGATTTTAGGATAAAGGAATATATCTTTAACATTGATGTAATTTTGGTAGTAGATATATGGCCTAGCATAACATGTCACAAAGAAGCAAAAGAAGTATCATTATGATTATAATATATAGAATAAAAACAACCAATAGTAGTAGGATTCTTGAAAAAATCTCGGATGCATAGATTATTTAATTCATATAATATATTCGTTCTATTAGTTGTACCAATCCGTTGGATGGGATCTGCACTATGTAAGAGTTAGAGTGATGAAAAAAATCAACACAACTAAAAGGAAAAGTTAGCTTGGATATAGAGATAAGATTGACTCCAAATTCAAGAGCATATAAAACATTGTGTAAAGGAATGTGGGGGAAAATTTTTATAGTGCCAGAAAAATATACCATAATAAAATGATTATTTGGTAAAGCAACACAAATAGGTTTTTTTTTAGTGAATGTATAGAAAAAGGATCTTTTTAGAAAAATATGATTAGTCATTCTAGTATCAAGTATCCCTGTATGGTGAAGCATACTAGTGTATGTGAAGTGGCACTTATCTAAGAACTGTGAATGTGATTTATATGAGAAGATGTGTGTTGAAGAATAGATTGCTGGAGAAAAGCCATCGGGTTCTCAGATTGCTCGTGAGTGAGAGGTGGCAGGCCTTTGGAATGATCCATAGAAGAATCTTCCATATTTATGTTTTGGGAATCATTAGTAAAAGAGTTAGCAGTAGCACCATTCTTATTTCTAGACTTATAACCATGTAGAAATCCATATTTGAGATAACAGGATTTTATAATGTGATTATTTCTCCCACAATGTATCATAGCCTTGGGGTAGCAGAATTATATTTTACATTTATAGTAGAACCACAACCTCCTTTAGTATAATGATTTTTCTTAAAGGAATCTTGATCAATGGTGTTAACAAAAAATTCTCTTTTGTCAGCAATGTTTTCCACTACTGTGTTATCATTTTCAAATTCTCATTCTTATTTTAAAATTAAAGAAAAAAAATTTCACTGTATTCTTTTATTTTTAGGTAACCGCCACAAAAACAAAAGAGATCACAAGTATAAGAAGGAAGAGGTTTGAAGTTTTCTAATTTACCATATAAATATTTAAGTGTATATAATACTGAGAAATAAACATCTCACCTTATTTACACCTATGAATGTTTTCTACAAATCCGAAATACAAAATTGATCTACATGATAAAATCATTTTTTAAAATCTTTCTAAATTTCAAGAGCTTATCGATCATTATAACAAATTGTGCATTGGATGGAGAAAAAGATTAAAAAAATAAAAAGTAACTATGGTGTTGCATTGTTTCCATGCTTCTTTAATAGAATATTGATTGATAGGTTTGGGAAGTGTTCTATTAATAAAGCATTGCTTGTTCTTAAATAAAAATACTATTTACATTGATCTTGATTAGACATTATAGTTTATTGATGTTGATTAGACATTATAGTTTCTTTCATTAAGAGGTGCATCTGTTGTAAATATAGGATTTTTACTTGGATGTATGAAAAAAAAAAACTTGCATGATTAGATAGAAAATCAGAAGCAGATTAAGAAGAGACATTACACGAATTAGATATTAACAAGTAATACCATATTACAATTGTGAGAAAAGGAAGCAGAAAAAAGAGAATAATAAAGATTAATGATTTGAAGAAAAATATCATTCCGTAAATGAAATTGAAGAAACAAGTTGTTATACATATACATTACATAATAACTAACTTAAAAATGGTAGTAATCAAAATAACAGAAATTTCACTAAAAGCTTACTCAACTAATTTTGATAGTGTAGAACTAATTTATTTTACCGGGTAAAATTTAGTATCTATATCCTTCCGACCCTGGTTATGGGATTAGATGGTGTAGGGGATGTTTGTCTCCGACCTTGGTTTATCCACATCATAGACCTTACGAAGCTTTGCCTTCTGTTTGATCTTTACACCCTTTCAAGAAACTTTTGAATCAAATATTAATATGATCGGTTTGAGAAACATGGAATGTAAGAGACATTTCAATGTTATAACTCTAATACGATAGCAACCATAAGAAACACGTTAGAGAAACACGCTAGTCTCATTTTGTCGATTTGATAAAGACAACATTTATATTTTAAAAGAGAAAGAAAATGACTTATTTATAAAATATATTTTTCACATATTCTTAACAAAAAAAAATGAAGTAGAGAAGGATATTATGCTCACTACATTAAATTCATTAAGACATGTGATACATATGTATTGATACATGTAAACTTAGATATGTTATGATTAAATTTATAAAGGTAAAGGAAAAAATATTTTATAAATTATGGTTATTTATTTTTATATTGAACGGTTAAGATTAATCGATAAAAAATAAAAATGATCAATAAAAAATTAAATTAAAAATTTGTGATTGACAATTTATTTTTACTTTAAAAAAAAGCGGAGAGGAAATCAGCAGAAGAGGGTCCAAATCATGATTACCATTTAGGAAGGAAACAAGCAAAATTTAGGCTTTCAAAGTTTATTGATTGATGATTAGGAATTAGGGAAGCAAGCATATGTGATCCCCATTAAGCACAAAACGATCAACATACTGCATACAAGTCTTTGTAGATGCATACATCAATGGGCACGAGACCTCAAATCCTCAACTAAAGAGTTAAAATCAGAGTAAGATGATCCTCCTTCCACCACAGCTTGTCTTGCCATCTTGCCAAGTTCCTGCGCTCTGTTTCTCATTTCCTCTGCTTCCTCTCCTACCATCACTCGTTTCACCGCCTTCTCTATTACCTCCTTCTTCACAGACTCTCTTCCCATCATTCCAATCCACGTTTGAACCCCAACACTAACCCCAATCTTAACTATGTCAGTCAAAAACTTTGCGTTATAAAATTGCTCCGCATACATTGGCCAAGTCACCATTGGCAACCCCGCACACACTCCTTCCAATACTGAATTCCACCCACAATGAGTCACAAACCCTCCAACCGCTTCATGGTCCAAAATCATAACTTGCGGAGCCCAACCTCTTATGATTAGGCCCTTACCTTCTATCCTTTCCTCAAACCCTTCAGGGAGCCACTCCAATTTTTCATCTTCACTTTTTGACCCTTTCCTCACAACCCATATGAATGATTGCCCTGAATCCTCCAGACCCATTGCAATTTCCTTAAGCTGAGCGTCAGGGAAACTTGTCATGCTACCAAAGCAAACATAAACAACCGAATTGGGTTCCTTGGACTGAAGCCACTTCAAGCACTCGTTCTCATCAATCGCTGCTTCCCTTCCTCTACGTGCTTTCTCTTCAGTGTCCCTGTTGCACAAAGAAACTGGCCCCAAATGCCATGCTCTTCTCCCAAGCTCGTTCCTATAATGATCCGCGTAAACTGGCTCTAGTTCATAGAAGCTGTTTGCAATCACACCATAGCTCTTCAACTCCGATTCATTAGCCTCTTCCAACTGCTTGCTGAAAACCTCATCGTGTTTAGGGATTTGTGGCAATTGCATCTTTGTAAGTGTTATTTCACCAGGAAGATTGGGAACCACAAAGGGTTCCATGTAAGAAGAAACTTTATCTTGAGGCTTGTACTGTCTCACGCAAGCCAAAACACACAAAGGGAAAAAACCCAGCCCGTGAAACACGATCCTAGGAATCCCGAATTTCGCAGCAGAGTCCGTTGCCCATGGGAAGAACATGTCAGCAACTAAGCAATCAGGGTGTTCTTCTTCCAACACTTGTTCCAGTGGGTCCCGCAACAGCACCGTAGCCTTCAGTAACTTCATGATCTTGTCTGCAGATAGTGCTAACTCAGCATTCTCGCAACCTTCGGGTAAGCCAGTTTCTTCAGGTGAGGGGAATTTAATGGTTCTTATGTTGATGTTGGCTTTTCCAACGGTTCTTGAAATGAGTGGAACATTGAGGGGAGTGGTCACTATGGTGGCTCTGATTCCTCTTGAAGCGAAGACTCTGGCTAGGTCCACGCATGGTATGATGTGACCGTTAGCTAAGTAGGGGAAGAAGAATACATGAAGCTCGCGATTTTCGTTACCCATGGAGAGTTGTTAAGTTCAGGCTTCTTAGAAATCACAGGGAAACCAAACGATGAGGATTTGGATTGCTATTTGCTAATAACATAATTTGGTTACCCCTTGTTCTGCTTATAAAAACATGTCATGGAGGCGCGTTTTGCACGGGTAAATATTAAATTATTTATTATGTCTATTATCTTGTAATAATATTTATTTGATTATGATTTTTGTATGTTTCTACGTCGGATGGATGGTAGATCCCACACCACGCATTCCTCGAGCTGTATATTAAATATTGTTAAAATTATTTTTAATAAAAAATATTTATAATCTAAACTAGAAAATAGTGTTATATATTTAAAATAACTGGAGTACGACCTTTGCGCTAATTAGTACTACTAATTATATTTATTATTTTTTTATCTTTTTTATTTAATTTTTAAATTAATTTTTCAATGACCAAAAAATTATTATTTAATAAAAAATTAATTTACTATTAAAATTATTTTAAATTTATATTTATTATTTTAATGTTCTGTAAATATGAATATTGCGATATTAACTATTTTGAAATATTATTATTAAATAAAATTTTTAAATAATTAACTAGTTCACGTGATATGACTTTCGAGATAAAATGAACAGTTAGCATTATAAAACATGAGTTACAAACTAATTTTAATAGTTTCACATTTAACCTTATGAAGAGTAAAATTTTAAAAAATTAATGTGATTTCGTTTTAAGATTTTACTAAAATCAAATGAGCATTCACATTTATGTCTAAGTGATGTATTGACAGATGAAAAAGGTTAGAATATGAGTCGGCCATTATTATACATCAAAGGTAATACATTTTAAAACAAAATCTATTAGTATTAGATAGTTGCAGGTCTATAGATGAATTCGTTAATAACTAATAAGTTAGTTATATTTTAGGTGTAAATATTTGTATTGTTTTGTAATGATAACAATTTTTTTTTAAATAATTTTATTGTGAGTTCTACTTTTTGGTATGGTATTATGAGGTATTATTTTAACTTTTCATGTGTTTCAACGTCTTTTTTTACTATAGCTCAATACGATTCTTATCATCTGTATATTTTTTATCCTCTTTTGATCATTCTGATCTTATTTTTATTTTTCAATCTTTTCACAAGAATAATTATGTTTCATGTAGTTACTTTATGCATATGCGATATGAATTAAATAAAAGTTTTTTTAATTATTTTACTTAAATAAAAATTTAAAATTACAAATGACATAAATAAATCAAAATTAAGGTTTTAATAATTGTAAAAAAAATAAAAAAGAGACAAAACACTACATTCTCAATTTTATAAAAAAAATATAAACTCGAAGTAAAATTACTACAAAAATGTGAAATTTTTTATAAGATTCAAATAATAGTTCTTTTCAAGAATCTTAAGAGGTACACAAGTTTTTTTAAAGAGAAAAATCTCAATTCTTATTATCATTAAAGATACATCTTAA
The DNA here is from genome assembly GCA_037954105.1 of Canavalia gladiata. Classification (NCBI taxonomy): domain Eukaryota; kingdom Viridiplantae; phylum Streptophyta; class Magnoliopsida; order Fabales; family Fabaceae; genus Canavalia; species Canavalia gladiata. The sequence goes on from CM075658.1 coordinate 67,702,773, forward strand.
AAAGTTTTACATGAGTAATTATAATCAACTAAAAATCTCAATAGTTAAAATTTTAAATGTTTAGTAGCTACTATGACCCGATTCACCAACATAATAAAAGAAAAGTAAACAAATTTTGAAAAAGACTTAATAACCATTATAATCAATCTCATTAACATAATAAATTAAACCTACACTATTAACTATTAAAATAAACATAAAATTTTAACCCAAAATACAAATGAAATAGGAATTAGGCTAAAATAAATTAAAATTGATCTTCTTCTTCTTCTAAATATTTATTTTGAACTCAATGAATTAATCTTGTATTGTTTTCTTTCATATCATGTGTTACCTTAAACATAGTTATGACTATTTGATTTAAGATTTCTTTAACTCTCTTTGTTTTTGACATCATCATAGGATTTCCAAGTCCTTGTTGGAGATCCTCTTATTTATCTCCTTCATTTTTTATCATTATCCTTCTTAGTTCTTATCATTTCATCCTTCTTTAAGTGAATTCATCCTCAAATTATGATCTTCATTATCTACATTGAAAAAACATAAGTTAGAAATATTAAAAGTTGCGCTCACCCCATACTCACCCGACATATTAATTTTATAAGCATTATCACATCTTTTGTAACATTTAGAAAGGTATATCTCTCATTGTTTGGAATTTTGATTTTCTTCGCGAGGGAAGTCAATCCTTTCTTAAGTGAATCCAAATTCAATTTTCAAGTTCAAACATGACTTTCTTTCGATTTTTATTATCATTTTAAGCATAATGTTCTATTTTATTTTTAATTTGAGCCTTTAACATGTTCGTGGATATTTTTCACATATTTAAACTTATATTTTTCATCCATATGCTCAAAAGAAGAAATATTAGATAAAAATAATAAATCAAGAGAAGTTAAAGGGTTAAATCCATAAATAATTTCAAAAGGATAATGTTGTGTGGTGAAATGTACCACCTTATTGTAAGCAAATTCAATATGCAAAAAATAATCTTTTCAAAACTTAATATTTCTCTTAGAGGATAGCTCTGAGAAAAGTAGAGAGGATTCTTTTAACTACTTCATTTTGTCTATCAGTTTGAGAGCGACAAGTAGTAGAGAAAAGAATTTTTGTACCAAGTTTATTCCATAAAGTCCTCTAAAAGTGACTAAGAAAATTGATATGACAATTTAAACAATACTCATTGAAATTTCATGAAGTTTCACTATCTCCTTGAAGAATAAATAAACTACATGACAAGTATCATCAACCTTCTTGCAAGATATAAAATGTGTCATCTTTGAGAATTTATCAACTACCACAAAAATTGAGTCATTTTGATTCTTATTTTGTGGTATCCCTAAAATAAAGTCTATAAATAAATCAATTCAAAGATGATTAAGGATAAGTGAAGGAGTATAATGTTCATGAGACACTAGCTTAGATTTTGTCATTTTACATATGATGCATCTTCATAAAAATTTTGTACATCATGCTTCATATAAGGATAATAAAAATGCTCATGCAATATATTTAAGGTCTTTTGAACCCAAAATGTTCCATTAAACCCCTTCATGAACTTTTCTAATAAGCAAGTCTCTTAAAGAACTTTTAGGCACACACAATATGTTATTTTTGAACAAATAATCGTTATGCCTATAAACTTATTTTAATAATTTTTTTACTAGTATGATAATTTTTGGTGCTTTTTTCTTACTCCTAATAGTTTGTTCTTTACATGTGATTTTAAATTTAAAACAAAAAAGCTATTTAAAGTTGTAACTGCTAATTTTTTTAATTTTAAAGAAGGTTTATTGGCATGTTTATCTAGAAGGTATGTTCAGTTTGATTATGGTTTCTTCTCTTCTCATGCTTTGGTTTTAATTATTTTTAATATAATTTTTTATTTATTTATTTTTTGTGTAACGATGAAAGTGAAAGTACATTTAAGAATTTTTTGGTGTTTGATTAAAAAAATTTATTTTACTTAATAATCTTTGTTTTGTTGTTTTCTTTTTATCACAATGATAGATTATTTTATAATTTATGTTTGATTTTTCCTTAATAGTTTTTGTTCTGTTATATGTTAATTTTTTTAATATGTTTATGTTTTGCTGTTTACTTATCATTTTTGTATAATTTTAGAATGAGTTAGATATTTTATGATTCAATATGTTATTTTTTATAGAATGGAAAACTACAAAGCATGCCATATTGAATAGTTATTTAGTCAAATTGTTATTATAGATATACCATTTCTTTCTCTTTAATCATTGTTCACTTTAGTAAAGCACTTGCTTATGTTAATGTTTCCCTATTTTTGATTTATAAATATTTTTTAAAATCGTTGTCTAAAGAATATAAAAAATATTTAACTTTAATTTATTTTTATTTTTATTAAGGTTCTGTAAGAAGTTTGTCTCAATCATGCATTTAAGGACTAATCTAAGCTAGTGAGTTTGTGAAACAATTTTATCATTCTATCTTTGCAATTTGTTTTTTTGTGTTATAAATGAAATTTCTGACCAATATCTTTGTAGTGCATTTTTTGACATCACAAATATTAAGATGATTCTTTGATTTAGAGTAAGAACATTTTGGCATCTAGTGTTGCCAATCTTGAAGACCATTGGGACAGTTGCAAGCTTGCTATATTCAACGCTCCCTTGATCAACTCCATCTGATGTAAGGTAAGATGCTACATTATCTTAACTTTTCCCTTTTCTCTTGAAAATATAACATCATATGTTCTATATGACTTTTGGTTATGAATAGCTAACTTGTTTGCATTACTTTGTGCAGGCAATTGTAAAGACTGTAGCAGATTGATTTTTGTGAAAGAAGGACCTTTCATTAAATAGATTAACTTTAACCTTGCAATTCCATCTATCACAACCGTATTTTTGAACTACAAAATGGTTAGTCAGTAATGTAAATTAAAATTATAAAAATTTAACACAATTTTATCATTTTTATTATAAAACCATATTTATTGATTAACTGATAATTGAATAAAAAATTAATTTACAATTTTATTAAAAATAAGCAAATGTTGTTGTTGCACTCAAGTTGCTTGCCAGGTACCTCCAGCATTGTTTAGTGTTACATGGATTATATTCTTAATAAAATTCAGTATATTTTATGCTTATGTTTTGATTCTTAATAAAATTAAGTATATTTTATGCTTATGTTTTGATTGATGAAATTTATATATTTTGTGAGTATTAAAATAATGCCAAGCAATGCCAAATACATTATTTTCTTATTCTTTTGGTTAATAATATTTTTTAAAAAAGATAAAAATTTTAATTGTTAAAATATTTTGGACAAAAATATATTTTTATATTCATTATAATCATTGTTAAAAAAATATATTAAATATATTTTTAAGTTTTCTAAAATATTAAAATTTTAGTTTTTATCTTTCAATTTTAAAATACTAAATTTAGGTCTCTTATTTTTTAAAATACTTTAATTATCATCCCTAATATTAATTTAAGTTACATTAAATCAAAGTAGATTAACTATTATGAAAGAAAATTTTGATCATTTTATAAAATATTTTGACTATAATTTTTTAATCATGATTAATTTATTTGAATTTAATATAACTTAAATTAATATGAAGAATCATAATAAATATATTTTATAAACTAAGAAATCTAAATTAAAAATTTTAAATTTAAAGGATCAAAATCAAAATTTAAATATTTTAAAAAAAATTATAAATATATTTAATTTTTAAAAATTATAAACAAATTAAAAAAAATAAAAATATCTATATTTTAATTTAGATTAGACATAGAATTTGATTCAAACCTAATGACAACCATCGGATCCAAACCGAATCCAATCAATCCTTAAAAAAAAACATTTAAAAATAGATTTATATAAATTTCAATCGATGTATCAGTTGACGGGTTGAGAAACCGAATCCGTTCACAACCGACTGATGCTTACCCTTAATAAACAACCGTAGATCTAGGTAATCTCTTTTTACCAAAATAATACAATTTTTGAAATAATTACTAACATGAGGTTCTTTTAACCATTATCATTTGTGTGGTGTTAAGCAGCTAACCTCAGATATTCTCCTATATGGCATTTGCTTATCTGATTTCACAGAATAACGTGATGGATCTTCATAATAGAAATTCTCTGCTATGGCATTAACATGTTGACGTCATTAAGCTTTCCATGCATGTTTGAATGTTTATGTTTCCCCAAGCTCCTCGATCCCCATAGATAAAAGTAGAAGGAGACTATGAGAGGCCCTACTAAAGCTCTCTCATCTTTGTTTTCTATAATAAAAAAATATAAATTACATTAACATTTTTTAAAATTAATTTAAAATATTCGATATTTTTTTATTTTTATACTATTTTGATCTTCTTTATATATACAATATTATAAAAAAATTTAAAAAGTTTATATAAAATTATATATAATTAAAAAGGATATACATATTATATTTTTATACATATTAAAGAAGATTATTATATTATAAAAAAATAAAGAATGTATAGAATATTTTTTTCAATAAATTTTAAAAATAGTTATATAATTTTTTTAAAACAAAAAATGTTGTATTGTTTCCCAGCATTAAATAACAACTTTTGTGTTGTTTTCCCATACCAAACAATAACTATTGTGTTGTGATCTTCTATTGCAGTACTCTTGACCTCCACCATCTTGAATTTCTTCACTCGCCTGAACAGAAAACAAGAGTTAAGTATTGTATTTTCCTTTTGTTTTTCTTATGTTATACTAAATGTGATTTTTTGGATACGTTTTTGTAATTTTGATGTATGTTTCCTTTATCGATTTATTTTACCATTCAGTTTTAATTATATAATTTACAATGTATAATTAATAAATTATTTGAGTGTTTTGCTTAGTTTAAGTTGGTAACGTAGGCCATTGTGTACTGTGAAAACCAATATACTATCGTGATTAATGCTGATACGTATATTTTTTATTATCTTTACTAAACTTTAAAATCTTTTTAGATTTTGCTTATTTTCACCCTTATAGCATCTTTTCTCCAAATGCTTAGTAGTATTATATGCTCACATTGGTAGGAATGTTAAATATTAGTTTGTGGTTGACACGACAGTGAATGGCAAAATAAAAATGGAGAGATTATATATGATTATTTTCCCTTTCCTTTTTCCCCTGTATTCCCACCTGCACACTTGGTAATTAAGAAAAGAGAAACCTTATCATTCCACTCTCTTGAACATATTCTCAACGTATCAGTCTTTAAAAAATAAAAAAAGTTTATCTTATAAATTAATCACTTTTTACAAATTAGTTTAATTTTTTAAAAAATTAAACAATCAAAAAGAATATATTGAAAAGTATATTATTAGCATTCGTCAACAAGAGAAATATACGGGATCTCCCAGCCTTAACCTTGTCTAAAACAGTGTTATTCAACTTGACAATAGATTGGAAAATACAGATAAGACTTGAGAAGCTCGGAATCAATCAAATATAAAGAGGACCAGAACATAATTACATATAAATTAAAAGCCTAAGCAATTTACAATATATGTTTACGATACAGGACTCAAAATGATCTATTCCAACGTTAGATTTAACAAAGACTATAGAGATGAGCTGGATACAGGATCTCGAGACTCGTAACAATCCAATGCATCCAAACTATGTTGACAAGGGAGATCGATAAATCATTCCCTCTACACTCGAGAGAGATGAAAATTGTGGAGGAATAAAAATTAAAATTTGATAAGTGAGATGAGATTAAAAATTTAAAATTATGAAAAGATAAAAAAAAAATTAATTATTAAATTATATTTTTAGTTTTAATATTTTTATTATTATTAGTATTAAATAATGTCATTTTAGAAGAAAAATTTTAATTTTAATTTTAAGTTTTTAAATTTTAGTTAACTTGACTAAGTTGATTAGATCGTTCATCGACTTGTTTTTTAAAAAAAATAAATCAAACCAAATCACATTAAGTTAACAATATAACCGATCCATCATATTATTTGAATTCATCAGTTGATTGATTTGAGATCCAAAATCGATCATGTCTATCTGAGTTTTATAGCTATGACATCAAGTAATTCTTTGGATTGTTTTCTTTTTAAGATACCTCAAACTTTGCATATGAGTGTTTGCATATGAGTGGTTTGTAATTATTTTTAAGATAAATTATATTAACATTTCTTGATAGCACCTAATAATTCTTCATTTTTATATTATTTTGACTCCTTTATAGATATAATATTTTGTTACAAATTATAATTATTCTTCCTCTTTATAACTAAAGAATATATATTGATCTTTCTATAAAATATCTTTTATTTATAAATTGTTTCAAATTTTCATTTTAAATTACAACTTTTTTAACTAATAAAAAATTAGTTTATTTTATTTTTTTTATTTGATTTTAAAGATGAAAGATATGTGGAAAACTAAATTAGAAGAAACATTGAACTAGTTTGTGTTTTTACTTACTTATTTGGAGAAAAAAAATTATTGTACGACATCTATAAAATATGTAAAATATGATATAAAAAAAAGATAGAAAAAAAAAAGACAAAATTATGATATAAAATATTTAAAATATTTAGATATTTAATTAAAAAGAAAGCATTAAAATTTTGTCTTCTTATAAAAAATAGATAATAGAAATCATTACAATTGCACTCTATGTCTTTAAAGTAATTAGACATGATAGATAATTATTTCTTCACACAATGTTGTAAGGAGATAAAGTCGTTTAAGAGGTGATTTTGTATTAGTAAGAATGTAAGGATATCCTATGAAATTTCATTAAAACATAGGAATACAAGCATAATTTTCCAAACAAAAAAAAAAAACAAACACGCTATTCTTGAGGGATGCCTTGGTGGGGAAGCTGATCTAACTCCTTAATCAAAGCATTCAAGTGTAATTCCGAATTCCGATGATTTCCTTCTTTCGCAGCCTACTTTGCCATTTGGGATAGCAGTTTTGCTTTGTTTCTTATTTTCTGTGCTTCTTTCCTGACATTATCTTTTTTCAGCCTTCTCTATGGCATTCCATTCAACAATATCCCCTCCACCCCATTTTTTAACATCAATAGACACACCATTTTTGAGGACCTCAACCACCAACTTCTCATTGTAAAATTGCTCAGCAAATATAGGCCAAGTGATCATGGGAACCCCTGCACTCACTGCTTCCATAGTTGAATTCCATCTACAATGAGTCACAAAAGATCCTATTGCTTCATGTTCAAGAATTAACACTTGGGGTGACCAACTTCTAATGATTAACCCTTTACCTTCCATTCTTTTCTCAAATCCTTCAGGTAGCCACTCATCTCCATCTTTTTCATTTTCCCTCACAACCCAAATAAATTGCTGCTCTGAAGCCTCGAGTCCTATAGCAATTTCTCAAAGATGAGAATCGGATAAGTTTGCAAAACTTCCAAAGCTCACATAAATAACAGAATTGGGTAGTTTTGTTTCCAACCACTTAAGACACTCATGTTGCTCAATAGATGTTTCCATTCCTCTGTATCCTTTTTCTTCTTTATCCTAGTTGCAAAGAGACAAAGAGCCTATGTGCCATTCTCTTCTTCCAAGTTCTTTACTGTAATAATCTATGTAAACTTGCTCAAGTTCATAAAAGCTATTACCAACCACCCTATAGCTCTTTACCTCTGATTCTGCTGCTTCCTCCATCAATTTGGCAAAGTACTTAGAGTAGCTATCGTTGTTCTTAATGTGATCTGGCACTTGAAGCCTTGTCATTTTAATGTCACCTGGAAGATTAGGGATCACAAATGGTTCTGAATCGGAAGAAACATTATTGTAAGGCTTATAGAGTGTTGTACATTCGAGAGCACACAAGGAAAAGTAACTAATCACATGAAACACAAACCTATGAATTTTGAACTTGGTAGCAGAATCAGTTGCCCATAGGAAGAGCATGTCAGCAACAAGACAATCTGGATGTTGTTGAAGCAATAGTTGCTCAAGAGGCTCTTGAAGAGACCTAGTAGCATCGAAGAAGGTAGTAACCAAATCTAGTGAAGGTACTAAACTAGTTGTTCCACATCCTTCAGGTAAACCAAACTCAGCTGAAGGAAACTTGATGGTTTGGATATGAATCTCTTTGTTTTGATGAGTTTTGAATTTTCCTATGGCTTTGGAGATAAAAGATGCATTGACGGGTGTGGTGATTATGGTGGTCTTGACACCTTTTGCAGCAAATAATTTGGCCATATCAACCAAGGGTATCATATGGCCATGAGCCAAGAAAGGGAAAAAACATATATGTAATAAACGATCTTCGATACTCATTTTTTTCAAATCAAATTTTAAATTTTGCACACAAATTATATGCTGAATAATAATAGAAGGCAAACAATTGTAAGAAATGGAGAGAATATTTGGAATGGCTAACTACATATATGAGAATTTATAATATAGTTTAATATAGATCAAGGCTAGTTGAAATATATTTCACACTATTAACAATTCAATAATTTAAAAAATAATTATAGAAATTAAAATATTTTACAAACTATTTTATTTAATTAAGAAATTAATTATTAAATTTATTTATTTCTATAATTAAAAAAACTAAATTAGTTAAATAATTAAAAAAACAAGTGGTTCTGATAGAAAAATTATCATTAATTTTTTTTAGTATCATTACCAAATTCATTAAAACTAATTAAAATAAATACTTTCTAAAATACATACGGTTGAATATGTAAAATTTGATTAATAATTTACTTTATAAAAAAGCTTTTTTGGTTGATATTACTGTTCAACATACGAGTAGGGATAAAAGTGAATAAAATCGTTCGACATGGTGTAAGGCTCGATTTGTTTAAAGCTTATTTTGCATCTATGATTAATAAATAGATAGACTCAGCCTGTTTAAAAAGTTTTTTTAATAAACAAACCAAATTTAAATTTATAAAAAAAATTATTTAACCTATTCAGTGACCTATTTATATTTATATATTATATTTATAAGAATAAATCTTTTCATAAATATAATTTTACTTTATATTTGAACGAATAATTTTAAAGATAAAAATTATTTTTAAAATAATTTAAAATTTTAAATATTAAAATATTTTGTTTAAATATTTTTTATATATTATATTTTAATATTATTTTTATAAAAATAAATCTTTTGATAAATATAATTTTACTTTATATTTGGACGAATAATTTTAAAGATAAATATTTTTTAAAAATTTTAAATATTAAAATATTTTGTTTAAATATTTTTTATAAAAAAATTTAAATTCTAAAAATTTTAATATATTAAAAGAACAAAACTTAAAATTTTTCCAAAATAAATAAAATTTAAAATTTTTTAAACTTTATTCATCTCCCTTTCCCTCTTAGCTCTCTTATGTTTGTTTTAAAATGTTGATAAAGTAAAACAAGAAACTTCCTAAAAACCTCTCATGAACGATCATTTCTTGTTTTTTAAATCTAATTCATAATAAATTAATAAAAAATTTAGAATTGAACTAATTAAAAATAATGTATACCCAACAACTAAAAATAACATTAAATATATAAACCAAAAAAATATGTTAATTCAATAACTTTTTCTATAAATTTAAGGATGAAGATTATTTTTGTGTTAACTTTTTATTTTTTCAAAAAATTAAAAAAATTAGGGACTACATTACTATCTTTTAAAGTGAGAGATTTATAATAGGAAGTACAGTTCTAATAATTTATTAAAAATAATAATTAAATTTTATATAATCACAAAACCTATAATATATATGTATGTATTAATTATAATTTTAATATTTAATTTTTAAATTGATGACTATAACTATTTATTTTTTAAAGTCAAATTATAACATAAAAAATCTTTTCTTTTTAGCAAAAGAACTATTTAATTACTTATATTAAACCTATATTAGTTTTGAATTTTAAAAGATATATTATTTTTATAAATAAATTAATTTTTAAAGATTTAAAATAAAGGTTTAGGTTGCTTCACCCTTAGGCATGATGTCAAAAATCATTTTAAAAACAAATAATAATAAGAAACTTATGAATCAATCAATAAAACATACAGGACAAAGTTAATGTAGTTAAGTAATGGTTTAGATGTTTTGGATAATTTTTTAAATTAAAATATTTTTAATTAAAAATTTTCATAATGAAAATTATCGGGTTAAATATGTTTATAGTGCCTCTAAAATATTCAAATTTTGGTTTTGGTCTCTTATATTTAAAATCTTTGGTTTTGGTCCTTCATTTTTTAAAATACATTTATTATAGTCCCTATATTAACTTAAGTGATGTTAAATCAAAATATATTAATCATAATTTGAGAATTATAATCAATACATTTCATATATTATACGATTCAATATATTTATGTTAAGTATTATATTTGTAATTAATGTTGTCAAAATATAATTAATATAATAAGAACATTTTATATTTTGATATATTATTTTTAAGAATCTTTTAAAATTATAATTTATAAATTAATTTTCTAATAATTATTATTATCTAAATAATTATTTATAAATTTTAAATGATATCAATTTTAGAATGATTCTTTTATTATTTTAGTAACAAAAATTTATTCTATTATTTTCAATTTAAAATTAACACCATAATCTTAATTATATGAGATATAAAATTTAAATATTTTAACATTATTGTATAATTAATTTTAGGTTTTTAAAATTTTTAATATTAAATTATGTATATCATAAATTTTAATTAGTGAAAATAATTTTTTATATAAAAACATTACATATTTTCTAAATTCTAATAATTTCTAATTATTTTATGTTAAATTAAATGTTAAATAAATCAAAAGAATTCATAAAAGTATATTATTAGATATTAAATTTAATATATAAAAAATTTTAAACTTTATTATAAATTTAAATTAGTCAAAATTAAACTGAATTATTAAATTTTATAATCAATTTAAATATAAATTAGCTTTAAAAATAATAAAAACAAACTAATACTAAATTATGTTAGTATTCTAAATTAGTTATATTGAAATCTTTCATATATATTTTTTTATATCATAAAATAAAGGGTTAAATATGTTTTTAGTCCCTTTAAAATATTTAAAATTTGGTTTAATATAACTTAAGTTGATATAGGGATTATAATCAATGTATTTTAAAAAATGAAGGACCTAAACCAAATGTTTTAAATTTAAGGGACCAAAACTAAAATTTGAATATTTTAGATGGACTAAAAACATATTTAACCCGAAAATTAACATTAAACACTAGCGTAGATAAAAAAAATTATTTAGAAAATAAAAAAAATCTTTAAGATGTAGTACCAATTTAAATACATAATAACTTCAAATTTTTATGAAAGAAACAATTCAATAATATAATTGATGATGATTTTATTAAATAATTATATTATTTTATTTTATTTTAACTTTTTTATAGTGTTTGAAGCTAGATCATATATTAAGTTAATGATAAAAAACTTAGAATTAGAATAACTTATATTAGATTTGATTATAAAAAAAATTAAATCATACATTAATTTTTGAATTAACATTTAAAAAGTATTAAACATGACACTTGTTTGATAATATTTTTAAAAAATAATGATAATTGTTTACATAAATGAACATAAATAATAATAAAAAATCAATGAAAATTTAAGTATTCTAAAAAAATTGATAGTAATATAGATTTATAGAAGTTGTGTTGATAAATTCTTTTAATTTTAGCGAGTTATTTTTTTTTTGTTAAATTATGTTTATAAAATTTTGCATTGATAATGTAAAAAACCAGTGTTGAGTACATAAAAGTCTATGAAAAATTATGTTTTTTCCATGTTTATGTTGGCAATGCAAACAAAACATGTTCGACACATATTTTTGCAAAACAACATATATAAATAGTGTCTTTCTTTAGATTTACACAAGTTTTTTCAGCTTGGAAAACAAAAACTCTCTCAAATTTTCTCTTGTGAAACTCTTGAAATGAAGAATTTAATATTTCTTCTTCTCTTTCTCTAATTTTCTTCATTTCCATGTATAACTAAATTTTTAGTTAGAAAAAGAAGAATCCTAACAATATCCTTCTTATAATCTGATTTGTTACTTAAATTCAAGTTTATCTTCTTTAAATTGATTATTATTTTATGTTCTTACGGACTCTATGAATTGACCACTCATAATTGATTTTAGATTTTTATTCACAGTTGAAAAATTAGAATAGAAGTTGGAATTAATATGAATAACATAATTGAAAATACTTTAGGTTAAAAATCAACAATTATGAAGTCTTAAGAATTTTCAAACCTAATGTTTGCTCTAGTTAGGAATTTTTAAGGAATTAGAATTTCTAATTTAAGGAAAAGGGTTGTTAAGTCAATGAATTAAACTTCAACTATTCTAGTAAATTCGATCTTTAATTATACTTTTAAAACTTGAATTGAAGTGATAATTTTGATTTCTTAGGTGAACTCTAACCCTAATATTTTGATAGATTGATCATTTGCTTATACTTGTTGTGTTGATTAAATTATAATTATTATGAATTGAACTGTAGTAGTATTGTTAGAAAATAGTTAATAAATAGTTGTTATAAGAATTTCATTTTTTTATCCTATTTTACCGTTAATTCTTACGTGTTAGATATAAAAATTTGTAATTCATACTTCATTTAGATTGTTATCAATGCCAATTTCTTCCTATTATAGTCCAAACAGTAGAATATTGAGAAGTCAGTACTTGAAACCAACTCTTTGTGGAAATAACACTCTTTCACTATTTAGTCTTGAAACAACACGGTACACTTGTCGTATTTTTTACCAGCAACATTTCACAAACTAACACTAATTTCTTAATTAAAATTTTTAATATTAATATTGACAGTTATAATTTTAGAGTAGTAAAATAAATTAATAATTATACGCTGTAAATGTAGTTTTTATATTCTAACAAGCACTAGTGGAAGAAGGAAGCCAACTCCTCAATTAAAGCATTTAAATCTGAACAAGAAGATCATCCTTCTTCCACAACCTATCTTGCTATCTATGCATGCACTTTTGCTTTGTTTCTCATTTTGTTTCCTTCTTCATCAACCATTACCAATTTAACAACCTTCTCAACAGCATCCAACATAATACCATCTTCCCCAAAATGAATCCATTTTTTAACATCGATACATATCTCAATTTTAAGCACCTTCATTACCAATTTCTCGTTGTAAAACTTCTTAGCACCCACAAGCCAAGTGAGCATGACAACCCTTTATCTCACGTTCCAAGGCTGAATTCCATCCACAATGAGTCAAAAATGTTCCAATTGCTTCATGTTAAAAAATTAAAACTTGAGGTGCCCAACCTCTTATGATTAGTCCCTTTCCTTCTATCCTTTTCTCAAATCCTTAAAGTATCCATTCTCTCCCTCTTCTTTCCTTTTCCCCACCACCCATATGAATTGTTGTATTGAAGCCTCAAGTCCAATGGAAATTTCTAAAAGATGAGAATTAGGGAATTAAATTGTAACCTTGTAAAAAAATAGTTACTAAATTGCTATTATATAAATTTCATTCTTTTTACTCTAGTTCATTGTTGATTATTATTTCCTAGATATACAAATTTATAATTCATACTTAATTTAGATTCTTATCAATGTTAATTTCTCCCTATCATTAGTCTAAATAATGAAAAAATTGAGAAATCATTACTTGAAACCAAGTTCATATGGAAAAGATACTCTCTCACCTTTTACTCTTGAAACAACTTGGTACACTCGTCATTAATTTTATCAATAAGTTTCTAGCCCTGTTGTCTAAGACTTGTGATTCAATATTGACAAGTACTTTGAATGTTAATATTTTTTGTATTAATTCTTTTGAGTTCTTAACCTTGTTTAACTTTGTTTATATGAGCTACAATAAAGAAAGAGATCATTTTTCTTATTGAAAATTAAAAAAACTTGTAAAAATAAAATAAAAGACGCTAAAAGAAATAAGGCACAATAAATGAACTTTAGAAGAGAAGAAAAATTTAAAGAAGAAAATTTTGTACTAGAACCAATCATGGATGAATTCAATAGAAATCAGAGATTTACTTTGGAAGAATGTTATTTCCAACTATGTTGGATGTAGCTCAAACATTATGTGACCACTAATTGCATCCAACAGTTTTGAAATAAAATCAATCCTTCTCCATCTAGTTCAACATGATCAATTTGGGGGAAATGAATTGGAAGATCCTAATATCCACATTTCAATCTTTCTCCAACTGTGTGACACTATCAGGACGAATGGAGTTTCAGATGATGCTATTAAACTAAGGTTGTTTCCTTTCTCTTTAAGAGACTATGTCAAGTGTTGGCTCCAAGCTCAACCAAGGGGAAGCATTCCCATTTGTGAAGAATTGGTGCCTAAGTTTCTCATAAAAAATATTTCCTCCATCTATGTAGAATAAGTTGAGAAGAAAACCTCTTGTTTTTCTCAAAAAGAAAAGGAATCATTATATGAGGCATGGAAACAATTTGAATAAGCTTTTAAGGAAATTTCTTCACCATAGGCTTTTCCATATCCCTCAAATCTATATCTTCTACAAAGGAACCAAACTGGCTACAATACTTATCATTGATGCATTGGCTAGAGGATCTCTCAAACATTAAAACTATTGAGGAAGTCATTGTGTTGATTGAAATTAAGGTTTCTAATAAATATCAAATACCAAATGATAAAGACATGGTGAAAAAAGATATGATGGAGCTTGATACATAAAATGCAATACTTGTTCAAAATAAATTAATCTCATAATAGTTAGAATCTTTGACAAAGTAAATGCAAGCCTTCAAATTGGAGGGTACCGATACCTCTTTACTCTAATCCAATAATAAAATGACACATATTACTATAGTTCGTAGGGATAAAACCAATAGAAAATCAAAAGGTAAGATTGAGAGATATAAGGTCAGGCTTGTTGCCAAGAAGTTCACTCTAAAAGAGGACATTGGCTACACTAAGACTTTCTCCCTGCTTTCTATTTCTTCCCCACGTAAGTTATTTAAAAAGGCTGGTTAACGAAAACTTTTCCGCTAAAAAATTACATCATATAGGTGAAAGATGATTCTTTATAACCTAAGTAAGAAGAGTTTCAATTACTTATCACTACCAAAAGAAAGGAAGAAGAATAAAGAAAGATGGCAAGCCTCATTGTAGCATGAGCAAGGATTTATCTTGCCTATTTCAAAAATTTCCTAACAAAACTTATGATCTTATTTTCAACTTGTCCAAGATCAAAAATCCACTTTTACATTTTACATCTTACCATGGCTGTAAGTGCAAAACATCCCTTCCTTTCATATACACATGTTATTTTATTATTGGATAAAGTAAAAAAAATATCGGTACTCTCCAATTTAAAAAAATATGAAAATAAAAACCTTTCCATTATCTTGTAATAATATTTATTTGATTACGATTTTTGTATTTTTCTGCTGTGTCCCATGGATGATGGATCTCACATCACGCATTCCTCGAGCTGTATATTAAATATTGTCAAAATTATTTTTAATAAAAAATATTTATAATCTAAACTAGAAAATAATGTTATATATTTAAAATAATTGGAGGACGACCTTTGTGCTAATTAGTAGTTCAAATTTTATTTATTATTTCTTTTAAATTTTTTAATTAAATGTTCAATGACCTAAAAATTATTATTTAATAAAAAATTTAATTTATTATTAATTTATTTTAAATTTATATTTATTATTTTAATATTCTGTCAAGATGAATGTTGTGATATTAACAATTTCAAAAGATTATTATTGAATAAGATTTTAAAATAATTTATAGGATAATATTTTAAAAACTTGTTTGGTTCATTGTTTAGTTCACGTGATACGATTTTCGAGATAAAATGGACAGTTAGCATTTTAATAGTTTCACATTTAAGCTTAAACCAATCAGGTCCTAAATCTTCTAAATTTGGACTTATGAAGAGTAAATTTCTTTTAAAAATAATGTTATGTGGTTTTAAGATTTTACTAAAAAAATTATAAAAGTAAATTGAAAAGGCAGGAATATAATAATACATGATCATTAAAAAAATAGTTTTAAATTAAATGACCTTTCACGTGCATCACGTATATCTAAGTGATATATTTACCAAAGAAGGACGTCAGAACATGAGTCGGCCATTATCACCTATCAAATGCAATACATGTTATAACCAAATCAGGTCACATAAACATAACCATTTAAAACCCAAGGTAAAGTGGATACTTATTACTATTCTATATGATTATTTTTTTAAAAGAAACACTAGCATAAATATTACATAAGACAATTTATTAATTCAAGTTAAATTAAGTAGATCTATTATAGGTGAAGATTTTAGCGTAATTGCAGTTTTAAGGATTCAAACATGAAATTCCGAATTAAGTTATAATAATATATCCTAATTAGTTGAACTGTATTATTTTATATGATGTGTGAATACTGTTAAGGATAAATTAAGCAGAAACTTAAGATTTATCGTAATTATTTAAAGGATAAATTACGTGAATGTGTGTTGTTGGTTGTTGATGATCAATGAGCCGAAAAGAGAGGAAATCCGAAAACCTGGATGGAGAGAGGTTAGAGAAAGGTATGTTATCTATGTCCAAAATCAGCATGGGGTGTGCATGTGAGTTTTGTATTGATGTTACACAGGCCTGAAAAATGGGTGCTGCTATGAGGACATGCCAGGGAGCGTGAATTCTATCCAGCTAGCAAGTGAGGTTTGGTTATGAGTTTAACGTGAGGAGGGTGAATGGATGTTGTTGTGGCTCTTCCGCTGACCTAATAGAGTGAAGGAGAGTGGTCTAAAATGAAAACATGGAGAGAAGAAATAGAATCGAGATGAGAAGGAAAGAAGGCGCTCAAGAAAAGGTGAATGAGTGAGAAACTTTACATCTCAATCGTTAACATTTACGTGCCATGTAGCTGTTTTTTAAATTAGAAAATGGAGATCTCCATTTCTCTCATAAATGGAGAGGATTTCATCTAGAAAACATATGTTATATCTATAAAAGGTTTGCTTATGATTCACTATCATGCACAGATAATTCCTTAGCCAACATTATATCATAATTAGACATTAGTGGTTTGTTATATCAAATTGATAAAATTCACCAAACTTCAACATTTTCTTCAGCAAACCGAGTCGCGCACTGAAAACGGATTGGACTGTATAAAACCTAATCTTTTTAAAACCGTTTTATTTTTAGAATGTATATTCAGTTTGTGAATGGTTTTTAAATTTATTGGGCTGCTTTTCACTTGGGCCCAACCGATTCCAGGTATAAAAAAGGTGTCTTTAATCCTATATTAGTATATTTTACTCAATTATGATCCTGCTAGTACTGTACCACCTTTTGAATTAGCAATTTTGCACAATTTTCTATTTGGTCAGCGTTGAGGGTATTTTCAGATTTTACCTCATTTACTTTTTTCTTACCTGATTAGCTTTTACATTTTATCTAATTTTTTATTTAGACTGTTGTTCTATTTTTTTATTTTTTTTATTAAATATTATATAATTATTTATTTAAATTGTTGTCACTTTGTAATACAAATAGACTAAATCAACATAATCACATAACATTGTATCTTAATATGAAAAAGAAAAAGTTACAACTATTCATTCAACTAACCCCATTAACATCTTACAATAAAAAAATAATCAAATTTTACTTGATTTTTTCTTAAAAAATCATATATAAGTAAAAAAAAATTAACAAAAATCCACAAATAGAACCATCATATAATTCATATAATTAAATAGAGGATCAAAATAGAGATTTAAATTTTAAAATAATTTAAATAATCATAATAATAACAAATAAAATAATGATAAAAATTACTTTGATGATCTCAACAAACTAATCAACTCCGCTCTCATTAAAGAATAAAGGTTGAAAAAAATATATGAAGTAATTCAAATTCTAAAAAGAAAAAAAGAAATTATTAAACAATATTCGACTTATAAATTGCAATTAAATTAGGATGTTAGGAAAATGAACAAATTAATCACAATAATCACATCATTGCTTTGGAAGTCTTTTTCTTCCTTCATCATCTTCCCTTTGATGTATGCTTTTATAACTTCTCTTGTTCATTCCTTTGTCAGTTCGAATCAGCTGCAACATGCATTAAAGCCTCAGCATTGGCGTAAGATGTTCCACCTTCCCCAACAGCCTTTTGGCTTCACCTTCTCATTTCCTTTGCCTCTTCATTCTCAACCATCAATTTCTTCCACCCTCTCTTAGCCCACCACAACCACTCCCTGCTCCCCACTTCCCGTTCCAAAGTCATCAGTCATGAATCCTCCAATTGCTTCCTTGCTTCAAGTGGCAATCGGGCCAGGCTTTCAAAGTTTTCATAAAGAACTGAATTCGGTTTCTTAGAATTCAACCATTTTCTCTCATCAACCGTGGGTGGCTTCCCTATCTCTGTTTTATCTTCTGCGGTTATTGTGCAAAGGGAAACGTGTCCTACAAATCATGCTTTCTTTCCCAACTGGTTTCTGATATGATCAGCATAAGCAGGTTCCAAGTAAAAAATATCATGCTCATGTTTGTAGCAAAGATTCACTAATACTTTTGTGGTTGACAATACAGTGAATAGCAAAATAAAAATGAATGAAGAGATCATATATGATCAATTTCCCCCTTTCCCCTGTATTCCCGCCTGGTCACCTCATAATTAAGAAAAGAGAAACATTAACATCCTACCCTTTTAAACATACTCTCAACATATCCTTTATGATTGAACAATTTTTAAAATATTAAAATACTTATCTCGTAAATTGATTATCTTTTAAATTATTTTAACTTCTTAAATGTATTAAAAATATATTATTAGCATTTCTCAGAAAGAGAAACATACGGGATCTCCTGGCCTTAACCTTGTCTAAAACAGTGTTATTCAAATTGACAATAAACTGGCAAATATGGATGAGACTTGAGAAGCCCGGGAACAGTCCAATATGAGAGAGGACCATGGCATAATTACATATATATTAAAATCCTAAGCAATTTACAATATATGTTTATAATATAGGGACTCAAAATGATCTATTCCAACGTTAGATTTAACAAAGACTACATAAAGATGAGCTGGATACAGTATCTCCAGGCTCGTAACAATCCAACGCACTGAAACTAAGTTGACAAGGGAGATCGATAAATCATTCCCTCTATATGGTTTTACCCACCACTAAAAGAACTTAGAAGGCCATCAAAAGTTGCCTTTAGCTCCTCTTCTGGCCTGTCATACACATTCGAAATAATCTAAACATCCACTATATGATGACTACATACATCATACATTGCTAACAATATAGAGGTTATGCTGACTTTCGCCAGCACCAATTGAATAACGTTTTCCAAACTATGGGGAACTCTCACCACTCTCCAGCACGTTTTGACTGCAGAGCAGCCTTAACAATATTTCCTCTTGTAATAAGTCCAACCTAGCAAGCAAGAATGTAAGAAAAATCAATGAGCAAAAGTCGCTAATGTAGGAAGCACAAAAATTATACCTGCAAGAAGGAACAAGTAGTCTCCTTACCAGTTTTCCATCATCATCTACCACAGGTAGTCGACGATATTTTGTTTCAAGCAACAGCCTAATACAAGAAGTAATGGTGTTAGGCATCAAGTAGTCAATGGTTGCAAGCTAGATTGCTAAAATGTGAGAGTTGTGAGATTTAGGAATCTTATTTAATATAATTTAAATTCCATGAGAACATGTAAATCGAATACTTGCATTGATGTTGCAATAAATCACCAGTGATTTTTGTTGTCCTCATTGAAAAGAAATTTGCGAGTTACTGCTATATCAGTAACAAAATAATCAGAGTATTCAACATCATCGGGCATGAATACAAAGTCAGTACCTGGCTGCTTCCTCAAGACTAGCAGATTCATGAACAACAAGTGGACTTGGAGTCATTAAGTCACCAACAACTTTTCCATTAGTCTTACTAAGCAGCTTTTGTATCTCATTGAATGTCTGTCATGCAAAACAATAATTAGAACTTCAGATGTGTAGTCAACTAATAGAATAATAATAGTTATTGGTTTCTCGCTATTACAATTACAATTACAATTTCCCTTCTGTTTTAGGACAAGTAAAGAAAAGAAGAAAGTAAAGGACTAATTAAAATCATGGTTAGATGTTGGTATTTCCCAAATGCTCAACCTGTACAAATCCTTTATTATCAGGGACAAGATTGGTTTCAGTCACACCCAACAAAGTGAATGGTTAGAGGATCATGTGTTATCACAGATTCATTGAAGAAATTTCTATGACCATCTAGCAACTCAATTAAGTATGAAGGAAATCTCAAGCGAGAAAACATAACCAAAAAAGTTAAATTGACACATAATGAGTTACAGGGAACGAGGGTTCATCATAATAGAATGGCCCCACATCAAATTAAAACCACACTAGCATATTATAGCACCATTTGGCATCAATTTTTTAGAGGAGTTATTTCTGATTACCAGCAAATCCAATCCATGTAGAAAAATTCATATAGTAACAGTACTACGGTAGTACAATAAATGCTAGTAATAAAAACCACTCAGGAAATAGAACATAAAATGGTTACACTTACTTTCCAAGAGCTATGAACATCGGGGAATAAGTTTGCATCACTTTGAGCACCACCTAAAAGCCAAACATAACAAGTAGTAAAAACTTAGCAACAGCATGCTGAGAATTTGTTTCACAAGATAAGGCATGTTGACGGAATTTCAGAATGGTTGGGTCAGAGTTGGCCAAAAAGTTAAATATTCCCTGTTTCAAATTAATTTCGTTTAAGGTAATGCACATGTCTTAAGAAATTTATCAATTGCGGTAATTACTATGACAAAATTGTCTTCTTTGACTAAAATATCCTTACTATAAGTGTTATGTAGTTGTAACTTAATTAAGTATTTAGATGAGATATCAATATATAGGGCTTCGTTGGAAAAATATAATTAATGCCTTCTTTAATTTTCTTAAGTGACAAAGATTTTGAACTAAATCAAAACTCGTATAGCTACAAATAATTTGAATTTGAAATGGAAGCAGTAGCATTGACCTCTTTCCTCACTTAACAAAACAGAAACCACAGTCCCTCTTACAAAAACATTGGCATAGAACAACATATCGTCAATATTTCAACAATAACAACACAAACTTTGATAAGATATAAACTATACCATCCCCATCAACCTACATGGACATTGATTTGGATTGGTAGTTAACAGAAACTCTGCTACTTTAACAGTAAAGACAAAGTAAGACAACAAAGTAGTTCCAATTTTATATTCATGGTGTGAATAGTACCTGATATCGAATCAATAGCTAATAAGTCATAATCTGAAACAACACCAACCTGTAGCGTCAAAAAAAAAAGGTCCAATGAAGGATTGAATCCAGCCCAAAATGAAAACACATAAATTAAATAAAAACGTGAAGAGAATTAAAGAATTACCAGATTCCAGTCGTCATCGATTACGGGAAGACCACTAATTCTGTTGTTAACAAGAGCCTCCAGAGCTGTAACCCAAAAAAGAAATATAAAATAAATAGTGAATCCCATAATAATATTATTATAGAACATGAACAAGGAGTGATTATGGGGTACCTTCATCAATGGTGGTATTGGTTTTGACAACATATAAATTTTGCTTCCTTGTCATGAAATCAGCAATCTTGTAAGTTCCATTCCCCCGCTGAAAGAAAAAAAAAATCAACCCACGTAAGCAAAACAGAAAGAGGAGCACGATGGAGTGAAAAAGACGCTTGATCTGAAGAAAATAATACTTACTGGAACCGAATTCATGGTTGAGCCAAGAGCAACGCAAAATCCAGCGGAGTGGGAGGAACGACGCCGTTTGGGGACAACAGAAGAACGGATAGGAGAATGGCATTGAGGAAAAAGGGACGGAGAAAAGGAGCGAAGCGGAGAAGAAAGAGTGTTAATAAAATGAATCGAACTCATTTCTTTCTTTCTTTTTTGTTTTCTTTTTTGCTATACTAAATAAGAAAACAATTTCACTTTTTTTGTGTTGAAATTTGGGTTATGGATGATTCTTCTTCTGCTGAAGTCGAAACGGGAACAGGGATCAGAGATCAAATAATGAATGGGAAAGTAATTGCGCTATGCTATGTGTCTCTCAATCTTAGTGCAATGATGAATAAATAAATAAGTACAAAATTGGTTGAAGGAAAAGCAGGAGACGTGGGTGTACTTTACTTTTCCGTTGAAGGCGGTGGAATCCGAACAACGTTGACACTTGCATATAATAGTCGGCGTCGGGCTTTTCACAACGGCGTCGTTTGATGTTTGAATGGTGTGGGCTCATTGACATTTTCCAATTTTCAAAGTTTGTGTTTTGTCTATATGTGGCTATAGATGGAAGTCCTATTGGCCCCTGGGCTTTACCCACTTGCCTTGCCCTGTTTGCCTGCCTGTTAAAGCACGAGGGAACGTTCCTCGTAATGTCCTGTTCCGTTTCCAAATCCTTTTTTCTTTTGTTTGAAAATTTTAAATAATTTTAATATGTGTTCACACCTATAAAACTTCTAGAAAAACACTAACTGCTAAAATTGAATCAATGCCATGCCATCAATTTTCACCCGCAAATATTTCCTATTCAACCAGTCTAAGCTCCTATCATTATGTGAAAAAAAAAAAAAATCCCACCATCAAGATTAATGCGATTCAACTCTAATAGTTAATTTGAAGTGGTAAGAAATTCAAGATTAAAGTAACTTTATATAGAGATTTTAGATAAAAAAAAATGGTTAATTTAGAGACAGATAAAGTTATTTTGGTGATTAATATAAAGAAAATTAATCATCAAATGTCGATTAAGACGATACATAATCATATATTTAAGTATGTTTAAAAGTTTATAATGCTGATGACTCAACTGTGACAAATGAAAATGAACTGAAAAATTATAAGTTTATAATCACTTAATTTTTTAGTATTGATCTTTAATATGTGGGGTGTATATAAAAATTTCTCTGATTATGTGATTAAAATACAACTAAATTAATAGGTGGAAAACGATAGAGAAGATGGAATTAATAAAAGGAGAAAATATGGTTACTTCTTGCGAGTTTAATATTTTTTTCTCTTTTTTTTTTATTCTCCGCTTTCTTTGAATTGGTTGAATTACTATCTCTATCATCCACCCCGCTGGCTCAACTTGAAGAAATGCACATGATCATCAATTAACATTTCATGATATGGACACTTCATCCATTATTGATCAAAGCAGCAAAATGTTCATTTTATTGTGTTGGAGAAAATAGAAGTAAGGTTAAGGGAATGAGAATACCTCCACATGTTAAATTCAGAAAAATTCCCAAGGTTAATATGAAATATATCAGGAAAGTCATACTCTAGATTATTCTTTATGTTGATTTTTTTTTTCTTTTGCTATGGTGAGTTTCAATATAAGTCCAATTATATGGTTAATTTCTACCTATTTTATTTTCATATACATGAATTTATTACTGGAGATTAATTAAATTTAACTAGATGTTTTGAATTCAAGTTTTACAGTATTAATTTTTTAAAAAAAAATATCATCCATAATAATTCTGTCTAAAAAATTATCATATAATAATTCTATCTAGCTTAAGCACAGTTATCTTCAATAAAAATACATATAGTTTAGACAAAAAAAAAATTCTATCCATTTTCCTATCTAACCAAATTAGGCAAAATATTAAAATAACTGTTAAAAGTATATACAGTTAATTTTTTCTAGGGAGGAAATATAGTTTTTTTGTTAAAGTTTTCTATTTTATTTAAACCTCTATTGATTGGTGATATTATTTTCATAAAATGGAAGCTAATAAGTAGATTTATTATAAATTTTAAAAAATATTATGTATATATATTTATTAAATTTAAAAATTTAATATTAAAATTTTTTTATAGGATCTAGTAGATTTTAATTTATAATGAAAAAATATAATTTTATTTATTTTTATACATTTTAACTATTTATTATTCTATAAAGTAAAAATTATCATTAAAAAAAAGTACCAACAAAAATTTTTGTTTTCGACATGCACCTTTAAATATGAAGAAAGACTATATTGTAAAAATATCGCAGTTCCTATTAAAACTTATTCTTGAGTATTATAAATTCAAGAATAGATTTTATTAAATTTTTTTACAATTTCTACCTGAAGTAGGTTTAAAAATTCACATTTCACTATCCGACAAAACTTACACAATCAGCGGCTCTTGATTAGTGACCTCATTATCATGGGTTATCAGAATCCAACTCTTATAGGATGCTAATTAAAGATGAACTTTTTAGATATAAGATGCATCTATCATAAATCATAATAAAATGTAATAGCAACATTAATATAATCACGCATACAATCTGATGGTTTTATGGAATATAAAAGAACAAACATAAGTGTTCTATTAGAACTATCCAACCTTCATCCATGGGTTATGATTTTAGAACTGCACATTTTCCAGTTTTTTAAACTAGAGAGAATCCTAATCAGTAATCACATATGCAATAGACCTAATTAAGGGGTTCTATACGTGATAGGCCATGAATGTAAAGTCAATTACTCGAATTTTTAGTTAGAAAGTTGTCAACTTTCAAGCTAGGGAAATCGTCAGAAAGATGAGACCAGATATCTCTAACAGTCAAATTTGCATGAGTTATATTGAACATTAAATTTAACTTCGAGGAGTAAACATATCCTAAAATAAGAATTAAACATTTTTTTCTTTCCTTTTCTCCAACATATTAATAATTGCAAATAACAATTGTTGAAATTCCAAAGAAAGAAAAGATTGGAGAATAACATAATAGTGTTACAATTAACTGGGTGTGATTTGATCTGCATTTATAAAAGGATAATCATACCTATATATATAAAAAGATATACATGGAAAATTGAATTAAGAAATAGATCAAAACATATAGGATTAGCTAGGTTGAACTACTCGAAACATGTGGAATCAGGTAGAACTGATTGAAACATCTAGAATTAGGCAGAATTCATCAAAATATTTGGGATTAGGCAGAACTGATAAAAATATTTTGAATCAGACAGAATTATTTGAAAATTTTGGGATTAGGTAGAGTCGATAGAAAAATATTAGGGTCAGGCAAAACTGATGAAATATGTAGGATTAAGCAGAATTAATCGAACCATTTACTCAGGCAATACTAAGCAAAGCATCTAGGAATCACATGGTAGATGAAAATGATAACAAAAACTAAATAATGAAGGTATATATTTGGTTTGTGAAAATATTTTTTTTTTATTTATAAAAGTATTACTTTATTTTTATTTATTTTTACTTTTAAAATTTTCTATAAATACAGAAAACAATTTCTTTTATTTTAACTATTTCATAAATAAAACTTAGAAAATAAAATAAAAAATATCAAAAAAAGTAAAAGTAGCAAGTATTTTTGCATTACAGACTATTTATACTAAAGGTTTAATACTATAATACATTAATTAATCATGTACTAAGGAGCTAATTATTTTTATAATTAATACTGATAATTTAAGTATATATATATATATATTATAAGTAATTGATTAATATTAATCAACTAAACAAAAAATCATAAAAATAAATAAATAAATATATATATATATATATATATATATATATATATAACTTAATGTAAATATATGATACAGAATAGTAGTAGAATAGATCATGAATGATTTCGAATATCATGCTGAATTGTTCTCAAAATTATTTATGATTTATGATCATATAGAGTTTTAAAGATTTTTTTATTTCCTATGATTATTTTAATTATTTTCTTTTTATTGCTAACGTGATAACAATATGAAACGGTTTAAAATTATTTTTTTGTATAACAAGAGTTGTAATTTAGTTATAATGCCTTATCAACCCCATAGTCTTTCAAAGTCAAGAACTGTGATAATGATAATTTGGTGTTCTAAGTTTTTATATAATTGTTTTTTTTAATTTGATGTGTAAAAAATTATAAACTGAGGTATATTAAAAGGGATTAATTTATCATTAAAGAAAAAAAGCAAGTGTTTTAGCATTTATTTTTTAGCAGTTATAAGAAACTGCTAAAATAATTTTTTTTACATTTCATTTAAATGTAAAATTTATTTATTATTTTTATTTATTTTTACATTTTTTTTCTTTCTCTTCCACTTTCAAGTCACGCTCTCACTGCTGCTTTGCTCCTATTCTTTCAAATTCAAAAGCAGTGCAGAACCATCAAATAATAGAGTACGATGTGGTTTCTATAATGATCTTTGGAGATGTTTCCGGAAACGAGACTGGGAGGGGAGATCGAGAGAAATAAAAAGCAATAATATCATGGTTGAAGCAACAACAAACCCTAGCTACTACGGTCTTACGAAGTGAGGACGGTGATTTGACTATAAAAAACTCAAGAGCAGTGAAGGAAGATAAGAATAGATGATGCAGTCTTCTCCGTTATCAGCTCTGCCAGCGGTGGAGGGGATGTAGAAAGAGAAGGTAGGATTTTCAAGGAAGTTTGAACAAGATGAGAATTGGAGTGGAGGAGAATAGTTGGTGTTCATTGCTTGTAGAAACCATCACCTTCAAAAAGACGATGCTAACGATGATAAAGAAGGTAAAACAAAAAAAACAACTAACCTTATCCAACTTAATTTATTTGTTGATTTATTAATTATTTTATCAAATTTATTACTTTTATATTTGTATACTTATAATTATTATTGATGAAGCAATGGTGAGCGGTGATATAAACATGAATACTACGTTAAAAAAATATTATTTTAAAATTTTTCTATAAAAAATGTAAGGTTCAATAATTTAGAATAGGATCAAATCTACGAAATAAACATTCCAAATCTTATTAAAAAATTTTAAAAAAAATTATATGGATCTAAATTCAAATCTAACATAAATCAATTTATGTAGTCATATTATTAAGAATATTAAATGATAAAGTTTATGATTTGTAATTAATTTAACATAAATTACAATAGAATTTGATATTGATTTATGAATAATTTATTTTAATTATTTATAAATTAATTTAAAATTTTAAATTAATTTATGCTTTAATTAGAATTTTTTTATTTTTTTATGATTAGATTTTCTTCCAATTTACGTCAAGTAAGTTTTCTATATAATAAGATTTAAGAATCCAGTTTGGACATAATTTATAAAATAATAATACTTCTTTTTGAGAGTTTTCATCTTTAGATAAATTGATTCTCTTGGTTATCAGATATTATCATTAATAATGTTGTTCTCCAACAGGTTGTGATAAAAGTCATGTTCCTCCTTATTAACTTTGGTACTCTCCAATAGTCATGATTTGTGTCAAGTTTATTTACTTTATCCTAATTTTTAAGAAGTTCCAAATTATTACTTTTATGTTTCAATTCATTTTGTAAAGGATGAATGATATCATTTAACATCCGAGTTTTAGCTTTTGAAATCATTTGTAATCTATCATAACTTGCTGCTACCCTTTACAATCACAACCACAACTTGTACAATAAGAGCTAACAAAGCTTTCACAACAGTAGCCATCACAGCCACTATCTACTAATGACCATGTACACTCACATCAAGCATCAAATATTCATCTCAACTAGGTGAAGTTGTTCAATGAAATTTTATAAGTCATTTGTATTACAATAAATCCTAACCCCAAAACTATATCTTTCAAGAAATATTAAACACTCAACAATCATCAATTTCGGGAACGACCACAAAGTAGAAAAGGAGAAGCATCAAATATTCATCTCAACTAGGTGAAGTTGTTCAATCAAATTTTATAAGTCATTTGTATTACAATAAATCCTAACCCCAAAACTATATCTTTCAAGAAATATTAAACACTCAACAATCATCAATTTCGGGAACGACCACAAGGTAGAAAAGGAGAAGACAAACATATACTACTTGAAGATAAAGCATTGTGGATCCATTCATGATAAGAAGTAGGGTTTGACAAAATTAGACACTCGATATTCCTGCTTACATTTTGAGCTTAGCATTTATTATTGATGGATGTAATATTTTTTGTGCTTGGAACCATTGTTGAATTTTTTGCGATTTTATAAATTTGTTGATGGATGTCCTTTTGTGCTTGGATAGGGAAATATGATTTATGGATATAATAATTTTTTTTGGCTTTAATGGTTCTTACCATAGTAGATAGGAATAGTTGTAATTATTTTTCTTTTTCATGGATGTACCTAATCTAAACAAGAATATCGTTCACAGGATTATAATTATTTTCTTTTTCATGGATATATGTATCCTGGATAAGGATATATTGTTCAAGAATATAACTATTTTGTTTCGTTAATGACATGTTTGATTTTTCAATTTGGATTACCAATATTGAAATAACAAGGCATAAAATAATTCACTACATTTATCATTTAAAATTCATTACTCATTTCATTAATCCATTATAAAAAGAAATTGCTTATACAATGTAGTTATAATTAAAATTTTAATAGTAAATATATTTAAAATTAACAAAATAATTATATTAAACTTCAACTGATTATAAATTAACTTCAGTAGAGTTAGACTTTTTCTTCACTTTTGCTATTTCTCTCTTCCATCTCTAACTTCAATTTTCAAATTCATTATCTACCTCTTTATCAACCTATTAAAAAAAATTACATCCTACTTTTCTACACATGTAAAATTGGCAGTTTAGACTTGTTTATGTTCCACTAACTTTAATCTTTGCTAGTCTTCCATAATAACAATATTTTCTCCTTTGTCTATAACCATCACAACATTAATGTTGCTAGTGGAGGAACTTCTCATCTTTATTTTTTTTAAAAAAAGATAATAAAAAAAATAGAAGGAGAATAATTGTTAAAAATAAGATAAAATATTATTCAAACAAAAATAAAATAGAAAAAAATATACATACAACTTACTACCTACACAAGAGGATACATAGCTTAGGATGAGACGAATTGGAGGAACACTCGGCTACTTTCTTTCTAAATGGAGTCTTCTTTTATTTAAAATCTTATGTCTTGCTTTTTTGTAAATCTATTAACATCGCTAAGTAGGAATGAACAGTAAAAATTCTTCCAAATAATTAAGAATAATTTGTATAAATTAAAAAAAGAAGTATCGTATATAATTTCATTATAATACGAGAACTGTAAATGTAATTTTTCCTTTATTTTAATATCGTTGAATTGAGCTCTTAAAAAATTTGTTATAAACCCTTTATGCGGATAATTTTTTATGTATTTTTTATGCTTAATTGCTATTCTTCAACATTTGCTTTTCAAGATTTTCTTTATCGTAATATAATATAAATTATATTTAAATAATAAATTTATTTTATGTTAAAATTAAATATAACTTTTTATTGAAAATAAATTAATTTAATATTTATAATTGTTAATAGAAATAAATAAAAATATTTTAAAATATGTTACTCTAATTTCATTCTACTACATAAAACAGAAAACGTTAAAAATAAGATATAAAAAAGGAACACGGATGAAAGACATAAAGGAACATACAAGAGACATAGGATAGATAAAAAAAAAATAACAAACTAAATTATAATAATAAAAATAAAAATTATCAGTTAATAAAAATAATAATATATTAATAATTATTATTATTATTAATATATTAATATTTATTATTATTATTATTATTATTTATTATTATTATTACCATTATTATTATCATTATTATTATTATTATTATTATTATTATTATTATTACAAAGATAACAAAGTAAAATAAATATCTTATTATATTCCATTACTTTCTAACTCAATTTTTTTATAGAATAAAAATTAATTTATAAAAAAATATGATAGAACAATAAAATAAATTTATCATATCTTATATTTTATCATCCTTCACATAAGTCCTTAACGTACGGTTCAAATTTCTTAAGCTAACAACATGATTTCTAATTATTTTTATTATTTTGACCTATTTTTTCAACTTTTAACCTTCTCCTCAAGTTAGAATAGGTCGTCTGTCATTTTCCACACCTGTCTTAACAGGTCATTCCTACTTTGCCTGTCCTCACAGGCCTTCTCCTCAAGTTAGTATAGGTCGCCTATTATTGTCCACACCTATCTTAATAGGTCATTCTTGCTTTGCTTGTCCTCACAGGCCTTTTGTTCAAGTTAGTATAGGTCACCTTTCATTCCATTTACCTGTCATGGCAGGTCATTCTTGCTTTGCCTGTCCCGACAAGCCTTCCCTTGAAGTTAGCATAGGCACCTTTCGTTTTACTTTGTCTGTCCTAACAAACTCGCACCTTTCCTGTCAACAACAGGATTCCATCTACTGTCTGCCTGTCTCAACAAGCCCTTTTTCAGTTTCCTTTGCTTGTCTAGCAGACCCGCATCTTTCCTGCCAACAACAGGTCTTTTATTTACATTTTACTTGTTTTAACAGGTCATTTTATTGCATTTATCCTGGAAGTAGCAGGATTCCATTTTCATGTTCCCGGCAACAGCGGAATCCCATTTGCATCTTTCCTGTCAACAACAGGATCTCAAGCATATTTCATTTACATTCCCCTGTCAACAACAGGCTTGCATTTATCCTAGTAACAATAGGATTTCATTTGCATCTTCCCAGCAAAAGTGGGATCCCCTTCGCATTCCTTCCCGTCAACAACGGGATCACCATCAAGTTTACATTTATGCACTTTAGCCTATGATGTCAGGCCTCTCTCAAGTTTACTTTTCTGCATTTTGGCCTATAGTGTCAGGTCTCATCAAGTTTAATTTTTTCACACCTTGGCCTATGTTGTCAGGCCTCTCTCAAGTTTAAATTTCTGCATTTTGGCCTATAGTATCAGGCCTCATCAAGTTTACTTTTTTGCACCTTGGCCTACGTTGTTAGGCCTCTCTCAAGTTTAAATTTCTACATTTTGGCCTATATTGTCACGCTTCATCAAGTTTACTTTTTTCACACCTTGGCCTATGTTGTCAGGTCTTTCTCAAGTTTACTTTTCTGCATTTTGGCCTATGGTGTCAGGCCACCCATCAAGTTTACTTTTTTCGCACCTTGGCCTATGTTGTCAGGCCTCTCTCAAGTTTACATTTCTATATTTTGGCCTATATTGTCAGGCCTCATCAAGTTTACTTTTTGCACCTCGGCCTATATTGTCAGGCCTCTCTCAAGTTTTATTTTCTACATCTTGGCCTATGTTGTTAGGTCTCATCAAGTTTTATTTTTCTGAAGAAATTAGGTTGCTCTAGTTGAAGACTAAATAATAATTCATTGTCTATTTTTATTTCTATTTTGAATCTTTTATTTAAAATTTTTTATTGGTCAATAATGAGACGTTTCATATTTCTATATAAATTTTAACTATATTATCATCTTCATAGGTATTCGTTGTTTTTCGCCTATCTCCTAACTCAACCTCAAAGGTTTGCATTTGTTTCAACCTTACAATAGTGATTCCATATTTTCATTTAGTTTTTTCTATTGAATGATAAAAATTTTCTTTTATTATGTTTCTTTCGAGGAAAATAGTATATTATGACTTTTTTCATTTTGATAATGGTACTATATAGAATCTGTGCACTATTTCCTATCCTCCATGTTCATGAATAAAACATTTTCATTCCCCACAGACTTTATTCTACTCCCCTCTATTTCTGACCTCGAAGGTTAGCATTTTTGGCTTGTTTCTTTCAATATTGATTTCCTTTTTCTATTTTGCTTTTTCTATTGGATGAAGAAATTTTTTTCTTATATTTATTCTATTATGACTATTTTATTTATAATTTTTTATCTATCAATGATGAGACCTTTTATATTTCTACCTAAACTTAAACCTTTGCTATCATCTTCATAGGTGTTTCTTCCTTTTTTTCATTTGTCTCCTAACCAAATCTCAAAGATTTACATATCATTTTATGCCTTACAATAACAATTTCATAAATTTATTTGACTTTTTATGTTGGATGATGAAGTTTTTCCTTTGTTCTCTTTTTTTTTAGAAATATATTATGTTATAGTTTGTTTTTTCATTTTAGTAAAAGTATTGTATAGAGCCCATGCACCATTTTCTATTCTCCATGGTTTTTTTATGTTGGTTTCTTCATTGCTTCATATGGAAGTCTATAGAGAGAGAAGGTAGTATTAAGATTTTCTATTATTGCTAGATTTAGTATGTAGCTAATTAACATGGTTGGGAGTGTTTGATGTGTAAAAATTAAGTTTGTAAAAAGTTTTTGCAAAGTCTTTTATGGATTCCTTTATATATTTTAACAATAAAATTTAAAAAATTTGTCTTAAAGGTTGTGAGAAAATAATATTTTATCTACTACAAGCTTATAGCATAGTTCATTTTTTTTATTTTTAATTGAATTAAATTTTCTATTTGTGTTTATTTTTAATGAATTGATATGGTGTGTGGTGTTTGAAATAATATTACATATGGGGATTGAAAGATAGAGGTTTGATTAGACAATGAAATTGTATACTAGTTGGGGTGATGAAAGGATTTTCTATCATAATTTAAGAAGAAAAAAAAAATACTATTATATCTAAATCAACCGCAAAAAGTATAACAAAATGTAAAAAGCATTCTATCAAAAGCCAAAATATCTAAACAATAAAAATTTTGTTTCTTGGATTATTTTCATTTATTTATATAATCAAAGAGAAATAAAGTGAACAAAAGTTTGCAGGTGCAAGGTGTAGAGGAATATCAAGATTAATGATTTGAAGGGATCAAGAAGAAATTTTGATATGTTACCATTTCATTTACATGTCTACTATCACTTAAAATGCAATAGGTGTGAACATCTAATTATATCTGGGATTAAATCACTATTTAATTAACCAAATTTAACAAATAAAGTTAATATTAAAACAAATAATAATAAAATGGAAAAGGAAGAAGAAGAAATAAATAAGAAAAAGAAAAGCCAATGCAAACAAAAAAGGAAAAATAAATAAGGAATGAAAACAAAATGAAAATTCTCAAAAACAAAAAGACCAATGAAAGTAATAAAAATAATAAATAAACATAAATAAAAAAAATAAACAAAAAATGAAAAAGGAAGAAAAAAAATAAATTTGTAGGAATTATTTAAGAAGTTAGTTAGAAATTAGTTAGATTAGTTAAAGGTAGTTAAATCAAAAAAATAAAGGAAAAAAGGAAATAAAAAGAGAAAAAAATGAAAAAAAATATAAATGAACAAAATAAAAAATATATATATAAGAGAAAAAAAAGAGTAAAAAGGAAAAGAAATAATAAAAATTGAAAAAGAAAAAAAAAAGAAAAAAGAAAGTGTGAAAGTGGCGGGAAATTTAAAAAGAATATAGTAGTATAAAAGGGATTTGTCCCCAAACTTGAAGGGGGTTTCTTTGGAACTAAAAAAGGGAGTTTCTTGAAAATTCTCCCAATCTCTTTTATCATCTCCAGGAGCGGACCATTTTCTGCTCTCCCTCACAATTCTGGAAGCTTCAAAGGAGGAACACACTAAGTTTCTTCTAACAGGTTCTAAAAAGGGTTCACAAGAGATTCAACAGAGGGAGCAACTATATCCATAGATTGTGGCTTCAAGATTCATACGAATAGATTGCATTCAATGTTGGCTTCATATGGATTCAGCTCATGCCATAGAGAGAACGTGTATGATCGGTCACAATTGTATTGCAAATCTCCATCCTAAATGATCCTCACATCAGAAATTTGCATAAATAGAAAACCAAGTTTGTGTTGTACAAATCAAAAATCAGTAAAACCTCTTAGCGCACTCCAATTGTTCTAATCTGGAATCTTATGAGACCATGGCTAAGTAATGTCTCGTGTATTGACCACCATTTGATTGGATAAGTGGGAGAATTAGCTCTGCTTTCTGTTGAGATGCTATAGCCGAGGATACCAACAGTTTAGTGATCTTGTTTAATGAAAATAGTGAGTCGTACATGCAGAATTTGCTACAGAGCCTCTGATCAATTACTAGGCTCAAGCACAGTTATAGTCACTAAAGTCCCCTTGGGTATTTTTAGAAGTTGCTGAAAGAATTAGAGAAGGTTACCAATGTCTTATCTGCAGTTCATAAGTGAGATCCATTATTCTAGTTCAACCGGATTCAGAATTTACTGTTTCATATCAATAAAGCCCCTAGAAATCCTGTTGTCATTGTTGATCATTGAACCAGTTTTGTTATCATCTGATACCTGGTAACAACTCTGTGGAAGTTCGCAGCATAGCAGGATACTCATAAGGGAAATCTGGAAGTCAGAACTTGGTTGGTTGGATCTAAAAGTTGAACATGACTTGATGTTATATGCCATGTGAGTGTTTCCTCTTGATGTAGGGGGTCATTGCTTTAAGATGATTCAATCACATACTCAGTGAATAAGGGTTTCTTCATGGTATACTTGTTTCAAGCAGAAAGGGGCTTAGTTCTCGGGTTCTAGTCTGAATGTTGCAAAAAACAGATCTGGTAGTGGAAGGGCCGCACATGCTGTTAAAATGGCTAAATAATTTTCTACAATAATGAAAGAGAAAACCTGAATGATTATGATATTATGTAGTTCCCAACATACATTTTCTAGCTTGCCCCCTGGATTGGGATCAGTCTGCCAGAATCTCCATTAATATTGGAAGCCTTTAGCAGGGGCAAGTAAGTACAAGCTTTGATGGTATGACTATGCCAACAAACTCTATGGCCGGTGAGAGATCACAGAATATTCTCAATATATCTGAATTGAAGTAAGCTAAATCTGCTTATAAAGATAGACAAATTGTTCAAAGCTTAGATGGTGATAATGTTGATCAAGGCCCTGTTGTTCCTAGCATACATAAGTTCGGCTTCCACACTATCAAAAGAAGATTGGATATTCCCTAGTAACACGAGAATTCCTCAAGTTTAGTGTATCAAATTCTCCTTTTTATCAAAACTGTTTGGTAATATAATGAGATCACTAAAAAAGGAAATGGATTTGCTTCTTAGACCAATAAGAAAGGTTGGTAGGCAGCGGACGCAGGTGAAGTTTCATGCTCGTTCAGGGGTTAATTCATGCAGTCTTCCCCTTGTTTTAATTAAGAAATAGAGCATTAAGACTCAATTGGTTGCATAGCATAGTGGTCAGCTTATGGCAAGCCGCTGCAGTGTCCCGTGTTCGATTCCCCATATGCAACTATTTTTTTTATGGGTAAACGACTATCCTAATCAGAGGTCGTGCTACATTGGGCTACAGTGAATGCCTTTTCAATTAGGCATTGCCTTCAAGCGGGCCATATTAATTGGGTGGCCATTAGAGTCGTGCTCAGATGAGCTATTGATCCAAGACAGACCCATTCTCCTTCCTTCAATCTGTCTGTAGCAATTGGGCCAAGGTGCTGCTTCACATAATCACAATTGGGCCGCACTATTATCCGACTAACTGGCCAATTTGCTCAATTAACGCAAATTCCTTTACTCACTCTTTTTTAATTTAACTTGGGTCAAGCTCAATCTTTTAATTTTAGAATCAACCCTTCTTCTAATTTTGGGTCAAGCCAATTTTTTTTTAATTTGAAAATCAAATCCAATATTCTTTTATTTTTAAATCAAGCCCAATCTCTTAGTAATTTTAAATCCAATATTTTTTATTTTGAAATCAAATCCAATATTTTTTAATTTTTAAATCAAGCCCAATCTCTTTTTAATTTCAAATCCAATATTTTTTATTTTGAAATCAAATCCAATATTCTTTTATTTTTAAATCAAGCCCAATCTCTTTGAAATTTCAAATCCAATCTTTTCTTATTATTTTGGGAAAATCCAATCCTTTCCAAAGTCAATTCCATTCTTTCAAACTAGGTCAAGTCCAACTCCCTTTTTCTTTTTGTTATTTTAAAATTAAGTCAATTTTTCAAAAAAGATCCTAGATCTCACGCAATGAACTTTGAAGTTGAAAGTGTAGTATATCCTGTCTTCTAATGTTCGGAGAATCATATGAGTCGCAGTACAACCCTCGCCTGCCTTCGGCTCTGTGCATATGTGGGTCCAAGAACACATGCAAAAATCAAATTTCAAAATAGGTTTTAAACAATTCTAAGTCTCACGCGAAGAGTTCTAGATACGAATTGGTAGCATACCCTACTGTTCGGAGCTTAGAAATCATATGGGTCCCAGTACAGCCCTCGTTTGCCTTGGATCCTGTACATATGTGGACTAAGGATGCTCTTTAAAAATATTTCAAACACTCTGTTTTTATTATCACCTTAAAAGGGTCAAGCCCTTAAACAAGAACTACATAGCCTTGAATTTTCCATTGCACCACGGAATACGTAGGAGCAGGATCCGTCAGACTATTTTCATACAAACCTTTATTTATTTTTATTCTATTTAAGGGATCAAATAATATTCAAAAATCACACACTCAGTTCAAGGGTACCGTTCTTCGGAACGGGGGAGTAGGGTGCCTAACACCTTATCTATTTGTAACTGACTCCCGAACCTAGAATTTCTTTCTCAAGTTAGGGTTTTTCCAAATATTTTTCCTTAAATAAAAATTTGGTGGCGGCTCCACTAATCAAATTAAATCTTTTTCAAATATTTAGCGAGTTCATCGTCTCATTGTAATTACGGTTACAACATCCATTTCATACATTATCTAGCAAGAAGGTGAATAAAGAGGGACCAACTGTAAACATCAATTATGTCTAATATGGTATTCCTCAAATTAATGCTCAAATTAACAACAACAACAACAAAAAGGAAAGAAAAACATAAGAAAAAAGAAAAGTAAATTTTTCAAGTTGGTTAGGAAGGTAGGTAGATTAGTTAAAGGTAGGTAAAGTTAGTTAAGAAAAAAAGAGAGGAAAATTAAAAAAATAATAAAAAAAGAAGACGAAAAAAAACCCAAATAAATAAAATCAATTAGGAAATGGATTAAAAAAAAGAAGAAAAAAAGAAAAATAAAATGGAAATAAAAAATGAGAAAATTAGAAAAAAAATAATAAAGGAAAAACCCGCCAAATTTTAAAAACAAGAAAAGGAGAAGGGGGTTGGTTTTGGGTTTTTCTTTCACTCCCAAACTCTGGTTCAAGAGAAAAAGAGAATAATATATAAATTCATAGAAGATAGCAGGGCAGGGGTTTTTTTTCGGGGAGTTTTTTTTAGAGGAGACCGATCCTGAAAATTTCTCTAACTCCCCAAACTTCTCAAGATTCTGCTTCTAAGGGGGACGACTCCAGAAGATTGCAGGGGATCTCCGATTTGATTGTAGATCTAGTTTCATCTTCAAGGAATTTAAGAAGCGTTCTTGGTGCGTGTATGGGAAATTACAACCCAGGTTCGATTCCTTGTTCTTCCTCCTTGATTAAGATTTTGTTGAGTGAGATTATGATGTAATCTTCCTTGTAAATCGAGCAAACTGAAGATGAGAACAAATCTGAAATGTGGTAGTTGTTATCTTTCTTCTTTGCATATAACTGTTTGTATTAACTTAGTTCTAGCCTTTTGTATCCGATTAAGATAGCTTACTCTAGCAAGAACCTAAACTCCAAGGGTTACTGCATGAGGAATGGTTATATATATTACTTTCTCATTCATGATTTAATAGCATGAGTTTCGATACTCAGTTTTGTATACGCTGCCTTATGATTCTCAAGTCCACCATATGTTAATTTCATTATTCGTGCTCTGGTGGTTAACTTCATAACTCGAGCTCTCGCCTTGCAACCGTGATAATAAGTCAAAACTGAATCCAGTGAAAACAGATGAAATATAGCACAGTATGCTTTTGGAAGAAGACAATTTGAGTCGATAACCTCTCAACGTGTCGCATGAAAACTGGATGCATTATTCGTATAAAAAAAAAAGAGGACTCGAAACCAGGTATGTAGTTACTGTTTGACTTAAGGGTGTTTCGAGAATAAACACTACAAGTTTCAATGCATCAATGCAAAGAGGGATGTTATACTCCTGCTGATGTAAGAACTACAAGCCAGGAAACGCTCCTCTGGTTGTTGAGCAGTTTCTGGATGATTGAATGTTCTGGAGAATTTATCAAAGGGTTGATTCTCTCTGCTCTTTGTCGACATGAGGCTCCTGATCTTAAGACATCCCGTATGGGTCATTAACCATCATGATATTCAAGGGATGCCGAGGTATATTCACCTGGAAATGTCGACCAAACCAAGCATTCCCCAATTCAGTCTAAACACTTGATATGAAACTTGAATCGAGGACAGTGAGTATTCTATGAAGCAGAGTCTGTGAAAGCTTATAATACGTTGTCAGTATAACCAGTAAGGCGCAGAGTATCAATCCAAGTCACAATTCTCAATCTAGAAATGCTAAGGAATATAGATATATCTTGTAGTGCAGCTTCAGTAAGTCATTGATCCAATAAACACCTTGTTCATGAGTAAAATATCTATCGACTTGCATACCTCTACTTGTCCAAATTTGGAGGAAAGACCTGCAAACATAAAAGAAGATCCAGTAAAAATCCTAAAAATTGTGCTGAAAGTGAATGTTGCCCATACATTGCAGTTGCCCTCGAAGAAAGGAAGTTGATCTGATTATAGCCGCATTTGGTTTTGGGTAGATAGATGATTGTGAAGGCAGCTATAAAATAGTATGATCAATGAACAATTTGCTGAGTCAGAGTGGTAATGGGCTCCAAATCTATAACCTTTTGGAGTTAGTAATGGACCTGGTAGGCATTCACAAATTTGTTACATGGTACACCCACTCATAGGAGTGATGCTGGTAGCCCTTAAACAAATAGCCCAATATCTGATATATGGACGTGCATGTTGACGGGTAGGCATTTAGAAGATAACAAACTCACATTATATAAGAACCTATGTCGAATTTTGGTCAAAGATATCATTAGGTGCCCCCTCATTAGATTGAAAGCATTCCTCAAAGTTTCTTGAGTAGTACAGAAGCTGTTACAGCTACGTGTTTATTTGACCTGTGTGGGGCAATGGTTGGTGGCTATATGTACTTTTTGAGCTATATATTAACAAGAAAGATGATACCAAGAGTAAATTCCGGGGAATTTGAAGGAACGGAAGAATAGAAATGCAAAGAAGTTGTGACTGTTAGCGACCTAGATCCCATTATTTGAAATTCTACAAGAGGATGTAGACCATCCACTTACTCAGGCTCAAGCACATCAATTCTGTTAGGTGAAGCTGACCCATGCACATGGCAAAGTTGTTGTGACTCCTATCTTCAAGTTGTTATGATAACTAGAAATATGGTTGACCACCGTATCTGTCGCTTTTGTTGTGAAACTTGGAATCAGTCTTTATGTTACCTCCACAGGTCAAACCCTTGGAATGAGGACCAAGAAATACTGAAGACACCATTTCATCGATTTGCTGTACAATATTTTGTGATAGCACCATTACTATTATGTCCACTTGCGATCATTGATCATTTAAAAAGCACCTAACAAAGATCACCCCAGAAGTCAGACCTGCGATTGTTCACTTGTTGATTGACAGGTACGCGAGAACTTAAACAAGACGTTTTCTATTGGAATTCTAGTACCTAGGGTGCACGGGGCTTGTTGATACTCAAATAGTCATTGAAGCTCCCAATTGCATGGAAGTCTTGTGCTTTCAATCGGTGGAAGTGAAGTGAACAAAGGAAAAATCTAAACCAACTTTAAGCTTTACATAAAACAAGAGAAATGCATGCATGGCCTCCCGCTCAAATTCACAATGGAATTCTCATTTCTGTAAATAGTGGGCCAGGACGCATAAAGGAGTAATTGTTTGGCTCGGCAGTGGGTCCCACAAGGAATCTTGGGTCTTCTTAATTAAATTGGCTTCCAGAAACATTTAGCCTAAGCAATGATTGCAAGCCCTAATGTGGGCCATGCCACTTACCACTTGGACCTTGTTTATAATTAGGTCGAGCCTTGCATGCCAAGTCTGATTTTTGGGGCAGCAACTTCGTTATTAAGCCTTGCTGACACTACAAATATAATTCAACATTAAATTGGGTCATTTCTCAAAGATGGGCAACATGATGATGTAGTCTTTGGGGTTGATAGTGACAAGGTAAAATCGAGCCATAAACCAAGCCATGCTAGATTGAGCCACCTTGAATCAAAACGAGCCCAAACCATTATTGCTCATGGATCATGCCAAGTATCACTTGCTGCCATTTTTACTCAAATGGACCACATCGTAGGGTCAAACTAAAATCAAAATTTTCAGATCATACCAATTGTAATTGAACTTTACTGGTTGCTTTCTTAATTAGGCCATGTCAATTAGGCCTAACCCATGCTAAAAAAGAGTGGTTAAATAATTTGGGTCAACCCCAACCTTTTTCTTTAATTTTAAATCATCTCTTTATTTTGGGACAAGTTAATTTTAAATTCATCTTTTGGGTCAAGCCCATTTCCTTTTCCTTTTGAAATTAATCCCTCTTCCCTATGGTCAAGCCCAATCCTTTTATGAAATTAAACCCATTTTTTCTTTTCTTTTTTCTTTTTCTTTTTATTATTTTTTGATTTTACCCTTTTTTTCAATTTGGGTCAAGCCCAATTTCTTTCTTGTGATCCTAGATCTTACGCAATGAACTTCGAAGTTGAAAGTGCAGCATATCCTGTCTTTTAATGTTCGGAGAGTCATATGAGCCGCAGTGCGACCCACGCTTGCCTTCGGCTCTGTGCATATGTGGGTCCAATAACACCTGAAAAATCAAGTTCAAAATATGTCTTTAAACAATCTTGGATCTCACACAATGATCTCTAAGTGCAAACTGGTAGCATACCCTACTGTTCGACATTTAGAAAGTCATATAAGCCACAGTACGACCCTCGTTTGCCTTCGGCTCTATGCATATTTGGGTCCAGTAAAACCTGTAAAAAATCAAATTTTAAAATATGTTCCAAATAATCCATACTCTCACGCGATGAGTTTTAGATACGAACTGGTAGCATACCCTACTGTTCGAAGTTTAGAAATCATATGGGTCCTAGTGCAGCCATCGTTTGTCTTGGATCCAGTGCATATGTGGACTAGGGATCTTCTTCAAAATATCCAAAATACTTTGTTCTATTTCAATCATTTTTAAAGGTCAAGCCTTAAACCAGAACTATATAGCCTTGAATTTTCCACTGCACCAGGGAATACGTAAGAGTAGGATCAAGTCCTATCAGGTTATTTTCCACCAACTTATTTATTTTTATTCTAATTAAAGGAATCAAACTGTTTTTAAATAAATCACACTCAATTTAAGGGTACCGTTCTTTGGAACGGGCGAGTAGGATGTCTAACATCTTTCCTATTGCTAACCGACTCCCGAACCTAGAATTTCTTCCTCAAGTTAAGGTATTCCAAATATTTTCCCTTAAAATAAAATTTAGTGGCGGCTCCACTTATTATTTAAAATTATTTTCAAAATTTAAGTGAGTTCGTCATCTCTTCGTAATTACGGTTACGACAATAGAAAAATACATTTGATTAGCATGTAATTTTTTGTATTATGATTAGCAATTACACGTCAAAAACATTGAGTATCAACATTATGCTTCTCATTTTATCAATTTTGATCTCTTTATTAATTAACTTCCACTTTGAAGAAATCATTGATTACTTTGTAACTTCAATATTGAAAATAAAGATTATAATTATTGTTGATGTTTTAATCGGTCATTCAATTACATAAATATAATTTAGAAGTCATATATAGAAAGAGATCTCACATCCACTTGATATGAACATTTGTTAACAATAAATTTTTGTTTATATTTAATATAAAAAATTATGTTAATGTAATATAATTTTAAACGTTTTTAGACAATAATTATATATAAAATTTTATTTTTAATAAATAATAACAAATATAGAAATTAATAATAATATAAAATTATTTAATTTATCAATTTTTAGATATAATTATAACTGTATTAACATAAAAAAATTCAAATATAAAAAATTATTAATTTTACAATATATATATATATATATAATTTTTAGTATAATATAAAGTAGTAATAACTAATTAGATATGATATTTATTTATAATTATTATTATGATTTTAAATTATCTTAATCAAAATTTTAACTTAATAAAATATATATTTGTGATTCATTCTTTATTTTTATTATTATTTAATT
Organism: Canavalia gladiata; assembly: GCA_037954105.1. Lineage (NCBI taxonomy): Eukaryota > Viridiplantae > Streptophyta > Magnoliopsida > Fabales > Fabaceae > Canavalia > Canavalia gladiata. Next base: position 67,744,902 of record CM075658.1, read on the forward strand.
ATGTTTTAAATATAAATATATATATATATGTCATTATTTATTTGTAATCAATATTTTAATAATATTTTTAAATGTTTGTATGAGATTTTTATTTTTAAATATCTTTAAAAATTAATTGCATAGAAATTTTAATTTTTAACAAATAATAATTAATCCAAAAAATTTTGCTTTGGTATATTTTTTTATTCATTGAGCAACAAATATATGCCAATTTAAGAGTAATTTTAGATCATTAACTTTAAAAAAATTAAAGATGTTTTTATTCTTCATGGTATATGTGCAAAATTTTAGAATAATACAACTTAAATGTAAAAAATAGTAACAGTTGAATATCAAGATTATTATTCTCATTCTATTCTTCACAATATTTTATTCTCTCTTTTAATCAATTTCCACTATGAAAACATCATAAAAAATTATTAATAATTAATGATTTGAAGACCAGAGAAAGAATTTTGATACGTTATAATTACTATCATTTCATTGCATGCCGATCATTCTAAATAAAAAAAATAAAAAAACAATTAATTATTTTGTAATTTTCATATTGAAATTAGAGATTACAATTAATGCTAATGATTTATTTGTCTATTTAATAACCTAAATGTAATTTAAGAATAATAAATAAAAATACATCCTCCATCTACTTTTACTTTGTAGAATTTTGTTAACAAATTTTTGTTAATATTTAATGTCATAAATTATGTTAATATAACTTAATTCATTATTATTATAATTTTATACATCCTTAAAAATAATCATAGAATCTTATTCTAAATAAATAATAACAATTCTAAAATTGAATAGTAATATAAAATTATTTCATTTAGAATTTTTTAGATATAATTATAATCTTATTAACATAAAAAAATCAAATATTAAAAAAATTAAATTTACAATATAAATATCATTTTCACTATAATTTAAAGTGTCAATAATTAATCAGATTATATTATTTTTATTTATTATTTATATAATTTTTATTTATACCAATCAAACCTTTAAATTTATAAAATATTATGTAGTTATAATATATATATATATATATTATGTTATTTATGCTTAATTTTATCATTATTTAATTATAATTTGTACATATAAATATATATGTCATTATTTATTTGTAACCAATATTTTGATAATATTTTAAACATTTGTACAAGATTTTATTTTCAAATATTTTTAAAAATAATTACATGTAGATTTTTATTTTGAATAAAAAATAACTTTTCCTAAAATATTTTTATTAGATATAGTAGTAGTTTGCAAATAACACATGTTTTCAATTTTAAGAGTAATCTTGAATCATTAACTTTGAAAATAAAATATATTTTTATTTTTCATAATATACTTGCAAAGTATTTAAAAATCTAACTCAAATATATATATTGTAAAATTTCAGTATCAATATTATTATTCTAATTTTGTTCTTTTCAATATTTTATTTTTTCTTAATTAATTTCTACTTTTAAAACATTAAGAAGGATATTACTATTAATTAATAATTTGAAAATATTGAAAAATAATTTTGATAAACTATTATTACTATAATTTTATTTTCATGCTTGCCCTTCAAAATAAAAATAAAAAATTTAATTAATTTATAATTTTTATATTGACTTTAGCTGTTACAATTTAATTTAGGAGTAATCAGTGGAAAGAAAACAACTTATGTTATGAATTTTTTTAATAATAATTTTTTTATATTTAATATCACAAATCATATTAATATAAATTTTTTATTATTATAATTTTAAAAAATAATGATATGTGGGTTTTTATTGTAAATTAATAATAATATAAATATTATTTATTAAAAAACTTTCAGTTATAATTGCAATTGTATTATCATAAAAAAAACTTTAAATTTGAAATAAAAATTTATTTTTATAATATATATATTTATTATTTTCTTTATAACATAAAGTATAAATAATTAAACAGATTGTATGAAATTTATTTATTTATTTATTATTATTATTTTCATCTATATTAACAAAATGTTGAAATTAATTTAATGTTATGTATTTAATAATATATATTTATGATTCATGCATTATTTTTATCATTATTTAATTATAATTATTTTAAATGTAAATATATTTATTATTATTTATTTGTGACTAATACTAGAATAATATTTGTAAATGGTTGTAAGGAATTTTTATTTTTAACTATTTTGAGAAAATAATTGGGTAAAATTTTTATCTTGAATAAATAATAATTAATTCAAAAAAACTTTGTCATGTAAAGTAGAAGTGTCTTGCTTACAATTTTTCTTTTGAAATGCTTCTATATGTTGTTTCATTTGTTGAGTAACAAATATTTGCAATTTTATGAGTAATTTTGGATCATTGATTTTTGAAAATAAAAAATATTTTTATTTTTATAATATATCTAGAACGTATTAGAAAATCCAACTTAAATATGTACATTGTAAAAATTGAGTATCAAAATTATTATTCTTATTTTGTTTTTCCCAATATTTCATTTTCTCTTAAATAATTTCTACTTTAAAGATATCAAGAAGAAAATTACTAATAAGTAATGATTTGAAGGCACCAAGAAAGAATTTTGATAGACTACAATTACAATCATTTTATTTGCACGCTTATGTTCAAAATGAAAAAAAAAAGGAATTAGGTTATAATTTTTGTATTAAATTTAGCAATTATAATTGATTTTAGGAATCATTAGTGGAAAGAGAACGTCTTATATTATGAAACCGAGAAATAATTTCAATAGATTACGATTAAAAATTATGATAGTAAATGAGAAAGATAGGCGGAAAAGAATAAATACCTACGAAGATGATAATATAGTTAAAGTTTATATAGAAATACGAAATGTCTCATCATTGACAAATAAAAAATTGTAAATGAAAAATTCAAAATAGAAATAAAAATAAAAATAAAAACATTCTTCATCCAAAAGAGAAAAATAAAATAAAATAATAGAAAAAATAGAAGATAATATACATGTTATATACAATACCATTATTAAAATAAAAAAAATCACAACACAATATCTTCATAAAAAAAATAGAACAACAGAAAAGTTTCATCATCCAACATAAAGAAACAAATAATAATATAGAATCACGAACCACGGTTGAAAAGAAAAAAAAATGCAAACCTTTGATGTCAAGAAGTTGGAAAAAAACAATGAAGAGGAATACCTATAAAGATAATAATAGAAGTTGAAGTTTAGATAAAATAAACATGAAAAAAAAATTCTTCATCCAATAAAAAAGTAAAATAAAAAAAAATCAATATTTTAAAGTATAGATAAAAAATATTAACCTTTAATATTGTATAAAAAAATAATAAAAAATATCAAATATGAATGAAAAATATCAAAATATAAATATTTTATATGAAAAAATATCTATAAAAAATAAGATATTTTATGCGAAGAGATTTGAGTTGCCGTGGATAGTTAGTACATAGGAAGATGGAAGATAATGCTGTTAGATATATTCAAAACTTTCCAACCTATTTACAACTTTCAATTATCAAAATACTCTCAACATATTATAAATCACACTGCCATCAATAAATAAGACACAATGAATGTACATTTAAGCAGGATAAATTTTGATTTAAACAATGCAATTTTATATAATAAAGAATAATAATAATAATATTATTATTTTTGTTCTTTATTTTAAAATTTTTAATTATTTATTAATTTTTTATATAACTTTTATAGATTCATAATAAAATAAATAATATGATAAATATATAAAAATATTTAATTTAGAGTAATGTAATATAGTATTATAATATAATTTTATATTAAATAAATATTTATAATATAATATTATATATAAATTATTTTATATAAAAATATAATAAAAATAAAAATTATTTATCTTATATATTAATTATAAAATTATATAAAACATAAAATTATATAATTATATAATATTTTTTATATTATAATCATCTTAACTTTAATAATCACTATCATTACGATAATAATAATTATTATTATTATCATTATATTAATAATGATAATAATAGTATATTTTTTATTTTTATTATTTTAAAAAATTTAATTTTTTTTATTTTTTATTGATTTATTTATTTTTATATATTATAATAAAATAAATAATATTATTTAATATATAATTAAATTAAATTTATAATATTATAATATAATTTTATATTATATAATTATTTATAATATAATATTAAATATCTATATATTATTTTATATATAATAAATATTAAATATTATAAAAATTCATACAATTATATAATATTTTATATTATAAATATTATTCTACAATCATTAACTTTGTAATTATTACTGTTATCACGTAGAAATAATAATAATTAATAATAATAATAATATTTATTATTTTTTAAAATTTTAATTTTTTATTATATTGATATAATTTTATTTTTAAATTTTTAAATTAATATTTTTTATTTATCTATTTTTTATATATATTGAAATAATAAAATAAAGTAACTTATTTAATTTTATAATAATTTTTAAAAACTAAAAATTACGATATAATAAAAATTGAATTGAATTTTTAAAAAATTTAAAATAACTTCAAATGAAATTTTAAATGTTTAGTAAAATTAATTATTAAATTAATTAATAAATAAGTACATAATTAATAAAAAAAGTCATAATTTGATATGTGATATATTTTCAAATAAAATTGTTAAAATTTAATTAAACAAAGTTCATTTATTTAAGAGTAAAAATATTTATTTTTTAATTTTTATATAAATAAATTTTACATAAATTTTTAAAATAATTATTTTTATAATTTTAACTTTTATAAAAAAATTAATATTTTATTTTAAAAATAAAAAAAATAAAATAAAATGTATTTAAATAATAATTTAAAATGTAATATATTGTGAAAATATTAAAAGATAATATTTTAAAAAATTAAAAATATTATTAAAAATAATAAGATAACATTAAAATTATAAAAATAAATAGATAATTAAAATATTCAATTATGAAAATATAATAAAGATAAATATAAAAAATTAACTAAAACTTTTTAAAAAATAAATTGCTTAGAATATTTTTTAAAAATTGTTAGTAACTACTCCAAATATATTAATATTAATAAAAAAAGGTTACAATAAAGCTGAAAATATTTTAATAAAATTTTTGGTCCATTACATATTAAAAAAATATTTTATATCTGATATTTTATATAATTAAAAACATTTAATTCGAGGTATTAAATGTTCTTTAATAACACTTATTGTTAGGATTCTAGAAAAGGTTGGAAAGCCCTAACAAATATCTTTAAAATATTTGTGAAAAATATAACAAATAGGAAATGTCTATTATATTAAAATATATAAATTAATTAATTCTTTTTTGGGTAATTAAAAATTATTTAATAATATAAATTTTATAAATTCCTCTTAGAAAATTAATTAAATAAAAAAGTAAAATATATTTTTAAAATTATTATTTTTCAGATAAAATTTACTAAATATATAAATATTATTTCTCATGTATTTTTAAAATACTGATCAATGGAAAATTTAATAAAATTATCAAATATTACTTAATTTAATTTGAACATACTTAGTAAGCAGTGACCAACCGAAAAATTGTCTTCTAATAGAAAAATATAGAAAAGATAATTATTTTCCTTTTAGAATCTGTTTGTATAGTGTAATCCGGGTTTGTAGAAATCAGACATAAATAAATTTCATTATATAAACCTCTTACTGCATGCACAATAAATATAGGTTGTAAATTTTTTCGTAACATGGTTTTCTTAAAAAAAAGTCGTTTACCGGAATGAAATATAAAAGAGAAAGGAAAAACTTAGAAGAGAAAAAAATAGAAGATAAAAATTGATGTGAAAATAAAAAAAATTATTTAAATAAAAAATAAAAAAGTAAAAAAATATTAATAATATAATTTTTTAAAAAATAAGTTTTTAATTCAAAAAAAAAATAATTTTGTTATTATATTTTTATTGATATAATATTTATTTTTTAATTTTAAAAAAATTATTTAATAATTTTAAAAAATCAATCCCTCCTTATTTTCTTTTTTTTAAGGATGAAATAATTTATACAAATTTTATGAAATTTAATTTTTTTTATATAAAATAAATATAAACAAACAAAGATAAAAAAATAAAACTCATACATTCTGAAAATAATTTTTTTTCCCGTTAAACTTCTTACTAAATAAAACATAACAAAGTTTAAGAATCGATTTTCCTCACAGCAGAAAATTATTTAGTTTGGATTAGTCTAAGGTGAAAACAAACTATCCTTTACTAATAGATTGAATTTGAAAAAAAAGAAAAAATTGATGATGCAAATGCAATTGATAATAAATCAATAAAATAAATAAATAGATGAAGACAGACAACTACAGCTTGAGCTTGCCTGTCACTGTTTTGTAACTGTTTTGAGTTGTGCGGTAAATCACTCCCTACCTTTCTCTCTTTCTCTCTTTCTACCGCTTACCTTTGCCTCATTCAGAAGAATCTTCAATCTTCATCTTTCCTTTCTCGTTTCTCAATCCTTATCTACCCTCCCTCGGGCCCCACCTCTTCTCACATCCAACGGTTCAGATCTTCTCGCTGGATTGTGCCTAGGGTTTACCCAAACCCGCCACCATCTCTCACCCCTATATCTCTCTCTCACTCCTCCTTTCATACTCCTTTTCTCAGCGGTATCTGCTGCTCTCTCTCTCTTACTCTGTTCCCCTCACCTATTTCAATTCCCTTTTTTCCTTCACGCGCCGCCGTGATTACCACCGGCGGCCACCCTTATCCTACTCGTATCTACCACCACTTCTCTATTCCCTTCCCTCTCCTCGCTTTCTCTTTCATAAAAAAAAAATTAAAATTAAAATTTTCTCCGAAACCTGTGTTATCGTTCCTGCGTCTACCGTTCGCTGAGTCTAGCTAGCTTTTCTGTTCTTCCTAGGGTATAATTGTTCCGAATAACAAGAGGAGGGGGAAGAGAAAAAAAAGAAAAAAAAAAGCAAAAAAGGGGAAATTAGGATTTTTTTGGAAAAAAAGTTAGAAGTTATTGTTGGTGTAGTTGTTGTTGCTGTTGGTTGAGATGGCTCAGGTTCAGGTTCAGCCTCAGAATGCGATGCCGGGTTCCAACGGCGGTGCTGCAGCTGCAGCTGCTGCTGCTGCTGCTGCAGGTGTTGGTGGGAACCAGTTCGTGACGACGTCGCTTTACGTTGGAGATCTCGACCCGAACGTTACGGACTCGCAGCTCTATGACCTGTTCAACCAATTGGGTCAGGTCGTGTCCGTTAGGGTTTGCAGGGACTTGACCACCCGGAGATCGCTCGGTTACGGTTATGTTAACTATAGCAACCCGCAAGATGGTTAGTTTCTTTTTTTTTTATCCCTTTGTATTTGTGCTTCGTTCCCCTTTTGCACAGTGTATTTATTGGAACGTTTAAGTTTTTAACTTTATCTGTTCCATTTGATAAAAAACCTGTCCTGGTTATCCGATATTGAAATTGGTTTGCCGAAAGGCTAATCTTATTTCTGAATGAATGAATTGGTTTTAGTGCTTTGTTCTTGAGTGCATTTTGTACGCTAATTTCGTACCTAAATTGTGGTTTAACAAATAAATGTATTCGTGTCCATTCCCTGGGAAGAGATTCGTTCTAGCTATTGGTTCTTTGTGTACTGCTTTGGTATGGTGAAAGCTAGAGAATAGAGACGAAACTGAAAACCATGAAAGCAACAGAGGAATTTATTGGCCTAAATGCTGGTAACGCTTGTACCTTTAATTTCTTTTAATGCAAGAGCCGCACATCAAGCAAGTCTGTTACTTTTTATTATTTTTTATATTGTTTGTAATTTTTTGTAATAAGATTTATTGCTTCATAAATCTTGATCATGTCTGTTGCTAACAGATATGCATACTGGAAGTTGCACTGCTATCTGCTCATGAAATTTTATTTACAAAAGTAAAATACAGAACCTTCCCTGCATGCTCTTCTCCATTAGAAATGAAACTTCTCATGCTGTCACAAGCTAATTTGTGTGTGGCAAATTGTTACCTTTTAAGTTATCGAAAGGGAGAGGAGAGGGTACATTGTTTTTCTGTAATCTACATGTCTTCCAAAAGACATTTACACAACTGGACAAATGTAATATATCCTTGGGATTTTTCATGTGTTAAAGGATACTTAGTGGGAAGCATGAGCTGTAGTAGCTAATGTAATAGTTGCAGTATAAATCCTGTCATTTTATAACTCTTATGAATTATCTAAGCTGCCTTTGAGATTGCCAACATCTTCAGTTGGTGACTGTTGAGCAAATATCAGAATTTAAAAATTAAGTTCATTGTATCACTTCAAATCTAGTCTTGTAAATCCTACTTACCAGGAGAGGGCCTGGATGTTTTAGTGTGTCTGACCTACAGTAAGCATACATGCTTTCTAGCAACCTAATTCATAATTGATAGGATTTTTATAGAAAACTAGAATAGTTTCTGGTTATTGTAAAATTCTTTAATCTTAATGGATTTATTAAGAGATGGATTTTAAATTTCTCTACTATTTGGCTTTTGATACTAAAAACATAACATATTTTATTGCTTGTTCTCTCTTTCTTGGTTGAGCTTTGCCTTTTGATTCATGGTTTGGATTAATAGTCTTTTTAATTTACTAAATCCTTTGGATTTATCCCATACATTTGGCAATCTGTGTCTGGATTAGTAGTCTTCTTCTGGTTGTTAGTTAGAGCTCAAAACTACATCGTAATTAGGTATCCTATTGATAGGGTAATAGTCATTTCATATTATATAATGTCATTAGATATTGGTGTTTTGATCATTGTGTTCATTGACAATAAGACAGGTTTATCACTGTTTTAATACACTAGATGAATGATTTAAATATTCTCAGAGATGATTTATGTTCTTAATTTCTTATTATTGGCTGAATGAACAGGACCGTTCTACATGGGTGGGCATTTTTTTACAATTTAACATCTTATCATGGAAATTCATATATGATGTGATTCTTCAATTATCTTGTTAGCTTTTGTACCCATAGACTTGACCTTCTTTTACAGGTCCTCTTAGTTTTCTATGCTTGAGTAACACTTTCTATTATGTTGTTGATGTTGTGATAACCATAAGTTTTTTTATATGTTTGCATAGTTTCTTGCTTTTTCTGACATTTCTGCTTGTTTACAGCTGCCAGAGCATTGGATGTTCTGAACTTCACTCCTCTCAATAACAAGCCCATCCGTATTATGTATTCACATCGTGATCCCAGTATCCGTAAAAGTGGGGCAGGAAATATATTTATTAAGGTATAAATGTTGTGGTTCTTCATGATTGTCTGGTGATGGTAGGATTTCTGCTAAGCTTCTGTATCGCATGTCCTGGTTGGTCCTGACTTTTCCATTTTGTTCTCTTTTGAATTTGTGGATTATTACAGAATTTGGATAGGGCAATTGACCACAAGGCATTACATGATACTTTTTCTACATTTGGGAATATCCTTTCTTGCAAGGTTGCTACAGATTCATCTGGGCAATCAAAAGGCTATGGCTTTGTACAATTTGATAATGAGGAATCTGCTCAAAAAGCCATAGAGAAACTGAATGGCATGCTGTTGAATGATAAACAAGTGTATGTGGGACCCTTCCTTCGCAAGCAAGAGAGAGAAAGTGCTCTTGACAAGGCAAAATTCAACAATGTTTTTGTAAAGAATCTATCAGAATCAACTTCTGATGAGGAATTGAAGAATATTTTTGGCGAATTTGGAACTATTACCAGTGCTGTGGTGATGAGGGATGGTGATGGGAAATCAAAGTGTTTTGGATTTGTGAATTTTGAGAATGCTGATGATGCTGCTAAAGCTGTTGAGGCTCTTAATGGCAAAAAATTTGATGATAAGGAATGGTATGTTGGAAAAGCTCAAAAGAAATCTGAAAGGGAGCATGAATTGAAACTTCGGTTTGAGCAGAGCATGAAAGAAGCTGCTGATAAATATCAAGGGGCAAACTTGTATGTCAAAAATTTAGATGATAGCATTGGTGATGATAAACTTAAGGAGCTGTTCTCCTCTTTTGGTACCATTACCTCTTGCAAGGTATGTAGGATAATTGGCCTGATACTAAATGTTTGTTTGCTACATAGTGTCTATATATTATTTGCTTTTCACTTTAAAGGTTATGAGAGACCCCAATGGCATAAGTCGTGGATCGGGATTTGTTGCATTCTCAACTCCTGAGGAGGCATCTAGAGCAGTAAGTCATAGGGCATTTTCTATGTGAAAATAATAGATGGCCTTTATAGTTCCAGAATGAATTTTTTTTCTTTTTGGTAGCTCTTGGAGATGAATGGCAAAATGGTGGTAAGCAAACCTCTGTATGTGACTCTAGCCCAACGGAAAGAAGATAGAAGAGCTAGACTGCAGGTATGTTTTATTTTAATTGCTCAGCTCTTTTTAACTTCTCTTATTACCAATGCAGGGTTAAAACTGTGCAGTCTTCTGACTTCTCATCTGTTGCACTCACAAGCAATTTTCTGTCCTTTCTTTCAGTTATCTTAAAATGTGATGTGATGATTGTAATTGGAGCTGAATATAGATTGCTTGTTAAAATAATAGTTTAGTTGTTTTTGGCATCAATTGTATTTCCTTAATAGAATTGTGGTAGTCTTTCGTAATATAAGATCAATAACTTCGGCTATGTTGATGTTTTGTCTTGCAAACTGTTGTAAATGCAATTAAAATTAGTTGTGTTGTATTTGGCCATTGAATCATGGTGACTGTAAAGATCTTTTATATGTTGGAGCCATTTATTTATGCAGGCTCAGTTTGCTCAAATGCGCCCTGTTGCAATGCCACCATCTGTTGCTCCGCGTGTGCCAATGTATCCCCCGGGTGGTCCAGGTATTGGTCAACAGATATTTTATGGTCAAGGCCCTCCTGCTATCATTCCTTCCCAGGTAAGGTCTTTTACTCTGTTTAATTAGTACAATCTTGAAAGGAACTTGACGTTATTCCTCCGATTTTGTTCCATGGAATTAATTCATTATGATTCTCCTGTCTGACCTTGAAAATTTGTCAGCCTGGATTTGGGTATCAACAACAACTTGTGCCTGGGATGAGGCCAGGTGCGGCTCATGTGCCAAATTTCTTTATGCCAATGGTTAATCAGGGACAACAGGGACAGCGTCCTGGTGGAAGGCGTGCAGGTGCAGTCCAGCAGTCCCAGCAGCCTGTTCCACTTATGCCACAGCAGGTTCTTGCAATTTTTGCAATCTTGTTTTTGAGGATTGTTTATTTTGTTTAGAACACTGAACTGATAATTTGGGATTGACAGATGCTTCCTAGGGGGCGTGTCTATCGGTATCCTCCTGGTAGGGGTATGCCTGAAGTTCCTATGCCTGGGGTTGCCGGAGGTATGTTTTCTGTTCCATATGATGTGGGTGGGATGCCGCTGCGTGATGCGTCACTCTCCCAGCAAATTCCTATCGGGGCTTTGGCTTCAGCTCTGGCCAATGCTTCTCCTGAGCAGCAGAGAACGGTAGGCTTTTAACTTCCGCCACTGTTTACTATGCTAAATCATTATTATAAAGTTTGGATGAGCCCCAGCAGCATTTGCTGCTTTTGGTTTTTGTAACTAACTATTCTTTGTTGGCTGTATATGTGCAGATGCTGGGTGAGAATCTTTACCCCCTTGTGGAACAGTTGGAGCCTGATAATGCTGCCAAAGTGACTGGCATGCTTCTGGAGATGGACCAGACCGAAGTTCTGCACTTGCTTGAGTCACCAGAGGCCCTGAAAGCAAAGGTGGCTGAGGCTATGGATGTCCTCAGAAATGTTGCTCAGCAGCAGCAGGCTGGCGGTGCTGCTGATCAGTTGGCTTCCTTGTCACTTAATGACAACCTTGTTTCTTAAGATTTTTATCTTGGGGTTTTCTTAGTGATATGATGGATTGTTATTTTCGGCACTGGCTTTGATCCAGTTTTCAGGTTGAGTTTGTTTCGATAGATTAGATACTTTTGGTTTGTTATGGACGACCTTCCTTCGGTTGAAGGACCCGCTTCAACGCTGATTTTAATTATGATGCCTTGCATTTGGTACATGGAATCATTTGTTGGTTTGTGTGGGAGCAACGAATTAATTTGCATCAATGATACGTTTGAAATTAAGAGTTTAGCGGATTTGAATCCTCTGCCCTACGTCCCAGTTCCCATCCAGTTCATGATAGATATATGCGTTTCCCTGATAGACCTGTGTAGTTTAAAGCAATAAGAAAAAAAAAAAACGGAAACGTATTTGTGGGGGCAAACAGAACAGGTGTAAGTTTCTCTAATCCGATACAACTTTCGATAATAAGATGACCCTTTAGAGTACTTTTACAAGGATAATGAAAACTTGCTATTCCGTTTCACGAGTGTTACTGAGTACCAGAGAGGTGTACGGGTTCAGTTTTCTGATCAGGATACAGAGAAGTGCAGCTTTGAAAAAGTTTTCGCTATAATTGATGTTCATTTTAAATGTGAAAGAGTTTTGATTTAGATGATAATTCGAGCAAGTATAATTCGTGAAGACGTTGGTTCGGGTTATATAGTTATTGGTTGGCCAATGTTAAGGCTAATAAAGTTCTTGGTTGGCCAATGTTAAGGCTAATAAATTTTATCTTCCAATTATAGGCCTATGTTACGTTTTTTTAGAGAAAGGATAATTAGTCTCATTTATTTTTGATAAAATTCTTGTTAATTCCTTACTTGATTTTGATATTGTAAATTGGTTTCTTAGTTTTAACATATTTTTTCATTAATTTCTTGTTGATCAGCCTTGTAAATTAGTTTTTTTGTCAGTTTTTGTTAAATGTTGACTTAGTATGTTAAGTGTTACATATATGGACTATAAAATGATGTTTTGATTCCTTCCTATTAAATTTGTTGTCACGATTTTTTATTTATTTTAGAATTTTTATTAAATTTGTTGTCACAATTCTTTACTTTTTTTAAAATTTCTGTTATAATTTTTATTTTTACAAATTAATTTATCTATAATTTAAACTTAGTTTATAGGTATTTTACATAACTTTTTTATAATAATAATAATTGTTTATTATTATTTTAATAATGAGTATTAAGATATAGTAAATAATAAATTAAGATATAGTAAATATGTTATATTTTTAAGAAAATATATTAAAATTTAATTAAATAAAATTTATTTTTTAAAATAAAAATATTAATTTTTAATTTATAGATAAATAATTCTTTTTAAAATAATATTTTATAATTTAAAATTTTTATCAAACGGTTTAATATTTTTAATAAAATAAAATAAATAATATATATTAAAAAATAATTTAAAATATAGTATTTTATAATAATATAAAATAAATCTATTAAAATTAATAATATTATTATGAAAAATTAAATAATATTAAATTTATAAAAATAAATAAATAAATAAAAATTAAATTATAAAAATATATTAAAAATAAAAGATAAACAAAATATTTTAGCTATTAGCTAAAAATATAGAAACTATTCAAAGTAACTTTTTAAAAAAAGTTAGTGATTAGTAGCTACTAAAATAAGTTATTTTAATAATATAATTAAATTTTTTAACAAATTTTTTTAAATGCTAATTTAAATTTTCAGCTAACTTAAAATATCTTACCAAACGTACTTATGATGATTTACGTTAATTTAATTTTTATAATATATATATATATAATTAAATTTAATTAGTTTTTAATATTAAAATATTCATCTTATAAATTTTTATAGTTTTTCACTTTTTATACCTATATATTTCATTATTTTAATAATAAATTTTATTATTTTATCAAATAAATAATAAAATTAAATAAAAATTAGTTAAATTAATTGTATATAATCTATTTTTTTTATACGAGGTAGAAAAATATGACGTTCAAATGCAGAATCTTCATATAAAATTTTCAATTTTTTATCATTAGATTACTCCTTATGGTTAATTATTTTAATATAAAAGTAAGTTAATAATTAATTAATAAAATTATATGAAAAATTAAATAAAATGCACTAATTTTAATTTTATGTATTTTAATAAGATATATATAATTAATTTGGCTACTTTGTATCTAATTTTATTATTTATTTGATAAAATATTAATGGGATAAAAATTAAAAAACTATTAAATATATTAAATTTAATTTTTAATATTAGAAAGATTAAAATTAATTAAACCTAATTAAGTATATATATACATACATATATTTATATTTTATGTTATCTAATTTTAAATATATGTTCATTTTTATTTATAAAATTATTAAAAAGATGTAGAAATAAAATAATCAACATTTTTTATTTTTCATCTATTTTTATTAATTAATTGTTAACTTAACTTAATTTTAAAATTAATTAAATTTAATTAAATATATTATATACATAAGATTTAATAATAAAAATTATTTAAAAAATCTAAATATGTTATACAATAAATTTACTTTAATGTTATAGAAAAACAGAAAACTAAAAAATTAGATGAAATAGTTAATATTTATATTATAAATAAAAATAGTAAATAATAATATCATTATAAAAAAAATTATCAAATATACTTATAAAGTGAATTGAAATTATAGATAAACTAATTTATAAAAATAAAAATTGTTACATATAAATTAATTTACATTATTTTAAGCAAACAAAAGACTTTAACAACAGATATATTAGAAACGGATGAAAACGATAATATTTGACTTACATAAATAAAGAGACTAATTTAAAAAAGAAATTACAAAATATTAATTTACTATATTATAAATAAATGAAGAATTAATTAATTAATTAATTTTTTGATAATAAAAAAATAAAACTGGAATTCAGTATTTATAGAAACTAGTTTCCAATCCGGTGGACTACATGATAGGTAGGAATTCCCTAGTCGTACCAACCAGCTTGTTTCTCAAGGCTAAAATGCAGCTCGACCGAAAAACAAAATAGTAAAAACCTAAAAGGCAGTAATATATGGGTTTCCCTTGATATTAGTAAGTGGTTGATATTTAGTCATGTGCCTACTCAAAATATAAATTGAAAAGGAATTTAATTTTAAGTGGATACATAAATATTAATCCTTAATTGTTGTTTGAATATTTAATACATTAAAGAATTTTTTTAATCAAGATCTTATCTTATTTTAAATTTATAAAATCTATAAATATTTTTAAAAGTTTATATTTTAAAAAAATTAATAAAAAAATTTAAAATTTATTTATATAAATGTTGATTAATTTTTTAAAATAATTTAATATATATATATATATTAATATTATATAAATAAAATATATTAAAAATAAATATAATAAATATAAATATATAATATATAAAGATAAATAGATTTCTGAATAGATTAGATAAATTTTTTAAACTTAAACCTAAATTATTTATCTAAATATATTTTTTAATAATTTTAAACCTATCTATTTATTAAACAAATTAAAATTAATTTTGCTAGCTTTTTATCTTTGACACGTTTTAAAAATTAGTTTTTTTTTCATGTAATGTATAGGATAAAAATTTTATTTTATAATGTCACTTAACTATATTTAACTAATTTTTCTTATAATTTAAAATCAAATAAAATATGATTTAAATTTGAAGTTATAATAACAAATATGATGACATTGACTTAAAGTAAAACAATATCAAAATCTGAATTCCTTCAATAATGAAATTTGTAAAGTCGAACAAGATTTTATCTGAATTTGGAGAAATATTTATTACAAATTAAAATAAAACATTATTTAATTTAAATTTAAAGATAATAACATACTTATAAATAAATTTAAAAGATCAATTAAAGAGATAATAGATAAAATTAGGAAGAGAGAAAACTGACTTTGATAATCTTTATGCTTTGGAAAGATTAGTATTCAACAGGAGGATAATCTTGATACATGCCGAAAAAACAAGTAAAGTTATAAAATAATATATGTAAATTTAAATTTGAGATATATAGATATTAAAAGATAATCTATTTAAAGTAAAAATTTAATTTGAACATAGATAAGAAAATAATTGGTTTTGATTCAAAAGAAATATAAAGATGACCTTAACCATTTAAATTTAAATTGTGAAAAAATTATTATATTAAAATAATAATTTAAGAAACAATGAAAAATTTTACTCCCAGACTGTGTAAAAGTTACATTTCATAAAAAGAAAAAATTAAAGAGAATAAAGTAATAACTTAAAATGAAAAATTCTTGGTACATCCCACTCCCCAAAGTAAGAACTTAATTTATAATATAGTAGTAGATAAAAAATTCCAAAAGAAATTTTTAATTTATGAATATTGCTTCTAGTTTTTCGCTTTTAATTTTAGTGGGATCAACAAAAATGGTTGAACTTAATGATTTTCTTAAATTAGTTGACTAAACTTATTTGATTAAGCCATTAAAATTAACTTAATAATAAAAAATTTGAATAGTTTATATAATATTTTAGATTCAAGTTATTTGCTGCTTTTATTTTATTATATATATATATATATATATATATATATATATATATATATATCCCTGTTTAATTGGGAGTTGGTCCCGTTAACTTGTTTGCTTCTTTTTTTGTTGTTTAATTATCGATATTATAAATTTTAAGTTTCATTTGATAAGTTTAAAATGCTTCGAACTCGGTCATTTTAGCATTGAGATGCTTATTTAGATACTTTTTACGTATCGATTTTATGCAAGGATATATTTGTTTTAGTTGTGTTTTAAGGTGCATAAGGAAATGTTCTATGCTTGGGTACATACCATGATTATAATCATAGACATAATTTAAATAATGAATGAATGTAATTGCAGCCGTACACTTGCGGGGTTGTTTATAAACCATTCACGCAAAGTTCCAAGCAATTGAACAAATTAAGATCAAGCCGTAATCTGTCTTGAGTTTGAAGATTATACGGATTCAACATCCAGCAACCCAACCACATATTTTACCAGTTAAGTCAATCAAAGCACAAATTTACCTGCCCTAGATCTAAACAACTGGGTCAAGCCTAATTTACATAAACACATCAACACAACCGATGCAGAAGTGTCGTCAACTAAAGTGCTTAAGCCACATTTTAGCAGAAGCCAAACATACAACGGTTATTAGAATGGCATACTCCCTACATTCTCAAACATAAATCTACTACCTATGACTCTATACTATTAGTACTACGAGTTCCAGAATATTTGACGTTTGGAGATCTCACTAACTCGTAGAGTGCAAAATTATGAAAACACTTTCTAATACTCGGATCCAGCTTCTATATATATATAAAACATTCATACACTATCCAGATATATGTATTACTTCATATAGTATTACTTTATTGGATCATACACTGACTTAGATATCAAAATGTTACTGCAAATATCCCTATCATTTGCTCAAGATCTTCCCGACAAAATTACAACTCTTACCAACATTAATAGAACCTATCAAAAATTACACCAAACTAAACCAGATCATTACCCAATTAAACTATACCAACCTATAAACCCAAGGCCTCATTGGTTTGATTTCTGATGCAATTTTAAGAATATTCCAATCAAGAGTTGGCAGCGGAACTCGAACAATGGATTGTACTGGCTTGGTTAATTCTCATTATCTACATACTCGTGACTTGTGCAAGAAACTACTACCTCTATAAAACATCTAAAATTACTTCAAAGAAATAAAAAACTTAATTAATGATATTAAATTTTAACAATTTATATAATTATTTTCAAATTTACCTGTAATATTTCTCCACCTACTTAATTAATTTGAATGAAAAACAATTGAGAGTAACCACCTATCCAGATCCTCGTTAGAGAAAGATAAAAAAAAAACATTTTACCACATTTAATATAAGACTAATTCATAAAGAAAAATTAATACAATAAACAATTTTTTAATGAAAAATACTTGCCAAACAACCGAAACAAACTTCATAAGTAATACATTCCAAGACTCCTTGACTATATAAACTTAAAGCGTTCAAGTCACATCACGAGTTAATAAATAATTACCATAGGTAAAAATTAACTATTATAACTAATCATGTGATTTAAGTATTTCTAACATAGCATGCCATACGCTTCCCTATTTCACAAAGAATTTTTCTTTTAAAAAAAATTTGCTCTACAACATTTTTATTTTTCTCCTATTAGCTAAATTTAAACAAGTAACACGCACAAATTGTTAATGTTGACTGCAGCACAGGTGTCATGAGTGTTATAACTATATAGAGTAAGAGTGTATACATGAGTGATTCATGAACCATGTCAGCACGCGGCTTCACAACTTAGTTTTTCTTCCTACCTGCAATATAACTCAGCCCACCTGTTGATTTAAGCGCCTCAACCGTAGTCCAACATCTGCTTCACGATCTTGTTGGTTTAAATCTGTACCTAGTAAAATAGTATCTTGCGTCCCTGTAGAAGTTGCTGATTCATTTGCCTTCTCAACATGTTCTCCATAGTTATGCAACCTCCGGCCAATAAGATACCGGTCATCACGTATTGAATTATGGAGATTTGTAAACCAGACATGGAATCTCTTGGCACAGAAACACAAGAAACTGAAACAGAGGCATCCCAGCCATGCAAACCGATAGACAGCAGAATTGACCACCAAGGGGTACCCAAGCACTGGAAACACACCTCTGGCCAAAACGTAAGGTACGCACAAAGCTGTCAATAGTTTCATTATGATTGGAAGTACAATCTCCCGAAGGACCCAAAGACCTTGCAGCCTGGAGAAACCATCCTCTCTCACCCTCTCAAACTTTACTCGCCAACTTTCATCCACGAGAGGCATCATGTGGTCCAACATAACCTAATCAAAGAACCAAGTCAAAACTAGAAAAATAGTAGTAGCAGATAAGCCAAAATTATTAGTGGGTATGGAAAGATTTCAACATTTTTCTAAGAAACATAATTCAGCTGAAGGGATTTTGATCATCTGAAACTTGCATATGGTAAAGAGACTAAAATTATAGTTCAACAATTAAATCCGTGAGTAAAACACTTTCCTCTGATTACAATTCCAAGAATCCAAGCAGAAAACTCACCAAGACTTTCTCCTTTAATAAATTTCACTTATATCCAATTATATTCATTCTTACTGATCAGCCCTTGCCAATCTGATCCCCCAAAAGTTCACAATACTTTTCCATGTTAAAAACAAAAAAGAAACATCCGCACAGAAATTTGAAGGAACATACAATACATGGGGGGGGGGGGGGACTAGGGATTACAACAACCAAGCTTTATTCCACCAAATAGGGTTAGCTACACATATACTGCCTAATTTCATGATCTGATGCAAACATTGATATAATCCATCCCAAGCGCAGATTACAAAGGAGGTTTGGGTTAGGTAATCAGCAACTAACATAGAACTTTGTGAAACTTTATGACATGGATCAATGAAAAAAAGAGAAGGAAAAATTCCAGAAATTTGATACATTCACCAGTACTAGAGTACAGCAGAACAGATTTTTCAAAGTAAAAAAGAGGTTTGCCACATCATATCACTCAATTTATTTTTATATCTTTTAACTATTTAAATAAAGCTCATAAAAGTTCTGTACAAAAACTTAAAAGTCAATTAACAAAAGGTTAACATAGGAAGTGCTGATACTGAAGGAAACAAACTCACCAATCTAGTCCAGATCTTGAGAAATATAAGGCCTAATGCCCAGTCTTGATAAAGGAGGAATACTGGACTTTCATCCACGGGAACTCTCATTGGCACAATGACCAAAAGCTCAAAGAGAAGCCCAATTAGCACTGGGATGACAAATATCTGTAGCAAAAAATAAAGGGTTTGGTCACATAAAAACAAATACAGATCTAGGCATAACCAACGGGTCAGATTCCATAACATGTTCAGTAACCAGAATCATCCTTACCCATATAGACAGAAGTGCAGAACTCTTCACAACAATGCCACACCATTTCCATATTTGGCCCAACAAAACTGAAGCCCTCCTTTTTCTAATTTGCTCAATTGAGTATCTAACTCCAGCAACAGCAGTCCAGATCACATAGCTTCCAATGATAAATGCATACAGATCTAATAAAAGAAATACGATTATAAACACATTCAAAGTTATAAAGCACAGTGACTTAAAAACTAGTTCAATCAGTTATGTACCGTTGCACTTGATGCCATGCGTTATGGGAAGGCGAGGAATAGCATTGAAAAGTGCCCGTCCAAGTGAAATTGGTACAACAATCAGAGCAGAGTTGAAGACAAGGAGAGTCATCCAAGCAATCACAAGTAGAAGAACAATGCGAAGCACAAAGGCATAACTGCTGTAATCATTGCAAAACATTTAATTAGATGGTGACAGTGTAACAAACTAATAATGGCTAAAACATGCATATGCAGAGAAACTGATAACTATAGTAAATAGTTGATGCATTGCATTATGCAGAGCCCAAAAAGGCAAAAACCATGAAACCAAAGGAAACAGTGATGCCCTCAATCCCCCCACCTCCCACCAAAAAAAAAAAGTGTAACATAACTAGATAGATAGAATGCAATAATAGATAATTCATAAATCATAAGAGTGTAGGATTTCAAATTGTAAGGAAAAGGAACTCACTCAGAATCAGATTGCTCATCATTATCATATTCCTCTCCAGCATTCAGTTCTCCCGCTGTGTTAATAACCCTGTTCAAATCATCGCCCACAAATGGCACCATGCCCTGATCATGCATCCCAGCTTGTACAACCTGTAGCCTTTCCTGTCTAGCTGGCTCCCCATTTCCATTTTCTTGGTTACCACTGTCATCAGGTCTAGGCAGTAAGAAATCAGTCAAACCAAGTGCCCAACCAACAGCAGTAAACCAATAGCGAAGTAGGGATTTAATAGTTGTCCTCAATTTGAAATGCTCAATAGCAAACGGGATACAAATCTGAAATAGCAGCATGTCAGCTGGAATTTCCGTGAATGGATCAGATACCCTGCAAAAATATGCATATTCACAATTAACAAATGTGACTGATAAAATCCATGACAACTACTAAAATTGCTTAAGGGGTCAGCTTACGATATGTCAAGTGGGAAAATGGAAGGTGCCATCCGCATGGCAAGTTTGACAGGTAAAAACACAAGCATCACAATCAGACTCCCATAAACAGCAACAGATAACAGAACCCTGCGAGCATGTTTGTGCACAGGATCATCTATCAGATCACGGAATGGGTTGTAGTTGGGATCAGCAGGGTCCCGAAGAAAGTATAAAACTCCATTCCGTAAAACCTGCCGTGGGAAACAAACAGACCACATGAAACAGTGGATAACAATATAACAAGGGGTTTAAAAATCATATCATGAGACAAGAAGTTACCCCTCTAAGAAGGCTCACAAATATGCTAATTTGTAGCATGTATACAATCCCGACAACCCAATGAACCAATGAACTGGCCAGAGGGGATGCAGAGAAGAACTGAACTCTGTGAACCATTGTCTTCCCAAACATTTGTATGGTACAAACATCGAGCCACCACCCACACATCAAAGGAAATACCCCAAGTTCAATGACTAAAAGGAAAGCAACCTTAACCATAGTCATCAAATGCCTCATTGCTGCCAAAAACTGCCTGAAGAGAGATGGAATTGTCTCTGCTATGGAAGCAATACCATAAAATCTTCCCATGGTCAAAGGCTCACCTTTTGTGTAACGAATTAAAGCAACAATTCCAAAGTAGCAGAAAATTAGAGTCAATATAAAAATATATCCAATAGCTAGAGTTGTAACATCAGAAAGCCTTGAAGTTCCAATTGATCCTCCTTTCAAGAGATCAGCTGAAACAGATGCACTTATGTTGTTTGGCATTTCACTCAATTCACTAGCATTCACTTTCAGCATTTCTGCAACCTGACCAATTGATCCATTTCCTTGAGTATCAGATGACAAGTTTTTAACAGCTGTTAAAGCATTCTTTAAGGTAATATTTGCTAGAGAAAGAGACGTGTCTGCAAGTGGGGCAACAGCTGACAACACAGAACCACTAGCAGTTGAGAAGAACCAGGATAGATAATGGAGAATGATGCGGCCCAATGAGAATGGCACAAAGATTACAACTCCAAGGAAAATCATATTGCTTGCCAGCACCTGCATTGAGAACAGAGCATTCAGTTTATTAAACAGGAAATATGGTAAACAGCAAATTTGTTTCCCCAAAGAATAAAACAGACAGATTCTTTTGTACAAAAATCAGAAAAGATAACAATATACAAAACTTATGAAGTAGTTGTATCAATAGAATGCCAACTTAACATGGGAAAATGATCACAGAGAAATACTCATGTTTCAATAAATGGTAACACAATTTATACTACAAAGAAACACTGGTATCAATTGAATAGAATGGCTGATTAACATAGGAAAAATAATCATAAAAAGGTGATCTACCCATGCTTTGTTTAATGAAACAAACTCAGCTCAGAACCAATTGAGTGAAAAAAACATCAAGGTTCATGCTATTACAAGTTCCTACTTGAAGTTATCTAAGCACAAGTATTTAGTATTTATATAAAAAAGATAATAATTTTTCATCAGTTTATGCTTTATATTATATGAAATCTTTCCATCCACATAGAATGACAATGATCATTATCAAGAATACATCTCATCCATTACTGCAAAGAAGCAGAATAAGATCATGTTTGGAACTTTGAATATACAAGACAAAAAATACTTAATCAAGTAGGCATTAGAACTTGTCTACTGCCATACATGCAATCAAAATAAGCTTAATTGTGTTTGGAATTTGGATAAATACTGAGAGGCACTTGTCAAATGATGAAATTTGGTAATTTACTAGGGGATTAAATCAGAAATTATCATAAAATGAGACTGCCCATGCTATTTCTAGCTATTCAAAAGGCTTATTCTCATCAAGTTCAATTTCTAGAGTACGGAAATAACTCCAAAACAGTTTATGAGTGTCAAAAGCTCTTTAAATAAATTAGTTCATCCAAATAGAACCAAAGTACTTCATAAGTTCTTATTCTAGAAGCATACTGATCCAAATGGGCCTAAATCACCACAAAACCTATTGTAAGTTTAAAAGGATAAACTACAAAAACTATCAGCAAGTAAAGACCAGAATAGCTGGTCACTGAAATATAACAGAGCATAGCAAGGATGCTGTATGCCTTGATGAGTTCAATTTTACCTAGGCCAGCTTGCCCATTTTTCATAGCAGCAATAAAGCAAGTAAAATTATAATAACTGAATAACAAACATCAAAATTAAAATAAATTGCTAAACTTACAGTAAATGCATTTTCAACCAAATGAAAAACTGGACCCTGCATGCCGACAAGTTCATCAAAGGGAACATCCTCCGCTCCATCAGCATCATCCAGACCATCAAACATCTGCTCAACATGTGCCTCAAGACGTGCTGCTTGCATCTCCCACCGTGCAGCTACATTTTCAGCATTTCTCCTAATTACTTGACCTGCCCCTGCAATTACTTGTGCTCCACCGGCATCCTCACCATTCCCATCACCATTAATATTACGATTAGCTTGTCCAGGAGGAGGTCTTCTAGCAATTCGAGCACCATTTCTGTCCACTTCATCTTCTCTATCGGCATCCTGCCCCCCAATTTCTCGCAAATGCCTAAAGTAATCTCTCAAAGATGTTGCCCCAAGAAAAATGAAGACAATGCTTGCAGAAAGTAGGAAACCATGGAGGCAATCAGTAAGAATAACTGCTGTTGATAAATGGCTTAAGAATAACCTCTGGGCTTCGCCTAAACTCCTCACAAAAGCTAATCGCCATATCCAGAATGTTATGAAAGGTATAATTAAGAGCCACACGGATAGCACAAAACTCAAACGCAAAAAGAATTGCAGAACATGGCAAGCCTTCATTGCCATTCCAACCACAAACTCTTGAAAAGGTAACCTAGCTGGGGCATTTTCAGCATAAACAGGAGAGAAGGAGAATGCATGCTTGCAGACCTGCAGCACAGGTGAAGCACATTTAGGAAAGAGACCGACAAAAGGAAGATATCAAGTACATGAAAAGGGGACAGAGGTATATTGTAGTGGGGTTATTTATCATAATAGGTGTGGTGCAAAGCTAAACCTACTATTGAACATAGCATATGCATAACTTTGGAAACAACCTAGTGTATGCTTGGAAGTTTAACACACATGTAAACAATTACCTCTCTTCCAAGACCAAGAGTAGTTCTTTTTCTTCTCTTTTCATTTATACTGTCAAGTTCAAAATTGCTAGTTTTCCTGACAATATCGAACTGCTTTAGAAAATTGCTTAGCCTCAGCAACTCACTCTTATTTCAACCAGAAAGATTAGGCATTAAAGGGGTATAACACATTTCCATCCTTAGCCGTTTATTATTTTAATATAAAGAGGAAGGCAACCATTTGATAGCGCCTGTTTACGTCCATCATTTTTAGCAACAAATTAGGAAATTTCTAATCTTTATCTTCATCACTAGACAACTGATTTGAGCTCAAGTTCCGGTACGACCTAGCTTCATGCATCAAACAGAAGCAGTACAAGACACATGCCAATTCACGATAAAAGTACTATTACAACATACATTTATACAAGTCCCAAAGATAAAAGATTTGGATAAGAAATTCAATAAAAACAAGTTAATTTAGCAGAATATTCCAAACGACCAGCCCAAACAACGAACTACGAGAAAATTTCAGAACTATTAACAAGAACATCGACGAAAATATAGGGCAAAAGGAAGAGAGGGCAAAACCTCGCATTGGCGTGCGTTGCTGTGATTAAGCCACTGAAGGAGACAATCCTGATGCACAAATTTGATGCTTCCGCTACACGCGCAGGGATACCGGAGGGAATTCTCGGCGTCGCCAGGATTCCGGCATATTCGGCACACGTCCTCTTCCTCCTCATCGTCGTCGTCGTACTTAGCAGGCGCCGCCTCCGCCGTCGATGCAGTCGCTTCGATCTCCTTACCCTTCGAAGCGCGAGGTGACGAAGCGTAAGATGAGGAAGAGGAAGAGGAAGAAGAAGACGACGACGGAGAATTGGCGAGGGTCTCGGTAGCAACAGGGCTTCCGTCGAGGGAAGAAGGTGCCTCCTGAGCGATCTCCATGACGGTTTGAACCGAACCGGCCAGGGACCGAGTCGGTGGCGAGTCAGGCGGGTCAGGGAGCGAGTCGGTGGGGATGAAAAAAAAGAAGGGAGAGAAAAAAGGGAGAAGAGATGAGAGAAATTGGAGAGTGATCGGAGATTTGCCGTGATGATTTAGAGTTTTACCGAGATTGCCCTCGTTTTGCGATTTATATTACGCGAATATGTTGGTGTTTGGTGACGTATATGGTCATGTGGGTTTTGGATGACGTGGCTCCGTGTGATCTGTGAGTGGCTGTATGGTTATGTTCTTACCTGAAAATCTATTATTAAATTAAATTTGAATAAAATAAAATTACGTTTATGTTTCTTCTCATCAATGTGAATATTCAACATATCTTATCTAATTCTAAATATATCACTATTAAATCATGTAAGAGAATGTATATTATTATTAAAAAGATAAATAAATGCAAATTTTGATAATTTCTCGTTTGTTAAATCCACTCTTTCTAAACTGCGCACCAACGTCAATCTCGTACACTTTAGACGGTGCATTTATGCACAATCGCGACGCGACACTTGACAAATTCACGCGTCAAATATAAGAATTCCAAGTCACCCAAATGTTTTACTACTGGAAAGAGTTATTTCGGCAAGCTAAAATTTGGTTTACACTATATTACACAATCACACGTTGTTGTATCTTCTTTTTAATTTTTTAAAAATGTTTAATCATTAAATAAAAAATATTAAAAAAATATAAATTATCATTTGTATGTAAAAAAAATTATTGTTTTTTATTTATTCAAAAATGAAATCATTCCTATAACTATTTGACCTTATATATCAAGTGAAAAAAAGAGAAATATAAAATATCACAAATAATTTAATTTAATTTTAAATATTATGATAGAATTGTTAAATTAATCTTCAAAAAATTTAAACTTAATTTAATTTAAAATATATATAAATTATCAAATAATTTCTGAAATTTTTTCAAGAGACGTTTTAATCTCTTAGGTAAACAAATTGCTTAACTTCTCTAACTTGGTAATAAAACTCATTAATTAATTGATATGATATTTATAATTTTTATTTTATAAAAAATGTTCTAAAATTTATTTTCTTATTGAAAATATTTTCATTATTATTAATATATAACATTACAATGAAATAAGAAAATATACAATATATTATTTATTAATTTTCTTCCATTGTAGATGATAATTTTAAAAACTTAATTTAATTTGCTTATGTTATATGTTTTCTTTTTTAAAACGAAAAAATGCAAATAATTAGCATATAGACCTGATGATACTGTTGAGAAAAAGGCTTACGAATGAAAAATATTTCTCATACAATTATTTGAAATATATTAAGCGAGAAGTAAAAGAAAGATAGTAAAGAATAGAATAAATTATGCGAATGTATTGAAATATGAATAGGTTATTTTGAAACGGCTGGATTTTTTCACTGTAGTTGGGGTGATGTGAGCAAGGAAAAGAGCGAAGAGTTTCGTTTCAAAAGATGTCAATCACAGTGTTCGAAGTTCAAAGGCTGTAAACAGAATCGGTTACAAGTAAAATGACGACCAGTGTTACTTTAAATCATAGATGAAATTCTTGTGAAAGTTAGACAAGGTTGGCAAAAGGCTTAGTCATGGCTCATCTTAACTTTGACTCAAAATCAGTTTTGATGAAAGCCATTCCTAGCTACAGTTTGCAAACTTCATGGCTTCGTAAATATGTTTGCACTGAATTACAACATAAATTTTTCTCTGGATGATTCTGAAAATAAAAAACACATCAACCTTGTGGATTGGGGCTCCATCTTGAGTCTAGAAGGGTGGTTTAGGAGTTAGACAAATAGAAGAGGTTAATACAACTTTCTTCATTAAAGTTGTGAAAGTTGTTTGGAGATTGATTATAGCAACAAGGATGATTGGTGGGACAAAATAGTGCATGGGGAAATATCAATGTGGGGATGATATCATTCCTAAAGTCAAATCCAAACTTGTGTGTCTAATTTCTGGAAGAGGATTTGTATTGTTGGGATAAAGTAGACAAAAAATATTGTTTGGAGGATCAATGCCCAGTGATGGGAAAATGACGCGGTTCTGGGATGATTTATGGATACCAAGGCTAAGGTTAATAGGATTAAAACAACGCTCTACGAGGGCCTTTGCAGGTAACTATTGTAGTATTAAAGTGAATGAAATATTAACTAGCGAAGGTAGCATTTCTGCTAATATACCACCTTTGAGGTAGCATTTCTGCTAATGTACCACCCTTCGTGCTAATATAACATCCTTTGTTCGGGATTATTTCCTAATTAATATATGGCATGACAAGGTAATTCAGATGATTCAAATTCTGTTAATTTTATTTAATTTTACGTATAGATTTGTGGTGAATTTTTTTCTATTTTAAAAGTAAAATTTTGTATTTTTGTAACAATTAAAAAATAATTGTTTGATGATTACTACCAACAATCTCTAACTTATTTCCTCCATAAGGTTATGAACAAGTAAAATTATAATTTTATATACTTAAAATATTAATGTTTTAAAAATTAAATTAATATATTTTTAAATTTAATTGAATTAAGTTGAAATCCAGTTACATACAACTTATTTTAAATTTCATATTATAAAAGGATTATCTAACTTTTTGTAAAAAACAAATGAGAACTTTATCATCTCACCACTTGTTTATTCTTATCTCATAAACGTGTTTTAAGAACACATTTTATATTTGCAAATAAATCTTACTTTATTTACAGATACATCTTATCAAGGTATACACGACTTATCATTTTCAAATATCTTATAAATACATCAAGTGCATCACAACAAAAATGCACCATTAGAACTACTAGGTATCTATTCTAAGGGAGCGTTAGTCGTGCTATAAGGATAGAATCACAATGTGAAAGAACAATCATGTGACTAAATTTGACCAACAATTGCATATCCACCGTAATTTTTTCATGTTCAAAGCTTAGCATTCATCCTTCGACCAAGTCAGTACCATTTTTCTATTTTATCTGATAAAATTTCTTTCACTTTTTAAGAAATATCTAAGTAATAGTATATTTTCTTTCTACTATTGATATAGATTTAAACTGAAAGATTTCTTATCTATTCGACTTGTTAATATACTAACACAAGAGCAATAAAGCTTAATTCATCGTTATCTAATACACATTAAACATCACAAAATCCTTTTAACATGGAAGGACGTTTTAAAAAGTTTCAATGTTCATAACGACTTAATTTGCTTACAACATATATAATATAAGGTCTATTATAATTTATTAGAAACATAATAGTACCAATCATTTTTGCATTCAGATTAAGATATATCATTGTTAGTATTTTTTTGTCAAGCACACACTTGCATCATGGATAGTTTTAGTAACCATTATATTAAAACGGTTGAATTTCTTTAATAATTTTTTAATATAGTGACTACTATCACCATCATCATATTACACCATCACATCAGAACCACTATTATTGCTACATTTATTATTATTATTATTATTATTATTATTATTATATAATTTTTATTACTTTTTAAATTTTTATTTTTCTTATTTTAAAAAATTTATTTTATTTGTTAACTATTACATTTGATATATAAAAATTATATTTAATTTATAAAATTATAATATACTTTTATATTATATAAGTTTTTATAATATAACTATATACATATATATATATATATATTATTTTATATACAATAAATATTAAATCATATAAAATATATTATAGTAATAATATATAAATTATTTATCTTATATATTGATTATCAAATAATATATACAAAATTATATGATTATATAATATTCTTTATATTATAATCATCATCACTACTACAATTATTGTCATGATTATAATTATTATCATTACAACAATAATAATAATTTAATTTTTAATTTTTAATTTTTTATAATTTTAAAAAAATTATTTTTTTTACCTTTTATTTATATTTTACATATTAATAATAAATAAATAATATTATTTTATATATAAATTATATTAAATTTATAATATCAAAATATAATTTTATATCATATAATTATTTATAATATTATTATAATATCTTATATTATTTTATGTAAAATAAATGTTAAATAATATAAAAAATATTATAATAACAACATATAAATTTAAATATATTTTATATTAATTATCAAGTAATATAAAAAAAATTATAATTATATAATATTCTTTATAATACAACTGTTATACTCTTATTATTATCTCATAAATACTATCATTATTATCATAATAATAATAATAATTTTTAATTTTTATTATTTTTATAAAATTTAAATTTTTGTTAATAAATAAAATTAATATTTTTATTTCTCTATTTTTTTATGAATTTATAATAAAGTGATAGAAATACATAATTTATTTACTTTCATAATAATTTTAAAAAATTAAAACTAAATTTAGTTTATACATTTTCAAAACTAAAAACTAAATATCATCCTCAAGCTAAGTTTATCATTTAGATATTTATTTATTTTTTAAATTTTTAAAAATTAAAATTATTTTTAATTTTTAGTTTAAAAATAAGGTTAAATTTAAATTTTTAATTTTAAAAATTTGTTAAAATAAGTTAAATTTTTTTATTCAATCACTTTACTTTACTGTTATTTTAAAAAGATAGATAATAAAAAAATTTACTTAAAAATTAAAAAAATAATTATTTTGTTGATTCTAATATAATAATTATAATGATAGTATTTATAATATAAAAATATTATATAGTTATAAATTTTTTATTTTATATATTATTTAATAATTAATAAGTAAGATAAATAATTTTATTTATTATTATTATAATATTTTTTAAATTTTATATATTTATTTTAATAAAATCATATATATTATAATATTATAAATTAAATATAAGTATATAAATAATATTATCTATTTTATTTTAAATTTATAAAAATGGATAAATAAAAATTTTAAAATTTTAAAATTAAATTATATAAAAATATTAAAATTAAGATTTTTAAAAATAATAATAATGAAAAATTATTATTATTATTATTATTATTATTATTATTGGTTACAATAATGTTGTTATTGTGATGTTTGTTATGATGTAAAAATACAAATTTTTTATATATATTATTAAATAATCAATATACAAGATAAATAATTTTATATTATATTAATTTTTATATTATTTAATATTTATTTTATATATAATAATATTAAATTATGAATAATTAATATAAAATTATATTATAATTTTATAAATTAAATATAATTAATATATTAAATAATATTATTTAATTATTTATGAGTCTATAAAATAGATAAATAAAAATAATTAATTGAAAATTTAACAAAAAAAATTTATAAAATGAAAATATTAGAATTTAAAAATTAATAAAATTAAAAAATATTATCATTATAGTAATGGTACTCATAATGATAAGAGCGATGATGATGATTATAATGGAATGATAGTGGTCATGATATGGGATCATAGTGGTTTGACGGTGGCGACAATGATGGTGTAATTTAATAGAGTTTAAAATACAAATATTTTAAAATTAATTCTTTTAAAAAATTGAGTTAAAACTGTTTTAAAAAATTATTAAAAATTAATTTAAAATTATTCTGATTAAAAAATTTTTTTTAAAAGTAATTTGAAAACAAAAATTATAAATTCATAAATACAAGACTTACTAAATTTTTAAAATAAAAAAAGAGGTGATTTGATTGTTATTCTTAATTTAAAATATTTTTATTCTTTAAATCTACCAAATTATACTACCTTATTACCATCCTGAACCATTAATATCACCATCATTATGATTACAACCACCGTTATCATTCAATCATGATCATTGTTTTATTACAATCATCACCACCAATATTATAATAATAATAATTTTTAATTTTTATTATTTTAAGAGGTTTTTTTGTTAATTTTTAATTAGTTATTTTTTATTTTTTATTTTTATAAATTCATAATTAAGTAAATTATGTTTTTATAAAATTATAATATAATTTTATATTATATAATTATTCATAATACAATATTAACATATATATATATATATTATTTTATGTAAATTAAATATTAACTAATATAAAAAATATTATATGACATATATAATTATTAACTTATTTAATAATTATTAAATAATATATAAAATAAAAATATTATTAATACTACTTTCATCACTACTTTAATACTATTATTATCACTATTATCATTATTACTTTGATTAAAATCATCATAATAATATAAATAATTTAATTTTTTATTAATTTTTAATTAATAATTTTATTTATCTATTTTTTGATTTATAATAAAATAGTAAAATAGAGTAAGCTGATTTGCTTTTAAAATAGATTTTTAAAATTAAAAACTAAATTTTAGAACTAAAAACTAAAAATATTTTTTATTTTTAAAAATTAAAACCAAAAAACTATTCCAACGAAGCTTAACGAATTAAACCAAAAAAAAATTTGTACTAAAATTATTAAAAATTAATAAATTAAATATTAGTCAATTTAAGAAAATTTAAAATATAATCCATAATATTTTTAAAATAGTAATAACTAATTTAAAATTATATCAAATATTTTTAAATAAGGATAGTATGGATTAAGAAAAATGGTGATTTTAGCATAAAATTATCCATTATTATTGTTATTAAGGATATAATGACATATTTGATATATCATATTTTAAAGAAAATAATTATAACTGTTGTTTAAAAAATAAAAAAAAAATAGTAAACATGAGGAAGAAAACAACTTATATAGATATATAAATATTAATTGTATAATATTTTTACAGAGGATTCAATATATCATAATTTTTTCATCATCTTTTTTGTTTTTCTACTTTATTCAATACTTTTTTTAATTTTTTATTTATAATTTTACTAACATTTTAATCAAACCTTTTCACTTTTAACCACACTAAAGTGTAAATATTTTTTTCATTAACCTTAAAACTCATAATCAAGAAACAAAGTTATTTCTTAAACATAATCATTTGATTGAAAAGATGATCATTGTGTTTGAATTTAGATGATTTTCTTCAATTAATTCAATCTAATTTTTTCAATTTAACTCAACTCAAAACTTAGGAATAGAAGTGAACAAGGTTATCCGATATAAGTGCACAGTTCCGCTAGTTTAAAATTTAGCTTAGCTCGACTTGTTTAATAAATAGATAAGTTTAGACTTATTAAAAAATAATTTAGATGAACAACTCACGCATAAGCTTATAAAAAAACTTATTTAACCTATTAAAAGGTTTATTTATATTTATATTATATATATATATTTATATTATATTTATTTTATATTTTATTTA
Organism: Canavalia gladiata; assembly: GCA_037954105.1. Taxonomy (NCBI): domain Eukaryota; kingdom Viridiplantae; phylum Streptophyta; class Magnoliopsida; order Fabales; family Fabaceae; genus Canavalia; species Canavalia gladiata. The sequence continues at coordinate 67,777,378 of CM075658.1, forward strand.
CATAATATTAATATATATATATATATATGCATTTTAAGTCTATTTAATGATCTTTTTATCTTATAGGTTTAGTTTGTAAATTTTTTTAATCAATTATTTATATAGACTTTAAGTCTATTTATTATTTATTTATTTTGAAATATAGGTTTTTAAATAAGCTTACATACCTTGTAAGTTTTAAATCAGGACAGATCTTAAAAAAAAGACTTTTGACAGATAACAGACCTAAACTCAGGCTTCAAATCTTTTAAATAGACCAAACTTGAACACTTAAAATCTAATTTAGCTTAACTTACTTTCATCTCTACCAAAATTGTAAATAATTTGCTATATTTTTTTAAAAATATTTCTTAAAAATTAACAGTCTTAAAAATATTTTTAAACTATGTTTTAAACATTTTAAAATGAAACAACAATGAGAAGAAGAAAGTAAAAAACTAAAGAATCCATAAATGGATGCAAATAGCTAGAGTGGATCCAAAAAAATGTTAGAAAAAATCGGATCCAATATACTATAAGCAACATTAGAAGGAGGTTGAATGTTCGAATTGTAATAAAAATATGTTTTTCGGAAAATCTCAAAATACCAGGCAAGTTTGGAGAAGGAAAGACAAAGAGAGATTTACACCAGATATTATATCGGTTCATACTAATTAACCCAAAGACTACATCTAGTTCCTATTATCACACAACATGTATTTTCAATATAAAAAAAATACAAATATTTAGCCAAAAATGCAAACTCTAATATTTTTTTGACAATCCTCTCCAAACTTAATATATTTAAGGAATACAAATTATATATTTCATATCTAGCTATATTATTTCCTATAACACATCTTTGATATAATACAAAAGTATAAAATTTATACTATAAGTTATAAATAAAGTAGATTAGTAAATAAATAGACAAGTAAGGTTTAGCTTAGTTATATTTTTTATCTTTTGTTCATAAGTTTCTCTCTTTATATAGTGGGGACAATTTAGTCATTTGACAGAGTGAGAAGGATTTTCAAAGTCTTTACACATCTATACATGCATAACTTTGATTAAGTGAAAAATGATTGTTGTAAGTGAGACAAATGATTTGGAATAGGTGTTCTTGATACTTTCCTCTTTGTTTTGTGTCAAACATATCACTTTCTTTTTTAATATTAAGTCAATTTTTTATTAAATGTCCCATGGTTCTTTTTACCTTACAAGATTAGAGTACGGAAATAACATGTCTTCTACAGGCTAGTTGCTTAATACACTTTGGAGATTAGACGAATTCCTTATCTAATATAATTGTATTGTTATATCTATCTAAAAAATATACTTGCATATATTTTTATCATCATTAAAGTATTAAAAGATTTTTTAAACCTTTTGATAAATACTTAATTAATTTCTAAGTTTTAACACATGATTTTCTGTCAAGATTTGGTACAAACCAATATGAAAAGAAGCTTCTATATCTCATATGAGTGAAGAATACAACGCATTTGTTAAATAAAATTCTTGAGTGAAGGTGGAAAAGAATAAAATAGAAAAATGAAAGATAGAGAAAGAATTTGTTAAATAAAATTTTTGAATGAAGGTGGAAAAGAATGAAATAGAAAAATGAAAGATAGTAAAAAAACTTGATCAATTCTTAGTACTCTATGCTGCATAGAAAAAAGTCTATTTTCAAAGAAGATGACATAATTTTGATATTATATTACAAAATATAATTTAAATAAAAGAATAAAGATAAAATTTAAAAAATATTATATTAAATAGAATGAATAAAAATAATTTTATAAAAAATATAATGTGACTTATATAATTAATAAAAATAAAATTTTTTATAATTATCATAACTAATTTCTTAAATAATATAGCTAACATGTAACTAATTTTTATATCTCTAATAAAATAAAATATATATTAAAATATTTTTTAAAATGTTAACTATGATTCCGTTATTATATAAACATACTTAAAAATTTTCTTCTTTCTTGCTTTTTATTCTAGCCTTTATTTTCTTTAAATAAAGTTGAATTTCTAAATGTGATAAAATCTTATGAACATCTTTTTATTAACCTTATTACAATATTTTTAAATATTTTTATACTTATGTATATGTAAAAAAAAAAACTATATTTTCTCTTTTGTAAAAAATATTTCTCTTTTTTAGTGAGATTCATTTTTGGTATAATAAAAAATAGGCGTTTAGTGATTAAAAATAAATTAATATATATATATATATTTGTATTTCTTTTTTTATATCTTAATTATTTTATTTTTTAATTAATTGAGTTATTTTGTAATATCTATCATTTTCAATTTTCATCGTTATTTTATAAAATGTTTACCAAACTATTTTAAAGGCAGTTGAACTTTTCAAACACCTATTTGAAAAGAAAATTAAACTTCAGTTTTATTTTGTAATATTTTTTTAAAGGTTTGCAATAAATCTTTTAATCAGAGTTCATTCTCCTTTTTATTTCTTCCTATGTTATTTCATAACCCCTAATGATGCATTCAAAGTAGATTCCGGCCCATCTTTAATACCAACATGTTTCGAAGAGAAAATAGGCTAGCTCACTGGGCAAAGGTTTATGACCTAACATCAAATCAAAACCAAACTTATTTACTATAAGCGATTATTGATTAAAAGTAAAATATGTAGCTTAAACAGAGAAAAATATTTAAAGATGGTTCAATTTTTAATTGTGAAGTATTACAAATAAAATGTTTTAACTTAATTTTAAAAAATATATTTTAAAAAATATATTTTAAAAACATTCAAATTATAATTATTAAATATAATAAATATATTATAGAAATATAAATAGGGTTTGGTTATATAGTACAAATACTCATACTCATCGTATCTACAAAATTTTGTGACTAATTTTCATGCTCGAACTAAGATTCATTAACTGAATAAAAATGTGCTATCCAGAATAACTTTTAGAGTAGATTACTTCTAACTTCCCTTTTATTTCATATTTGTTACATAAAATTTTTACTATTTTATAAATATATTGCACTTAAATTTAAATTTTTTTTATCATATTTACAAGAATACCCTTACAGTAAATTTTGATACATTATGCGAAACTTATTCTATCTATTTAACATTACACAATCCTCTTTTATTTTTCAAAAATATTAAAATTAAATTTAAAAAATTTAAATTTGAAAATAAAATTAACAAATATAAATAATAAAATAAATTATAATTCATGTCTTAAAAATAACAAAGAAATAGTTTAAAAATTGTAATAAAAGTTCAATAAAATGTAATCACATAAATTGTTAAAATATAGAACTAAAGTATTTTTTTTCAAGATTAAAAAACAAAAGAATGAAATCGTTTCTCAAAAAACAAATAATAAAACATGTAATTCAAGTTTTTGAAATTTTCTATTGTAATAAACTTAACATAATCCGTCATTTTGAATATGTAAAATTATAATTTATTTATTAATGAATTTTTATATTATTTTAAATTTATTTATAAATTTTTATATTTAAACATTTAATAATTTTATTTTTAATGGATTTAATTATAATTTATTTAAAAATAAAAAATGTTTGTAATATAAAAGAATTTTTATATAATATATTAATATTTATCATAAAATATTTTTTTAATTAATCAAATTAAATATTTAAAAATATATTCATGAAATAAAAGATGTTTTATGTAAATTTTAAAGATAAAAAAATTACATAATAAATATAAAATAAAAAAATTAAATATTTTACTCTAATTTTGATCATCCTCTTTTAAGTCTAGATTTGATTTTAATTTGTAATTTTTTTCGTGCTATATTTTTTATAGCTCTATTTTAGTCTAGATTTGATTTTAATTTGTATTTTTTTTCATACTATATTTTTTATAGCTCTATTTTAAAGGATCTGTTAATATTAAGTATGAAATTTTAGTATTTACATTAATTTAATAATTTTATATAAAATATAAAATTTACTAATTTAACTATTGAATCGTGTTATAATATCTAATAAATTATGTATAAAATTTTTATATACAATAAAAAATTAATTGATATTTCATCTCATAAATTTATTTTAATAATTTATATATCATTTAAATATATACAAATATCAGTAATTGAATAATATATTTATAAATTTTTAAATTTTTTAAAATTTAATATATATTAGATATTATAATATAATTCAATAAATGGATTAATAAATTTTATATTTTATATAAAATTATTAAATTTATATTAATACACTGCATAGCGTGCGTTGGTGAATTACCTTCTATCTACATTGTGTGTTGCGCAGCTATATAAGAATTAATGCATCGGCATCTAAACTAGTAATGTAGACCAACAACCTATGCTACTCCACTGCAGGTGGTATAACAACTCATAATGTCATAAATTAACGCAGTTCCTATTTCATAATTTCCTTTATTTTCCCAATTTGTAAAAAGAAAACGATAGACAAAAACCCTTTGCAATAAAGTATGCATCTCATGATTTTCAAAGTCAAAAGTATCATAGCATCATGGTCTTCACTTTTATTAAAGGTGATTTATTGGAAGGTGATGTGGGGCTATCTGCCAAAGGAACTTAACGTTGGAAAATCAACAATATATATTTAACTATATGATTAAAGAACCAGTAAAACAATTATGCAAAACGGTTAACAATTCCTCCATTAGTTTATATATTCACAAATGAGGAACGAGAAATGGTTAGTTCCATTGTCAACTCAAATAACGTCTACTTGGAGATAATTGGCTGTTCTTCCCTTTTCTTTTTTTTTTTTTTCTTTCTTACTGTTGAAGCGAGTGAATGTGCAACTACTGGCCATGGCCCTCATCTATAAATTAAAGGAAAAGAAAAAGCATTCATGAAAATCATCAATATTCTCTTAGATCTTTCATGATTAAAGGTTCGATTTTGATAGTCATGGATCGGTTAAATTTCAGAGAAAGTATTCTCATAGAAGTTATACACATGGTATTCTGAAGCATGTGCAGAGAAATTTTACTAATTCTTGCTTTCGACAAAAAGGGATTTTTTGTCCAATCAATTAGAAAGGAAAATGCGTGGATACAGAGTTTGAGGGGGAAAAGTAGAAAATTAAGAAAAGCAAGATTAAATTTTTATTTTTCAAATAGAATTATATAGTATTTATAAAATAAACAAAAGATATGTTTTATGATAGTTTATTATTTTTTATTTAAAATAATGTTTATAATAAAAAAAATATATACTAGTTCTCATTTCTTTCAAAGCTCTCCTTCCCCAACATAACCAAATTTGACACTCTATATCTTATGGCCACCAACACAAGAGAAACATATACCGGACATCATCATTTTTATTAGAACCTTTAATATAATGCTATGATGAATTCCCAATTCTTCTAACCCCGTATTTCATGGAGACAGTTTCCATAGCATTCTCCAATTTTAGCACATTTCACTTACAAGCACATGAGTTTCTGGTATAAATTTACTTTATATTCACTTTGCAGATGTATTATTAGAAAATGTTATAAACTAGTTAACACTGATATTGTGTTTCTCTCCGTAGCTAATCTTTAGAATTTAATTGAAATGTCATTATCAAATCATAAATTGTCAAATTATTGATTAATTTTTATATAATAACTAACTAGATACAATAGCCATATACTGTATGGATATAATTAAATATCAAAATATAATTTAAATATATGGAAAATATGTTAAAATAATTTTTTATTCATTTTAAGTCTATTGTAAATTATTTATTATAGAGAATATTTTTAGTATATATATTCTGCATTTTTTTTATCAAGATTAATAATACAAATTGTTATTATTTAATAAAATTATGTTAAAGATTAAATATATCAAATATATTTATACTTTGATAATGTCATTCTTACCAATGTAACATAATTAATTATACATCATTAAATATAAGTAATGTTATCAACTATTAGTTAATCTCATTTAATCTTTTATATTGTTTGATCAATCATTCAATTACACCAATATTGTAGTTAATCTCATTTAACCTTTTATATTATTTTATCAATCATTCATTATTTCAATAATGTAATTAGATCTTATCGAAAGTCTTATTTATCAATAATTGAATGTTGCTCTTCCTTTTAGATATTTTTGTCATGCGTATGTTATTCAAAATTTGAAAAAATGTTTTAAGTTTGAATAAATCAATAATTGGCTTAGGTAGATATTGACCTAGTATTTTTGTCCATAAATAAAATTTTATTTTTAATTATTAGTATTTTTTTCAATCAACTTATAAAAATTATTTGTTGAATTTAAATACTAAATAATTTATTTAATCTAAAAATATAGTGTCACTTACTTTTCTTATCAATAATATTTACTTATCATTTTATCTAAACATAAAGATACAATGAAAAATATTTGATAAAATTTGAATCTTTTTGAAAATCGTTTTATCTTTAAGTAATAGAATGATAATAAATAATTGTATAAAAAAATTAGGACACAATTGATGAATGAATTAAATGAATCATTTGTTTTGCAAGTGATGAAATGAATTGTAGAATATATGAGTATAACAAATGGTAAATCCTTCAATTTTAAGGATGCATAGAGTGATTATTTGTTAAGTAACTATATTGAGACAATTAAATGAACATCAAGTTGATTGAAAAAGTAAGAGAAATGATAAGTTGAACTAAGATATATGACATGTGGGATAAAGCGATGATGTGGCAACAAGTAGCTTAACCAGGTTTATGAAATGTTAAGCCTACAATTTGTACTCCAATTTTTATGTATTATATAGATTACTCTAAAAATCATACATATTATAATTTTTAATTGGATGATATTAAAAAAAATCTTTACGCTAACAATATTTTAAAATTAATCTATAATCTTTATCTGATAAAAATTAATTTATTTTTACAAATATTATAGCCCTATACTAATAATACGATGCATTATAAATATAGACCTAGACATATAATATGGATGCATCATATTGTTAGTATAATCTATACTATTATATATTTGTCCATTTTTAAGATAATTCTTAATTATTGGTTATTTTTCCCCACCACTTGAAGCATTTTTTTATATAATATTTGGGTATGCTGAACCATTGGTTTATGTGCAATAGTTTTTTTACTTGTGTTCACATTGGTATATGTACAATAGTTTTTTTTTTCTTTTGTTCACCCTGTAATGGGATAAGAATTGATTCTAGTACATTATATACTATTAATGTAGATTCACAGTATTTATACTAATAATTGATAATTTTTAAACAAAGGTTATATTAATGAAGGCAATTCTAACACCTAATACTTTTTTTGGAAGTAATTACCAGTTACATCCTTTTTATTAAAAAAAATTACACTAACCATCCTTACTTGTATCTTGATTTGCTATTTTTAATAGTATATCCATAATTCGCACATATAAATAAGGGAAATATAATGAGTGTCAACATATATGAATAATAACATATAAAGTAAGGAAGGTAAACATATAATTTTTTAATTAACAAAAATATAAGTGTAACTAGTGCTAAACTTCGGTAGATCAGAGTAATTATTCTTATTTTTTTTGGGTAGTGCCTGACTTAGTGATGATGTAAATTTTTGCATTATCATCTAAAAAATAAATTTGCATAGAAAACACAAGGTTACACTGTACAAAATACATTTGTATTTATTATTGAGTGCACACATAATTATGGTAAAAGAATATCTTAGATATGCGGCACTTAGAGTCTCAAATTAGTTGCATTATTTCATCCGAACCTCGACAACATTTAACAGATAGCTACAGCATTGAATGTGTGTGGATGTTGGTCTCTCTCAAGTCTTTTCTCATAAACACTAATGCAGTGCCTTTTATGACTCTCCTCTAGTATTGGTGGTCAATTTGATGATTTCACCTTTTAGTTACTGTTCCTTCTGTTTCACTCCATCATACATTCATAAGTGAATGCGGGTTTCTTATATTTTTCATTTTTAACCTTTTGGTAACATCATATTATACGTGAAACTTTTTAATAGTATATATATATACCAGCAGACCAAGACTTGTAGCTGTCGGTGGAAAGGGCAAGCATCCTATGACATATCCGTTGGGATTTTTTCTCATAACTTATCTGCCACACTTTTACTTTCACCTCCAAGTTCCATTGCCATTTCTGAGTGTTAGTGACCTTACAATGCTTTTTAAGTCTTGTTGATGCTACGTTTTGCCAGGTACCAGCTGTTGTGCCTGTTTGCACTCCCAACTCCTCTTTGTGCACTTGTGTTTTAACTTTATTCTCAATGCTTTTCATTCTCGATCAATTGCCATTTGATGTATCTTAAGTAACATAAAATTGTAGATAATATTGGTAAATTGAAGATTTTCAGCTCAGAGCAAGCTTTTAGCTTTTGGTACCTAAGTTTTGAGGAATAGCTTGTTTTCTTGTCCTTTTGAGAGCTATGTACTGTTTGCACCTGCCATTCCATTCTTGATTACTGGGCACAATTACCCATTAAGAGCATTAGCATAGGCCTGTTTGGAATGACTGAACTAAACACTGTTCATTCATATATATATATATATATATATATATATATATATATATATATATATATATATATATAATTAGGAAGCTGTTTTTTTTTCCCCTATCTTTGAATTTTTATTTTTATTTTTATAGAAAATGGATATAATCTGTATTTTAAAAAGCATAAATTTAGTAACTGATAGTGAAGGATGCAGTGGATTTAGAAAGATAGAGCCTCAAAGTAGCGTTTCCCATGTTAGGCACTTCATCAGGTACAGGAATCATGTGAAATATCTGAAGCATACGCTTTAGAATTTATTTATTTTTCTTTAGGATGATTAAAGCTTTAGAAGGTATGAGTGAATTTCTGGTTGACTTGAACTGCGACATTGCTAATTGATGTAGCCAAATTTATTGAAGAAACATTGATGTATGAAAACATGTATGTATTGGTCCTAGGAATTCGAGATTTAAAGGATGAAAATTAGTATACAGTTGTTGTCAACAGTAGTTAATTCAATTATTCAGACTCCCCCCATGCGTAGTTCTTATTTTAGGATTTTGTCTGTTTCCATGTTAATGTTAAAATTTATTCACATTTCATGATTCTTTATCCATGGTTGATAGTTCAGCACATCAACTGAGTTTGAATTTCAACCAAGAAAACATAAGGAATGGTTATTGAGTTTCAGATTTCTCTGGCGGTTCCTCTTACTTTTCAGGAATTAACAGGAAAGAAGATCAGTAACATATGTTTGTTGTGAAGTACTTACAATATATATAGGATCCCATATAATTCACTTAAGCAGGCCGTTTTACACTTAACAATAAACTAGTTTCCACTTCATCATGTCAAAAGGGTAACCATGAAAGGATGAGCTTACAAAATGCTTCAACTGGTTGACAAATTGTCAGTAAAACTGTTGATTAATACTGGAGTATTTATTGCTTATCTTCATATTATAAATGGGTGGAATGGACCTTGAAATTCATCATTATGTAATCTGTAGCCGTACTTCTTTGGTTTAATTTTTTGTTACATTTTGAAACTCAAATATTTTAAGATCAAATAGAGAAACTAATGTAGGGGGAAAAACACTCCTTACTAATCAGTTACCGCACAATAGAATAATGTTTTCTCTTTTGTTTTCTGAATAGTACCTGAAATCATGAGCCATAAGCCATGGCTTTGGAGGAAAAGATCTATGGAGAAAACAATATTTGCGGTAGACAAAGTTCTCGGTCCTTCCAGAATCATTGAAGAAGAGGTACTCAAAGCTTTATCTTTCTCATTTTTATATATTGCTGTTTGTTTTCCTCATTCTGTTATCTATCCTATTGTTTTCCAGTCTTCAGCAAACCAGAAACCAATTAAGCCACTATCCTCTGCTAAATTTTGCTAGTGTGGATTTATAATAATCTCCTACATACTAGAACTGAATTCATTAAAGAAATGTTTGATCAGATTGTTATGCTAACAGTACTGCATTTTTTCAGGTACACAAACTTCCAACAGATAAGGAAACTGGATTGGAAAGATCATCAAAAAGTTTAAATGAGAAATTGGCAACAGTCCTCCTTGATTCACATTCTGGAGATGACCCTTTAGCAAAACATGCTCAAAAGTTCCCACAGGAAATTGAAGGTCTAGTACTGTCATATTTCTCTTCAGTTTTTTCCACTATACTATGGCGATTTCTTTCTTAATGCCTGCTTTCTGCTCTTACTCTTCATCTTCCTTTTATTGGGCATAACATATGGTATTGGCTTCTGGTACTAAATTTCTGATAAAAATCCAGGCAAGGACAAGACAAAAGAGGAAGTAGAATCTGTTGAAGATTTAGATAAAAAAACTTCTGCTGAAACTGTTACTCCTAGAGATGCAACATTGCGGGAACCTTCGCAGCCACTAAGCTGTGTTCAAGAAGAACAAGAACAAAAGTTGTGTGAGAAGATTCAGGAAGAATTGGAAGAGAAGTTGAGGGAAACATGTAAAAGGATAGATGAGTTAACTGCTGAAAATACTCATCTGGCTAATGCCTTACTAACTAAAGAGAAATCAATTGGAGACCTGGTTAAACATAAACAAGAAGCAGATGCAGAGTTTAGTACATTGATGGGTAGGTTAGACTCCACAGAAAAGGAAAATGCTTTTCTGAGATATGAGTTTCACATGCTGGAGAAGGAACTCGCAATCCGGAAGGAGGAGATGGACTATAGCCGTGAGTATGCAGATGCATCGCATAAAAAGTATCTGGAGAGTTCTCAGGAAGTCTCTAAGTTAGAAGTTGAGTGTCAGAGACTCCGTGTCTTGCTGCAAAAAAGATCACCTGGTCCTGCTGGTTTGGTGAATATGAAGAATGAAGTTGGAATGGTGAGAAGAAGAAAGTCAAATCCTACCAGAGATTTGATCTACAAAAACAATGATATTGGAAACTCAACTGATGTAACTGAAAAAAGCTTCAGCTTGATGATCAAACGTTTACAAGATCTGGATGAGGAGAACAAAGCTCTCAAAAGAATTTTAACCAAGAAAAACTCTGAACTAGATTCTTCAAGACTTATGTATGCTGAAACAGCTTCCAGATTATCACAGGCTGAGATTCTGCTTAGAAAGATTTCTGAAAATCAGAAGTCCATGGAGCTAGCAAGGTGTTATCCCACATCAAATGAACTTCCTTTGATACCAAGTTATGACATTTATAGCGAGGATGAGGCTATTTCTTCTGGATCCTGGGCAAATGCTCTTATTTCTGAACTTGAACATTTAAGAACTACGGAGGCTAAAAGCCATAGAAGCAGCAAGGCCACTGAAGTTCCAGACATGACTTTCATGGATGATTTTGTTGAGATGGAGAAAAGAGCTATAGTTTCTGTTGATACACCTAAAAGAGGATACTGCTCTGACATAAGTGGGAGGGAGTTAGTGCCAGTTGAACAAGATCATCTAAGCTTCAGTGAGAGGAAACATGAGATCCAATTGAAATATTCAACAATTGAGAAATCATTTGACTGGCTTCAGATTGTCTTGAATGCAATCATGGAGGAGAAATGTATATCAAAGCGAAGTCTTGATGAACTGTTTGAAGACATAAAAATTGCTTTGGGTTGCATCAATCAACCAACTGCCTCTAAATCTGACATAATGCGAAAGTCAAGGCTTCCTGAAGAATCTGATTCTCTTAATGTTAACAGTTTCAATGCTTTTGCAGAAGCAGAAAGCAAACAATATTTCAGTTCTAACTTGAGAAAGTCCATCCATAAAATTATCAAACTCATTGAAGGAATTGCTCCCAAGTCATTTATGTGCAACAATTGTGCAGATTGCATGGAGGAGAAACAGCATTCAGACATATCCCAATCTCCAACATCCAAAGAATATTTTGTTCACGTTTTCCAATGGAAGCTTTCAGACTTGAATCCCCTCCTGCATCAACTTGTTCATACCTGTAAAGATTTGTTAACAGGGAGAGCAGATTTTGAAAGTTTTACCGAGGAAGTGGCATTTGCTTTGGACTGGAGCATTAATAACTGCGCCAACCCCACCAATGCTGCAATTGCAAGGGATAAGATCAAGAAGCATTTTAGCTGTCTTCTACCCCAAAATGAAAATGAAAATAGAATCGATGTTGAAGATAAACAGTCTTCTCGCTCACCCTCATTTGCATATCCAGATGATCAGTGTGATATCTTCAACACAGAGAATAGTCAGTGTGATCTCCTTGAAGAAATTAGAAAATTGAAAGATGACTTAAGGAGCATGAAAACTGCAAGGAAAGACTTGGAAGTAAAGTTGCTGTCAGCAACTGATGAGAGCCAGAAGTTAACAAAACAATGTGAAGAAGCAGAAAATAACATCAGAGGTTTAGAATCAGCAATAGAGTCACTGAAAGAATCCAATGCAGTAATGGAAGATCAGACTGAAAAACAAAAGCTGATAAATGAAGATCTTGACACACAACTCACAATGGCTCAGGCCAAATTAAGTGACATCTTTCAAAAGTTTTCGTCCTTAGAAGTTGAATTAGAGGATAAAAAAAACTCTTACGAGGAATTAGAAGCAACATGTCTTGAGCTTCAACTCCAGCTGGAAAGGTAATGAGTTTTTTTCATTCTCTTTTAGTTTCTAGTCTTACTACAACTTTCATTTGCTATGCACTATGAATCTGATTTTGAGAACGTGAAAAAATCATAACAGCATTGCAAAGAAGGAATCTCCAACATATGGCAGATATGAAGTAGAAAAGATATATCAAACTGTAAGAAGTTCACAACTTCACATCTTATTTAATTCTTGATATATATGATAGTAACATTGATACCTTTAATTGTTATAATGGACTCTAATAATTTCTGTATGTTACAATGGCTATGTATTGTTTGCATTATGATTTTTATTTAAATTTACTTTTGAAGTAAAAACTCAATTAACAATAATTAAAAAAAAAATCAGGGCTGGGAGATTACAACTGCTTCATCAAAGTTGGCAGAGTGCCAAGAAACTATCCTAAACCTTGGGAAACAACTCAAGGCACTTGCTTCATCTAGTGAAACAGCAGTTTTTGACAAAGTTGTCTCCACAACTAGTACTATGGCCAATTCAACTCAGAAGAAGAACTTGATCAAACGATCCTCTCTGCGCAATCAAATGCAAGCTGAGGATGAAGCTAAAGCAGGGATGCATAAGGCTGGTCAAAATGAAGAATGTGAGAGTGATAAAGATGCTCAGAGGTCACCCCTTCTTCAAGATGAAAATGAAAATGTTCTGCAAACTCCTAATAGCATTGTTAATGCTCCGGAAACAAGTCTCACTTCAGAGCAAAATGATAGCAGGAGCAATGCTAAAGGGTCTCTGGCAATTATACCAAGTAAAAAACAAGGAGGCTTTGGTTTTCTGAGGAAGCTGCTGTCGAGAAAAAAGAGAGGGAGGGGTAAGGGAACCAAGTTATTAGCCAAAGCATGATTAAGAAAGGTGTTTCAGTGAAAGAAAGGCTCAGCAGTTTCTGCTACTAGGTCTGTCATGTTTGAATTTAGTGCCTGATGATTTTGGAGTAACATGCTTTTATCTTTTATTGGTTGGCAATGATTTCTTTGATTGGAATGGTTGAAGTTCGGAGTTGAGACAAAAAGAGATAGATTTTGCTGTTGTAAATATAGCTGGTGTACATACGTACATTGCTTCATTGGTATTTCAGATTAAGCGGTGATAATTAACTTTGCATACATTTGTCTTTTCCATCTTGGAGGATATGATTGGTTGTGCTTATTTTTAAAAAAATAATCTTTTTTTAATTTAAAAACATTTTCTACAGATAAATTATTTTTTAGGTATAACAAAGATAACCTCACAATTTGAGACTAAACTGTTTGAAGTTTAAAGATTACTGGAGTAGACTTTATTGCTCTTAGTAAAGTATTTTTCATACATAAAAGCCAAGAATCAATGCCCAACTTACCACTTGAAAAATGCTTTATTGGTTCATAAAATAAGTTAAAAAACTAGTTTCAAATTCTTATTTTGTATTTTATAACGTTTAATTGTTAAATAAATATATTAAATAATTTACACTTTTAAAACAATAAACATATGCATTTTTATTTAACATTTAATTTTGTAAAGTAGTCAGAGAATATGTATGAATTTGTGAAATAATTCAGTTATTTCAGTAAAACTTGTTATAAAATGAACGATGTTAGATGATCCGTGGGGCTATGTAAAACTTCTAATGCTGTTTACTCAGAATGTATCTGGAGCAACAGCGGACGCAGGTTTATTTTCTCAAGTATACAATAAGGGCTGCGAAACCAAACACGCAGTCAATCTATTCCCTTTTCACCTTTCATAACGATTTACCATCTTTTATTCCAATTTTCCTCTCCATGACCCACTCCATCTTCTTGGTTGAACCCTAATAGTTATGTAATCCATTACTTAAATAACAATTTCCAGTTAAAGACCTCGGGAGATATGTTCGCAAGAACTTTTATATTTGAAAACAGAGAGCATACAATATACCTCCTTACACCTCCATATCAACGTTCAGAATTTATTCGAAAAAAAATTAACTAGATGTAGACCTCTTTCTTCGTGGCTCCATACCGGGTGAGGTATATCATTCCTGTTTCCTGATTGTTCCCAAATATTCTCAGATACTTATACCCTGTATCTTTTAACTATGTTAAAACTTGTGCCAAAACAAGTTGGACGATTCGTCAATTAATAGGCAGTTTGTTTAAAGTTAGATAAAAACAATTTAAATTTGTTTAAGATAACTAAAACAAGTTGGATTTTTTAACTGTTTTGTTAGAGATAAAAGATAACAACAAATTTCATATTAAAAAAAAAACATGGATCATTGTTAATATGAATTAATTCTGAAAGTTTGCTAAACAAACGCTAAATAAAAATGTTTTATTACAAATACATACATAGGCACCTATGACGGAGACGGCGCGGTGATGGTCGAGGGGAATGAAGTTGCCTATCGGAACAAAGGGAAGTGGGCTATCAGGAGTCCCGTTTCATTAAATCCTGATGAAGCTATGACAAACCAACCATCCATTTCTGGGATTAGTGTGGTCGAACAAGTTAAATAGACAAATGAACAGTCTCCTTTAACTTTCAGGGTAAAACATGAATAAAAAATCTATATGATCACATCCCAACTGAAACCAACTTAATTTGAGCCAACATACTAAGCATACTTATAACTTCAACATTTTTATACAGATTCTCAACTCAGACAAAAGCTAAAAGATCCAAATAAACAACCATTTGATTTGTGCCCCAAAGTCACACATCAGTGCCTAAAAACACTTTTAAAGAGAAGGAAAACATATTAAAGCATGCAATTATAATTCGTAGTCCTAGGGTGCATTAGCACGTGCTATAATTAAAAAGTGTAATAATGAAATTAACAAACGAAGGAATTGCAATGTTAGCAGAACAGGAACAGGCAAACACATTAAACAGAAGGGATAGGCAAAAAACACTATCATTCCAAACTAGATTAGCAATAGCTGCGTAATTTCAATCGTATCTAAATAAAAAGTTCAATTAAAATAACAAAATATCCATAATTAAAATTATGGCCAAAAATATGGAACTACCAATCACCAACAAGAGTTTTCCACAGCATAAAACATGAACCGAAAACCGAAACAAATCTCCAAAAACACCTTTTCTCTGTTCTCTTCTTCGAAAACAACTACCTCAACGGTAAGACTTCTGGAACCTAGCGCGTGCACCACGACCACCGAACTTCTTGGGCTCGCAGCGCCTAGGATCAGCGACAAGCAAGGTGCGATCGTACCTGACGAGAATGTCCTTGATCTCCTTCTTGCTCTGTTCATCAACGTACTTTTGGTAGAACGCGACGAGCGCTTTGGCAATGCTCTGACGAATGGCGTAAATCTGCGACGTGTGGCCACCACCTTTCACGCGAATGCGCATGTCCACACCGGCGAACCGGCTCTTCCCCAATAGGAGGATCGGTTCGAAAGCCTTGAACCGGAGAATTTCCGGTTCGACCAGCTCGATGGGGCAGCCGTTGATCTTGATCAGCCCCCGCCCGCGCTTGCAGTACGTCACGGCCACCGCGGTCTTCTTACGACCGAAACATTGAACCTGCTCCAGCTCTTGCGCCTGCGCCATTGTTCTCTGTTGCAAAAACCCTAATTCTGCGCAGTGAGTGAGTTTGGGTGGGTGAAGAGGGACGTTATATATGTATCAGGGTTTTTGGACCTCGTAAAATACCCTTTTGTAGTTGTATAATTACTGGCCTGCCATTGGTTTCATCCCAATGGAGACATAGACCCCGGCCCAAAATAAAACAAAACCTAATACTGAACTTTGGGCTTATATCTGTTTCCCGGTCTTTTGCTAGATTTTCGAATTATTTGGCCCATTTAATATTGTTATCAAAAATTTAAAAAATGTTCCAACAAGATAGTGTGTAAAAACATTAAGGCCCGTTTGGATGTCAAAATATGAGGATAAGATAATTTTTTTTATTCTACCTTATTTTTAGTGTTTATTAAACGCGAAGAATATGATAAATTTATCTTATTTCTTTAATATATGTAATTTTATTCTACAAAAAACCTAGGTTAGAAATAATAAGATAGGATAATATAATTAATTTTCTTTATTTTCTTAATAATGATAACAATAATATATTATTATTATTATTATTATTCAATCTATTATCTTTTATCTTTTCTCATTTCTCTTGTCTATTTTTCTTTATCACTAACACATGCATTTTTTTTAACTTTTTTTTATTTAGTAAAACAAAGTTAGGATATCATATTTTTTTAATATTTTTTTATTTTTATTAGAATATCAAAAATATTAAATTAAATTTATTTTTAATAAAAATACATTTAATTTTAATAAAAGGATATTTTTTTTATTTTCAAATATTTTATATCATCTAGTTATTATTTGAATCATGTCAAACATAGGATAAAATAATATAATATTACTCAATTTATTATCTTAGTGTATAATAAATATGCAATAGAATAAATTATATCATATCCTGTTTTGTTCTTATTCTATCATATTCTTATCCTAATATTAAATATTTAAATAAAAAATATTTTACCTTCTTAAACTGTGAGGCTGTTTGTATATTTTCCCCTTCTTATAATCATATCTTAATTTTATATAGATTATTTTAATTATCCTTTTCATCCATTTAAATAGTTAATTTTCATGGAGTTAAATTGTTTGTATTGAAAGAAATTTTTTAAAAAATTAATTAAAATGTATTAATAGTATAATTTTTTACGGTGTTATATAATTTAAACAGTTAATTTCAAAACAATTAGGTCATATATATAATAATTTATAATTTATTGATAGTATTTTACATTGATAATTTATTAAATAAATTCTTTTAAGAATACCAAATTGCCTTATTATCAATCCCTGCTTTTTCTTGATCTCAGTAACCATATCCATTTTGACATGGAAGATAGGATTCAGTCAAAGGAAAGTTTAGGCTCAGCTAGCATTTATTGATACAAGTGAAGCACCAATGTCGGGAAGGGCATACCTAGCAGTAAGTAATAGTTGGTAATGTGGAAGATATGAAAAAGTTTTTGAATATAGAGGTGTTAAAGCATCCTCTATGTGAGGTTGTAACAATGAGTACGAATATAAAATTGTATAATTTAACAAAAATTATTTAATATTATTGTAATGATTATTTATAAAATTTTATATAGTTTAAAACATTTAAATATATATAATTAAATAATTAATATTTAATTATATTTTAAATATTATGTTATATGTTAAAATAAAATAAAATAAAAATTTTATTTTTATTTTATATCAATTAATTTTTATTTGGATAAAATTTTATAAATTTAAATTTAATAGTTGAATTTAAAATTTTGCTTTTAAATTAAAATATTATTTCACATTTTGAAGTTTGATATTAAACTTCAATTACACATTAGTGTTAAATATTATTCGAATTAAATGAAATATATAATTAGCCTAAATAATACATTCTTAATTTTTTTATCTGTTCAGAAATAAATTTAACTCCATCTTGATTTTCAAGAAAGTATTAATTACTTTTTACAAATATATTTTTATATCTATCTAATTATTACCAATTGAAATAAATTTATACACCTAATATTCGTATTATTTTCATAAAAAAGATAAATTTAAATTATAATAAATAATCAAATATAAGAGTAAAATTTATAAAAGATAAATTAAGAAATTAAATTAATTTTTTTAAATTAATAATATTAATTATATTTCTTAACATTTATACTTTTTTTAGATAAATAAAAAAATAATGGAAAATTATTCTTAAATGTTATATTCATTAATAACAGTATATTTATTATTTTTATTAAATGTATAGTTTTTCATATTGATAAAATATTTAAATTTTAAAAATAAAAAATAGTTATTATAAAATTTAATACCTATAAGTGCAATTAACTACAAAATAGTATTAATTACTACTATTAACTATAATATAATTAACATAAATAACACAATTAAATTGTATATTTGTTAAATATAATATATTTATTAGATAAAAAATAAGTTCATCATATTTTACTCCATTTAATATTTATATTTCAACCATTAAATTTTATCAATATAATCATTAAATTCATAGATATTATTCATGGTTATAAAATTTTAAAAAATTAAAAAAATTAATATTTCTTTATATTATTTTATTTTAATGGATAACATATCTCTTTTATTATATATTAATTTAAATTTATTTAATAAATTATCAATTATTTTAAAAAATTTATAAACATAATTTTTATAATAAAATTTATAAATTTAATAGTTAGATTAATAAAATTTAATTTAAAAAAATATTAAACATAATAAATTATAGTAAATTTACTTCTAAAAAAATTAATTCTTCATCTTATTAAATTATTAAAATCTATATATATATATATATATATATATTATGTATAGTTTCATGTTAATAATTTTTTTTTAAAAATGTACTAAAAAAATTCAATATAATTTGTAGATAATTATATTTATATGAACATGTTGATAACAGTTGAATTTATTAGTATATGAATGAAAAAGAAATTGTTGGCATAAATTCTTATATTAGATAGTAAATTTTATTATTTATATTAATTTAATAATTTTATATAAAATATAAAATTTATTAATTTAATTATTGATTTAAAATTTTTTATTAAATAGATTATGTATATAAAATTTTATAAAAAAATTGATAGATATTTTATCTTATTATTTTAATTTAACAGCTTATATTATATATATATATATATCAATAATTAAATAATATATTTACAAATTTTTAAATTCTTTTAAATTTGATATATATTATCATTAAAATATTATAACATAATTTAATAGTTAGATTAATAAATCTTGTATTATATGTAATTAAGATTATTAAATTAGTGTAAGGATTAAAGTTTGACATCTAATATTAACGGATGTTGAATATATATATATATATATATATATATATATATATAATAGTTATTATTAAATTAGAAAATAATTATTATAAAATTTAATTTTAAAAATATATATAAATATTTTTTAAGAATTATTAATATTAATCATTATTATTAAAAAATTATTTATAAAATATATTTTTAAAAAATTAAATAATATTAATACAGTGATTGAATGATATAATAATAATATCAATGATGATAATTCATCCTTTAATTTATATATTCAGTATTTATTTTAAATAAATTATTATAAGTTATTTTTAAAAAAATATTCTCTTAAAATTATTTTATTTTATTTTAATTATTATTATTTTTATTTTTGTTTTTATTATTATTATTATTATTATTATTATTATTATTATTATTATTATTATTCATAGACATATTTAAAGTATCAAATTAAAGTTCATATTAATATAGTTTTAAAATTACTGAAAGTTTAGTTATCTGTTAATAAATTAAATTAAACATTTTACTTGTTACATTATTAATTTACGTATTTTATTAAACAAAATTAATTTTTATTTTAAAAAATAATGAATTAAAAAGATTTAAACCATACATATAATGTAAGTTACAGGATATTTTATATATCAAATAAATTGTCACATTTTTTTTATATATGATAAGTAAAATAAAATAATTTATAAAGAATATATAAATATTTATGTATTACTAGAAAATATAGTAAGTAAAAAATTAAAATGTTGTGATATTACGAGTTTGTTTTTAATTATTTTTATTTTAAAAATATGTTAACTGAGTTAAAAAGATGAATTTGATATTTTTATAATTTAATTAAAATAATATATTAATATTTTCACTTTATATTGGTTGCCTATTATTTACTTTTATTCACAAATATAAGTATTGCATCAATGCTCCAAGAGATAATTGTTTAGATTATATTGTAAATATTATCAGATATTTTAAAGATAGTACGTTCATGGTGCTGATTTTATTGGAAGATTTGCAAACGTCTACAGTAAATTATTTATAATAAATTACAGATTAATATATTTTTCACTTTTAAAATTATTTTTTCATATTTAAACAAATTCATGTAATACCGGTAACATGCTAGTTTGTCCTAATGATTAAGATAGTTATCAATCAGAGTAAATTAATATAGCGGTTGGTCTTTGGTAGGGTAGAAGAAGTTACACCAACAAGCAAAAAGAAGTGAAGCGGAAGAAATTGAAAATTAAAACGTGAACAAGAAGGAATATGATTAGTAGAGAGTAGGAAAGAAACAGGGCGCTCAATGAAAAACTGAAGAAAAAAAAAATAGTTAAATATTCCTTTTATTGAAAAACAACATACTTTTACATTTCTCAACATTCTTAACCTAACAGCTGATTTTTTTTTTTAAATAATTCCAACGACATACATCCGCACATAATCAAATATAAATCATTTTTAATACCTAACTGCTGAATTTAAAAAAAAAAAATCCAAGTAACATACATCCGCATATAATCAATATAAATCATTTTTAACATATAATCTTTTCTTTAATTTTCCCTCCGCATACGCCAACCGTGTGTCATTTGACTAATTGCTAAACTCAATTTATAGCTAAACTTAAAGTTAGTCACGAAGATATGTATAATTACCACCGTTTCAAACCGTAAATGATTAAACAATTAAATCCACTCGATAGCAGCTAAAGTCGCATTTATTTTATATTATTTAAATTTCAGGTATCTTTTATTAAAAAAATAAAATTATTCAAACTAAAAAGTATGTAACATGATGATATTAGTTTTTCAATAAAAAAAATTATATACAAATTTTAAATTCAAAATTTTATTTTAAAAAATTAAATATGTATTGTTTAAATTAATCATTTGTTAAATAAATGTCGTGGATATATCATCTATATATACCTATATTTATAATTTATATAATAACTAATATTTCGTCTAAATATATAACTTTTTAAACATAACCTTTGTTTAAAAAATAGACAATACCTGTATTGTTATAACTGAATTTGAAAACTATAGAAATGAATAAGCTTTTGACATTGTATTATTTGAAACACATATTCATGATCCCCTTGCTTCCCCTCAATTCCATCCTCCCACTAAATCGCACATGGACACACACGTATATATCCTCTTTCTAATTAACCAAGGTTAATTGGCATCGCAACAAACCTGGTAAGTGGAAACGAATGAAATAAGAAAAGAGTCGCTTGCATATAGAACTTATCCACCGTTTCCATATGAACAATAAGAGAAAAATACAGACACAAATATTTTGCAGAAAAGAGAAAGAAAAGTGTCGATTGCTTTTAAGTTTGAAATGGTTTAGCTCCCACTCAATAATCATCATGAGGGGTGAAGAAGCAACGGTGGTTGATGATGATGGTCCCCACAAGGCATTCACTTGATCCGACGGCAGAGAGTGATTCCATCGCCAACAGGAAGCATACAAATTTCAATCCTGGGGTCCACCGCCAAAGCCTTGTTGAGCTCCAACACGAAGTCCCTGTAATACCTAACATACTTTCTGAGAGGAGCATCTGGGGGTGCCACCACAGACCCGTTCCATAAGGTGTTGTCGTACCCAATCAATCCTCCAACTTTGACAAGCTCAATCAACCTCTTGTGGTAGTTGAGGTAATTGTCCTTGTCAGCATCCACAAAAATGAAATCGTAACTACCATGGTTCTTTTCCTGCATTTCACCGCACACAAATATTACTCAATTACCCCTTTTTTACTTCCCCAAAATAAATGCATTTTTTTCTTCTTCTTGCTATTGAGATTTTGGACAGGGAACTCGTTGACCATCTTATTTATATTATATCTGTTCTGAATGTTTCATATACGTATTTATAACTCGGTTGTCATATCATGAAATCTTTTAATATTTTGTTGGGATAATAAATGGATTGTCAGTTATAATTTAATATAATACTAGTTTTATTTACATTTAATTATAATTAAATTTTTTTAAATATTTTTCAAGAGCCTAAATATCTGCAAGACGAATTAGCATAAATATCAGTTATAAAAAATTCAAAAATATAAATTAATAAAGGTAAATTTTTATAAAAAAAATAGATTTTGCTATATCTGTATCTCAAGTTTTAAAAATTTATCATATTAACATATTTTATATCTCATACAGTGCTTATTCTAACATAAATAAGAGATGGAGAAGCTTACGTCTTTAACCATTTCATCGAGAACTGGGAGAGCAGGGCCTTCTCTGAATTCAATTTTGTGGTCAACACCAGCTTTTTTTATTACGGGCAAACCCAGTTCGTAATTCTCCCTGTTAATATCCATGGCCAAGATCTGTGGCAAGCAAATTAACTATTTAAGCCCCTACCACCATATCCAAAAATTTGAACATGTTTGATGCATAGATGCCTAGATCTAAATTCTCTTTCCCCAAACACAAAAAGAAAAGAGTTAAAAAAAGAAGCGATAGTTCGGAACTTAGTATTTTACAGACAAATGCCCAGGTGAGAATAATGGGAAAGGAAAAGGGCTTTGTTGGAAAGTTTTATTTTTTCATTTTTAATAAAAAAATGCCTTTATTCTCATGGGGCTAAATTCTGCTCTTGATCATACCTTTCCATCTTCAGGAAGAGCGAGGGCAGTGGCAAGCAGGGAGTAACCAGTGTAGACCCCAATTTCCATGGTGTTCTTGGCATTGATAAGCTTAAGGAGCATGTTCAAGAATTGGCCTTCGTCTGCAGAGGTTGTCATGATGTTCCTGTTGTTATGTTCAATCAATAATCAGTAACCATTTTCATACCCAAAACCATGAGCGGAGAAACCAAACAATTAACATTGAAAAAAAATAACGAAGAATTATACCATGGATGTTTTGCTGTCAATTCTCTCAACTCTTTCATGGCTTCAGGTTCTCTTGGGTAGACACTGGTCTCCAGAATGTACTATACAAGCATAACCAAATTAAGATTCGGAAGGAACAATTAGTGATCCATTGTTATGTTAAATAAATTTTTGTGTACAACAAGATTTAAAAAAAAAAAGGATTAAATTAACAAAGGTATGCAATTGGATTTACCTGGTAAAGAGCATCACTCTGCAGAAGGCTCTTATGACCAACCTCTTGGTGCCTTCCAGCTTCAGTTTGCTTCTGATCCCCGTTGTTTGCCATTGCTATAATCCTTGTAACTTTTGTTTCCTTTTCTTACTCCTTTCTCTGCTTCTGCTCTGCGTTGAAGACTTGATTGGGGCTTGTGAAAAGGGGTGTTAGAGGGTGCTAAATATAAGGAATGAAAGACCGGCTTGAACCGGTAAAGTGAAAGGAAAATACATTAAACCGGATGGCGTCCGGTCCGGGGTTGGTGAGGTTTATTTGGTGTTTGATCAATCAGCATGGTCCAGGCTCCACTTAATAATAGAACTCACTGTTCCTATTTTATTTGTTGGTGGGGGATTTTCTGCATTTATGAAGATAAGTTATGACATCATTTTAATGAATAATTACATTTTCAAATGAAACTTTAATGCTTATGATCTTCTGCAGGATATACGGTTCATTATTCCACCATTTAATTGTAATTAATTCAATAATAAAAATAAATTTATTTTTATTACACCATAAAAAGCAAGAATTTATAGAACAGGACTTTATTCAACTTTAAAAGTAATTCTTGATAATTCCAAGGCTTTTTATCTTTTACTTATTTGGAGTCAAACACTTTCATGATTCAAGCATTTTGGAAAAGGATAAGTATAATCCTTCATATATAATAACCTTTATCCGTTTTTTTATAAATTTTTTGCGGTATTAATTATCAAAATTAATTAATAAAAATTATATTTTAATATTTAGTAATTATTTATAACAGTTATAATTGTTAAAAAAATAAAAATTAATATAAAAATAGATAAACATTGCTGTACATATAATAACTATTCCTTTTTTTATATAAAATTGGTGCTTTTCCATACTAACAGTATTTGGAAACTGAATAAGGTTTTCTTTATTTGCAAACTAAACAAAGTGCAGATTGATAAAAGATATTTTTCAGAAACAATTTTGTTTTCTTTCGTTTTTTGCCCTTATTTTCCTCATTGTGTAAATCAGAATTCAGAAACTGGGAGGTAGGACAGTGGGATGTTGGTGATCAATGACTGGCTGGTTGGAATGGCGGGTCATACGGGTGCGGTTGAAAATTGCACATGGCTAAGGCTATTGAAATGAAATTGGTATGGGGTTGGTGAGAGTACTGTGCCCGGGCGTTGAGAGATGCGTCTTCTAATGTTTCTAATCTCAGTTTACCAAATTTGTGAAAGGGAATTTATAGTAAATTATTGGACTTTGTGATTCAGCTACTTTGCCGCAGTTATTATGATTAAATGCAAACGCATACAAGACTTGGTTGTCTGTTTTTGGTGACAGTTTAGCAGAAGTTTACTTTATATGTCCTATGCCAATACTTCTTTTCTAAGTTTTATTTAACAGAAATGAAATGAAATTCTAAACTTTGTATTTGTTAACATGCTTAAATACGTTAATTAAAGGTTGTTGATATTCTCCAATAGGGTTACTATCATGAGGCTAATTAATCATGTATGAACCTCAAAGGAAGTGATGTTTTAGGAATTAGACATGTTTATAAAAACAATGAGTAATAGAGAATGAAGAAGCCTACCCTTGGTAAATGGAACAAGACTTCCACATCAAATTATTAAACAAAATTCAGGGATCAACCGGAAATAAATAGCAGAAAATATTAAGAACATTAAAATTATTAAAAAAACACACTCAAAGAAAAGAGGCCGAACGTTAGGTGTGTAGACTGTAGATATTAGAAGGGAAAGGTCAGTTGCTTTGAGTCAAAGCGATGGGAAAACAAGTGGTTGAAATCAAAAGGGTTAGAAGAGGAGGGAACATAGAGTTGTTGTGGAAGGAGAGACTAAATTTCAACTTTGTCTGCTCCTACCATTCTACGGCTTATAGAGGTCCATATGTTTCTTATGCTCTTAATCTCCCATAAATGTCCATTCAATTTTGTTTTCAGGACTACCCAATCGTAAACCGGATAAAGTTCTCAATTGAAACTTCGAAAAAAAATATTTTTAATTATTATTACTGTATAAAAAACTTACTAGTGATTTGATAAATAATATTAGCATGCTCCGAGGGACTAGATATTTTTTTCTCTTAAAAAGGATCCTTCATCTTCTTATGATAGTATTTATTTATCCGAAAGTTGAATAGAATTAACTTTGCGTAAAGATTATATTGTTTCAACTTTTTATGAAATACAAAATATTTACTAAATGATAAAAATAAAAGACTAATTGGTAATTCTACATGCTATTTCATGTATCTTATTTTGGGTTTATTTTTTATTTTTAAAAGAACATGTTTTGTTAAATACAAATTTATAAAATTTTTAAATATTAAATAAATATTTTATGTTATGAAATAAATAAATATATATATATATATAAAAAGAAAGGAGGAATCAAATTAGTTATTTCGTTTAATAATTTTTATAAATAATTAAATTTCATATCTAACCATTAAATTAATAAATTATATTATATAAATTATTTTTATAAAATTTAAAAATAAATTAATATTTTATTAAATAAATTTAAGTTAATAAATATTATAAGAAGTATATTATCTGTTAATTTAAATTTATTTTTTAAAGTATCAAATATTTTGTAAATTTTATAAAAAAATTTTAAAAATTTATATAATATAATTTATTAATTTAAAAAATAAATTGATAAAATTTAATTACTTATAAAATTATTAAATAAAATAATTTTAAATAAAATTACTATATATATATATTATCAAATAATTATAGCTAATAATTTTTATTTTTCATCCTTTCCTATGAATTTTAAGATTTAAGAATATATTCAGTTGCTTTAAACTTAAAAGTTACTTTTATGTTAAAAAAATTATATAACTATCAAATAATTTTAATTTTAACTTTATTTTTATTTTAACCTTAAAATGGATTTTAAAATTTGAAAATTTAAGTCAAACATTAATTACAACTTTCTCTTTTCATAAATTATACTTCTTAAAAAACTCAACCTTGTGTTTGGATGAAGTAATTCAACATTTTAAGGAATTTAAAATATTTGGAAATTGAAATACTTCCAATTCAAATACTTTCATTTCTAAAATATTTTGTTTGGATGAAGAAATTTAATCTTCTTATATTTTATATGATAAAATTTAAACTGAATTTGGTGTTGTTCTACTTCAGTGAAAAAATAATTGAAACAAACAGTCACTGTATATACTCATACATGAAGAAAGGCAAAACACTGAATCAATGACTCACAACAAATATAAAGAATCTCAAACATTTCAGCAAACAGGTGACATACATTATTTGTATGATTCATAATCTTTCATAAGCAAATCTAATATGTAAAAATAAAAAGATTAAAAAAGAGATGCAAAAGAGATTACAATCTACCTTGAAATTATTTCCAAAAGATGGGAAAAATTAAGAAAAAATTAAAACAAACCTGGAAGAGCACAAGAAATAGATATGGAGAAAGTTGATGGATGTAAAAGCTCATCAAGAAGTAGCTCTGCAAATGGGAAGAATAGCATTATTGTGCAAACGGGAAGAATTAGAAAACCATACATGTTGTTGCTCACAAAAGCTAGAAACTCACGACGTGCTGTTGCTCAAAACCAACGTGCTGGTGCGGTGTTGCTGTGCTGTTGCTCACAACCAACGTGCTGGTGCTGCTGTGCTGTTGCTCACAGAAGCTAGAAACTCACGACGTGCTGTTGCTCACAACCAACGTGCTGGTGTTGCTGTGCTGTTGCTGGGT
This sequence comes from Canavalia gladiata, assembly GCA_037954105.1. NCBI lineage: Eukaryota > Viridiplantae > Streptophyta > Magnoliopsida > Fabales > Fabaceae > Canavalia > Canavalia gladiata. The sequence goes on from CM075658.1 coordinate 67,804,717, forward strand.
GGAATTTAAAATTCCATCTATTTTGGGAGAATTTTAAATTCTTCCATTTTGCTTTGTTAAAATTCTTTTAAAAATTTCCAATATTTTAAATACTTTATTAAAAATTACCCAAACAAATTATTTTAAATTTTAGAATTTTAAATTCTTAAAAAAATTACATTCCCCTCTTAAAACCACTTATCCAAACACACTGTAAAAGAAAATAAATTATAATAATTTTAATAAATTATTTTATTTATTAGAAAGATCTCATCTTAAAATTTGTTTTAAATTATGCATTAGGCCGGTCCTAATTTTTTACTCGTTAGTTGGATTAGTAGACCCTGGATAAAACTAAACCAAACACAGCGATCTCGAGGCTAAAAAATTTTTAGATGTCAATTTCATAGCGTTGGTGCTTAGGCCCTTTCTAAGGGAAGTCGATTTTTAGACCTTAACACCCCACAGGATCCCATAAGGAGAACAACATATATAAATTGTTATAAAGGGAATACTTGAAATTTGGCGCATGTCATAAAGGGAATCACAGTTGGGGTTGAAAATTACCTTTCTATCCCACTCGTATAGCTTGTTTGTATATGAGTTAGTTTTTGTGAAAATCAATTTTATATCCATGTTGAACAACAGTAATATTTTTTTATTTGCTAAAAACGGAATTAGCGTATAAAAAATAGGAAAGAAAAAAATAAAAGAAAATTTATAGATACAAATAAAAATAGAAAAAAATTAACTATTTTTAATAGATGTGAAAAATTAATCTCCAAATAAAAATTAAAATAAGGAAAACTTAATTTTTTGTATTTAAATTATTAACTATTTATTAAAATAAAATTATTTTATTAATAAATAAATAAATAATAAAAATTAAAAATTGTAATTAATATAAAATAAAAGTTACTATTAATTTATTTTTTATTTAAATAATTTTTTTCTATTTTTATCCTTCTTAACTATTTATTTATTTTATTTTTATTATATTTTTCACTTCTTTTACATCCTATTTCTTTCTTTCTTATTTCATTAGTTGTCAAATCAGAAAGGAAACATGCTTAATCATTCACCTTTGAATCATAGGCGGGCAAGTCAATCGAATCTAATTGAAACCAAGTTAATCGAAGGTTCAAATTCTTGTGTTAGTTACTACTAGTCGGATGATAGATAAATCGAGTGGGAAGATGCAATTTTCATTGAATAAATACAACCGAAACACTTTAAAAAATTTGTTTCGTTAGAAATCGAAACTCACCAAACCTTTTATATATATATATATATATATATATATATATATATATATATATATATATATATGATATGTTGTTATATTTGGCTTTCGTCCTTCACTGAAAATAAAATATAAAAACTATGATTTTTTTTTATATGCATTCAATTTTTTTTATACATTCAATTAATTTAAAAATAACTCATACTTTTATATCTAAAATTTGTTGAAAAAGAGAAAAATGATGCATTATGAAAAAATTATTATTTTAAAAATAAAAAATATGATAAACATATAGTATAACTTAATTCTAATTTTATTCGCTAAGGTTAATACAACAACATAAAAGGAAACTTACACAAAAATCTACCTTAAAATTTTATATAATAATATCTAAAAGAAACAATTTAAAGGATGAATCTTTTATTACATCATAATTTTAAATATTATGTATTATTTATAAAAAAAATTAAAATTAATGATAAAACATTTAATACCACAATGGTTATAAATTAATTTTACAATGAACAAAAATTAAAACTATAATAATAAGAAATAATGATGGAATAATATCTAAATAATTTCTCATCTGTCATAGAAATAAAACTGTAATAAATTCTCAATGGGTTATATAATAAAATAACCCAATAATATTATTATCTCCTATTGTTACAAAACAAAATTTAATAGTAGAAATAATTTACACTTGAAAGTCATTTATCCAACAATCCTCCACTAATAGCTTAGCAAGTGATTAGTTTTCAAGCCTAGAAAGTTATATTTATACTTAACACATAATATAGTGAGGTAACAAATTTTGTAAAATTAGTGAATTGCTTCATATTAAAATATATTTAATTAAAGAGTATTAAATTACTTCATATTACCTTCTACAATTACTAGAGAACCATCAAATAATTTTTTTAAATTGTTAAAAATGTAAAAGGAGAAATATGTAAAGAAAAATTTAGCCTTTTGCTTTCAAATTGTTTGAAAAAGCAAAAGGTGATGCGCCATGAAAGGACTATTGTCTTGAACTCTTTGGCAAACTCTAGTGCAACCTAATTTCAATTTTGCTCTTCAAAGTGTTAATGTAGAGGCACACAAGGAACTGTGCACTCAAGATCTACAAGTGCTAAATTCTTGACAATAATATGAAGAAGGAACAATTTAGAGAATGAGAGCTTTTGTTGTGTCACAATTGTAAGGTCCAAACCATACTTATAGGGAATTTTGATCTAACCAGTGGTAAAAAGTTAATATAATAATAACCATAAATTAAATTTACAATGGATAAAAATTAAAATTTTAACAATAAAAAAATAATGTGTAATAATATCCCAATAATTTTTCAATGGTTTAGGAATAAAATCATAATAAATTCTTAAAGAGTATATAATAAAATAACATAAGAATACAATTATCTGCTACCATTACAAAACAAAATTTAAGAGTATAAATAGATTACACTTGCAAGTCATTTATCCAATAAAAGTTGTCTTTCATTTAAATTGAAGTTGTAACACACAAAATCAATTACATCATTCTCCTACAAATATTAATTTCTTATGAGTGAGGTTCAAAAAAAACAAAAAAAAAAATGAAAGAAAGTGGGAGAGAGAGAATAATATAAAAAGAGAGAAGGGAGGTTCTTCTATAAATATCACTTCTCAGCGAGTGAGATGAAGAAAAAAGAAAAATAAGTAGGAAGGAGAGAAAATAATATAAAAAGAGAGCAATTTGCCATCCTCTCTCTCTCTCTTTATGTTTGTTCTCTCTCTCTCTCCAAATTGTTACATGGTGCATTCTTCGGTATCTCCGTAATCTAGACGGTAGCAAGACATATTTACTAATTAACCAATATTACATTGACATGTATGGTTTACATTTAATGTTAGTCAAAATTAAGAATCTCATATTTTATTTTATTAATATTTATTAATAAGGGTCCATGACATATGCATTTTGCATAAAGGGATTTATTGAATTGTAAAATAGTTTTTCTAAAAAAATTTGATTTTCTGTACACTTGGGGTAACAAAGCACTTAAATGGGATTCGAGAAAGGGCAGCACGTCACAAAAGTTCTCAACTTAATCTTACCAGTGTTATATCTTGGGTGCGCTATATTGTGAGATTGTTTAGCAAAGACACTCCATGCATCCTTCAGTTATAGCACCTAGCGGAGGCAATGCAAATAAAGGAACCAGTAAGTTCTTTCGCAGAAGTAGGACTGGTAGACCACCTCAATGATCAAGCAAGGGAGACGCAATGTATTCCCATAAAATGAAGAGTGGAGAGGACTTCAACTACCTTCTTGTATCGGGTGAAGAGAAGCGAGTGATAGGCTTAGTAGGGATCAAACCTATAATATTATCATTATGAGTGGTACATTTCAACCAATTAAGCTATAAATCCCTTCGGATCTTTACATGCAATTCACTCACTTCAGGAATAGTGAACAGAAAGAGGAGACCTTTGCTCTATCTGCTTCTTCCTCTTCCCAAGAATGAACAATTGAATAAAAAAAAAATTCTTCTTTGTTAATCCAGTTGGTTCATAGTCAGCTTTCTATAAGCATGCCCTTTTTTCATTCTAGTTCCGAATTAGTTTCATCCCTTTACTACTAGTTGAGTAGTTTCTACTCCGCCCACTTCCAAAAGCAAAAATGGCTACCGGGCTAACTCTTTCAAGGACGAGGGGAAAGCCTACTTTCTTCCTTTTAAGACATATTACTATCTCAATTTCCAAATGTATACATTAGACCCTCCAATTTTTGCATTTAATGATAAGGACCTTTTTGCAAATCATATTTTTTTATATCCATAAAAACAAAATGACTTGTTAGTTTATAAAAGTAGACCAGCATTAAATGCATTGTATACGTGTCATTTTATTATTGGATCAAAGCAAAAGGGATTTGCTACCCTCCAATTTAGGAAGGTACCGAAGAAAAAACCTTATTACATAGGTTTTCATTCAAATCTCATATTAATTGTTCGATCAAATTTAAAACCCAGTAAAGTTGAATGAAAATACGATTGAGAATAGGTATATATATTATAATTGGATTGTATCAATTACATGTTTTACCAATTAAACCTACCTGTAATGGACCAACGTTTACCTTTACTTTGAATTATAATACAACTAAATTTTTTGTTTGAAATTGGAATAAAAAATTCTCTCTTACAATATGCTTGTCGATGTTGCAATCAAGATGGGGCTATGAAATTTATTAGTTTAAGCAAGAGCGAAAATATATATCAGCGTGCATTATTTGGTAAAACATATATATATAACATTAAGATGTTTTATATTGTATAGAAATTAAGTTAATTTTTTTTACAAAACTTAATTAATTTTTAGATTAAATTAGAATTAATTTATTTTTAATTTAATATTATAATTTATCTAATTTTAATATTAGATTAAAAAAATCTAATTATCTTTATATTTGATATATCTAATTTTAGATCAAACAAATGTATTAAGAATCAATCGTGTCAATAATCATATAAAAGATAACATGCCATAAGTTAACATATTTTAAATAAAAATTTAAAATTTTGATTTATTTTATTTTATGAAAAATTGATATGGGATATATCTAATAAAAAATTATTTTTATATAAAATGAGAGCAATAAATTTGAATGATATAATCATATATAAATAAATTAAATTAAATTTTTTAAAATTGACCAAATAAATCAGTGGAATCAAATTACCTTAAACTCATTTGATGAAATATATGGTTTATATTTTAAATTTTGAATCTAAATTAAACTCGTATATTTTTATCCAATTTTAACCTAAAAAATAGAAAAATATTAAGTTTTCATTAAGATTAGCCTAAGTGTCGTTGAGTTTAAATTAAATAAAAAAAAATTATCCCAACTTATGAAAGCTTGTTGTGTACATTTGTATAAAATTAAATAAATAATATCAGAGGTATGAGTGTGAAGAAAAGTATAAATTAAAAAATTTAAATTTAAATTTAAGTTATATAGATTAATAAATCTATTATTTATATTAAATTTTTGTATTGAATTATTCCTTTCTTAAAATGTGATTCTCTTATAAATGATTTTTACCTTATATTTGAATAGAGTAATTTTAAATTACGATATTTTATGTATTGAGATATTAGAAAAATAGTTTTGAAAGTACTATAAATTTTTATTTAAGTAATTTTTATATTAAATTGAAATAATTTACAATTACACCTATTTAGAGAAGTTTTTTAAATTTTCATTATTTTTTATTAAATTTTTATTTATAATTTCTATCATACTTCACTCTTATTTTATTAATTACTCGTTTTTATATATAAATTACTGAAATTCTAAAAAATTTCATGCAAACACAAGGTTAAGAATTTTCCATTATTCGAGCACTCCATAAAAAAATATTGTCATAACTCATAAATGAATTACTAATTAAATAACCAATTAAAATTGAAGATTAAGATTGATCCTACAAAACTATAGATTTAATTTATCTTATAAATATGTCAATTATACAATGGCTTAATTTTCTATTATCCAATCAATCTAAAATTACTAAGAATGATTAATGCTTAATAAAAATGAAAATAATAGGATAAACACAATAAAAAATACAAATATTCACGCATAAAAGAAAAAGTTCAAATCAAATCACATCATAAAATTCACCATAATCCTTGATTATGAAATTATTTACACATAATTTAAAAAATATAAACAAAAGTCAAATTTCCAAAGAATTTCATAATTATAAATTATAAAAAGTAAAAAAAAAAAATCCATAGTACCTTTTATGTGTGAAATTCAAATCCATATTAAAATTGATCAGTTATGTCTAAAATTTGAATCCTTACACAAACATGCTTAGGATTTCCTCAATCATGTAAAAAACAAGTCTTTTTAAAAGAACAAGTAGGTAGAAATAAAGCATGCGCATGCTTGGAAACATGGATGGACATGTTGAAAATCATATCAATGCTTGCTAATGTTGGATCTTGCATGAGAATGCTTCACATATTGAGCATACAAAGGCTAAGTCTAGCATAATTGTGCATATATAGTTAGATTGTGATATTCAACTCCTAACACTAGTGCAAAAATACGATATTATAACAGGATTTTACATCGGTTTTTTAAAAATCGATGTAAATAAAAACGCGGTGGCATTTTTGTAAATAAATGTAAACTTTCTACATCGGTTATTTTACCAACCGATGTAGAAAGTGAGTTTTTTTTCAAACTTTCTACATCGGTTACGAAACAAGCGATGTAAAAAGTACTTTCTACATCGGTTTTTCTGGAACCGATGTAGAAAGTGAATTTTTTTATAACTTTCTACATCGGTTATTTTCTCAACCGATGTAGAAAGCACTTTCTACATCGGTTCTGAGAAACAACCGATGTAGAATGTCTTCCCCTGTCACTTATTTTTCGACGCTGTTCGTGTTTAACCTCATTTTTCAAAACCCTAGTTTCTCGTTTCGGCTTGTTCTCTCTATTTTCGTTTAAGTCTTAGCCATTGTCGACATCTTTATTGTTCGTGGTTTCATTCCGTGCTTACGTTTGTGGTCGTTGTCGCCGTTGGAACGATTTCGTTCGTTCAAAGTCGTTGTCGCGCACCGTAAGGTTCGAAGTCGTCTTTGTTGTTATTTATGCATCTCATTCTATTATTATGGTTGAAATATACATTTATTTTGGTTGTATTCTTTAATTTTTAAGCTTCTTATTTGGCTATACCGTGTTGTGTCGTCGTTCAACCACCGTTGTGCCTCCATTTGGACACCGTTTGGCCACCGCTCAACCATTTTGTGTTGACTATGAGGTATGTTCTATGCACCTCTACTTTGTGATTGCAGATGTGAAAGTTTGTTTAGGGTTTATGTATGTTATAGTCTTGATTTTGAGTTTAAATATGTTGGTTTTTTTTCTTGAGTTTAAATATGAGCATACCCTTAGTTTCCCGTTCAAGGTTGAATATAATGAGTTTATTACTAAATAAGTAAATCATGCATTATATTAAATCTTGAATTGTCCAAGTTGGACAGTTTGGGACTAAAGTTTTTTATTTAGTGGTTAACAATTTCTTCATAAATCTTGTAAATTGTACTTGATTAAATTTTGGTTTAGTTCATTTTGCATTGTCTCTGGGTACATGCTTCATTATGGTAAATAAAACCATAATGAAGTTATGTACTTGGAGACTGATGCGAAATGCTGTCGAAATTTCACCAAGTATGATATTCAAGATTTTAGAAGTATGTTAATCGATGAATAAAAAACTTTTTTCTCGAATGGGATAGGGTCTTACCAATAGGGAGGATAATAAATTAACAACAATGAGTGACAAGGTTAATCCTAAATCTTGTGTTGATGATTCTTGTATAGTATGGATCGTAGTTGGATAAATGCTAAACGAACGAGCGATGAGTACGAGAATGGGGTCGAAGAGTTTTTGAATTTTGCGCAGACAAATCTACCTGAGAGTAATGGACAATTTTACTGTCTGTGTGTTAATTGTCTAAATGAGAGACGTTTGGGTGTTGGTCAAATTAGAGAGCATATTCTTTGTGATGGATTTTGCAAAAGTTATACAAAATGGACATGGCATGGTGAGTTATTAGGCATGCCAAATGTGTCACAGACGGTGGAGGTTGATATAAATATGGAAGATTGGGTAGAGGATATGATTCGTGATGTAGGGCATGCGTCATTTGAGCGGGCAAATATGTATGGTAACTTATCTACTGATTCAGAGAAACCTTTGTATCCGAGATGTACTACCTTTACACGATTGTCAGCAGTGTTAAGATTATTCACTCTGAAGGCAAGGAATGGGTGGAGTGATAAAAGTTTCACCGAATTACTTGAACTGTTGGTAGAGATGCTTCCGGAAGGTAACACATTACCAAAGCGTAATTATGAGGCGAAGAAGGTGTTGTGTCCGATGGGTATGCAGTATAAGAAAATACATGCCTGCCCCAATGATTGCATACTATACAGAAATGAGTTTGAAGGATTACATGAATGCCCTGTGTGTCAAGTTTCACGTTATAAACTGAAGGATGGTGATTCTATTTGCAATGACAGCACAAAGCGGCCTCCAGCCAAAGTGTTATGGTATCTTCCAATAATTCCAAGGTTCAAACGATTGTTTTGTAATAAAGATGAAGCAAAGAACCTTAGATGGCATGTAGATGAACGACTGATTGATGGAAAACTTCGACACCCAGCTGATGGTTTGCAATGGAAGATGGTTGATCAACTATATCCCGATTTTGGGAATGAGCCAAGAAACCTAAGGCTTGGACTTGCAACAGATGGAATGAATCCCTACGGTAATTTAAGTAGTAAACATAGTTCGTGGGCTGTACTTTTGACAATTTACAACCTTTCTCCGGAGTTATGCATGAAACGTAAATACATCATGTTGTCCATGATGATTTCAGGTCCACAACAACCTGGAAATGACATAGACGTTTATCTTGCTCCTTTAATTGAAGACTTGCAAAATCTATGGGAAGAAGGTGTGGAGGTGTTTGATGCATATGGTAATGAAAATTTCAAGATGCGGGCAATGCTTTTTTGCACTATTAATGACTTTCCAGCATATGGAAATTTATGTGGATACAAAGTTAAGGGGCACAAAGCATGTCCCATATGTGAAGAAGACACAAGTTACCATCAACTGCATCATGGAAGGAAGACAGTGTATCTTGGTCATCGAAAATTTCTCAGGACTAATCACCCTTATCGTAGATTAAGGAAAGCTTTTAATGGGTTGCCAGAAAATGATGTTGCTCCAAAAGCCTTAACTGGACAACAAGTCTACGACCGGGTTAAAAACATCAAAACTTTTTTTGGAAAGACTCAAAAAAAGGTCACGGAGACAAGGATATGGAAGAAAAGATCAATATTTTTTTATCTTCCATATTGGTGCAAACTTGATGTTAGACATTGTATTGATGTGATGCATGTGGAAAAAAATGTGTGTGATAGCATCATTGGAACACTTCTCAATATACAGGGCAAGACTAAAGATGGAGTCAATTCTCGACTGGATTTGGTTCACATGGGTGTACGACATCAGTTAGCTCCACAGTCTGTAGGAAAGCGAACATATTTGCCACCGGCATGTCATACGTTGTCAAAAAAAGAGAAAATTTCTTTTTGTGAGTGCCTACGTGGGGTTAAAGTGCCACAAGGGTATTCTTCAAATTTTAAAAGACTTGTCTCGATGAAAGATTTAAAGTTAGTTGGGTTAAAGTCTCATGATTGTCATGTGTTGATGCAACAACTACTTCGAGTGGTTATTCGTGACATTTTACCTAAAAAAGTTAGACATACAATAAGTAGGTTATACTTATTTTTCAATAAAATATGTAGCAAAGCCATTGACCCTCTAAAATTGGATGAGTTGGAAAATGAAGCTTTCACTATCTTATGCCAATTGGAGATGTATTTTCCTCCATCATTTTTTGACATTATGGTTCACTTGGTTGTTCATATAGTGAGAGAGATCAGATTATGTGGTCCAGTTTATTTGAGGTGGATGTATCCAATAGAACGATACATGAAAATATTAAAAGGGTATGTGAAGAATCCACACCGTCCCGAGGCATCTATGATTGAAAGATACATTGCAGAAGAGGCCATTGAGTTTTGTACAGAGTATTTGTCAGAGGTGGAACCCATAGGAGTTCCTAAGTCTCGTCATGAGGGAAGACACAGAGGTAAAGGTACACGAGGCATAACTGTGAAAAGCATGGGTCGTGCAGAAGTCCTTCAAGCACATTTGTATATTTTGAATAATACCGATGAGGTTCAACCTTACTTATCTACTCACAAAACTATGATAAGGGAGGAGAATGTTCGAATGAACGAGAAATGGTTGTTGAATGAGCATAACAAAACGTTCTTAAACTGGTTTGGTGAAACAATTAAGAAGGATGATGGTGCCTCTGATACATTGAAGTGGCTAGCAAATGGCCCAAACTTTGATGTCATATGTTGGACTGGGTACGATATTAATCATTTTTCATTTTATACAAAGTCTCAGGATGATAAAAGTACCATGCAAAATAGTGGGGTTATGGTGGTGGCAGAGTCGATGCATTTTGCAAGTTCTAAAGATAAAAATCTTGTAAAGGCTTCCATATCTTACTTTGGAGTGATTGAAGAGATTTGGGAGATTGATTACACCAAATTTAGAGTGCCTGTTTTCAAATGCAGATGAGTTGATAGTAACAGTGGTGTGCAAGTCGATGAATTGGGATTTACATTGGTTGACCTTCAAAAAGTAGCTTACAAGGATGACCCTTTTCTCATGGCCCACCAAGCAAAACAAGTGTTTTATGTCCAAGATCCTTGCTCCAAAAGATGGTCAGTTGTTCTTCAAGGAAAGACAACAATCACTAGTGATGACACCAATGATCTTTCAAATATTGATATTTCTCAAACTCCCTTATCATCAAGGATATCTAGTATCAATGAAGAAACTGAAATAGATGATGTACATGCTATTCGAGATGATCATCATGAAGGAATATGGGAAAATGTTACTACATGATACAAGTTAGTTATTTATTTAATTATTTCATCATTGTATATTTATTTTTAACTTATTTTAAAATGTTTATTACGTTTTTTATGTTTAGTAGAGTTTCTAACATCTTTTCTCTTTGCTTTCAACAGGTACATGGCTGATTATTACATTTCTTTTCAACTTTCAATACTTGTTTGATGTAATTTTAAGTTATTTCATTTGTAAATTAAAGTTTGATAATAAATAATGATGTATTTAGTTTAAATATATAGATTATGTGAATTCTGTATTGGCTGTCTGGTGCTTCTCTATTGTCTGCCTGGATTCTGTGTGTATATGCAGATATGTGAATAAATAATACGGTAGTATACCTAAACAAAATGAATATTAAAAAAAAAAAAGGAATTTCTACCTCGGTTACGACCATAACCGATGTAGAAAGTACACTTTTTACATCGGTTGCGGGCAGAACCGATGTAAAAAGTATGACTTTTTACATCGGTTAAAGCTATAACCGATGTAGAAAGTATACTTTTTACATCGGTTCTGCCCGAAACCGATGTAAAAAGTGTACTTTCTACATCGGTTCTTTGCCCAACCGATGTAGAAAGTCATACTTTTTACGTCGGTTGCAGAACCGATGTAAAAAGTCTTATTTTCTATATCGCCCGCTTCAACACCGCCTGAATAACCGATGTAAAATGTGCTTAACAACCGATGTAAAAAGCTTATTTTCCACTAGTGTAACTTCAATTTTTATGCTCCAAAGTAAATCCCAAAATCTTCTATACACCTCTATAATAAAAATAAGAAAAATAGGTGAAATAAAACAAATTATTATTTAAAAATCATAACAACTCACCTAAAATCATATATATAAATTGAAAGAATTTGTCGTTTGTTAACCAAACATTAAGCTTCCTTATGTAAGGATAGAATTCCTTTGAAGAGTTACTCATACCATAACCCTCACCTATTAAGGTATGTTGCAGTTAAACAAGTACATAAGCCAAAGACCATTTATTTTCCAAGATATTTAGATTCAACATTACAATACTCTCAAGTTTTAAAATATGCATCGTTTCTTATGAGCAATAGTCTAGTTCATAAATTATTTTTCTTGAAGGATAGTTCCATGTTGTTTAATAAAAAAATATTGAAAAGAAAAAAGCTTTTAAAAGTATGAATATGCTTAATACAACAAAAAATAAAAATTATTTTATTTCTATCATTCAATTTGAATAAAAGCTTCAAATGGATGAACAATTAAAGATGTTATGATGTTAAAAATCAAGATAAATTAGATGAAGTTTGATAATTGTAATACTATTTTTTTTTACATGTAAACCACATTAAAGGATTGTTTATTAATGGAACTTGGTGTAATCTACTTTCAACGTTACTAAGAGGATGCAGGGATGATGTTTGCATAGTATTAAAAAGAATTTTTTATTCAAGCATAGTTGATAACAGCTTTACTGAATAAAAGGTAATAATTTATAAAAAATTAATATCTTAAGAATGACCTTGAAAGAAGCTTTATGAATAATGTTTATTATGCTAATGCAATAGGAAGTCTAATATATGTTTAAGTAAAGATTAAACCTTATTTGACTTTTATTGTTAGTATGCTTATAAGGTTCCTATCAAATTCAAGACATGTTCATTGGGTTGATGTTAAGAAGTAATAAAGTTATTTATAAAAGACAAGGGAATATATGCTAATTTTTAGGAAGGTCGGCAAAAATGGACATTGTTGATTACTCTTATTTAGATTTTGTTGGATATTTCAACAATGAGAAATCTACTTCTAAATATGTTTTTGTATTGGCTGGGGGTGTTATAGCTCAAGACAGATAAGAAATCTTGACAGCCTTATCCACCATGCTAGCTAAGTTTGTTACTTGTTATATGGTTGTATCTATTAAAATATTATTCATTTAAGTCTCATATCAAACAACTTGAAGAAAGTAAGCGTAGAAAAGTTTTATAAATAAATATATTTTCTAAGAGTTTTATTACCATAACTATAACCACAACAATGTATGAGTTTTATGCATGCCAAAATTTAAAAAGTCATGAAATAATCAAGTTTATTACATATTATTTTTATCATAAGGCAACGTGGAGGTTTAGTACAATAAAAAAAATTATAGAAACTTATCAGAAGTTTGAGAACTTAAAATTATATTGTTGGGAGTTCTTTATGATGTTGGCACGTAATAAAAAATATAGATTATCTCTTTATATGATATTAGTAGGCCAAAATATTTGAGAAAATCATTGATAGTGAACATTGAGTTTATAGTAAAAAAAAAATTTATACCTGTGATACTGATTAAATATTTAAGGGATATTATAAATTTGGTATTAGTGAGTTTTCCACAATATTAGAATAATATAGTAATGATAAATAAATTTGATTCATACGAAAGTTAATTGTAATGGGTTTATTTTAATCTTAAAAGAAATATCGTAATTTGAATTTTTTAAATAAATAATAAAATATATTATGGAGATCAAATTATTATTATTTATTTAGAAGAATTTAAATATAACTATTAAGAAAAAAAATTAGTAAATATTTATATAGATACATTGTGATTATTGAGATTGTTAAGTAGCAATAGTAAAAAATAATTAGCAAATATAAATCGAGATTGGTACATGTGCATTAAAAAATGGTGAATGACTAATAAGTTATCATAGATCCTAATTAATATGATGTCAAAATTATTTTAACCATATTTCTTACCAAGCAAAAACTTAGTGAATGATACATGGGGAAAAATAAGACTTCAACCAAAATAAAATCAACAATAATGAGAATCCAACCTTTGTGATTGGAAAATCCATAAAGAAAGTTCATATGTGTAATAACAAGTTATTGTTGGTCTTTCTAGTGCTATTAATTTTCTCCTTATGATGTGAGAAGTACTAGACTCCATTCAACGAGAAGTTAAACATAATATTTTTAATGACTATCATATATCCCATATGGATAGTGCATAAAATGGATGATGCACTTGATAAAGTAAACTATATGAGTCTGAAGTGCAGCCGTTTGTATGAGATTGATGTATAATCTCTAGAACATTCAAAAATTACGAGACACATGCATGACTTATTTGCGCAAAACCAACAAAAACGACAAAGATTGTGGGGTGTAATATGATAAATGAGTCTTTAACTTACATCAAAATGTTTTTGGTTTATAGAAGTTATGTTTCACCAAAACACTCTAAGTTAAGTTTATCTGTCTAGAATATAATGCATAGTCCAAAAGATAATAGTTGATGCATTTACACTTGTAATGTAAATCAAATAAAACTTATTTCTTATAATATATTTTATTAAAAAAAATTTAAAATTATTTTAAAATATATGAGAGATTGTAAAAATTGAATATTTTAAAAGACTCTAAATGTTAAATTTATTATTATTATTATTTTAATTTTTAAAATAAATTTTATTTATCGATTATCCATTTTAAATCGTAATAACTAACCTTTTATTAATAGTAATTTTTATTATCATATTAAAAGTATGATTTATTATCATTATTATCAAATTAAAAATATGTTTATTAATTTTTTTTTGAACTAATCCCTTTATTATCATTTTAATCTTGATTAATTATTTTTAAAGTTATTACATATAGTGAGTCTTCTTTAAACATGATCACATACATTATATCTAATTAGTTATCATTTGAATTTTAAATTTAAATTTAAATTAAACTATTTAATTAAATATTTTAAATATGTAATTAATTTTAATTATCAGCCAATATAATTTTAAAAAAATTATACTTTTATATAAAGGACTCGACTTTCTACTATATATACTTAAAAATTACTTACATTGTTGGGTTTTCTGTTTTATTATTTCTGCAAGTTCTATTTTATTGCAAAAAAGACCGTTGAATCTTGGGAGTCATGTTACAACGCACAAATATTTAAGAACAATGTTAACACATGCTTCAGCCTACTGGATATCATCAAAATTTTCAAACAGGGATATTATCATCAAATTTTTTCAACAAATATTATAAGATTTTTTTTATGTATTTGGTTAGGAAGAGATATCATTATTATTATTTCATATTTATTTTTATTACAACAGACCTATCTACTTTTTCTTAATAAATTTATGCACATGTTGATATTCGATATTATTATTAGTATATTTATCATTAAACAATTTTTATATTGTTGTTATCTTAAAATGTTTTGATTCATTACAAGAATGATGTTTAACACGAAAAAGGCTTATGATATTCTTTGAGAGATTGATTTTTTTTTTCTTTTCATAAGACACATCGTATGTGCAATAATATAAAAGGGGTTAAAAATATGTTATGATGTATATCTATACTTATAAATTTGTGATATGATCTTGATAATGAAGTAATTAGTTTTATGATAGGTAGTGAAGTAAAATTCTTAGTAGCTTGACTTCTCTTATGACTATTAGCTAATAATTTTGTTAATTAAGAAGATCAGATTTTGTGGGATTATGTACAAGTTACTTTTGTAGCTACTATTGTTTGATCCAAGAGCCAATCAATATTGTTCAAATTGAAGAATGTTAGATTTATAATTTGTTTGAACTTCTATTAATTGGTGATTTTATTTTTTTTGATAAAATGGATAATATGATATTTTTTCTATAGACTCGTATATTTTTAAGTGATCTAATGTATATTTTTTAAAATACTATGCATATATGTTTAATAAGTTTAAACTTAATTATCAAATATGATAAAAATTTGTACAAGATCCGATGAGACTAATATCCATGATAGAGATATTAGGTTACCTATATTTTATATAAAAATAATAGAATTTTCATTTATTTTTATCTACTTTAACTATTCACATTTCTATCAAAATGAATGTTGTGATATAAAATAAGTACATATGAAAATTTTTATTTTTAATATATGCATTTGGACATAAAAAAAGGTCTTATGTTAGAATGGTGAGACATATTAATGTATTGTGGCTAAAAAAGTTGACTTGGAGCATGATGCATGAATATAGAAATTTTAAATGCAAGTGTTGTTTAATAAATACTTATGTGACAACAACTTGTTTCAATATAAACCTTCTACGTCACATTATATATGTGGCAATCAATAATAAATGCAACACTACAACTAAAAGATGGTTACTAGTATTGAGTGCAAAGTGGTTTTATCTCATTCTACTATTACATATGTAGACATTTATGTCATGGATCTCATAGTGGCAAATACTTTTAAGAATAATAAGTTCTCATTTGAGACTTCATATACACATATTTCTAAAGGAATTCAAAATGTCATAATAGATACTTTTGTTAGATCTAACCACTATATTTTAGATACAATTTTATAGCAGAAGAATGTTAATGGAGTAAATTTGGCTAGAATTGGGTATGCTTAGTTGATTTGTAAAGCCCAACATTAAGAATCCAATCATATGTCATGAGTTACAAAAGGCATGATGCTCATTATGATGGAAACCCTTCCAACCAATTTAATGAGAATACAAAAACATATTTCATCACCTTATTTATTTCTAGTGCAGATTGGAGGATGTTATATTGTTTGCAAGATTTCCCTAAGACCTATTTAGTAGTTCAAGAGACTTTTAAATTTTACTAAGATCAAGATTTTTTCAATAAGACACTAAATTTTGGTTGCTTATGTTCATTAGAGATCCTAAAAGGAAGATCATTATTATAATTGTGGTCTATATTTGGAAGGTAAGGAATATTGAAGTTATTGAAGGGAGTTCACCAAATACTAATGCAGTTGTTCTTTATTTTAATTAAACCTATCAAATTGGTCTATGTCCTGTATGTTAGTCCATCTAATCCTATGTTTTGGTTTTACATTTTGTAATTCGTTTAAAAATAGAAATTTTTAAACCTCAACTTATTAACCCTCAAATTAAGTGAATCTAGTGAGGATGAGCTCATAAGCCATTCAATTTTACCTTATATTCTCATCATGTAACTTATCCAATGGTATAACTTTTTAAGTTTTATTTACATAATCTTCAAATTAAGTTTGCTAGATAAAGTCTAACCATGAATGAACCTGTCTAACTATAAGTTCTAATTTTATATTTTGTAATTTATTTTAAAATAGAACTTTTTAATTCATAACTTATGAACCTTCAAACTAAATAAATTGGATGAGTACTAACTCATAGATAAAATAATATTTTTTTTAAAAAAAAATCTTTAATTTTTTCTATTAAAATTTCCTTTATAATTTTTCTCTCTCAAAAAGTTATTTTTTTTTTAAATTTTATCTTTCTAACATTTCTTTATCTTTAAATTCTTTTTATCTATAAAATTTTTTACTCTTTCTAAAATACCTTTTTCTTTTTAAATTTTTTATTTCTCTCTTAATTTTTTTAAAAATTTATCTCTTTCTAAATTCTCTATTAATATTTTAAATCATTCTTTATTTATAATTTATTTCTATCTCTTAATTTTTTTCTCTATTTTTCTTTCTCTTTTTAATTTTTTTTCCATTTTTTTCTAATTTTTATTTTTCTATATTTTTTATCTTTCTCTAAATATATTTATCTTTCTATCTCTAAATTTATTTTTTTAATATATTTTTCATCTTCTCTCTTTAAATTCTCTCTATATATATTTTTTTTTAATTTTTTTCTCCTAATTTATTTAAAGAGAAGAAAAAAATATAGAGAAAAATATTTTTATATAAATTAATTAAAAATATAAAATTAAAAATGGAGAAAAAATTTTAAAACGAAGAGAAAATTTAATAAATAAAAAAATTAAGAAAATAAATTTAAAGAGAAAAAAAGAAAATTTATAAAAAAAATTAGATTTTACAATGATTTGATCCCATTATTATGTAAAGAAAGAAATGCTTGATCTTATTACTGTATAAATAAAAAAATATTTAATCTTATTATTTTTTGAACGAATAAAAGAAAATCTAAAAGTTAAAAAAAATATTTTTTATTTAATATAAAAATATTAGATTTGTTATTTAGTTTTTTTACTATTAAAATTATTAATTCTAAATTTAACTAAACTTTTAACATTCATAAAATGGATTAATTAGTCAATATAGTAAGCTTGACTATTTATTTAAATTACATATTTTTAATTTAAAGTTCATAAATTAATTCTTATTTATAGAATTTAATAAAAAAATTATTTAATAAATTTTATAAATGTAAACTTCATAAAAAAATTTATTATTTTAACCTTAAACTAGACGAAACACGATTGATTTAAATTGGAAGGATAAAATTGGTATCTCCACTTTAAAAATTGTCGACGAATGTTTATGCGGAGGTCGTGGCCATATGAAAAGTCTTAATGATGTATGGAACCACGGAATGAAAAAGCTAATTTTAATTCCATTCTGATTCAGTTACTATTAGCTATCAAGCCATGACTAACAGAGGAGTGGGAGGTTTCTGATGATGCAGAGTTATAAGAATATGTTGTCTCATGTGTTGAGAAAGTAGCCCATATTCGTCATTAGCTTTCTTGTTTCTTTTCTAAAAGCATAAAAAAGAAATGCACAATCCAAAGATTTTATTATTTTAGTTATGAAATAAAACAAAAGGCCTCCTTCAGAATAAAACCTACTGATAGAAGAAAATGGCCCAAAGGATCTTGAGATCACAGGAACAGATACTTTTTTTATTGGTCACAAGTACGGTGACAAATTCATTAAGCTTGGGTTACATATACTGAAATAGCACGAAATTGAGTCCGTCCGGAGTTTGCTTGGGGGCAACAGGCAACAGCAGCTTCAATTTCTTGGCACGCGTTGAGTATTTTTACCCGAAAAACGTTGTTGGACGTGAAAAATTGTTCCCAAAAGATAAAAATTATTTAAACATTTGTGATTGGGTATAAAAATTCATCGGGGATGTAGCTCAAATGGTAGAGCGCTCGCTTTGCATGCGAGAGGTACAGGGTTCGATCCCCTGCATCTCCAATTCGTTTTTTCGTTCTGCATTTTTCTTTTGTTGAGCTTTTGTTTCCAATTTAATAGTTTTTTCTTATATAATTTTTTATTACTATATCTCCTTGTTCTTTTTTTGTGTGTTTCCTTTTTTTAATTGTGTTTTGTTATTACTTATAGGCTCATGGACATATGTATTGTATATTATAAAAGTGATTTGCGTAATAATAAACTTGAGTTCCAAATATAAAATTATGAACAAAATTTTGACCTAGGACACAAAAAAAAACGTAGAAAATTTTGATAAAATCATAGTAGCTATATGCTATGTATTCCTTTTTCCAAATCCTTAACGAGAAATGACATAGCTATCTAGATCAAATAATATGATAGAACTTCTAATCTTACTAGTTATACCTCTAAAGAAAAAAAAATGTTAAACTAAGAAAATAATGTTAAAATAGATCTAAAGACAATAATTATAAAAAATATTTGCTGTTATAATCATATTATTTATATTTACATGTATATTTTAAAAATAAATTATCAAATTTTTATTAATCGAAAAATAGTTAAAATTAGATGTAATGATTAATTCAATTATATATATGGTAAGTAATGGATTATATTTATAATGAGTTGTAACAATTAAAAAATATGTAATTAATTATATATAATTATATAATTAATTATATATTTTTAATAATCAATTATGTACTACATAGATAACTAAGTTAATTATTATTTTTTATATTATTAACTATATTTATTTATTGATTATTAACTAAAATTTTATGATCTACATAAATGTAGATAATGCAGTTATGATAGTAAATCTTTTTAATAATTATATATCATAGTATTATATTTAATTAGAAGTATTTCATATTTAAAAATATTATTTTTATCAATCATTATTAATATTAAGGTGTTTATGGTTTGGTTTAAATTGATTTATAATAAAAAATTAATTATAATTAGTTTAAAATAATATTAAATTGAAATTAATTTGATTTATTTTTTTGGTTTAAATTAGGTTAATTTTTTTTAACTTGTTTTTATTTTTACCAAATAAATAAAGAATTATTAATTAAAAATAAAAGTAAGTTTTTAAAAGCAATACATAAATTTACAAATGAGCAAAATTTTATTTAAATATCAACACTTATTAACTAAAAAGTTAATACTTAAAAAATAATTTTTTCAAAATATTGCATCCCATCATAAATTATACTATACTCTAAATTATAAATTACAAGTTGAAATAACGTTAAATTTTCTTAAAAAATAAATATATTTTCATAAAAATTGAACAATGTCATGACTTTTGGGATAGGATTATTTGAAATATACTAATAAACTAATATAAAATATTTCTAGAAGTTTTTTTATCAAGTTAATTAAAATTTTATATTAAATAATATTGAATATTTATTTATATTTTAAAATTTTTTAATATTAATTTAATTTATTTTTAAATATTTACATACTATAATAAATTTTAAAAAATTATATAAGTTAAATATTAAAATTAATACAATTTTAATTAATTTAAATTTAAATTTTAGTTAATTGTAGCATTTGGAGTGGACGCATGATTTTGTGATTTTTTCTATGTATGTAAAATATTTGATAATTGAATTGTTGGATCGTGTAAATCAATTATTCTTTGAACTTTAATTCACATTAATTTGCCTGTGTATCAAAATTTGACAATGTTACTTCTTCCAACTTATTTTTTACATTCATTTTTTTTTATTCTTCTAATAGTAGAAAAACTGATGGATCAAGTTCACAATCTAAAATTTTTACTTGAAAAGAATTACTTATTAACAATTTTTTATGTATTTAAATATTAATTTTATTTATTTTAAAAATTAACATACTATAACAAATTTAATAATATTTTATATAAATTAAATCTTAAAATTATTGTAATCTTAATTAATTATAATGATAATTATAATTTGATTTTAAAATTAATCGTATCGTTTGTAATCGACGCGTATGATTTTGTGACATTTTCGGTGTTTTTAAAATATTAGATAATTGGGTTATTGAATTGTGTAAATCAATTATTTTCTGAATTTTAATTCACATTAATTTGTGCATCTATCAAAATTGGACAATGTTACTTGTTCCAACTAAATTCTTGCATTTTTGTCCTTTTCTTCTTATAATAGTAAAAAAATCCAATACATCAAATTCACAATCTAAAAATTTTACTTGAAAATAATCACTTATTAACAGTTCAAGATATCTAATAAGTTAAAACTCACGTAAATTTCAAAACTGATGTTAAGAAGTGAATGTGATTTGATATATTTCTATATTACCTCAATCATTTTTAATAAAGATTAATTTAAAAAAATTCAATTTTTTTTTATCAAAATTATATTTTATACAAATAAAAATAATCAAATATAATAATGTGCACTAAAAATATACCATTGAAAAATATTAATTAGAGGTGAAAATGAACAAGATCATCTGAAAAGTTCAGTTAGCCTGAACTCGTTTAATAAATAGACAGACTCGTTAAAAAATATTTTTAGATAAACAAGTTAGCCTGAACTCGTTTAATAAATAGACAGACTCGTTAAAAAATATTTTTAGATAAACAAGTTAGACAGATACTTATAAAAAAACCTATTTAACTTATTTAGGGTCTATTTATATTTGTATATTATATATTTATATAATATTTATTTTATATTTTATTTATATAATATATATATATATATATATATATTAGGTTTCTTTAACGATCTTTTTATCTAGTACGTTTTAAATTTATAATTTTTTTAATTAATTATTTATATAGATTTTAAGTTTATTTATTGATCTTTTTTATAATGTAAACTTTTATAGTCTTACAGACTTTAAATTGACCAGACTTTGACAGAAAAAAAAAAACGTTTAACAGATAACAATAACAAACTCAGGCTCAGGTCTCAAAATTTTCAAACATGTAAGGATTGAACATTCAAACCTAACTCGATTCGACCTACTTCCATCTCTACTGTTAATAAGCCTACTTCCATCTCTAATATTAATATTTTCGCACTAATATCTTGATAAAACTACACTATAATGTATTATTAAAAACAAAAAATAAACACATTGAAAGGTTATAAAATTGTTTTTATTTTTTATTTTTATTTATTTTTTCTCAAAATCATCTACCAAATCTTATATTTTTTGAATTCATAGATAATTTATTGATTTAATTGTTTCATCCAACGATTAATTCATTAGTTTTATTTTTGTATATTATAAAAATTTATATATAAAATTTAAAATATGAACATCATCTTTTATTTATTTACATTTAAAAATTTAATTTAATTTTTTTTATCTATTTGCAACTAAAAATTTAATTTAACCTTTTTATAGGCTTGTTACTTATTATATATGACTTGTTTTGTTTAGATATTATAAAAAAAATAGAAAGATAAAAAATAGAATGTAAATAAAATAAAAAATAAATTATTTGAATATATATATAAATAAGATAAACATAATTTTTTATTATTTGAATTATTAAAAAAATAAAAAGAGAAGAAAGAACTTAAATTAAACTTAAAATTCTAATTTTTATTAATCTTTTTATTAATTTAATAAATTTTATTTTTAATTTTTTAAAATAAAATAAATTAGTTCTTTTTATCTAATTCTCTCCTATTTAAATTTTTTTTACGAAATTAAAAAAATCCTTATTTTTTATGATCAAACAAATATAATTTTTTTAAATAAATTCTATTTTTTCTTTTTATTTTCTTCCTCTAATTCATCTACTCAAATAAAGCTGTATCATCTTTTGAAATTTCGACTCTCTTTTAATTTTTTATTTTTATTTTTCTTATTTGGAGTAACTTATCAAAATATAATCACCATATGTATGGTTCATTGCAAGAGGTCTGAAAATGGAAGCATATGACTTACATTTTGTTGTTGTTGTTGCTTATATTAATATATATTACGGATTTGGTTTTGGTTTTGTTTTATTGTGTTTTTAAATTATTTTGTAAAAATATTTCTAATTTTTAAATTAAAAAATGTTTGGAAATATTATTTTAAGAAATCGTTTTAAAAATTAAATAAAGTGTTGGATAAATTTATTTTGAAAATAAAATTGAATTATTTCTAAAACTAGATGTGTTTTGCCTTTTTATCTTACTTAAAATAATAATTAAAAATGTCTAAAAGGTTTTTCTAGTTTTTTTTTATGTTTTGAATATTTTTAATCGTATCGAATAGTTGATAAAAATACATTGTTAAATATATTTTTTTTCATTTTTAAACCAAACTTTTTTAAAATAGTTATCAATTAAGTTCTTAAATTTATTTTACTAGCATACTATCCATATATTGTACATACATTTTAAAATTAAATAAAATTTATAAACAAAAATATTAAAATAAAATGTTAATTTTTTTATAATTATTGATAAACATTATATTATATTAATAAAAACCAAAAAATTAAATTCTTAAAATAAAATGTAAAATAAAACTAAGGAATAAACTATTAAAATTATAGCACATTATTTTTATTAATTTGATATATAAAAGTTTAATATTTTCCATGTAGCATTTAAATTTATCAATTTTCAACCTTTTTTTTTTTTCAAATTTATTATTATTATTATTATTATCTTTTTTATGCTCATTAACCTTAGCATTTTTTTTCTTATTATCACTTATTCTTATCGTATATAATTTATTTATAATATAAAATTATTGAAACAGTAAATTAAATCCATTATATTATTTATTTAGTATAAATGTTTAAAAATGAAATTAAACTTTAAAAAAATATTAACCTAATTTTTTAAGATTATAAGCGTTTGTAATAAATAAAAAATTAAATAATAATAATAACTTAAAAATATGTAATTATTAAATTTTAAATTATGACCATAATCCCTTTTATATTCTTTATGCTTATCAATTGGATAAACAATTGATTTTATTAAATATTTAAAATTTAATTAACCAATTTATCAATTAATATTTAATTGATTTTTTATTTTTTAACTAATTAATTCTTACTTTTATTAAACACACGCTCGATACTAAGATATCAACTAAACGAGTTATGATATTTTGAAGTAAGATAATGACAAATTTGACGAGTAACTGCATCCCACATACTCCCTTATCAATTAAGTTATAATTTCTTATCGTGTATAATGAAGTTTTGAATCCAAGACTTTGTATCTAATTTCTAAGTTTCAGTTTTACCCATTATTTTAATGTTTTTCATTGATGTAAAAAATTACAAGGAGCAGTTACTCTTATAAAATATTACTTCTTTCATTTTAAAAGAATTATCACTTCTATTTTTTAAATATGAATTAAAATAATTAAATATTTTAATTTTAACGAAATTAAATACATTTAGTTTACGGGATTTTACTACATTAATTCTCTTCTAATAAATATACCAAAAGACAAAATTATCAATAAAAAATTAATGTCTTTTTTATATATGAAAATGATAAAAATTTAATACGAATCAGAACATTTAAAATATTTTTTTCAAATCATTAACAATATAAAATTTGTTATTACCTAATAATTATAAATTATCATATCATTGAAAAAATAATTTTTACAATAATTAGTTTCCGATTTGTTTCAGCTTTTCACACGAAAAAATACTTAAAAAATTGATTTTTCAAAAACTTTTTGGAATTATTTAATGAAAAAAAAATTATAAAAATAATTTCTTAATATTTTTAGTTGTTTGGTTAAAATTATGAAAAAATAATAATAATCAAAAGCTGTTTTTTTTATCTATATCACATATATTTGTAAGAACAATTTAATTTAGGTTAAACATATTCATATTATAAAATTACATGTTTGTTAATAATTTTTATATCAAATTTCGAATATGATATTTTATTTAATTTTAAAAAAATATTTTGAACAAATTCTTAAGAAAAGTTAAAACCTTGAAAGATGTTTGAAATAAAAAGTTTAAAACAAATGCAGTATATATCCTTAAAATTATCATTTGTATTCCAAAAGTAAAAACAAATGAGTATGCTTTGTTTTAGCCTTTGAAAAAATACCATAATTTGAAAAAAAATCATTCTAAGGAGTTGTTCTAAGTAGCTTTTTTAGAAAAGTTTAATTATAACTACCTTTAAAAATGATTTTTTATAATAATAAAAATCAATATTTTTATTTTATAAAAATTTCAAAAATAAATTATTTTTATTTAATTTTAAAACATTTTTAGTAAACAATTTAAAAATACATATTTTTTTCATTAGAGACATATCAAACTTAAACTGAAATAATAATTAATTATTTTATTTTTATTTGATTAATGTTTAAGATTTTTAAAGACAAATAACAAATAACGTAATGGATGAAATAATTTACTAAATTATCATAATTATATTTTCTTACTCTTTTTTATTAATTAATTATTCGTAACAGAAATAGAATGAAATTTTTAATATTTTAAAAGATTTAATTTTATTTTGTTAATATATTTTATTTTTATTTTTAACTTAATTAAATTTTCGTTTAAATACTATTTAAATATTTAAATATACTTAAACAACATCGTATAAAATTTATTCATTTCATTTACTTTATTATACTATTATTATTTTTATTCTTATTTCATGAAATTAATAAATAAATTTTTAAA
Organism: Canavalia gladiata; assembly: GCA_037954105.1. Taxonomy (NCBI): domain Eukaryota; kingdom Viridiplantae; phylum Streptophyta; class Magnoliopsida; order Fabales; family Fabaceae; genus Canavalia; species Canavalia gladiata. The sequence goes on from CM075658.1 coordinate 67,830,110, forward strand.
TATTTTATTTTTATTATTGTAACTTTTTTCATTTTTATGTTTAATCTATAAAATATATTTAAACTGATATAATGATATTTAATATTATAAATTAATATTCTATTTATTAAAATTAATTACAAAAATTATTGTGAATATAAATAATAAACTAAGAGATAATAACTTAATTTTTTTAAATAAAAAAAATAATAAAATACTTTAACAAAGTATTTGATGAAAGTAAAAGTTTATTCTGTCATAAAATATCAATCTAAGATGAATTTTTTTTTAGAATAGTAATCAAATGAAAAAAAAATATTTTTAAGTATTAATTTTATATCATAAAAAATTATAACTGAATATTTTTAAAGAATTTAATATTTTAAATTCTCTATAACATAAATAATTTTTTATCTTTTAAAACTTATATATTAATTATTATAAATTATTTTAAACATATTTATAGAAAAGTTGAACTTCTCCTAAAAAAACAATAACAAATAATTAGATCTTAAAATGCAAGAAACATTTAACACATTTATCATTTGTTAGTTTTAGTGAATGCAAGGAATATGATCATTGACCAAACACAAGTTGACACATATGCTTAAGGATATTAAAAGAAAAAATCTCGTAGTTTCTATCAAAGTAAGTTGGAATCTGTCTAAAGTGATTTAAAATTTCACATAATTGGTATCCCACGTTAAGAAAGATGTGAGTGTGATTCCTTTGTTACCAATTTTTGTTTAAAAAAAGAGTAACATTAGAGGGAATATTCTGAATTAAGAAGGGTAATAGGAATTTGATGAGCAAAAAAAAATGGGCCAAGGTGGCAGCATCTGATGTAACCTACGTGTAGAGTCCCACAGTCTCAGACCCGAACCCAAAGGCAAACAATAGGTCCCCACTCTCTCTCTCTCTTTCTCTTTCTCTCTCCCAAAATCTTAAATTAGAGATTATGGATTACTGTGCTAGGTACTCTGTCCCTTTAATCCCTCTCTATCTCTCTCTCATTTCTTCTTTCTCTTCCTTTGTCGTCTTCTCATTGCCTCCTTCTGTTCAATAATAATATTTTATTAAACCAAAAACAGATTGAAAAAGAAAAAAAAAAACAGTAATTGAAATAGGAAGAACAAGAAGAAGAATCGTCGTCGTCAGAACTAACGCTTCCCAATCACACCCACCCCATTCCTATCCAGGGATCCCCTTCTGGTAATCATTTCTCCATATCTAATCTCTCTAATTCCTTCTTTTTATCTCGACCCCAATTTCTTTCTTTAATGCTTATGCTCACGATGATCGTGCTTATGAAAATCCCTATTTTTATTTTTTTGGAGGGGGGGGGGGTTTAGAAAGATGTGTGTTTGAATTCGTGTTTTTTCCGTTGGCAAGTTCTTACATCACTTTAATCGGTTTCGGGGGTGGAGGATCGCGTCGACTCATTAGGTTTTTTATCCTCTATTTCGCTTCTTTTTCGTTTTATTTTTCAACACCTGCCCTTTTGAAATATTTAATCGATTCAAAGGCATGATATGTTTTTCTTATATTTTTTTATTATTTTAATTTCAATTCTTTTAGTTTGGATTCAAATTATTCTAATTTCCCCGCTGGATTGGACATTATTGCATTCTGGGAATGTTGGGGGTGAAGAATTGGGAAGTTTCACTCTTTTGATGACCTTGTTGATCTTTATCCTCCTCCATTTTAACCTGGTTACTGTCAAGCTTATGTAGTGTTTTAGCTTTGGTGCCTTGGGATGCAGGCATTAGGTGTTGCATTATTGCCCTCCTTGGTATAGGTGAGAAATGAGGAGAAAGTAAAAGCTTTGCATTGAGACAAACATCTTTGCACATATTAATACTTTTCGAGGTGTTGATTACAAACCATTTGCTTTCCGTCTTCTAACAGCTTGCTTATGCGATAGTTTGTTATTGACATTGTGTCAAAGCCTCTTAAGCCAAACTGATTCATCTCAGTGTTTGTAACTAAATTGTAATTTTCAGCACAGATTAAAGCAACCTGTGGCCATTTCTTAATAGCTTTAACTGTTGGAGCAGGTGATATTTTGACAAATACGATGATGTATTTTCTCCATTCATCACACTTAATAGGTACATTCATTGAGCACACTTCCAAGCTCTTGCGAATGTTTTTGCAGAAATATTATCTGTTGTCAAAACTGTCACCGAACCTGTCTCCCAATTGGCCCAAGTCTTTAAGACTTGGGTGTGATGTTGATGTTAAGGGTTCAATCGTCCACAAGACCACCTTTCCCCCTCCCCTCCTCATGTGCTTGTTCCTTCTATATAACCCCCAAAGAAAATTGACATTTTTCTTCTGCCTCTAGCATAAATTTTGTAACACTGACTACAAGTATCACATCCTATTTAACTTAGTGTACCACAAATCCAATAGTTGTCAAATCAATTTAAGGTTGGATTCCCCCTGCCCGCCTATTTTCATCTCATTATGGTGGGAAATTAGGCATGCATCAGTGACGAACTTGCCAGTTTATATTGCGGTTATCATGCTTGGTATGTGGGATATGAAATTAGACAAAACTTAGGTGCAGTATCATAGGTACTTTTGGTGTGGTTCTTCAATAAAAATTGGAGTTTCACCTTGATAACCCACTGAATAAAGGTTGACATATATTACTGAGGTTAAACTCCAATTTTGATTGAAGAGCGATACCAAAAGCACCTATGGTATTACACAAAGTTTTGATGTGTGAGATTTTTGTGAACATACTCATTACTCTCATATTATGTGGATTACCAGGTTTTCTTAGTGACAACCGACCTATAAAAGAATTATTTTCTCTTTCATAGTTTTTCCTCCGTCTAAATCTCCTGTTGAGGATGTGTACTCCTAGCACTGAATAAGATGAGAAATTGTTGGTCCAAGAGAAATACATGTTTGAGCTTTTTGGGCTAGGTCTATATGGTTCATGTGTTAACACAGCAGTTTTAGGCTTTTCAGTGAACTTTTTTACTATCTCTAATGTTTGTATATCATTATACCTTGCCTCATTTTATTTCATTTATTAAATAGCTAAATTCTGTTTTTGTCTGTGTCAAATCATTTTAAACTCACTAGATTCATGCCCAGAGGTGTCATCTGCAGGTTACAATGACTCCTTGTACAGCTTACTTGTAGCTTAAGATGTGAGATTCTAATGTGTTTTCTGTTGATCAATTTAGGTGAGACAGCTTGATTCTGATGCAAGGTCAAAGGAGTAGTATTGGATCCTTCCCAGCAATTGTTAGTATGATGCAAGGGCCCAGTTCTAGCAGCACTGATATGAATCATCAGTCTTCCTTGAATCATGTGCAAAATACAGTAGATTTCCGGTTGTCAGATTATAGGGGGTCTTCCGGTGAGACTGCATGTTTACGTGGTACTGGTCCTAATGTTCAGAGCTTCAGTGGCTGGAATACTGGTGAACCTAGTTCTAGACTGAATCTGATCAACCAAGTCAATGATGAAGGTCTAAAATCAGAACATGGTCTGCCTTCTTCATATAGTGCTACTACTGAGGATGGTCTCCGATCTGAAGAAAGGCAATTTGAACCAAATAATGCAATCTTTCCTGTTAGTTCAAATACTAATCTGCATATGAACCAATCTAGAAGTCACCCTTCCTTTTTGCAAGGTTCCAGTTCCAATCATCTAACCCAGAATATTAGTCTGAATATGGGGCACATTGATAACGCTGCTGATCGTGGGAAGGGCAAAGAAGCTGGTAGTAGTGTTAATCACAACAATACTAGTGGATTAGATAGAGAGAAGACATCATTTGGCAGTGCTTCATGTAATCATGTAGGAACATCGGCTGAAAGCTCTGGATACATGGCTTGGGGTGATAGTTCCAGTTCAAGTTCTTTAGTTAATTGGGGTCCTTCCTGCAAGAGGAAGGCCCTTGAAGGTAGCTCTAGGCAACTCTGTACCGGAGGCAGCTCAAACTCTCTTGTGCAATCTGAAAATGGTTGCTGGCCTACTGATCCTGTTGATCTTAATGCTTCTAGTGGCTTAAGTGATGCTAGACCTTTAGATGATATTCCTGTTACTTCTGCTCCATTGCAGCAGAACACAACAAATGAAGTGAGACAAGAAGCTTCCAATGCTTTTCCTTTGATAAATGCTGTGGAAAATGTGGAAAGACCTCTAAGAAACTTTGATAGAAGGATGATCCAACTACAACATCAAGAATATGTTCCTCTCAATTTACCATCAGCGGGGAGTGCTAGGCATCACAATCATTCTTCTCTGCATCCGATACCTGACTCTAATTCATTTAATGATTCTTTGGAATTGAGGTTAACTGCTGGAGTAACAGCTGCTAATTCTGGCGGTGCTCTAAACCCATCACCTGCCCTGCACATGCATCCTTTTCCTTGGAATAGAGCTGCTAATCCTAGAGGGGCCAGATCTTCAACTTCTTATAATTCTGGAGAAAGAGCAGTAAGGGAAGATTTTAATTTGAGAATCTTTCCCCGAGATAGTACTGAGCACCCCATGAATGTACCTGCATCTTCAGGACATGAACCTACAGGTTGGCATACATCTTCTGGTAATGTGAACAATTCTGGAGGCGTACCTCCGATATCCTGGATTGGATCCAGTTCAAATGTCCACTCATCACCGAATCCCAGCTGGATTTTTAATCATGAAGTCCCCACCGAAAATCTGCAGAGAGTGTCAGAGTTCAGTCCTTGGTCCCTTTTTCCATCCCTTAGCTCTGCATCTGGTGTTCATAATGGTCATTCTAGCCCATCTCCTTCTGGCCCTCCATCATTTACCCAAGGTTCTAGCAGCAATCAACCATATCTAAGAACAGCATTATTGATGGAAAGAAGGGGTGGTGAAGTTCTCTCTGCTCCCCATTCACTGCGAGCATTAACCTTTGATAATGAAGGGAGACGCCGATTGATATCTGAGGTATGATTTCTATTTGTTTTCCTTTTAATGAATATGCTGCACTATTATTTGAAGGCTACAACCATGCAGGTATGATAATTTTTCCTAACAAACTATATTCATATAGCTAGTATTCAGAACTTTGACAACAAGAAATATATGTGTGAATAAATAGTACAAAATTTTCATGGATTCATATTGATTATACCTATGGTCTTGATGCTCATTAATTTCTTGTACTGCCTCATCTTTTCATAACTTTTCAGCAGAATAGCTTATTTGTACCAGCCAACTAACAGGCATCTTATCTTGATGAAGTGAAATTTAATTGACCAAAATTAGCTAAATTTGGTTCCTCCATAGTCCTACCTGAACTAATTATCTGTTGTTCCATGTGCCAGATTCGCCAAGTCTTGATTGCAATGCGGAGGGGGGAGAACTTACGAGCTGAGGTTCGAAATTTAGTCTATAAATGTCTCTGACAATTTGACTTCCCTGTGAAATTAAAATTAGAGAATTTATTGCCATTGGTTGATCATACCTGATGTTGATGATGTTTCAATGTGCCTATTTCTTTTGCATATTAGAAAGAAACTCATCTAAGGATGAAATACTCATGTTAGGTGTGAACACTTATCACCACTAAGGGGAAATGTAATCACAAATGCTGGTTATATATTGTTAACATGCTTACATGGCTTTTGATAAAACTTACCATATTTTTTTCACGATTCTTTTCAAATTGACATGTTAGTTCACCCATACACTTAATCTGCCAAAGAAATATTTTCAGAAGCAAGCACAAGCTTGTTAGCTTGCATAGGTGATGTTCTAATGGACTGTGCAAAGTTGTTGTTGAGAATCCTAGCTTTACGAGTTTTTCCTTTGACACTTGTGAATGTCAGGATTATATGATATTCGACCCTTTCCTGTATCATGGCATGGCTGAAATGCATGACAGGCACAGAGAAATGCGCCTTGATGTTGACAACATGTCTTATGAGGTAAAAAGGGGATATATGGTACTTCCATCCTTCAGCAATGTTGCTTTCTTTTATTTCTTCTGACTTCAACTGGGTATGCAGGAACTGCTGGCATTGGGGGAGCGCATAGGAGACGTAAGCACTGGTTTGAGTGAGGATACCATTAATAGGTCGATGAAACAACGAATTTTTGTGTCTATCATGACAGAGTATTCTACAGATCTGGAACCTTGCTGTATCTGTCAGGTGTGAATAATGGCTGTCTCAGCTAGTAAAATAGAGGACACGAAAACAAGTACCATGGTGCATCACTTATGAGCTTGATACTTACTGCAATTTTTTTTGTTCTCTTTATAACTGCAGGAGGAATATGCTGATGGAGAGAATGTTGGTTCACTAGATTGTGGGCATGAGTTCCACTGTGACTGTATCAAGCAGTGGCTGATGCAGAAGAACCTGTGCCCCATTTGCAAAACAACGGCCTTAGCTACATGATAGAGAGAACCTCTATCCTGTGGCTCTATCTATAACTTGTTTTACTTTATGAACTATTTCTCCTTAAGAGGACTGGACTTCTCATCTGTTAAGATTGGGAACAAAAACATGGATTTAGCTCCTCTGGAGTGAGTACATCGATAAACTGAGAAAGTAAGGTGTATCAACTGTTGATTTAATTAAAGTATTTTATAATCATAATTAACTTTAAATCAACGGTGGATACATTTTTATTTTCCCACTTTATAGATTTGCTCACTTTAAAGGAACCAAATTCCAAAAAATCCCCTTCCCCCCCCCCCCCCCCAAAAAAAAAAACATTAAACAAGAAACATTGGTGAGTGACCTATAATAGAGTTTCATTTATACTTGTCGTAATGGACAATTACATGTTTATGATAGCTATAAGCACTTGAATATTATTAAATTTCATTATAAATTTAAGGTTGGTTGCTACTGAGATGATCATGTAGATTACCTTGGTTGCGTACAAGATGTAGTACATATTATTTTCTGTTTGATTCATTTAGTTTTTCTGAACGCCAATTTGAACCGACACTCAAAAAGACTATCAAAATGTGGGCTCGCTGCCTTCCAAGGTGGTTTGGCTTAGTCTTTTCTTTTATTTAAGAGATTGTCTTATTAATTCTACTTCGAGTCGTACCTGGATTTTACTAGTTAAGACTTGGCGTGTTGTTGATAATCTTAATTGGCTAAATTTTCACTTTAAATTGATTATTTTTATTATAATTTGAGATTGTTAGCTCAAATCTTAAATCCGTAAAGAATGTAATGGTGAAGGCTTTTTTAGTTATGTTAGTATTTGTAGGTGCATTCTTCATTTTTGTAAATTTGGGATAGTTAATTCTAAATAATAGAAAATAACATGTGTACAATATTATTTATTATAATTTATTTTTATATTAGAAAATAAAAGTTAAAATATTTATATTTTAATTTCATTTTTATTAGAAACGTATTTTATAGTATTTGTAGTTTAATATTTTTAACATTAAAATATTTTATCTGATTCTACTTTCTGTTTTTATCTTTTTTTTTTTGTTTTGCTTTGTTCTCCTTCGTACTAACTTATTCTGCTTCGCTGTATTTTTTTTCTGTACAGTCATTTATTTTTTCATGAGTCTGTTGTTTCAAACCAAGAACTATAAACAGCAAGATAGAGATATGTCCATCATAGAGATATATCCAGCTGTCTACCAAATTCGAACGGCGAAAACTATCATTCTCCGATCACCTATTTACGATTGGTAGTACTGCATGGATTGGGAGACATAAAAAGTGATCACTTATCCAAATTGATTCATCCCGAATAAAATAAAATAGCAACCGTTTGTGCTAAAGCAACATAAAAAGTGATCGTTTATTCAAATTGATTCATCCTGAATAAAATAAAATACAAACAACATAAAAAGTGATTGTTTATCCAAATTGATTCATCCTGAATAAAATAAAATGGCAAGCAACATCGTCAAGTTTAGCATTATAGACAGTTACGTTATAAATTGATTTAATAAAATAAAAAATTATAAATTAATTGGATTTATAAATTAGAAACCAAGTTATAAATATTAAATTTTTTATCTTTTTGGATAAAATAAAAAAATTTATACTAAAGTTGACTGTAATAAATAATTTTGTACATATATCTATTTTTTATTACTTAAAATACGGTATTTCTAAATTTACAAAAGTAATAAAAAAATACCATATACAAATGTTGAAAATCTACCGTTTGGAAAACCAATAATTTCTCAATTTCTTTCTAACAAAGACACTTCTTACAAGGAGAGTGTTTTATCGGTATATTAAATATACATTCAATATTAAAATATTAATTTTAGTATTTATTCTATTTTTTTAATATACTTCGTTTATGATAGATTGTACTTTAAAACACTACTTACCATATTCATAGAATTAGTGTTGTACATATTAAATAATCCTAATCAAACGCGTATGTTACATAATTACACCCAATTTTAGATAGTTTTAATAAACTAAATAATTATTTTTGAAAGTTTGGACCTAATTAAGTACAATTAGAAGCAGTTTTTAATAAGTCATTAAATTGATCTAATGATAAAAAATTGAGGGTTAATGTAGTTTTGTATATGGATCCTGCTTTGCATTTAATCTTTCTACATTGTAAAAGAAGTGGCGTTTAATGATTATTTTATCATCTACTAGGGTGTTGAAGGCGGGTTCGATTAATGATCTGAGGATCCGATGAAAACCCATTATTTCATTATTGATATCCATTTCTGTTTGCTTTGTTGTTCAGGTATGTCAGTTTTTGGGTTGGTTGGATATCAGGTTGTAGTGTAGGACAATATTGGATTTGGGCCATGTTAATGGGGTCACAATTTTTGGCCCAATGATAAAAATGGCATTCTTTTAATTTGGGTTTATTTTGCACTTGTTCACGTTTTTATCGAATTTGTCCGATATAAGCCACGAATAACCGCCTCAACCTGCTCCATCCAATTCGCAGATTGGGCCTTGGGGTATATCGGGTTCAGTCGGCCCAAAGATACACGCTGACCCCTATCATCTAGCAAACCAATAACATTAGGGGCTAACTAATTTGCAACACAGTATAGTGGATAAATGATAATCCATGGTTATACCTCATCAGTCTATATAACCTCTTTTATCCAAGCCAACTCTCCACTCAATTTTTTGATGAAAAATAAAAATTAGTTTCTAAAATTATGAACACATTATAAAATAAAGTTATTAAACTGTAAATTTAAAATTTTATTTCAAAATCAAATAGGAACTAATTGGTAATAAAAATTTAAATATAATTTCATTTAAAAACATGGTAACATTAAAATATATATATATATATACACACGTAGGAGGAGGGATCAAATTATTCTAAATAACTTTTGCTAATTATTCTGCTTAATAATTTTCATATACAAATCTATTTTATCAATCAAACCGTTGAATTAATAAATTATATTATATAGATTATTCTTGCAAAATTTTACAAAATTTAAAAAATGTTTGATATTTTATTAAATAAATTTAAATTAAAAGATATTATAAAAGTTATATTATCTGTTAATTTAAATTTATTTATTGAGATATTAAATATTTTTCAAATTTTATAAAAGTTTAAAAAATTAATTTATACAATATAATTTATTCATTTAATGGTTGAATTGATAAAATATAATTATATTTGAGAGTTATTAAGCAGAATAACTCTAAGCAAAATTACTTTTAAATAATTTGATTTCTCATATATATATTAATATTTTAAAATATATTAAGCTACAAAAATAGTTCTAATATGGAATTAGTGAAAAAAGTTACAGACTTATTTATCTACAGTCTTTATTAGAGCTGTCAAAATGGGTTATGGTCCTAGAGTCAATCCATTTAACCCTAAGTTTTGACCCTACATTATGTGACTCATTGTAGGGCTTTTTTAATCCCTAACTTACATGATCCTCAATTTAAAGGACTTAGTTAGGGCTGGTCTTAGGGCTAGCCCTAGCCCTATTTTTTTTTTTTTTTTGTAATTTGTCTTAAAATATAATTTTTAAATCTAAATCCATATAACCTTCAAATTTTATCCTTTTTCTTAATTTTTTCTCTCATTTTTTTATTTTTCTCTTTAAATAATCTTCAATATTTTTTATTATACTAAAATATTATTTAATTTATTTATATTTATTTATATTTTTTATTTTTCTCTAACTGTTTTTTCATTTGTCCCTAAAATTTTTCTTTCTTAAATTTTTCTCAACTTTTTTATACTTTTATCTTTTCTTAATTTATTTTTTCTAATATATTTACGTTTCTATTTCTAAAATTATCCTTTCTCCATATTTTTCCTTTCTCCTCTTTCTAAATTTTCTTATTTATTTTAATTTTTCATTACTACTCTATTTTAAGAGAGGAAAAAGAAACTAGAGAGGAAAAAAAATTATAGAAAAAATAAAAATATTTGAAAAAAAATGAAGCTCATAGGTAACCAAGCTATTTTGACCTTAACCCACCTGAGTTAAAGTTGAGTTAGTTTGGATGAATCAAATTGACACCTCTATCAACAGGAACACTTCTTATCAGAATAATAAAAAAAAAAAACTCCAAATTGAAGCGACTTTTAGTCAAAAATTTCATAGAATAAGAAATATAATTATGTACGTTTATAAAGTTAAACAAACTTTACCTAAGCTTACTGATATAGAAGAACATGTTGTTAAAAAAAACTCAAGTGAGTGACCACCTATATTAGATATAAAATCTTGGTTGGAGAAAATTATTAAAGATGAATTGATCTTATAACATTGGTCATTGTTTCCTTGTGACAAACTTGTTTTGATTTTTGATATATAATTATGTGAGTAATGTTCTTTTAAGATTGTAAATTGTTTTGAACTTGTTACATGTTGCTTATCATTTCTAGTTCTTTGAAGTTTACTTTTCCTAATCTTCATGAAGTGAAGGACATGACATCAATTACATTTTTTCTACTTAATACAAATTTTTTTATTTTGTTTGAAATGTTTTCATTGTTAGAACTAAGGTGAACGACTTGGTTCGACTTGCTAGCTTGTTAAGTCAAGTCATATGAACTAAAAGTTAATAAATGTAAAATATTTAAAATTTGTAATTTACCAATATATTTTTGATAAAATGGTTGTCTAATTAAAAATTATAAATATAATTATAGTCTCAATAAAATATAAATATTTATATTTAAATTATTAATAATAATTAATAAATCAAATAACTAATTTATACATTGGACATTTTAAATTTATATTTTGTTACCAATTTTGAAATTAAAAAATTTTCTAAACATATAACTTATAATAGTATATATTATGATTAAGTTATATATTTTATCTATTTTATACAAAAATATTAAAAATTATATAAATTTAATTTATATATAACAAGCTGGTTCATGAACCAAACGAGTAGAGTTATACATAGCTCATGTTCAGCTGGTTTAGTTAACAAGTTTAATTTTTAGTTCAAGTTCAGCTTATTTGGTTCATGAACTAAGTTCAACAAATTAATTATTGAATCAAGTCTCAAACTAATTTCGAGTTGGTTCGGTCTATTCTTATCTTTAGTTAAAATCATTTTCAAAAGCACTAGCATTTATAATTTTATCTAGTAACCTTTTTATTTTTGAATCAAAATTTGTAGTCAGCAGTTTAAGATAATAATAATTTTTTATGTAAGGGCTGACCCTAGTCCACTTGGCCCTAAGGGCTTTTTATATTTAAGACTTTTTGGTCCTAAGGGTTTTTTAGATCCTAACCCATAGGGTTAGGGCTTTTTATGGTAGGGTTGTCCCGTTTGACGGCTCTAGTCTTTACGGAGAAAAAAAACCTACATTTGGTACAGATCATTTAAAAAAAATCGTAACTTCCAAAAATATAATAGCCCAAATTTCAACTTAAAATTGGGACATACCAAGCGGAACAAAATACAAAATATCAACCGGACCAATATTGTCAAGTCCATAAAAAAAAACTTTGTAAACTAAAAAAAATAATTAAATTATATAATTTTAAATCATCAAAATAAATTTATCAAAAAATAAATAATATTATATCACAAACAATTTTTTCTATTTAAATAATTTTCAGTAATTTCTAAAATTATTCCCAATAGTAGCCAGCAGACAAAAATAAAAAATGGATTTTTATTACAAATTTTATCAATAAAATTAAAAAATATATTTTAATTTCTGAAAATATTAAATGGTCATTTTAGCTTTAAAATTATCAAACAAAATTATTTTGATTTTTGAAATAAAAAATAAAAATTATAAAATTTTGAAAGACTGATGATAAATTATTATTGGTTTGCAGTTTTGAATGTTGTGGTGGTGCATCGTTTAGCGGTTGGCTGTATCTGTGTGATGTTCAACAACCCCACTACGAAACCCAAACTTGATAGTGTTTTGTACTTGTTTGATATATAACGTTCGTATTGTGACTTGTAGCCGATACAACCGTCTACAGAGGAATGATGAGCCTCCCACGTTTTCCTATACTTTGTTCCCTCTCTAAAGTTAAAACGAACCTGCCTTTACTATTTTATTGAGTGACGTGTTGAAAACATTTTATAACCATCATAATTACATTGAGTAATCAAATTTCCGTGATTATTTAGCTCACTTTTAAACTGAAATGCTGACTTTAACTAATTATCTGTGATCCATTCTTTAACCATGATTAACTTGTTAAGAAAAGTTAGTGAATGTATCAATTTCTTTAATCAAACGGAAGCAAAAGATGCAAACACCAACACAAGAGAGACAAAGCCGTTATTCAAAATAGCCCACTTTGCGTGTTGCGTTGAGTTAGAGCAAACAATTAGAGGCTTAGAATTGCATGCAAGAGTGGCTTTTGCGTGTTGCTTTGAATAGTGAGTTGTTTCATTTTTAACTTTATAGTGCCAAATGTGGTCAAGCTATACTATGAAGCAAAACCGTGGCATAGACCCAACCTCTCTTTGTTAGCACCGCTAACTTTCCCGCTTCATAAAAACTTCAAAAGTGAATAAATTGTCATGTAGTTGTACCATCACCCCACAAGTTTAAATGCCATTACTTTCAGTTTTATGTCACTTCTCGAGCACGTGGTGTTAAGTAAAATTAGATTGCATGTCCACGAGCCTGAATCCAACTTCTGAAATATATATAGGAGATAATGACTCAAATTTGTTACACTACATAAATTTAATATTTATATTAATTTAATAACTTTTTATAAAATTTAAAATATATTAATTTAATTATTGATTATATTATAATATTTTTATGATTATATATATTAAATTTTAAATAATTAAAACATTTTAAAATTATTATTTAAATATTAATATTAATATATATTTAAATAACATATTAAATGTTAAAATAAAATTTTATGATAAAATATTTATTAATTTTTTTAATAAAATTTTATAAGAATGATTTATTTAATAAAATTTTTAAAATTGACAGTTAAGTTAATAAATGTTACATTTTATAAAAAATTATTAAGTTGATATAAATGTTAAAATTTGATATCGAATATCAATCGATTATAACTCTCTCTTTTTATATAGGTAAATAATTATTTTAATTTTTAAAAATTAATATTAGTTATATTAATATTTTAAAAATAAAATATTAATATTATTTTTAAAATATAAAAATCAATTATTTTAAATAAAATATAAAAAGATCAGTTAGTTTAATTTTTATGAGAATTAAAATAATTAATTTTTTAATTTTCTAAGAATTAAAATAATAAAATATTTTTTTAGAAATTAAAATAATAATTTTTACATTTCAAAAATTAATATAATCAAATTCTTATCTTTCAAAAATATACCTCGTGTTTTTTTATTAATTATTACTTCCATAATAAGTAACCTAAATTTATAAATGTTGGAAAATTGTTTTAAAATATTTTTGGAATTAAGTTGGATTTTAGAGGAGAAAAGAAGGAAAGAACAACTTTTTTTATTTTTAATGAATATTATTTAATTCATAATTTTGGAAATTAAAGAGTAGTAAAATATTAATGTTGTAATATATTATTTACGTTCATAAATATTATAACAACATTTTAATTAAAAAATATTTTTTCTTAGAGTTACCAACATATTCTAAAAACAGAATGGGCGTGGCTGGCTGGTTTGAAAAATTAGTATTCTAAAGTGTTTTTTTTTACTACGAAAAAAGAAATAAGATTTGAATACAAAATGTTTATAAACTATATAGTTTTTTAATAATATGTTTCGATATGCTAAAAGTAAATTATAACAATATTACGAGGAGAATTATATAAGGAAATTAAATTTACGACTTGATTACGGGTTAAAATATTGGCCAGTTTAAATAGAAAAGAAAACATAATAAAAAAAGAAAATAATTTTAATAATATTTAAAAATTTACATTAAAAATTTAGTTCCAACATTTAAGGTATGTTTGCTTACACTTTTGATTTTTAATTTTTAAAACTTATTTTATAAATAATTTTAAAAAAATATTTTTAAAAGACAAATGAAAGAAAGTAAGCAGAAGAAATAAAGTAATATATTAGACAATATAAATAATAAAAAAACTAAAAACAGTTTAAAATCGTTTTAAGTTTAAAAACTGGAAAAAGATATTATTTTTTAAAACAGTCTCAAAGACTCTATTAATTAATTTTTTTGTATTTTTAGTATTAAGAACTGTTTTAAAAAAAAAAAAAACAGAAAAGCAAGCCCTTAATCTCATCTTTACATAAAGAATAAAGAATCATTTGTAAATTACTCTTCTGCATTAAAACAAATTAGATTTGATTGCTATACTAAACAATAGTTTATTTTAATCTTTATATAAAATTAATTTTCACTTCATTTTGGTCTCAACAAAAATAAATAAATCAACTCAATTCCTATATTTAATACATCTTAGTTTATTTTAATCTCTATGAGGAAAAAAAAAACCTAAACAGCGTTATAATAATTTTAACAAATAACCAAGACTAATGTGAAAAAAATAATTTAAGGACTAAATATAGTGTTTTTGGTGAAGGGACTCAAGTAAAAAAATGCTTCAAATGTATGCGCCAAAATTTTAATCTAACCTACTTAAAATTTTTTAATTCATTTTAAAAATGAATTGGGACGGTTGAACCGACTATAAAATCAGCGTAATTAGGTGTTATTTAAATAAAATTAAGGTGGGTGATCCATAAGTTACTCGGAGAATGGTGACAAAATTTATGTAAATCATCATTACATTTACTCATAACGTTAGCATCCTTTCTTCTCCTTAAGAAGACAGTTAGAGTGTACTCATTGCATATACTAATAAGAACAAAACTCATCCATCATTTGGATCTGCACAAAACAACAAAAATGGTTAGGGGAGAGAGATATTGTTCACCGCTTCGAAAGCCAATAAATAAATAAATATTTTAACACAATTGATTTTAATAATATTCATAAGTTAGGGAATTTGTGATTTAGAAGATTTAGATTTTCCAAAGTAACGCATGTAAGAAGCATTCAAAAAAATAATAGACACCGGTAATTATTAATACAAGCAAGTAAAAATTTAATTACTGGCTAATTTTTGAAAAAGGACATTTATCAGTTAGAATCTTATTTTAGAAGATTTAGATTGTCCAAAGTAACGCATGTAAGAAGCATTAAAAAAAATAATAGACACCAGTAATTACTAATGCAAACAAGTAAAAATTTAATCACTAGCTAATTTTTGAAAAAAGGATTTAACATTATTTGACTGTTTGTTGAAAGATATTGTTGATAAAAGAAAAGTAAGTTTCAATATGCATTGTTTAAAGGGAAAATAAAATCATAAAAAAGATGAAGTTCAATGTTTAATTAAGCAATGAAAAACTATATAGCTCATTGTATATATTTCACTAAAACAAATACTTGATCCAGATCAAGCAAGTCTAGATTACAGATCTCGTTAACCACAAACTTTCATGCAAATTTAAATTGACTAAGAAACAAAATATTTTGCCTGTAAGGCCAAAGTTTACTGGTGCTAATTTTATTTAATAATTTGATATATAAAAAGGTTTATTTTGATAATCATTTCGGGCATTATATTTTATTCTATAAGAAACAATTTATATATAAATACGTGTGATACTTATGTCAAATTTATGTGGAAACAACTAAATGACATCGATTCTATTTTTTATTTAATGATACACATTATTATTTAATGAAATTCACATTAATTTTAATCAATAGTAAATAATGTAGAGGAAACAATAAAAAATATATATTTTATGATAATTGTATAAATCTTACAAAAAATACTAAATTTTGACAATTATATTATAAATAAATTCTAATAAATAAAGATTTATTAAAAAAATATTTTGATAAATAAAGATTTATTAAAAATAATTTACCAAAAATTAAACTGTTACTATTTATTATCTAAAATTATCATTAATTTTTTTTAAATAAGAACATGATAAAAAAAAGTTTGTTCTATTATTCTTAAAATTTTTATTAAAAAATATATTATATTAAAAATAAAAATAAAAATAAAAATACTTATTTTAAAATTTTAAAACATTTAATAAGTTACATTTAACGTTTTCGCACTATAACCCTTGGATACGCAATATTTTTTATAAACTTTTCTCGCTAAATATAACTGTTAGAAAAGTTAATAAACAAAAGGTTCTATTAAAACTAAAGGTAGAAATATATTAATAATTTAAAATATTATACTTTTTGATAATTTTTTTCATTACTTGATCATTATTCTAAGAAAACAATGCTTATCAAAATAATTTTATAAATATTTTAAAGGGTTTCTTTTATTGTATATAATATAAAATCATCAAATAAATTTTAGTAAATATTTTTAATTATTTGAAAATAAACATTAAAATGACATATATATATTTTTGGTATAATAATTTTTTAATATTTTTTATTTTAACTTCTTATTATATATTTAAAAAATCTTATATTTCAAAGAGGTTAAAAACTTGATATGAAGAAGAAAAATTCAATAACATTTAGTATCACTTTGAGATAAGATTTCTGAGAAAAAAACTTTTTAATTTTCAAAACTACCATATTAGTGATTGGGGTAGGTAATAATTTAGATGAAAAAAATTTGCTTTGAAAAAATTAAATTCAATAATATAGTAAAACCTTCCCATAGACCTAAAAGGAAAAATTGTTATTACTCTTTCATATTGTTTGGCAATGATAGAATTTATTAAAAAAAAAAATGAAATAAAGTAAAGGAAAGTGAAGGAAGTGGGGTCAGGTTGTGGTAGGACCCTGATTATCTGAAAGGGTAAAATTCTGTGTACGCGGTATGAAGTTATAAGTTAAATGTATTTGTTGGGATCCTAAGTAACGGCATTGGCTTATGATTGTATTTTGGGGTGTTCTTAGCTATCTTCATCATTTCTATTTCCTATGATTTTCTCCTTTTAGCTTCAACTAAACTCTGCCACCTTTATATAAACGTATTCTTCTTCACTCATTCTACCCTCAAATCTAAATCTAACTCTCTCTTTCTCTTTCTCTTTCTCTTTCTCTTTCTCTGCTTACTATGGACCTGTGTGTAGGAGATCATGGTTCCCATGACTTGGATTTTTTGTGGGAAAATCAGTCATGGGGACCCTCCAATTCTGATAACTCAGGTGAAAGCAAAGAGAACATGAAGCCACCCAACCAATCAGAAAAAGGAAATGTAGCAGATCAAGCTCTGATGAATAAGAAGCGAAACCGAGAGATTGGTAGTGGAAATAAAGAGAAGAACATAGCTATTGGTGAAGGTAAAGATGGAAAGTGTCGTGAATTTGATCATGAAACACATATACGGACTGAGAGAGAAAGGAGGAAGAAAATGAGGAACATGTTCGCCAGTCTTCATGCTTTGCTTCCGCAGCTTCCTTTCAAGGTAAATTACTGAATTCAATTAACTTCATTTTCATTCTTTAAGGTTCAACAAGTTGAAGGGTAACCAATAATTTCGTTGTTTATGAACAATTTATTCCCTTTATTGATCCTTGTATGACATGACTCTCTGTATCCTTTCATTGGATTAGTTTTGATCCTTTTGTGTAAAATGATATATATATGTCGTCCTTTTTTCCATGAAGTTTATCTATATCATATATGTCAGGTTTCTTAACTTTTCTCTATCCTTTTCCAACATGGACAGTTAGGAAATATAGAAAGGACACAAACCTCTATCTTTACATCTACCTTTTTTTCCTTATCAAGTTAAAAAAATCATAAACAACAAATTTCTAGTAGGATTGCTTTCAATCTTTACATGGAGAAATTCATATATATATATATATATATATATATATAACCAAAAGGTGGAGAATATCCCCTTTCTTGTGTATGATCTGCTTTAAGATCCTTTATCCAGGCTCTTGTGAGGGCACACGAAAATATTCAATTCCTTACATGTGCTACTTATGCACTTCAAGCCAATTCTCCTTATTGCAACCCTCTATGGCTTAAAGGAATTTTTAGGGATTGTTTGGAATGTCAAAATATTTTTTATTTATTTATAAAATTGCTATCTTATTTTTATTTTTAAACTTTTATACATGAAAAAGTGAAAATAACTTTATCTTATTTTCACTGTTTTTAATACAAAATTTTGAAAACAAAAAATAAGATCATATATTTATAAACAAACATGAAAACTAAAAAATAGTTTTGTAAATCAAACCATATCTTAATTCTTTTATTTTATTTTAAGATTGATTTACATAGGAATCTTATCTTAATATGATGACGGTTAAATTATGACCACAACTAATTGTTTGACTAGACCTTCTAAAATAGAAATTTTTGTGTAACTTGCCTCTACATTTAAGTTTTATGTATCTCATTTACACTGAAAAATAACAAATAAAAATTATATAAATTATTAACATATTTTGATTCAGTAAATTACGGGTTTAAATTCTATTACCGATGTAGTAAATAGTTTGTAATTATTTATAAAATTTTCAAAATTTAGCTCAAACTCTTAAATTAAGAAAAAAGACTACATGAAATATTTTATAAAAAATATTGAGAACATCTTAAAAATCTTTTTTATTATTATTATTATTATTATTATTATTATTATTATTATTATTATTATTATTATTATTGTAATGAAAGAAAAATAATACCGAATTAAGTGAGGGAGCTTGAAATTAATGCCAAATGGGAGAATTCAAAATTAATTAATCAAATTTGAAAATATATGCGTGTATAATTTGATATTTTTATTTTAAATATTAAATTATTTTTTATTATTATTAGGTTTAAACATATGCTTGTACGAATTTTATATTTATATTTTAAGGTGTATCTTGTATTATTTTTGTTATTTCTGTTGCTGCTCCTCTTTGTTATTTCAAATGAAATGAGTGATTAGGTGGGGGTGTTTGACATTAATATGAAGAGAGTGAATTCAAAATTAATCATTTTTTATACATTGAAAATGAAATTAATTAAATTTGAAAATATAGTTTTTACTTTAAAACATTTATATTATTATTATTATTATTTCTATTAATTCATGGTTATTTTATACAAAGTGAGTGACTACAAATTGAAATAAAAGGAAAAATTAACATTCGAGTGGGGGATTTTAATTAATATTAGTGCATCAAGAGAGAAGTCAAAACTCATTAAGCTTGAGGATATGCTTGAGCTAATTTGGTATTTATACTTTACAGCACTATTGTTATTATTGTAGATGGTATAATTATTATTACAGCTTTGTTATTTTATAAGAAAAGAGTAACTACAAATTGTTATGAAAGGAAAAATTAACGAGTCAAGTGGGGCAGTTTGGCATTAACGGAAACAGAGAAAATTCAAAACTTACCAGGTTTGAGGATATACTTGTACGAATTTGGTACTTTAATGACTTTATTATTATTATTATTATTATTATTATTATTATTATTATTTACCTAAGCAAAGTTCAAGTAAATAGTATGGAAGGGAACTTGGGTAAAAGTTATTCATTTCAAATAATAATTTTAGAAGATAAATTTTCAAGAAATAATGACAAATATATTAAAGAGAAAAAAAAGTATTTTTCTTAATTTTCAAAAAAATGGAATTCTTTATATTAAAAATAAAGAGTTATTGTGGTGATTAGATTTTATCTGTACCCTAAAAACCTACCTCAGACAACCCAGCAAAGATAAGCTTAGGTGGCAACATAATTTGTTTTCTAAAATGCATTGATATAATTTGTAGGCAGATAAATCAACAATCGTGGATGAAGGAGTGAAGTACATCAAGAATCTGCAGCAAACTCTGAAAATGCTTGAAAAACAAAAGGAAGAAAGGGTCCAACGTGCCTCCACTTTTGGGTGTGAGTCATCTATGATGAACTCGCAGTGGCAATATCCCTATGACTCATCAAGGGAGGGATTCATCACTGATGAGGGATCTTCTAATAACTTGCACTCAAATGCAATGTTAATGGACACTCCAAATGCACTTTCAAACCCTCAGGATCAGCCAGCACCAACTGTGGCTTTTCAAACATGGACTTCTCCAAATGTTGTATTGAACATGTATGGAGATCAAGCACAATTCTGCATCTGTGCAGCCAAAAAGCCAAACCTCTTGACTGCTATTGCTTTTGTGCTTGATAAGTACAAGATTGAGATCATGTCTGCAAATATTTCAAGCAATGCTTATGGAAATGCTTCCATGATTATCGCCCATGTAAGTTTCATATATTCTTTGTTATGCATGTTTTGCTTGCTTTCTCAATACTATGTATGCTTTAATTTTAATTTAATTTATTGTCCCTACATTTCTTATTAATTAATATCTGATTCATTAACATAACCTCATAATATTATTCAGAGATTAAATCTTAAAAGCTTTATTTATTAAATAATAAATACTTAAATGTATAGTATACATATTATGTTTATTGCATACAAATTATGTTGATTTTTTGCCTTCTGAATGCAGTGGGAGTGTTAATATGGTTTAATTATCTTAACTGAATCGTTAATCTTGCAGGCAAAACGAGCTTCCAATCAGTATGCAGATGCAAAGACAGTGGAGGAAACTTTTACAAATGCAGCAGGAGAGATTACGCTATGGGTGGCTTAAAATCAGTCATAAAAAAACTCATATTATCATTCTGTTTCATGTGAATTTTTATTTTCCCAACAACAGTTGCAAAGCCTTTTGATGGCATAACTTGGGGCTCTAAAACCAAACGGATATACGCTTTCATCTTTCAGGCTTAGGTTTGAATTTTCTATGTGTGCCATGTGAACTTTTTTTTAAATTAAATAAATAAAAATACATCAATATCTGATTGAATTGAGTGTATCGTGATTTAATCATATTAAAATTTTAAGATAAATAAAATTTTTAGTTACAGTAGTAGCAAACTTACTTTAAAAGGATTTTTTCATATAAACTATAACTGTGAATCCAAGGCAGAACAATATACCGTGCTATGTGTAGAACTGTCTATTTTCTTTCCGATTACTATTAACATTTTTAGAATTGTACACTAACTTATGTTTTGTTACTAGCTGATCTATCTATATCAGTTATAGATGTTTGATTTTTTTTAAATTAAAATTTTGGATTTAAAATTTACTTATAGAAAAAATAGTATTAAACAAGATAATATAATAATAATATAATTTTTTTAAATAAAATTATTTCTGATAAAAAATATCTGTGATTCAAATGAAAAAATTCTATCAAGAATAGTTAACTTTCAATAGAGACATCAGTTAAAAACCCAACTATAGATATATTATAAATTTGAATTCTTATCTTTTTTGAACTTTTGAATTATTATTCTTAAACGTTAGCGTTAAATTTAAATTTAATTTTTAAATATAAAAATATTTTATTGTTTGTTACTTTTTTATTATTTATTACTTAATTTTATGTTTAAATCAAATTATTTATTTTTTAAAATTTTTCTTAAGTATTAACTTTAATTAAGTTTAATATTTTTATATTAAAATTTCCTTTCTTGTTTGAAATATCTTTCAATTATACGTTCAAATTATTTTTCTAATTTTTAAAATTTATCCCTTTTCAGTTTTATTTATTTGATTTAATTATGTATATTTTTCTAATATTTAAAATATTTTAAATTTATATTTTTCAAACTATTTTTATAAAATACCAGTACAATATATAGATATTTTCTAATTCATATTTATAATTAAGTGGATCACAAATTAATTTTTAATTAATCAATTTGCAACATATATTTTTGTCCAAAATATTTGCAATAGAAATTGAGGCAGGTTTTTAATGAAAATATATATAAATATTAATTGGTTTTAAAGGTTTTTAAAACAGTTCCTCGTAAAATTATACAATTATAAACGAAAATTGTGATTTAATTTTAATATTTTTAATTCATATAAAGTTAATAGTTGACAAACAATTTTAGAATAAAAATAAATAAATTTTCTGACTGAAAAATATGTTTAAAGATTGAAGGGATTTTTGAGTGAATTCATATCAGATAGGAATATAAGTGAACCCAACCATAAAAGAATATAGGAGAAATTAAACGTACGTATACGTTCAGTGATAAATATTCGAATAGGTTCTGATTTGTTTTTTTGGTGAGAGCTTTAAAAAATACTTACACTCTAATTTTTATTTATGTTTTTTTAGTAGTTTTAAAAGATACTGTGATAATTTCTAAAAATATCGTGACGATTTTCGAATTGAAGGATTGCAATATTCACGTAATTTGGGTATACAAGTATAAAGAGAGAACCTAGCTGTCACCTTTCTCCTCATTTTCTTCAAATAATAATCAAATTACTATTTTTTTTTTTCAAAATAAGATTCTATTATATTCAAATGGGATAAATCAACTTCCATTAAGATTTTGAACGAAGAAGACATTCCCAGACTAATAACTGTTTTTTGCTAGCTACACAAATTATACACTTTTATTTTGTTAATTACTGCGTTTCCACTAATGTAAATGGCATCAAACTCTGGTAGTGTTTGAACATGATCTTCAAAAAGTTATTATGGTTATCTTAATAGTATTCAATTTTATTTTATTTTTATATTTGCAATAGAATTGAATAGAGGATTAATTAAATGAAATTTATTATATATATCTACATCAATTTAACCATAAAAATTACAGTTTTATATCATTAATCTAAGAAAGAATCAAGACTAAAATTGTGTACCTATCATAAGTCCATTTTATATCAAATTTTTAACTGAATATATATTATTATCGTTATAAAAATTTCAATAAATTATATAAAAAATAATCAATAACCATACCATTGTGTTTATTCTATTACTAAACGAAGGACCGAAGATTAAAAATAGAATGAATCAGATTGTGCACCAGAAATTTTTGATTTGATTTATTTATATTATGATTTAACTTATTTAACTAGTCTGCATTTTTATTTATTTATTTGAAATTAACATTATTGCAGGACATCTATAAAATAGATAAAAAAAATGGTAGAAAGAAGAAAAAATTATGACATAAAAATATTAAAATTTAGATATTTTAATTTAATGAGAAAGTATTAAAATTTTGTCCTTTTATTGAAGAACAAGAAATAGAAATCATTACACTTCATCCATATTTTGATGTAATTGTGCATTTCACAAAAATCTTTAGCGTTATAACTATATGACACCATTTAATAGATGACTTCTATAATGATAAAAAGGTAGAAGAATTATGAAATTTTGTTAAAATACAAAATATACAAATATAATTTACGTAAATTTTTTTATAATAAATAATAAATTTAAGATCAAATCTAAAATTTTTAAAATAAGATAGTTTTAAATACGTAAAGTCTAATTTAATCAAACCTATTTTTACTTTTATTAAAGATTAAATTAAAATTAATAAATAATGCTAGAACATCATACTCAAATTTAGCAATTAGATTTTATATCAATTACCTAATTAAATAACTTTGCAAATAAATAACACAGTTACTAACAATAGAATAACAATCACTAAATATGGTAGTATATATTAATTAGAGACCATCTTAAAAACTAACATTTTGATAGTTGAAGTGTACACTAAAATAAATCATTCATAAATTAATATTAAATTCTAATATAATTTTTTAAAAAATCAATTATAAATTTTAATTAAATTTATATATATTAAATTTAAATCTTTAACTACAAATATTTTATTATAATATTTTTTATATTACACTTTTATCATCGATCTTCAATTATTTAAATTTATATAAATAATATAAATTTTTTTTAATCAAAATTGTATAAAAAAAATCTTTAACCGAGAAAATTAGATCTCTATCATCATTGGTTAGGTTACTAACCTGTGAATTTTTAGTAGTTACTAATTCAATCAATAAAATGGGTCGCTATACACGTCAATGAGTTCTATAACCTAAACTTAGAGCTAATAAAATGGGCGACGGGCGTTAATGGATCAGGCCGAAAACATACAAATTCAATTCAAACTCAATGATGTCTAAGTTTAGTAAAAATTTAATATTTGTAAATTTTTTTCAGGTTTTGCAGGTTAAGTTCATATTATATATATTTGATTGAATTAAGATAAAAAAATAAATTAAATTTAAATTCAAATTTTAAAGTTTAATCTCTACATTTTATCTGGAAAATAGCCAACCCATTTTGCTAACTTTACCTAAATTAAACTTTTTTGCAGCCAACTATTTGGTTGCTAATGAATTTGTGATTGATTTTGGGATAGATATATTTGTGCGCTATTTAACTCTTACAACATTTTAATTTTTTTTCATTCCTATTAAAAAAACTATTTATAACTAACATAAATATAGCCAAAATCACAATAATAATAAATATATTTAATAATTAAAATTGAATGAATTATATTAATATCAAAATGTAGGGTGCATAATATCAAGTAGCATAAACTATAGAAACTCCACGTCTTAAATTAAAGTAACATAAACTGGCTATCACAAACTAAAATATAAAGAACACATCACAAAGCTGTAAAGTATAAAAAATACAACACTTAGCATAGGATTATTTTTAAAATAAGAGAGTTATATATGTAATACTTATAAAACAAAAAGTTAGGATAATCTACCATTTTAAAAAATATCAAATTATATAAAAAAATATTAAGAGTAAATTTGTCCTCCTTTCTCTTGTTTTAAAACACCTAGAGCTCCTAAATACATGCTAAAATGTGTTGAAACAAAAATAATCATTAGAAAGTGGGCTTCAAGTTGAATGTATTAATATAAAGGATGCCTTTTTTCTTCAAAATAGACTCAAAACTTAGTATTTGGTACAACTTGTCTGAATTCTTAATACTTAAATAAATTTCTTTAACCAATAAACATATATATATATATATATATATATATATATATATATGAAATATACAAAATGAAAATATTTATTTCATGTAAAAATAAAAATGATAAATTTTAACCATTAAATTTTATTACAGATGATTAAAATATTATAAATATATAATAAATTTTAAAAGTTACATAACTTGTAAAGCTCATCATGTAACTATATTTAATGTAGGGTCCAACTGTTGATTAATGAGTTCGTAGTCTAAACTATGAACGAATACCCTAACCCAATTAATTACCAAGTTGAGTTTGATAACAATGCTTTAATTAATTAATTATGGTGGAAATGCCGATACCGACAAAATATATTTTTCTTTTAATATTAGTTTTACTTATATTATAGCTTTCTGCTTTTGCTTTTGGAAAGAGATGACAATTTTATATTTTCTTTTGATTAAAAATAAATGATAATTATTGAAAAGTATAGATCATCCATGAAATAATTATTTGTATGAATGATTATTATAAAATGTAATTGCATTTGATGAGTAATTTCCCTCTTTATTTTGTAATTTTTGTAAGTTTTATTTTTGCATTAATGGCACGAATGTGTGATGTACCAGTAAAATGAAAAGCAAGACTGGGAAGACAGTGTGCCTCGAGTCTTTTAACATTTATGGTTGGTTTGTGATATATTGATTAACAAAAAGTTTAATTTATAGTTAACAAAAAAATTATAAATTTTAACTTATTTTTAATATATTGTTTTAAATACAAAAATTAGAAAACAAACAAATAACTTCGCCTTTTTTTGTCAATTATTTGTGTTTTCTATGGTTTTTTTAAGTCACTATTTGGCAACTCTTGTTTTTGGTCAACAACAGTTTCCTATGTTTAAACTCTGTGACACTCAAGTAGTTGGGCCTAAAGAAACTTAAGTGGGTCTGTATAGTCCAGCCCAATTAAGATCATTCTTCTCTGTCAAGACTACAAATGATCAATATAGATTGCTTATTGTCCAATACGATCAGTGGAACAGTAAAAAATTTAAATAATTTATATAAGGTGTTAGATCCAAATTTTATTACGTTCATTATATATATGAAAAAAAAAACTTATTGCATGAAATAGTAAGATATAATTAGATTGATGGAAGAATTATAGGCTTGGGTGAAACAAATTCCTCACCTACTAAATTATTTAGTTAACTAACTTTGCTTTGTAACTAGTAAATGTAAGAAATTAATTTCATAAATAATCTTTTGCACATAAGATATAAACTAACTTCACTAATATAAAGTGAATAATGAAACCAAATATAAATCAGGCAGTTAAATTTTGATGAAAATAGGCAAGTATATTATCCAGAAGAAAAGTCACCATCATGAACACTGAGGCCTTTCACTATTAGTCCTTGACAACAACAGTTCCACTCATGGTCTCTGAACTCAAAACAAGTAGAAGACTATTCTGGAATCAACGAATTTTTTGTTAATGTGAACTTGAGAACCAAAGCAGCGAAGAAGAGCACGTGAGGTTATTTATTCACTTTAGTAATTTGAATAGTGTGAGACTGTAATGGTTGAATACAGAAGAAGGCAATATGCATGGCATGCACACACATGTACAGAGATAGTAGTCGTCACTGCTCACAGACTCACACTATAAGACGAAGACCCTTACGATAGTGTTTGAATATGGTGTAAAGAAAGCATTCAAGTGTACTATAGAACTAGTGAAAACAACTTATCGTGCACGCGAATGAACAGAAGAGCCTCATTGTCAAGCATGAATGATATCATCCTCCAATCAAGAGGAAAAACAATGTGATAATCAATTTGACTTTTTTTCTTGGAGATAGCCCAAAAGCAGCAAGACACAGATGAATCATGAATGAAATCACACCCTACGTATCTTTACATTCAATATACAATCTCTGACTTAAAATGCTTTTGTTGTTAAAAACTCGCTGGAAAGGTTCCGCATCACCTCATTCCTTAGGTGACGTGTTTCACCTTGTAGAGAAGAATTGAGTGGTTGGTGTCCCAAAAGGGGGAATAAAAGATAATTGGAAAAGGCTAAAAGGGGTGACAGTAGATGATGGGTCCCCAGTGCTACATATCCTGAGGTTGGAAGACAAATTAAATTCTCATCTGTTAGCAACTGTGGAGCAGAAACAAAGTTGGGTTGGGCATGTGATGTGTGAGCACCAGTGGTAACAATAGTGGCCATCACAAAAATTGAAAAGGGGTGAAGAGAATAACAAATAAGCAAGCACCTATGTACCCATGTGATTCCATGGTTTTATTCCCACCAACATGTGACCATCATCTCTTCTATTTATAAGCCACATAAACCATTTTCCCAGTCCTTGTGCTAGGACCCTCTGGACCCCACCATGTTCCCTCACATGTGCCCTTCCTTTCCTTTTTATCCAAAGACGTTTCAAACCCGTGCAACCCTTCTGCTCTCTCTGTTTTGTTCTTGCTCTAACTTCATAGTCATAGACTAGTACCGCTATTCACCTACAACTACAAGCTACTAGTACTAGTAATGGCCCATACAGATAGCTTTCCATTGGAATGCAGTAACTGTAGTTTCATATATTTTAAACACCTTCTTTCAATTATTTTTTGGTACATTTGCTCTGTCAATTATTAAATATCACATAAGTTTGAGGATAACTTTCAAAGATTCGAATTCAACCCATATGAATCAGTACATTGGATTAAGATGAGAAAATAAAAAATATAAAGGGTTGGGGTCGCTGTATCATCAGAGTATTGTGTCCAGGACAAAGTTCGAATTGATGTACAGAAAAGGATTAAAAAAGGGTACACATCTTTCTTCTTTGGTGTGCAGGAGCAGCCATTGATACGAGTCCCCAACATAATGATTATTCAAAATGATGTTCCTCGGAAGTCAAAAACACTTCCGTCTATAGAGCAATCAGAACGTGTACTATACCGAATGGCAGTGAATGTTTTCTTTCCACCCAATAATCAGAGTGTTTCCACATGCAAGCAAATTCACAAATAATCCCAATCACCAACCAATTCAATCATAATAGATTCACAAACACAAACAAGGAGAGAGAAAAAAAATAGAAAACAAAAAAGTTAGCTCTATTTTCCATCTTACAAAATTACAACCTCTGATGAAACATTTTGTTTTCCTTCTTCACAATAATTCTTACATACAAAACAAAAGGAAGAAAAGTAATTAAATACATAATTAAGTTCTATTTACCAATCTAAACAAAAGACTCTAATTAAGCTCCAACTTCACAATCTATGTCCATTTTTGTTTTCTTCGAATCTAAAACAATTCTTTTTTTTTTTCACTAACAAAAATTACAAATTATGGAGATTGATTATTACAAAGAAAGAGCAAAATGGTCAAAAGGGAACCACAACGACCTGGCTGCATGCAAAATCGTCAGAATTTCCGATGGAATCTTGCGGCCACGAATCCCGAAGAAGCTTCAGCAACAGCTGCGCCTTCCTCTTCGCTCTCTCCGTGCAATCACTCTGCACCAGAAGCAGAAGCTGAGTCAGCACTCCCGCCGCCACCGCCTCCCTCTGGCACCGCTCCGACTCCGAGCATAGAGAGAAAAGCGCTCCGGCGGCATACTCCGTCGCGCGATCCGATATCTTCAGAATTATCTTCACCAGCATTGGCACCGTCAGCGCGTGGGCGGCGAAAGTCGCACACCCCGCCGGAATCCGGCAGAGAAGCTCCACCGTCGCCAGCGCCCTCTCCGCGTCGTATTTCTCGAAGTCCGCGAGCCGATCGACGAGCACCGCCGGCGCTCCTGCCGCCACTGCCTTGTGCCGCGTCTGCTTCACCAGGCACAACGCGAACAAGGCCTTGATTCCGACCTTGAGTGCGCGCGGGAACGAGATCGGGTTCCTGAGCAGGTCGATGACGCCGTCGTAGATTTCGTCGACATTGCTGACCTGAGCGCGGAGCTCTGGCGAGTGAGTCCCGGCGACGACGAGCTCGATGAGCGCGGCCGAGTTAACTCGGACATCAAAAGAAGAATGAGACAGCAAGCGGGAGAGGTAGCTAATCTTATCCGAATCGGAGGCGAGTGAGGCGCATTCGGACTCGGCGAGTGGGAACAGAACGAGTAAAGCGAGTGACTCGTGGTTCAACTCGTCGGAAGCGTGGTTGTTAAAAACGATAGGGAGAAGGATCTGGCGGACGTTGTGAGAGGCAATGAGGGATCGATTCTTGTCCGAGTCACGAGCAAGTTGTCTGAGTCGACGAAGAGAGGAAAGACGAAGGTGAGTTGGAGCGGAATCGGAGGAAGATTGGTTGAGAAGGGAACGAACTAAGGCAGGGTCTGCGGGCTGTTTGGGAGTGGGGATTCGCTCAACGCCAAAAGCGCGGTTGGCGACACACCACTCTTGGATGAGGCGGCGAAGAGTGTGGTTGGGAATTAGGGTGAGGTCGGTGAGAGGCGCACGAGTGACGGGGCATGTGGTGTTGCCTGTGCCCACCCATGACTCGATGCTGCCTCGGTCGTATGTTTGACCGGTGCACACCGTCACAGGGTCTCGCATCAGCTCAAGCGATATTGGGCACCTGAAGTGGTAGGGTATCTGAATCCCCAAATCCAACGGTTCTAAACTGCCAGGCATTCTTGAAGAAGGAAAGGAATGAAAGAGTGTGATAGGATTGGGAATTTGGGATAGTAGAGAAAGAGAGCAAGGGTGGCTCTAAGGTACGAGAAATGCCTAATGAGAATAAATAATAAATGATAAATAATAAATAATAAATGATAAATAATAAATAATAAATGATAAATAATAGGAAGAAAAGCAATAATGCTAAATCTGAAGTCTCTGCAAATTCCCTTTAGCTATGTTACGCTTTGCTTTCTCTTATATGAGATGAAACAGAGGAACATACCCAACAGCCACAGAGAGGGACTGACCCTCACTCCCTGCCACCCCCCTGCTCCTTATCTGACTCGTCCCTTGCCCCCCCCCCCCCCCACACGTGTGGTGGCATCTAACTTGGAATCTAACCCTGGTTGGGGAATGGGAAGGGATTGGTCAAAGGAAATATGCCACCTGTGGGTCCCACATTTGCTGCCTAAAATCTTACTCCTGTGTACATCAACTAATTGCGTCCTCCCTTTGATTTTTCCCCCTTCATTTATTTTATTGTTTGGGTGTCACTTTGCACATCGCCCCCTCTTCTTTCCTTTCTTTTCATTCTAGCGTCTTTTTCGTTTGTGTTCATGGCCTTTTCCTTCGCTCTCTTTTTGTTCCCTTTTCTTTTCTTTCTTTTCCTAGCCTCCTAGTCTTGACCCTACACTCGTTGTTTTAGCTATCGGGGAAAAAGCTTTATACTGTTCTATTGTAACTTGTGTGTCATGAAAGCCATCTACAGGAGATTAATGTATGATTGCTTGATGGCTCATTAGATCTTTCAATGCACACGGAATTGACTCAATAAAGAAATTTTTGTTTATTTCCAAAGCCAAATTAATCATCTTGTCAAAGCTTTTGAAATGAATAAAGAAAAAGTTGCCAAACCTTTTCTAAAATTTTCAATCAAGTTGGAAGGATGTGGAAGCCAGCATTTACTGAAATAATAATACTAATAGTAAGTGAAATGGATACCATATTTCACTTAACCATATAGATTTAAGTAGCTTTACTTTTTTAGAAATCAATTTTAAAACAAATCAAAATTTAATTTTAACATTTCATATGATTTTATTAGTAGTAATTTTTTTACACCCGTATAATATGCATATATTCATATATATATTTAGATTAGATGGTTGAGAATTCTTTTTATAGAAATCAAGTAATTTACATTTAAATATATCTTATGTGCACATGTAAAAATTTTTTTCTCTTAGATTTATTACAATTTTTAGCTCAAGAGGTTAAAATGTTTAAAATTATAATGATTTTTCTATCCTGTACATTTGTTATATAGACTAAAAGATCAAAATTTAAATTTTTTTAATATAATAAACCAAAATTTTGTTATCAATAATATTTTTTAAAATTAAATTTTAGTTATTAATATAGAAAAATTTTTATTTTTTATTTTAACCTATACCAAATATATAAAATTAAAAATTAAAATTTATAGAATGAAAAAACATAAATAAAGAATACTTTTTTGGTAGAATCTAGAAAGATAGTACCAAGTAGGGTAAGAACCCCTAAACATATAAAGGAATCCGGTAACAAAAATCACAAGATAAAAATAAATAAATTCTTTACCAGGCTGACGAATATATATATATATATAAAATATACATTAAATAAAATGATATATTTTATATGAGGATGGAAAAATAAAGTCATCCGTTAGATTTTATTATAAATAATTAAAATTAAAATATATAAATTATTAAAAATAAAATAATTTTAAATAATCATATGATTAAAAATTTTTATAATATGAAGCATTTATATATCATTATATAATTCAACTTTTCAACTATTATGCTTATATAAAATAATTTTCTTGATACATTTATGTATATTTAAAATAAAATAATTAATTAAGTATTAAAATTATCTAAAAAATTGAAAATTAAAATATTTTAACATAAAAATCTGGTTCGATCCTCATATTTTTTATATTTTAAAAATAAAATAAAACAATTAATTTGTTAATCCCATAAACGATTATAAAAAATATATATAAATAAAATAAATGGTTAAGTATACCTTATGTATAAAATAAAATGAACAGGCTTTGCCATATGTATATTTTTGTTGCTTTTATTAAAAGTTCTAGTTAGCTGGCAAGCATTTTTCTGATCAATTATATCAAAATTGTCTTGTATTATATGTTTATTTTAATTTCGTTCTTTAGTGTGTGTGAAATTACTAAAGATTAAAAGTCAGGCAAGAAAAAAAGGACATATTTTAGGAGGAATTTAAATCCCATGCATGATACAAGGAGATACTGAAGTAACATAATAATTTGATCTCTTAAAATATATAGTACATTTTAGAAAACGAAATTCTAAAAAATAATATCTTTCACAAAGTACTATTAAATAAAATATATTAAATAAATTTTTAAATTAATATTTAAGACTATATAAAATATTTATTTTAATTTTTTACTTAATTTTTATTATAGTTTTTTTCATAAAAATAAAATAAATGGCATTTAATTAGAAGTTAATAAATTTTTTTTAAAATTTTAAAAATTAAAATATCTAACCTTTATAATTTCGATCTTGAATTTGGGGTTTTACTCAAAGTATATTGTTATTATTTTCATTTGGGTATTATTTTGCTAGTTTATATGTTGAGATGAATGAATGGAAATGGTAAAAGGAAAAGATGAGGGGAGAATAAGGATAATAGGTGGAAATGAAAGGGGGAGGATGCAAATAAGTTAGAGAATATGATTAGGTTTGAATGGTTGGGTAATAGTGGGTAGTCAAAGGTCAAAGATGAAGGGATTAGGAAGAGAAAGTGGGGGGTCCAGGTTGTGTATCCATCTCTTTATTGTGGCTAAAACAACTTTCGTGTGGATAACAATAACGGGTGCTTCCCATCCTTAACCAGTGGTCCCTACTATGTGGACGTGGTTCGACAAGTGACACCTACATCAGATATTCCTTCATCTTTAATTTACAAGCCTTCTTCAACCAAAACGTCCAAAGAAAAATAAAATATACAGTTAATTTGGAAAAGGATCTTCAATTGAGGTCAATTGCATCAAGTTTAATTTGGTAACCAATTTAAGAAAATTCAGCTTCAGATCCTGAGTGTTTAAAATTTATGATATCGAGTTACGATTAAATTTATTGTTTCATTTGTTAAAAAATTATTATTTATTAATGTTTTATTCTTATATTAATTTTGTTAATGTAGATTTTTTTACAAAATATAATTATCTTAAAAATTTATACTAAAATATTTTTATTAGACAAATTTTATATTAAAAAATTATCCTATTTACTTTTTAACATTTTATAAGCATTACCTATTTTGTGTAAAAATAAATAAAAATATATTAAAAACCATTTTGATAACATAATCGTCGTTATAATCTATGACCTCATACGTAATAGTCTTGTGTCTTTACGTGTTTGTTAAAGGGTTAAATATCTAGTTCAAAAATGATTTGTTGTTCCCAAAAATCAATTTTATTTAACAGTAAATATTCCTTCGTATAAAATTGATGACTTATTTATTTTTAAATATTTTAATAATTAATCTAATATGTATCAGCTATGTTGATTAATTAGTTTGTGTCTTAGATTATATATAAAATTAAAAAAAATACTTTTTTGAATGTATAAACAATTCATATCCTATTTTAGAAAAGTTTTTTTATGGTATATTTCTTATATAATTACTTTTTTGGGTGAATTGTTCGTATAATTACTTTACCTTTTACTTCTCGTGCTTCAAATAATAACTTCATTATTATTTAATTTTTAAATACTGCAAGATTTTCATACACTAGTTAATTTTTTTTTTTGTAAGTATATGAATGAAATGACAATTATTTGATTGCTGCTGACTTTCCAACTTTGATTTTATTATTTCTCATATTCAAACGGTTGTAATTAAGGGTATCTAATAAATATTAATAAATTATAATTTTTTCTTAAAATTTTCATATTTAATATTATTAATATTTAATTTTTTTAGTTTTACTAAATATTTATTATATATAAATTTTTAGTATATTTCATTCAATATATATTAAAAAAATTATTTCAAAATGTCGAATTATTAATGTTTGTTATTGGTCAATGAAGCATATCTCAAATAGTCTGTGGCTTATTTACCAAATATAATCAAAGCACTGTTTATGGCGTGTCATTTCTTTCTAAATTTTCAATTGGTCTGAATGGTACTTCCCATTGAAATTTAATAATTTATGTTGATGTTTGGACATATCAACAAATTAATAAAGAAAAAAAGAGTAACGTCAGCAAACAAATCAATCGAAAATTTTCAATGTTTAGAAAATTTTTGTTTTTGTTTATATTTTTCATAAATTTTTTTTTAAAATTTTATTTTAAAATATTTATTAAAAATTTAATATTATTTAAATAATATAATTTAACTCGTTAAAGTGTATATAGTTTTTAATAAGTGTTTGTTAGTATCTAGAATTTAATATTAATTTAATTACATTTTATTTTATTTATAAAATATGAATAATATATAAATAAAATTAGTATATTTAGAGATCAAAATATATAAATTGATCTTTTTAATCATATTGTAACGTTTAAAGGTTAAGATGTGAGTAAATAAATAAATTAAAAAAATAAATTATTTATATACTAATATTTTTTAGATTAAAATTATAAAAAATATTAATAAATAATATATAAATAATTTTTTAAGTCATTAAAATTAATTTAAAAAATAAAAATAAAAATAGTTTAACATAAGATTTATTCGAACTTTATTGTTTTTTAATTATTAAAAAAATAAATTTTTTTATAAAATGAGAAATCAAAATTTTAAAAAATGATAAAAATAAAATATAAAATAAAAACAATTTTTTAACCTAATTCTAAATCATGATTAATCGATTATATTTTTAAAATATATAACTAAGATTTTTAATTGCATAATTAAAAATTTATTATTTATTTCATTTTAAATTAATTGATGATTTAGTAAAAATAACAAAATAATTGAATTTTAAGATTTCAACGAAATATCTTTTATTTAACTTATCTTTAAGTAAATAATAAATATAATTTTTTAAGTATAATAAAAGACGAACTTACTTTTAAAGTAATTTATGCAAATATTTTGCTTGATAATTTTTATAATGTAAATTTAACCGTTCTGATTATCAAATTAAACGAAAAAATATTATGTAGATTAAATCTATACACATTCAACAATTTTAAAATTTAATAAATTTTCATTAAATAATATCAATTTAATATATAATATATATTTTAAAATATAAATAAATACTAGCTATAAAATTATATAACGATAAATTTTAAAGTTATTTCTAAAATTTGATGTGCATATCGTTATACTAATATTATATTATTTAACGATTAAATTTTTAAATTTATATTTTATAAATAATTGTTAAGCGAACTAACTTTAACGTATATTATTTTGAAATTAAATGAATCCATTTCCTCTAAATATTGTATGGATTAATTTTTCAACAATAAACATTAAAAAATAATAAGAATAATTAAGTAAAAATATTCTTCTAATTAAAATATTGATTATTAAATTTGTATAAGAATAATTTTCAATTTATCTTGTATTCTTATAAATTTTATTAATTACTAAATAAATAAAGTATTAAAATTTTTAAGTTTTCAATATAATAAACACATTTTTATTAATTCCTTATTTTATAAAATAAAAGATTGATTTATAGGAAGATTAGTAAAATAATATAACAAAATTATTTATATACAAAAAGTTAATAAGTAATGTCCTAAGAACATTATTTAAGGAAAATATTTTTGAAAATATTAATATAAATATTATAGTTTTTAACACATCTTAATAATATTTCTACTAAATGAATTATTCTTTTAATCAATATCCTAAAAGCAACAATATTCTTTTCTATAAAATAATCTTTAACGTCAGTCAATTTAAAATTGGGGGGGGGGGGGGGGGAACTTATTAATTTAAACCAATTTTATTACAATCACCGGAAAAGAGTGTCCATTATTCAAAATACTGACAATATTTGGGTATGAAGTGTTAACAAGCAAAATTATTAATTAGACTTACTTTGAATTCTGTTTTTCACATTCTTCAAATTAAATCTTATATAAACATCACGAATTACAATAGGCTACCTAGCAGGATTTTGTTAAGTGATAATTTACTAAAATAAAATTATTGCTTAGTTTTACCAAATGACACTTGAAAAGAGTAGTTACTACTAAATTAACGATTATAAAAAACCCTGTCTGTACAGAGTTTATTAAGCTGAAATACGTATGTTTAAGATAAATATAAAGATTCCTTTCAGTTGAAAAAAATTAAAAAGTATTCAATCGTTAATTATAATTATTGGATAAAAATTAAATAATTTTAATTTATTTAATTTTTATTATTATAAATATCAATTTAAAATTTAAATCAACAGCTTTAATTTATTAAATTAAATATTTATGTCACTAAAGGTTGATTCCGTTGATAAAAATTAGATTTATAATATCATGAATTATTCAAATTCTAGTGAGGATTTTGTTAATCTGAATATATCTTCGGACGTTCATCAAATTTTAAGATATGAAAAAAAATTCAACACTTTCTAACTTTTTTCATGAGAAGGATTCTGATCAAAATAATACAAAATTTACGGAGATTTATTATATTACAAAAAGAGGTATTACACCTATCCTTTTCACAGTTTGAAACAAACGTAAAAGAGTATAACACACACTTTTAATTTAATGATTTTAGTTAAGTACGAAAGTCCAATTCTTATTAATTACTTTCAATTAAATAAAATTTGTGTGTGTAAAGAATAATGATGTCCAATGGCCAAATGGAACGACCTCATATTTTCTTAAATTTTATAAATTTAAGAAAAGTAAGAATGAAATGATTAATATTATACTAAATTATCCAACTTTTTTAATTAATTTTTAATATAATTAAAAGTATATTATATATTAAAATAAAATTTATTGATAAAATATTAAATTATTTATAATTATAAACTTTATAAATTTAATGCACTTAGTAAAATTTTTGAATCAAATTAATGAATGAATATTAAAATTATTAAGTTAAATAAATTAAATAAAAACATTTATAAAATAAGTAGATTATTATTTATTTTTTTTATGATAAATATCATTCTATATATATATATAAATAAATTAAGATATACAATTTAATAATTTTTATTGAGTAATTTTATTTTAAAATCAACGGCTACATTAAATATTTATTATATAAATTAAATCTATGTAAGTTAAAATTAATTTAATATCTAATTTAAATATATAAAATAGACTTAATATATAATTTTAAAATACATATAAATAATTTTTTTATTATATATTTATAATTGTTTAGTTATGATAAAATTATATTTTATATAAAATAATAAATAATTAATATTTAATATAAATATCAGTGAGATGTTAAATTTTAGATTTTAATATTTATATTAATTTAATAATTTTATATAAAATATAAAATTTATTAATCTAAAAATTAAATCATGTTATAATATTTAATAAGTTATGTATATAAAATTTTACACAAAATAAAAATTGATAAATATTTTATTTCATAATTTTATTTTAACAACTCATATTATTTAAATATATATAAATATCAATAGTTAAATAATATATTTTTAAATTTTTAAAAATTCGATATATATAATCTACTAGATATTATAACATAATTCAATAGTTAAATTAATAATTTAATATTTTATATAAAGTTATTAAATTGATGTAAGCGTTCAAATTTAACACTTGATGTGTAAATAGATTCGGACTACATATATAAAGAGAAATCGAATTACTCCAAAAATAACTTTATTCTAAAATTACTCTATTTAATAATTCGTAAACAATTATATTTTATTAATTTAATTATTAAATGAATAAAATATAATATAAATTATTCTTATAAAATTTTAAAAAAGTTTAATATTTTATTAAATAAATTTAAATAAATATATATTATAAAAAATATATTATCCGTTAATTTAAATTTATTTTTTAAATTATCAAATTTTATAAATTTTTTAAAATCTTATAAAAATAAATTATATAATATAATTTATTAATTTAACAATTAAATTAATAAAATTTAATTTTTTATAAAAATTATTAAAAAATAAATTTAATTAAAACAATTTTAAATATAATTTGATCATTTATATATATATATATATATATATATATTACATAAAAAAGGAGAAAATTAATGGAAGCGGTTAAACGAGCTGTAACAGAAGCCGAAAAGGGGTCCTGTGTGGCGTTGTTGGGTGAACAATGTGTCTGATATTAATTAAGGGGATTTTAGTGACATTAAGAGATAGAAGTTTCTTCGATGTATTCTCGCTCTAATTTAATTTACACAATTTATTTTCAGAATAAAATTTCATTAATTAATATACTTACGCACACATATAATTGAATATAATGAATTAATCAAAGGAAGCTTAATGCAATAGTTACAAACTATAAAGGTATGTTTCTTAGTTTGACTGTTTGATAGAATATTTTAGAATACAGAAGGGAGAATTTCAATAAAATATAAATGTACAACTGTATATAGAGTTAGGTTGAAGGTAAAGTACATTGCATATAGAAATCTTAGTATTTTACGTTTCAATATATTTAAATAATATTTTTATTTAATATATTTTGTTTTTTATTTTATTACATTATTTATTTATTTATTTTATTTGATTTATTTTTAAATAAAAAAACATAAATTCATAAATAAATATGGTGGAATGAAAGAGGAAGGTGGGGAGAATTTGGACGCACGCGTGGGGGAGAGAGAAATGCGGCCCAGGAGCACGAGCAGGAGGGAGGCCAAAGTGTGACCCTATTGTCTCCGGTCAACCCGGCAATGTTTTGCAGCTACAGCTTCTTCCAAAACACACTGTTTCCTTCTTCGCACGTGTTTCCAGCTGTTCTTTTTCTCTTTCTTTGACTGTATACTATCTTGTATCACCTTCTGCTCTAAATTTAGAATTTCCTACCTTTTTTTTTAATTTTTATTAGAAAAATCCTTTCATCGTCTTTGACCAGTGTATCGTGAAACACAATCTGCAATTGAAATCTCAATTAGGGATGCTATACGAGTGAGTTCGGATCAGCTCAATTAGATGGATCGAATTTTGATATAATTTGAGATTTTTATTTTTATTTATATTGGAGTCAATTTATACACGTTGTGGGATGAAAATTTTAAATTTAGGTTGAATAAGTTGTATTAAATTTTAAAAAAGTTTCATTACATATATAAAGAATGTAAATATTTTTCTTTGAGAGTATAGAAGGAAAGGAGAGGAGGATGGGAAAGATGACGTTGAAAAGGAGATTTTAAAAAAGGTGGAGAGTGATGTTAGATAGGATATAGTTAAGATTGGTGTTAGAAAGATATAAAAATATAAAAGAAACAAAGATTAGTGGAAAAAAGGTTGAAAAGTTGGACGTTGGAGTGGTCAATAGATTCTTAATGAAAAGATATGTTAGGATCTTGAGGGTAATTGTAGTTCAAAGAAAATGAGGAACAAAGTCTACAAACAAGAAAGAGGAATGGAGTGATATGAATATAATGCAACCCAAGTGGTAAAGGTAAAAAAAAAAAAAAAGAGTTAGTGAGGAGTGAATTGACAAGATTGATACGAACTTCATGCATTGAGTGTAGTGTTACATAACAAGAGTTGAAAGTAATAAAAATGTTTTTTTTGGTGGGTTTGGGTAGCATTATCGAAAAATGTTAGAAATGGACCCTATTATATTTATGGACCATTTCTATCCAAATAGTGAATTAAGTTGGTCGAATTTTGGGTTAAGTACGTCTTCTTAAGGTAGATCGGTTTGGATTTCTATTTTAGATTGAAAAAAAATTGATTAATGTTAAAATTTTTGCAATTTTTGAACAATTTTTTTTTTATATATCTATTGGTTTAGTTCAACGTTCTTAAATTGTGGAAATTGTGGACCTGAAAATCTAGAATTTTCATTTAACCAATTTT
Source organism: Canavalia gladiata (assembly GCA_037954105.1). Lineage (NCBI taxonomy): Eukaryota > Viridiplantae > Streptophyta > Magnoliopsida > Fabales > Fabaceae > Canavalia > Canavalia gladiata. The sequence goes on from CM075658.1 coordinate 67,870,048, forward strand.
TAAAATCCCATATCATAATATCATATGAACCTAAAAACCTAAAACTTTCACATAATCAATTTTTAAAATTCTATAATAGCATAATATCGTATAAAGTTAACCTTATCAGATTTACATATAACTTAAATTTATAACTTCAAATATATACATATCAATTTTGAATATATAATTATATATAAATTTTGAATATATTTCAAACATTTTGTTAACTTCATTATCCATATACAAAATACTAAAAATAAATATAAATTTAAATTTGACTTAATTGAAAATTTTAAAATACATTTTATACAATATTATACATAATTTTAAATAAACATAAGAAAACTACAAAAAAAATAATAATTAAAATTAATTTATAAATTATAAATTATCAATAAATGTTGACAGTTACATTTAGGAAGGCATAACCACATAATATCTGCAAAACCTACAAAATAAAGAAAATAAAATTAAACTAGTCCATTATATATTGAAGATAATATCATCAATAAAATTTCATTGTGATTAGAAATTAACATACCAATGAAAGTACAATCAATGGTCAATATCAGCATAAAGTGATTAATAGGAATGAACATTTTCCACCAAGAAGCATACATAAAAAGAAATAAGAGCTACAACATAACTGTATAACAATGTCCAAGAAGGTTATTGAATTACCAGATGCAGACATTGGTATTGAAACATATAAACATGACCATTCATTTGTTCATTTATTAGTTATGCGTGATAAATCTAAAATGAATGAACACCATGAGGAACATATATAAAAGAAATTAGAGGTACAACATAAGCATATAACAATTAACAAAAAGATCATTGAATTACTAGATGTAGATATTGGTATGGAAGCATGTAGGCATGGTCATTCGTTCATTCATTCATCGGTTATGCATGATCAATCCAAAATGAATGAACATTTTGCATTGTGAGAAGCATACATATATAGAAATTAGAAGTGCAACACAAGCATATAACAATTAATAAGAAGGTCATTGAATTACCAGATGCAGATATTGATATTGAAGCATATAGACATGACCATTCATTCAACTAGAAATTAGTTATGCATGATCAATCCAAAATTTTCTCTATGAAGGCATATAAAAATAATAATCATAGTATTGAAAAATGCATAATCTTAATCAATAGAAATAGTGAAAGATAGAACTCAACTTTAGAATTAAAGTTAATAGATTTTTCATGTCCGCTTCATTTCAAAATAAACCCTAATGGATAAGTCAATTATAAAAGTATCAATTGAAATTGAGTCAAAACATAGACCCCAAAATGCAAAAGGGATAGATTTGGAATGCTGTAAGAATAACAGGAGATACAAACAACAATTAATTTTTTTAAAACTTAAGTAAAGGACATAATTAAGAAAACTAATAATTTTAATGTTTTACTCTTTTTTATCAGCCAAGGTTCATTGGTTGTGACTAAGTGGAAGACCCTTCTTCCATTTTAACTCCATTAATTGGTCCACCTTCTCCAGAGTTTGCCAATTCTTAGAGGTATATGCAAATAACAAAAAAAGATTAATAAATCAGTAAATAAAAATAGAATATAATTATTTAAAAATAGATAAAATAAAAATTACCTGCTAATACTTTTTCAAAAATTTTCAAATTCTCACTGATTAGGCAATCCTTAAAATGTTGAATGTGGGACTTTAACCAATTTTGTGTACAAATTAGAGCTTTAACCATCTGAAAGGATAATAAACTTCTAAAGGTGTTCAACACCCTACCCCTTATGCTAACATCACTCTCTAAAACCACAATGGAGACTAGAGTGGCTAAAACATCCCTTGTTAAGTTGGACAGTATAGGAAAATGGGAGCTGTTTTGTTTCCACTATAAAAGTATGTCAAATTTGTCATCATAGTCTACACATGGTTCACTCAAGTGCCTCTCAAGTTCATTTCTTACATCAATTGAATTTTTCCCCTTAGATGTTGTCTAAAATCATCGATTCTTACAATATGACTAGTAATTACAGGAGGTTTGGTTTCAACTGAATCAAATTGAAGTGAATGTTGAAAGGATTGAAAAAACTATGTTGTTGCTCATGGAGAGCAGCATACCATTGATGAAGTCTATATATATTTAACTTGACACCAAGGGTTACCTTAATAGCAAAGTCACTCTTATATGGATACATGTCAAGAAAACACTACTCAACATACTTAAACTTAAAACCTAGGATCAAACATGACTCCAAAATAAAGATTGTTTATATGAATAACCTAACCCCAAAAATTACCATATTTTTTCATCTCATATCGTATGATAGCAAAAATGGTATTCAAGTTCATAGAGGCTAGATTCAACTTACAATAGATAAATGAGAGTTGATGAAATGCGACATGAATTGTTACATGAGTAGAGGCTCAAAATACATTAGTGGCATCATTTTTCAAAAATTTTATGAACACCTTAGCATTCTTTTAATCAAAACTTGATGGTGTTGTTGCTTCCCTTAAGTATTCCCTAAAATTAGGATTCTCAAATTCCAAATTCTTAAATGCAACTTGGTATTTTTCAGCTAACTTTAGCGTTTGATAAATTGAGTTTCACTTGGTAGGTACATCTAGACTCTTTGTTTCTTACATGAAATTTTAGAATATGAAATACATTTCTTAAATTTGACTAATCTTTGTGGGGTGCCCGGGGGGGGGGGCTAACAAACCTAACAACATTCCGAATACTAGATATTGAGGACTGCATGTCCTTTAACCCATCATTACCACCAGGTTAAAGATGTGAGCACAACACCTCATGTGAAAAATTCACCATTTAAGAGTAGTGCATTGAAAGAATTTAATTTTTTAGATAAGTAATGACCATATCATTAGAAGAAGCATTATCAATAATAATTAAAAAAAATTCTTAATTCCCTATTCTGTCAATATTTCCTTTACTTATTTTCCTCCTATCTCACGTTTGTGGTTAGCGATTATTGAAAAAATAATATGTTTTTTTTTTATAGTTCCACTCATTATCAACAAAATGGAAAGTCAAGGTTAAATAATTCAAGTTTTGGACATAAGTCTAACAATCTATTTTTAAGGGGTACTTTATTATTGTTAGGCCTAAAGAATGCCCTTAATCTAATATTCTCATATAAATAGAGTTGATAGCAATATTTTGCTATTGTGTGCCTATAAGGTAGGCTAAATTGGGGCTACCGTCGCTTATGAAGGAGTTTGAAACCCCCACCATCTACAATTTTAAATGGTTGTTCATCTAGGATAATAAAGGTGGTAAGAGCCTTCCAACAAGCCTTCACATTGAACCTTTGGCTAACAACATGCAGATATAAAATCTCTGTACTCCTGGTATACCCAAAGGATAAAATTCTTTTAGTAAGGTCATTACTTATGACATGGGTGTACTTTAGACATCTTATAAGGTGTGGAATTATATGGAGGAGGTGCCATGAATCTTAGGATGACAGTAGAAGCTTTTATTACAATGGTTACAAGGAGCTTGAGGTATAGCACCTTCAGCTATAGGCAACTTGTTGTAATGGTTCCAAATATTTGAAATGGATCTAGTTCAACTTGCATTGGACTTTCTTTTTTTAGGATATTTAGAAAATGTCTGGGTTTGTTTAGGAACAACAACTTCATTTGAAGATGGGTTAAAGTTTGCTATTTTTGGATTTCCACAAAAATTTGCAGTTGATGGTTGTTCGGTAGTAGAAGTGGCCAACTGTTGTATAGACTGCTCTATACTGTTAGAATGAAGAAGTCATAGTCAACTAATACCAACTAAGGCTAAATTTTAAAATAAGTTCAAAGATGTTGTCACTTATGTTTGGTTTGCTAAGTCTTTTACTTCTATAGCTGAACTTAAGACTAAATCTAACTTGAGCAGACATCACTATCCAATGAACTTCATTGGTCCTAGGTGAGAATTAAATCTCAACCAGTTTACAAAATAAAATGAATCATTCTACAGTGGTTAATCATCATTGGCCAAATGCATACTTAAAGGAAGGTCAAGTTCAGAAAATGGTGGATATAAAAACATGACACATCAAATTTAAACTATGAAATAAATTTAGTCTTAGCTTGAGCAGCCTAAACCAGAAATCAGAGAAAAAGGAAACATAAATTTAGTCTTAGATTATACATAATAGACACAACAACCAGGATCAATGAAGAGAAAGAGTTAAAAAAAATCTTAGACCAATACATCATAAAAGAAGGGAAAGGGAAAAAATCTAGTCTTAGGTCATACATCATAGAGACAACAAGCAAGATCATAGAAAAGGAAGAGTTAAAAAAATCTCAGACCAATACATCATAGTAGAAGAAAAAGGACATGAAAAAATCTAGGCGATACATCAAAGACACAACAAGCAGGATCAGAGAAGAGGAAGGGTCAAAAAAATCTCAGACCATACATCATAGAAGAAGAAAAAGGACATGAAAAATTCTAGTCTTAGGTCTACATCATAGACACAACAAATAGGATTAGAGAAGAGGAAAAGTTAAAAAAATCTCAGACCATAAATCATAGAAGAAGAGAAGGGACATGAAAAAATCCTATCTCAAGGCATACATTATAGACAAAACAAATAGGATAAAAGAAGATGAATAGTTACAAAATTTCATCATACATAATAGAAGAAGATGAAGATGAAGGATATTTAAAATTTTTCTAGCTTAACATCATAGAAGAAGAGAAAAATTAAAAAAATTTAAAATCCATTTGCATAGAGATATAGACCAAGTGTAATATCATAAAAGAGGAAGGATATAAAAAAATCAATCTTAAATCATGCATCATAGAGATTGAAACTAGTAGTAAAGAAGAGGAAGAGTTAAAAAAATTTAAGATCATACATCATAGAAGAAGAAGAAGAAGAAGAATAAGAAGAAGAAGAAGAAGAAGAAGAAGAAGAAGAAGAAGAAGAAGAAGAAGAAGAAGAAGAAGAAGAAGAAGAAGAAGAAGAAGAAGAGAGAAATTCAAAATTTTTTTAGCTTAACATCATAGAAGAAGAGAAAGATTAAAAAAGTTTAAAATCAACCAACAAAGAGACATAGACCAAGTGTATTATCATAAAAGAGGAGGGATATAAAATAATTCAATCTTAGATCATGCACCATATACACAACAACCAATAGCAAAGAAGAGAAAGAGTTAAAAAAATTTAAGATGATACATCATAGAAGAAGAAGAGGAATATTCAAAATTTTCTCAACTTAACACAATGGAAGAAGAGAAAGATTAGAAAAATTTAAAATCAACCACCATAGAGACAAACCATAATGTAGTATCATAAAACAAAAGGTATATTAAAAATTTTTGTCTCACATCAAGCATCATAGAACCAACAACCAGTAGTAGGGAAGAGGGAAATTAAATTTTTTCTTATATTAACAAATAAAAGAAAAAGGACACTAAAAAATTTAATAGTTAGATCATGCATCACAGATAGACACAAAAACCGGGACCAAAGAAGAAAAAGATTTAAAATCTCATATCATATATCCTAGAAAAATAGGGGTATTCTAATTTTTTTTGAATCATAGAGACATACACCACACTACAGTGTCATAGAAGAGGGACATTAAAAAATATCTCAGATTAACATCATATAAAAGGAGAGACATTAAAAATTATCTCAAATCAAGTATCATACAATATGGACAATGACATAGACTAGACCAAAGTAGTATCATCTTGTTAAAAAGGAACATTAAAAATTTAATCTCTGATCAAACATCATTGATAAGATAAGAAGAGAATAAACATCGTAAAGGATGATACATCATAAATTCATTGATATTAGATAGAAAGATGACAAACATTTTCAAATAAATAAATAAATCTTACCTTAGTAACCAACATCATTGATTAAACATGCATTGGCCTAAAAAATCATAAAAATATTAGGGAACATGTAACTCATAAGCATAGATCAGTTTCAATCAAATTATCAATTTCATAAATTCATCAATCAAATATATCTATAGTTCAGTACCAACTTTAAAATCAACTTTGGTATAATCATTAATAATATTTAATATTAACCGTTGATACTTATATATATATATATATAATATTATTTAATTTACAATAACATAATTATATTATTTATAATTTTTATCAAATAATTTTATTTTAAATTTTATCATTAAGTTAGAAGACGTTATCACAAAGATTATATCCGTAACATTTCATATTAATGTAATATTTGGTTTAATATACTATTTATTTGTATAAAAAATGTTCTCATATATATTTTAAAAATTTGTAAAAAAATTATTTGATTATAAATTTATTATCATCTAAATTTTATTAAATAAAAAAAATTATTAAATTATAATTTATCAATTAAATTTACAAAAAGTATATTTATAAAAAATTATAATCGAATGGCCATATCGATATAATCAAAATGTTATAATTTATTAATTTAATCCCTTCACACACACGCACACCTTATTTAATATTATTAAATTTTACTCATTATTTAATATTATTAAATTTCATTTTCTTTTTTATAAAATAAGAGGAAAGAAAATTGATCTGTTTCACCCGAGACTAAATTCGTTATTTCATAATATCAAGAATTGAATTGGTCAATGATTCAATAGTATCAATTTCAATGAATAAACTGATGTTTGCTCCTTTTATTCTTTCAATCCCCCCTATGAATAGGCTTATGCTACTAAAACTTTCAAAGAAAAAAGAGCAAGTTGTACAATTCTCAACCACAAGCCTCATTGACGTTTTATGCACTACGATTTGAGAAGTGCATGTCGTTTTTAATAATTCAAAACATGATATGATTTCAGGCCATTTCAGCTTCGGGTGTAGGCCTAGTCATTAGGCCAACATTAAGAGGTTATTTGTTTCAAGTTCATTAATTTTTTAATAAAATTACATATATTTTTATAAAAAGTATTTAAATTAAATTAAATTATAATAATAAATAGTTCTTTATATAAATATATAATAAAATTACATACTTAAAATTTAAATTTATTAATTAATTCTGGAAACTTTAATTAATTGATTAAGCTCAGTAGTTCGTTTATTTGTCTCTTTTATGAAGAAAAGCTTCTTTTAAAAAAAAATTGATTTATGGACATAAACTAAAAATGGTTTGTGTTGAAAATCTAAGTATAAATTTAAATATTTGATCATAGGGAATTTGAGTAGCTGGAGTTCAGGGAAACGAGAATGAATGGTTCATAAGATATCCAATTATTGATGAGATTAACACACAAGAATGTACTCTAGGAAAAAAATTCTATTACTTTGATTCTCAATTCTTTAATTATAATTGATTTGATACTTTGATTTTATATTATCATATGATATTGCATACTACTTATTTATGTTTAAAGTGTGAGTAAAGTTATTTTTGGAGGAATGAACATGGTACTTCAAACATTTTAGCTCACCATTCCAAATCACGAACAAATAGGTGAAGTAAATCAAATTCAAACATAAAGCAAAGTGTTATAATTGTTTTAATTCTAACTTTTCATGCTAGTAGTAGACTAAATAACATATTTGTTTTATGTACTACATATAATTATTAAATCATAAACCATATACGGTACCTATTACGAAATTGTACAGGTGTCAAATCATGCCATATACTTGGGTTTTACATACCAAAAGTCAAATTTTTAAAAAATGTTAGCCTATAATTAGTAAATTTGATACATATTTGGAATGGAATCTATAAGTAAGTTCTATGAGAACAAAATATTCTTCTAACAAGTCAAATCCTTATTCTTGATCCAAATTTTTATTGGTGAAACTCGGCTTAAATTTTTGTTAATTACCTTCACTTTTGAAGTCAATATTCATGGTTTGCTTGCGCCATATTTGTGTATATAAGTTTTCTTATAGCTTTAAAAACTTTTTCTGCCAAGTTTAATTTTGAATTTGTTGTTTTAATTATTTGGTCATAGTATTTTTTCTAAGAAATGAGACATTTCATTAAGGTTATATAACTAGTTGTGATTGTTGAGTTGATGATATATTATGTTCCCAATAGAGAATTTTCTAGTTGAAAAGCTTTTCCTGCATTATTTTTGTTAAGTAAAAAAAAAGAAAAGAACTACAAACAAGGAATACATGGGAAAACTAATAAGTACCTATTGATCAGCATGTAAACTAATAGAAAAATCGTTTTTTCTTTTCTTCCAAACTAACTGATAAAGCACATAAAAAATTCTCAAATGAAGCATATTTCTCAATTCTTTCAAACATGTCATATGGTGGAGTTTAAATGAACATTTGGAAAAATAAGAATGAGAATGACTTAAAGCATATAATTAATTGAATTAGGAAGCTTTACAGCTAAATGAATCCTGATGTCTCGTAATTCACAAAGAATGTACATGTGAACTGCAGAGTTTTGGATTTTAGAATACGTAATATCATTTGTTGGACAAAAAGGAAGCATAACGCACATATCATTTAATCATTTATGCACGAGTTCAAATAATGTGCAATTTAAGCAAGAATTAATTTGTTTTCTCGTAGAATGTGAATTTCAGATCAATATGAATTGCATTGAAATAATATAGGTAAAGGGAAAAAAAAAACTAAACTAATCATTGAATCTTAATAAATTTGTATTGATAAATATATTGTTTCAAGTTTCAACATCTACTTATTTCCTTCTTAACTTTACCATTAAATTACCTTTCTCACAACTATTATAAAAATATAATGATATGTTATAGTTCCTTCAATATAGCATTTGTGCAAAGAATCAAATGTAAATTTTGTTTTGGAAGCGATTAAAATTTATGTTAATAAATAGAAATATAATTTAAATGACGTGTACTTTTTATGTGATTTTCTCTCCCTGTTCGTATGAGACTTTTTGGATCTATCTTGGGAAAGGTTAAATCTTCATAACTTCCATCAGGTACGATTTTCTTTAAAGATTTCATGCTCCAAATATTGAGAAACTAAAACCTCAAGAGGACCATCCAAAGAATGAAATCCAAGCACAATGGCTCACAATTTTTATGGCATTATTTGGTCTCCTAATTTTAATGGATTTGTAAATAGAATTTGAATAGAAATATGATCTAAAGTTGCATGAACAGAAATTAGGCTTTTGTGCATAAAATATGGATCAATCTTGCATAAAATTGCAAGTGATCAAAGAAGAAAAAATAACAAATGAAAAAGGTAGAAAATGGAAGGAGAATGGCACCACTTCTTTAGGAGAAGATAGGCTTAAAAGAAATTACCACAATGGAAGAATTCTATTAATCAAATTTAAATTTGGTTTACAACAAGAACTAGAGAAAAAGAACGCTCAATTAAATCTTAATACTCAAATTTTACCAAATAATATAAAGTGTCTAAATGAGAGTACGTGAAGTCCATACATAGACAAATGGTGAAAGGAAGGTGGTGCCTAATTCAAGTCCCATGGAAGCCTAACAAATGGCTCCAAAACTAGCCCAAACAAATATGCAAAGAAATACTTAAATCTAAACTTAAATACATTATATTTTTCCTATTTATAAGTGTTAAAATTTAATTACTAAAGAATTAAGAAATACTAAAAATTTAAAAAAAAAATTCATAAAAACTATTCTTCAAGCTCACCTAATATTTTTTAAATCACATCATCTCTCCATCTTGAAAACAATTTATCTTTAAATTTAAAATCTTTATAGTTCAACTACAATTAAAGAACAAAATAATTAAATAATATAAAAAAAGAATATATAATTTATAATTAAAATATTAATGATCAAGCTTTCAAAATTAAAGACTAACCTCTTGAAACCTTCAAATCCATGTAAGTTGGTTCCTTCAAACAAAATAGTTTATAGATATTTTTAAATAAATGCAAATGGAAACTAAGATGCTTTTGTGAGTTGATTCCTTCAAACAAAATGGAATCACTTCTATGTAAGAGGATGTGTTTAACATGCTTATATCCATTCAAGGGAGGTAGGTAAAGAAAATGATGATGTCATAAACTCACTCTAGTCATTTATTTTCTCATGCTCCCTATCCATATATTTATGCCAAGAAAATACAATAAGTTAGTGACAATAATTTATCATGATAATCACGTTACAATTTAGTTACATGCAATGGTATGTCAAATATTGAAGTCTTAATGTTTGAACAGAATCATCATACTAAGCATATTACACTTAGTTGTATGCAAGGATGGGTTCAAGCATCAAATTACAAACATGGATGAAGTGACAAAGGCATTTCATCACGTGAAAAGTAGGTACGCAACGTAAATACATTATCACATAACATTAATTCAAACTTTTTATCCTGATATGTAAGAAGGAAGAACTAACCATACACAACATATCAATATATGGATAATAAAATTTTTGAACAACAAAATAAGATACATCCTCATACAAAAATAAACTAGATATTTTTTAAGATGTACTAGTCTTAGAAAGTAATGATCCAAAATAATGGAACAAAGAATTAAGAATTCTATTGGCATTATTATATGATGGATATATTTTGATCATGAAGTCATATCACCATATGTAAAAGAAATTTTTTAAAACAAAAGAAATTCAGGAATCAAGATTCGGGGTACAAGATTTAGACTTTACAAGTGTCAAACTATGATAATCCATTTCTAAGGATAGAAAAACAATCTCACATGTAGAAGTAATTGAGAAGTATTTGTAAAAATCGAAAAATCTCAAAGTTAGTATTCAAATAATAATTGTTGTATAAAAAAAGAGATTTTTTAACTAAAAGAATTATTTTTTTAAAATTTTTTCAAGATATTTTTTTTGTCTTATTTTTAATTGATTTTTACAAATTTCAATAGGAGATAGAAAGATAAGAATTACTTTTTAAAATTAAATAGAAAAGATTATCTATTATTATGCTCATAATGTGATATTTTTATCAAATTTTTATAATTTTTCCAATAACATATGATTTGTTTTTATATACACTATATCGAAAAAAAAAATATCTAAATACTTATATATTGAAGAAGAAAAAATATTTATTTATTAATAAATATTTATTATTATTTAGTCATTAAAGCTCATATGATAGGATGTGGAATGATTGATAAACCTAATTTATTTATCAAATTAGAACTAGTTATATTAGTGCAACTACCACTATCTATTATGAAGAAGAAAGTATTTTTAGTGATAAGACATTTTTTATGTAAAATTTTTTCTTTTTGACTCTTTTCCCTATCTTTGGCTAAACTATCTAAAATCTTTCTAACCACCAAAATATCATCTAAGATATATTCAATCTTGTCGTCATCAAAATAAAAAAATATGTTAGAAGAGTGATAAATTACTATTTTGTTAATTTATCAGTAAAAAATTAGTTATAATTACTATGTAATAAATGATTAATTGATTGTGATTTTATCTAATTTTTTTTCTTTGATAGAAATGTTCATGTAAGTAAAGAATGAGAAACAAGGTAAATTTTAGGTTCAAAGAAGAGCAAAAAGAGCATAAAAATACGAAAGAGAAACAAAAGGATAAAAATAAGCACGTCCTCACAACAGATCAAGATTTCTAACATAGTCATACAAACCTGAGCATGTCCTTACAGTATCTTCATGTTTTCCAACACGGTTACACAGATTTGAACATGATCATACCAACCTTGGAAGGAACCATAAGTGATTCAAGTTAGTTCTAATGATGCAGGAAATGATTTCAGTCATCTCTAACAACACTGTAGATGACTTAGAGTAGTCATAACAACTTAGGTTAACTTGGTTCACAATGGAAGTTGCTCTAATTCATATCTATAAAAAGAAGGGTGTACATTGGAAGAAACACATCTCCTACCTCAAATAATACCCCTGATGTGTATCACATAACCTAGAGGCTACAAGCCTCACACCTCTTTCCCTGCATTTCTCATTTCCATTTCTCCTATTTCTTATCTTTTCTTCCAACATCTGCCATAAAATCTTGATGAAAAGAACCTTTGTACAATCCAAGTTGCAGAGTCTCTTGTCAGTTTTATTAGCATTACAATTTTGTATTTTTTTTTATCTTAAGATGAGGATTTTGGATAATTTTTCTAGGTTGACTTATTTTTAATCGTATTCTTTTGTTATGTGTAGCTAACCTTTAAATCATGAGATTTTGGTGAATCTTATAATGTAATTACTTGAATCTCATTTTTATTTATTAATGATTATATGTTATCATTGTGAATGATTGCATGGTTCTTTATCCAATTATACTGCCTTAGTGTGCTTAATCCATCAATGAAAATTAACTACTCTTATTAATCTCTAAGTTGGTTGGGGAATAAGCCATTCTACCATGCCCTAATTAATGAAACTTTAAGATAACTAAATTTAAGATTTTTGGAGGATTAATTAAAAGTTCTTTATATTTATTTTAACTATTTGCCTTGCATGATCATTGAGAATAGTATTTAAGATAAAAATTATTATTATTATTACATAATCATTGGGTATTAATAGCATTAAATCAAGTGATTAGAAATTGATGTTTAAATTATTTGTAAGAAAATTTGGAGGGTAAAAATAGGTAAATTTATAAATGGATTCAAAGTCTTATAATTATCCATAACTTTATGTGTTCTTCGATTTTTGTTTTTCTTTATTTCTACTTTCATATTCTTATTTCTTACACTTGAAATAAAACTTGGTGGGTTCAAAATTTAAAATTTTAACTTCTCTCATAAATTTTTAGCACAATTCTGGTGAGATTGAAGCTAGGAATCTTAAATACTTTTTTTCTACATCGGAAAATATAGTTGTTGTGCATAAAACGTGACATATATATGTACATTCATATTTTACACGCATTAAAGATATTGGAGAAGAAGACTTTAAAGTTAAATAGTTGTTATTATTCCAAAGAATTATGGTTTTACTTGTTGAAATATTGGAAGATAATATGTCTTTTATCAAGATATTTAAAATATTTAATGTAGAATTTTTTTTCCTATATATAAAAATTTAAGGAAAGGAGTTTAAGGTAGGAATAGAATTAAATTTGAATTCAATAGAATTGTTATACTCCTTAATTCCTTACACTTTCTAAATTAATTCTCTTTCTTTTACTTATTTTTTCAATTAAAAGTTTAATTAAATGATAACTTCAAAGTGATTTTGTAACTTTTTTTTCTTCTTTGGATTTATTGCTCCACTTTTAAAATTTGATGATAGAATTAGTCTAAGCTCATATAATTGTATAATAATCCTTATGTTTCCAATTAAATCATTTAACCTAACTATTTTTATCTTCTTTATTTTCTTATGTATTAATTTTATTATGACTATTTTCAATTTTTTAAAATATTTATTTATACTTCTACTACCTTAAATTAATTGTTGTAACCTATTGTGTAATTTTATATGATAGTAAGATGGGGCAGACTTAGTTGTTATTACGACTTTCATCTTTTTTTAAGTATTTATTGGATGAAATATAATTCTTTCTTTTTGTAACTACTAAATAAAAACATAATCAGTAAACTTTAATAAATTCATTTTAAGTATTTTATCTTTGTTTACATTATGATAAATAAATTGTTCTACCTTTAATTTTCACTTTAAATATATTTTAAGGCTATTTTTATCTTAAAAATTTAAATTTTTATTCTAACACCACTTAATCTAATTAAGGTGCTAGTGTTCTTTTTTATCTTTCTTCATTTACCCTTTTATTTTTAGGTTTTTTTTTATGTGGCTGATTTATAAAAAATCATATCCTCTTAGAGAAGTTTTTTTTTACATGGAGTCACTTGTTTAAGAAATTTTTTCATCATGGGAAACTCTTTAATGAGAGAAAGATTTTCTTCTTTCTAATCTCTCAATTCTCTTGTCCAAAATTTTCGTTTGTTGTTGAAACATTTTTTAATTTGACTAATTATATCTTCAATTTACAACCTACTTATACCAGCTAGACAAAGATTCCTCACTCATGATAATAGTCGCCTGATGTAAGTTAACTAAGCAATTAAAGCTATACAAGAAAGGAAGTAAGATTATCTAAGAGAGAAAAATAGATAGGTTCAACCAAATAATCCAAAGTCAATGTTTAAAATCTTTAAAAATTACAAAAAAATTGAAAAAGAAAAATTAAAAAAAAATTCAGCTATAGTTACAAACTAAGATGACCTTAATTTACAACTCAAATACTACTATATAAATATTTTACAACTAAAAATATAAATGTTACAAAAAATTAATAACAAAATTGTAAGAAATTATAATAAACTTGCCAAGAGTACCTCTCTCTTCCAAGTTACAAAAGTTAACAAACTTTAGACAAAAGCATAAGTAAAAAGTTTGACCTATCCACTTAACTAAGGATTTATTAATTTGTTTGTCACTTTTTTAAAAATTTTTCTTTAATGTTATCTCTGACCATTCTTTTTTTCTTAACTTCTTTATTTTTAGTTATTAGATCAAACCAAACAAATCAATCAACTAATGGAATAATTTTGATGCTTGCATTGCATATTTGTTTTTTATTACCTTCAAGAGTTCAAGAGTAAAATACTTTAAATCAAATGAGTGTGATAAATTTAAGAGGTCAATTAGAAACAAGCAAGCAATTAAGACATTAATGCACTGTGAAAAGGTAAGCACTTAATTCAAATGAGATTAGAAATATAAGAAATACAATACAATCTAATTAGAAATATAAGAAATACAATACAATCTAATAATGAGTGTTCAAGTATAATGTATAATAATTTATGCTTAAAATGCTTAATCACAATGATAATGGAAATTTTCACCTTAAAACAGTCATTGTAATATTTTTTAACTTTAATATCTACATTTGTTTTCTCCATTTTTTTTAAATTGTAATTTAACTTCTATACAAACACTTTGATGCTATTTCAAGAGAAAAAGCTAGATGAAATAAATAAATTCAAGCACAATTTTATCATGGAATGTTAGATATAATATAAAAAATGATCTAACACAAACACATTCAATTTCATAAGAATTTGAATAAAACATTTGAGAACACCCAAACCATAAATTGGAGCAAAAATAAGAATCAATATAATTAAATTTTTTTAGCACGTTGCTTCACATATTGAAGAAAACTTTACTGATTAAAATGTGAAAAATACCTGGATTAATTAGTGAACCTAAATCACACAAAACAGAGGAGTTTGACTCAAATTTTGGGATCAAAATTGGATCTCAAACAAGAAGATAACCCCAATATGAAGAACAAGACTTCAAAAATTGAATAAAAGAACCACAAATAAACATAAGTATTTGTAAAGGAGAAGGAGTACAAGAAACACAAAATGCAAAAAACTCAAAGGAAAGATGAAGATAAAAGAAATACCTCTTTAAGAAGCAAACTTTGATACCTCACAATATGAACCTTACTCATATAAGAATTTTTGGATCTATTTTGAGGAGGATTAGATTTTCACAACTTCAATTGCATAATTTTTTTTTTCTCAAAGCTTCCATGCTCCAAAAAGTAAGGAACCAAAACTCTAAGAGAAGCTTTCAAATCTGAGTACAAACACTATGATTCACAATTTTTGTATATTATATTGTCCTAATTTGCATGAAATAAAATATGGATCAATCTTCCTTGAAATAATAAGTAAATAAAGAACAAAAATTAACAAATAAAAAAGGAAGAATAATGCTACTTCTTTAGGAGAAGATAAGTCACAATGAATCACCACAATGGAAGAATTCTATTGATGAGAGTTAAGCTAGGTTTACACCAAGAACTAAAAAAGAAGAGACTCAACTCAACTTTTAAAACTCAAATTTTACCAAATGATATAAAGTGTCTAAATGAGATCACATGAAACTATATATAGACAAATTAGGAAGAAAGGTGATGCCTAACTTCAAGGTCCATCGAAATCCAACATAAGCTCTTAAATTATCCCAAAGTAGATGCAGCAAATAACTCACACATAATTTGGATATTTGTTTCTAATATGAACTCCATTAACGATTTTATGTACATGAAAACACCATGCAAAAAGATTTTATTAAATGAAGTAATGAATATAAAAAGAAAAAAAGAAATTTGTTGAGGAAGATAATGAATATGACAAAGAAAAAACATTGCAAATAAAATAAGATAAAAAATAAACTAAAACCCTAAAATAACATATCAGACAAAATATATATATATGTTGTTATTATTTTAATTTCTTCTCAATTTGCTTCAAAATTTACAGATTTATTATTATTATTATTTTAAATCTATTTTAATAAAAGTATTTATTAAAAATTCTAAAAGAACATTTAGATTTATGTATGTGCGAGTAGATAATACCTTTTAAGTATGATTTTACAATATTAAACATATATAAATGGAATATTTTGGAAAATAAATCATAAAAGTTAGCTTAGCAACAAATGAGCTTGTGATTATATTAATAAAATTACAAATATATGCTCAAATCTTAAATATGTCAATTGTTTAGAGTTAGGTAAAAAAGAATAATTTTACGAATCGCTTTTAAAGATGAATGATTTAACTTCAATGAGAAAAAAAAAGTGAATTAATCTAACTATAAAATTTAAAATAAATATTTCTTTTTCAATTGAAAACTGTCGAATTTAAAATATTGACAAGGAAAGTTGTTACCTTAAGATGTCAATAATTAATCATTGATTAACAGTTTTTTAGTAAATTTACGTATGTACCATTTTAAATGTGATTTTTGATCCTTTTGACGGCATACACGCTAACATTTATTGAAGGGAAAACACACATGATTTTGGTTTATTCGGAAACTTCTCTCTGTTCATCTTATACCTCTTCGTCATTAGGAGATGGCCACATAAATGGAGCATCTTGTTTGTTAAATACCGTTGATAATTAATTTCAATAGTTGTCACATCAAATCCAAAAGCCACTTTGATGTGGATTGAGTTCACAAAAGATTCTTATTATATCATGAACGAATCTTCTCAAAAGTCTATACTTTCTGACACATTGACGATTGCACGTATAAATGTTAAAGCCATTAATTATAAATTTATTATTAAATAATTAATTTGTATTTAGATGGATAGTAATAATAAAACAACAATTTTAAAATTATACGCATTAGAATGTCACAAAGGAAATTTGCTATAAAAAAAATTTATTCTAATCAATAAAATTGTTAATTTTTAAGTTTGTTCTTGTTAGAAGCTAATTTATTTGTGTAAAAACGGTATATTGATGATAATGATTTCATGTACTTATGGCATACACTAGTTATTATATTAAAAGATAAATATTTAATTACAACATTAATTTTATTAATATAATATATATATATATATATATATATATATATATAAATGAATGCATGATATCGTAAATCTGTAATATTAATATGAAAATATCAATTTTTTTTTTGTTGACAGACGTTTTAAAAAAATAAATCTAAGGATGAATCTAACTTTTTTTTAAAAGATGAATTTTTTTTATAATAACTATTTTAGGTACAAATTATTTTAAAAAAATGATAATGATTTTACAAATTTACATAAAATACAAACTACAAATTCACAATTCACAGATAGATAACTAGTTAGATTTATGTTTTTATTAGCATGCTCCCCCCATATTCTATGAGTAGTTACGAGAATTGTGCTTCCATCATGTAATAGGCATTCACCTAAATACGCTTACGTTTTTAAGATAAATATTGATTTTAGCGTCTGTATTTAAAGGAGGTGTGATGGATGGATCTCGTTAACTTCACTAAAATATAAGGTTTTCACATTAACTTTTAGGTTTAAATAACTTTTTTCAGTCTATTATATTCGCATTTTTTTTTTATTATAAAGTTTGTCTCAGTTCAGTCACATCAATTATAAATCACGGGTTCAAGACAAGTTTGGATTATTGTTTAGTGACTTGAATTAAAAATAAACTTCTTAAAGTTTTTTTTTTCTTTTTTCTTTTTGGAATTTGAAGTTAGGAATGTTTTTTAATGTTTGATATAAATATTTTTTACTAAAATACTCACATGAGAAAGATTATCAAAAACATTATAATATTTTTGAAAACTATAATTTTTAAAACATATATTTACTAAAAGAAACTCCACAGATCAAACATCCTCTTAGGTTAAAGAACAATTTTATTTCAGGGACAATCAAATTTATATAGCAAAAAATTCCTTTTCAAACTTTTGCAGACATTAGTTAATTAATATTGGAATCACGTTTCAACAACTTCCATAATATATTTTTTTATTAATTTTGATAAAGTGGTTGTGAATTTTTAATTTAATTAAATTAATTTTAAAATAATATTTATTTAAAAAATAATTTTAAATTAATTTTTAATATATTTTTAAAATTATTTAAATTTATTTAAATTTATTTAAAAATTTAAAAATTATTATTATTATTATTTTTATTTTTAAAATATATTATTTTTAACTCTATCAAAATATATACAACTATTACTAAATTAGTACCACCTTATTTATCATAACTATTACGATTATTAATTAAATTATTATTATTATTATTAAATTATTATCATCATTATTTGAATATAATTATTATCATTATAATAATAATAATATATTTTTAAAATTTTAATTTTTATTATTTTTAAAAAAATTTATTAATTATTTTTTATTTATCTATTTTTATAGATTTACAACTAAATAAATTATATAATTTAATATATAAATTATATTTTATAAAATTATAATATAATTTTATATTATATAATTATTCATATATTATCATATATAATATATTATTTTATGTAAAATAAAATAATATAAAATTATTATAATAATAATATATAAAATAAAAAATTATATATTTATATTATAAATATTATTATCACCATAATAATAATAATATTTAATATTTATTAAAAATTTTAATTTTTAATTTATTTTGGAGAAGTTTAATTTTTATTAATTTTTAAATTAATAATAATTTATTTATTTATTATAAATTCATAATAAAATAAATAATATTTTTTAGTATATAAATTATATTTAATTTATATTATATTATATAATTATTTTATCTATATAAATATTTAACAATATATAAAATTATTTATTTACTAATTATTAAATAATATATAAAATAAAAAATTATGATTATATAATATTTTTATATTATAATTATTATCATTATGATTATAAATAATTTTAGTAAAAATTATATTAGAACTTGTTTTATATGTTAAAATTTATACTATTTCATATAAAAACTAATCAAGTAATACAAATCAAAATTTAAAAAATAATATTGATAAAAATATTTCAAAATAATATTAATATAATATTACAAATAACCATAATTTAATAATTTATATTTTTAAGTATATAAAATATTTTTCAAATAAAAAAATGAAAACAATAATTTAAAAATAGGTAAGAACAAAATTATAGAAGTAGACAGAAAGGTAGACTAAACAATTATATATATATATATATATATATATATATATAAAATATGAATTTTATATAAAATTATGATAACAAATTTTATAATTAGATTTTATTATAAGAATTAGAACATAAAAATTGTATATTTTTGAAGAAGTTATCTGACAATTTTAGATGGTTATATAACCAAACAAATTTTAAATTTTAATTATCCATACATAATTATGTAGTTCATATTTATTATTCACAGACAAATTGACATTCATATATTGAGCATGGTTCGTTTCAAAATGAAAAAGAGATAAAAAAATTTGTGTATAATATAATATATATATATATATATAAGAAAAATAAAATTATAAAAAAACAGAAATAAGTTTTATTTATTTAATTTTTTTTATCTATTTAAATAAAAAATATAATTAATATTTTTAAATTTTTAAAAATTATTATTTAGAATTATTTTATTTTTTATTTATTACTATCTCAACTTCTTATTTCGTTATTTATTTAATATTCATCTATTATAATTACATAATCAATAAATAAATATATATATATATATATATATATATATATAGTGAATCAATATTTTAAATAAATACATAATAAAATAATGTTTTTATTTTTTATATCAACAAATAAAAAGATGGAGGGAGTATGACACAAAAAGTAGGTGGTCCTTATGTTCCCGTAAATAAATAAATCTGGCACAGGGCTCAAATGATCTCCCACGGAGGGCACAACTTAACAACCATATTGAAAAGCCTTTAATGGTAAAAAATTAAGTACTAACTGTGCCTTGAAATCCGTGAATTCGGATTACTAAATTGTTGACAAGACCACTGAAGTGCCTAAATTAGCTCAGTTCTTAGGTGACTTTTCATTTTACAAATACATTACCCAACGTATTATTTTAGAATACATAACAAAATAAATAAGTTATGAACGTTATTTTTTGTGACATTTCTCATGGCACTATGTCCCACCTATGGAAAGTCTGAAAATGGGTGTGGAAATTAAGCAAAGCCTAGTTGGCCTTGTGATTCGCCCCAAAATTAATCTTTATTTTTATTCTTCTAATTATTTTTATATTTAGATCAAATATCTAATCCAATCTTTTGATTAATAATTGAACTTACTTTCCACTCTGTTCAACCAATTGGTCACCATGTGTTTATCCTTTGCACTCTTTTCTTCTTTTTCCTTGATCCTACCCATACATATACCAACGTGGATTGATGGTTCCCTTATAATAACGTCCATTTTTTTCATTAGCAATCTCTGACTCTGACGCCACCAGCGCCAGACTTTGAGGTCCAGCAGTTTCTAGCAATGCCATTTATGTGTAAGGTTTATACATATACTCTCGGATATTAATATAGCAGCATCCAATTCTGTTTATTTTATCGATTTTAAGATTATTTTCTCTGCCTTAAAAGTAATAATTAAAGTTCTTCATTATATTAAAATAACGATTTTGTTATCTTCAGTTTTTAATTTTTATTAATTAATATTATAATAAAGAATAAAATTATAAAAATAAAATAAATATTATTTTAAACTTTTAAAATAATACAAAAATGTTATTTTAAAAATAATGGCAAATAAAAAATAGATGAAAGAACAAATAGTAGTTAATATCTTTAGGATATTGGTTAAAAAATTATAAACAAAAAAATTCCTTAAAGTATTATTAATATATTTTTATTATAAATTTTAATACAATTTTTTTTTATCAATTTCTTAATTAATTCTCTCAAGAAATTAATTAAAAAAATTATGATGTGTTTGGAAAATAACTAATTTATTTGATTAGTTTAAAAATTTGTTTGACTAAATTAAATTAGCTTGGCGAAAAACTTATTTTACTATTATATAACATATGAATCTATAAACTCTTGATTTTTTTTCTCATCTTTATTCCCACTATCTTATCGTAATTAGTCATCTCTTATCCTTTTTATTTTTACAAATTCTAAAACACACATTTTGTATCACATTCTCCTTAATTTCTTCGTAATAACATCATCAATATTATTATAGTATAAATTTATTTATATTATTTCATTTTATTTAATAAAAATATTTAAAAATATATATAATTACAAAAAATTTAAATTAAATAATTAAAGATATTATTTTATATTTATTAATTATTTTATGAAATATTTTTATTTTATTCATTAATTTATTAAGTTTTAATTAATTTTTAAATTTTTAGCATTTCAGCTTTTGAGTGACTTTTACATTAATTTTATCCAACACACCGTCTATGTAGGAGTCCTTGAAGTGGCTTTCATAAATGGAGAGATTTTAGACTTGACGGTGTTTTCTGAAACGCGCATATCAATAATAAAGGGACGAATTAAGTTGGAGTTAGACATGCATGTATGCATATAGCTATAGGAATTACCGCAATAGCAGATTCAGATTATTGTAGTTACTGTGGAAGTTTGAATCTGTAACTGAAAGTTTTCCCGATATAATGTAATGCACCTCTGTCTTCTATCCATATCTATAAATTAAGGGTAAGAGATATGAGTGTGCATTTAAAGCATGATAATTAAGTGGAATTCCAATGCACACTCCAATCACGGAAGAAAAGGATGCCCCTCGTGTGCATGAGCGTGATGCAGCTGAGCTCATTTTTGCTTACAACTTACTCCTTCATTTCTTTAACTTGATATACGAGAAAATTACTCCAATCATAATCCATCCTAATTTAACAACCACATTTTAATCCATTATTTAAGATAATTAAAAAATGTATATAAAAATTTAAAAAGAGAAAACTTGAATAGTGTGAGACTCGAAAGTATGAAAATTTGCATATTTGTAGTGAGTTAATTATTTATTCAACCATCTTCCGCTAATAATTTTACCAGTGACAATAGTTTTTGAGCAAAGAAATATTTTTCTCAATTATTAATGTTTAAATGATTGGATTAACGTAATATAAAAACAACCCATCCTTATTTAAATAATAAATTATTTTTAAATTAATTGAATTATGAATTAATTTCTACTTAACACATTGTAACTTTAAAAGGTAGAAAATACATAATAAATATAAATTAAATTTATTTTTATATTATCTTAGAATTTAAATAAATATTTTAAAAAGATTGTTCAAATCTTTTGTAGAGAGTAATTTTAACCATTTTACTCGTATTTAATCTCATAAAAAGAAATATCAAATATATTTAAAAAAATTTACACATACAATTGTAAAAAAAATATTTTATAATTTATTTAAAAATATAAGTATGTTTTAAAAATATTTTTTTATAAATATATGAAGTATATTTCAATATCAACATCACAGAAAATTATATATCTCTTTTAAAAAAGGTACAACCTTAGTCATAGGGATGAAAATAAAATCTATAAAAATAATTTTATAACTTAATTTGATAATAATTGGGTATTTATCATAATTTTTTTATCTTTAAGGTTAAATGTCCACTTCTTTGACGAATCTGGATCTATTTTCCTAGTTAATATTTTAGTAAAAAGATTAATGTGAATGTTTTTACTTTTTATATACTTAAGAAAAATTATATCATTTTTAATCAATTTCTAGTAATGCCATATTTGATAAATGTATGTCATTTTTTTTCTTCTACGC
Organism: Canavalia gladiata; assembly: GCA_037954105.1. Lineage (NCBI taxonomy): Eukaryota > Viridiplantae > Streptophyta > Magnoliopsida > Fabales > Fabaceae > Canavalia > Canavalia gladiata. Next base: position 67,893,070 of record CM075658.1, read on the forward strand.
ATTGTTGTTAGCAAATTCAATTACTCCTTATGAATCAGAGTGAAATAATATTGTTGGTGCAGGATTTTTTTGGTAAAGATATCTTTGCTAAGAGACTTTTTAACCATCTTGCATCTTGACCTCCTAATTCAAATGTGATAAATTTAGATTCTATAATAAATTATTCTATTCAAGTCTATTTTGCATATTTTAAAAAAATAATATCTTTATCTAAAATGAAAACATATTTACCCTTTGGATCTTAACTCATCATTATTTAAAAGTCAGCATTACAAAATTTTTGTAATATTTAAAGAAATTTAGAAAAATGAAAAATTCAATCCATAGTACATTTTAACTATTTTAAAAGATTATGAGTATAGGAACTCAATCTATTCACAACAACATGTGAAATATTGAGTCTAGTGTAGTTCATTAAAAACATAACATTATTAATAACTTTAGTATATACAAATTGAAGTTAAAAATAAAACATTACTAATAAATTTAGTATATATAAATTGAAGCGCACTCATATTACTAACATTCTTTAAGCACACACTAGCATTATATGAAATTTTAGCAGAAATTACACCAAAATTATGAGATTCTTTAATAATTTCTCTATATAATAGATCAAGTTAGGAAAAATTATATTTTGTTTTCTTTATTTTTATTTCTAGAATCGTATAATTTTTTTTAAAATATTATTATTTTAGTGTATATTTCACATATTACAAAGTTTTTGTTAGCTTACAAATTCTATGTTCCTTACTAAAAATAACACAAGCTTTTGATTACTTTATATAAATTTTATCATTTAAATTTTCATTAAAAATATTTTAAGATTCATTTGATGTTTAGGGTTTAGGGTTTATTATAACTAAATTATTTATTATAACTAAATTAATCAAAACTCTAATAATAAATTTTTAGTAATTGATATATAAGTATCATAGAAATCTACATCATCATGTTTGAGAGTAAAATCTCTAATTAATAATTTTGCTTTAAGCAAATATTGAACCTTACTTTTATCTTAAATATCCGTTTACTAGATATTGGTTTTCTATTTTTAGGCAAGTCTACTAATTTTCAAGTGTGATTACTCATGATAAAATCTAAGTCACTTTAATGATCTTTCAAAAAACATATCGATTTTATTATATTATTGTATATTTTAAAAACTTTTTACATCTTCCAACAACATATTAACATTTTTAATTTTATTTAAAAATAAAATTATTAAATTTGGTCCAAATTTATTTTCAGTTGATTCTCTTTTACTTCTCTTTGCCTCAACTATTTTAAAACTACAAATATTCACAAATTTAGTTATAAGCATTGAAGCAGAATCATCGATACATATAGAAACAAAAAAATAATCATCATATCAATAACAATTTTTATTCTTATAAAAAAGATATTTTTAAAGAACTTTTCATCTTTAAATTTAATAAAAGAAATTATTATTCAAACACATAAATCTATATGCATCACTGTCATAAGTATAACTAATAAAAAAAGTTTTAATAGTTTTAACACTAACATTTATTTTTGTAAAATTTGGTATTCTAACTTAAGTAGCCAAACACCCCCAAATATTTAAGAAACATAAGTTTAGAGAGTACTCCTTCCATAACTCAAGATGTTTATCTTGATATTTATGAGGTACTTCATATAAAATATAATTTGCAATCAAGATAGCTCTCTCCATTTATGATTAGTCACACGAAAATAAGCAACATTACATTTATCATATCTTTTAACATTCTATTTTTTTAACTCAACTATACTATTCTATCGAAATGAATAACGTGTACTAATTGTCATAGAATTTATCAAAGGTAGGTGTACTATATTCATCGCCTTTATTTGATCTAAGCCTGTTTATTTTATGGTTTAACTATTTTTTTCCATCTCAACCTTGTATTTTAAAAGCTTCTTTAGTTTCATCTTTAATCTTAAGAGATAAATTTAATGAACCTTGAGAGATCATGATATGAATTGAGGGGTGGTCTAATCTTCACAGCGTGGGTTAACTAAGAAGATTACAAAATAATAGAAAAAGATAAAATAAATGGTTCAATGACCTGACACGAGCAAATAGTCAACCAACGTTATAAGGAATGTGATGTGCTTCTTAGACCTCTTGCCCAACCACGAACACAAGATAACCGATTCATATAATAACGCACCTAGGTTGAAGCACAAACCAGGGTATTTTATAAATTTGAATCATTAACCTTAGAGAAAATTTGACAAGACAAGGTTTCACAAAAGTAAAGAAAATATATGATTCTCATAATAGAGAAAAATATTTATTTAGATTAATAGAAAGTAGGATATTTGATGTGTATTTAATTACTAATTATACTTGTACAATTACTAATATAATAAAACTATAAATAAATCTTAATAGAATTTTTTAATCTCTAATATGAGAAAATTATGATCAATTCTAATAGAATTTATTTATAATATGATTTAAATTTTCACCATAATCCTAATTAAATCTTAACAAATCTTCGTCAAATAATTTAAACAAATCATAACAAATTTAAAACTAAATCTAATAAAATAAATAAAATATCTTTGTAAATCTTGTAATAGTTTCGTGAAAATCTTACTTATTTGTGTCCATAAAAATCATGATCTTATACTTCTTTTCTTGAAAATGCATTTACGTGAATCCCAATTACCTCTGTTATCTCTTTTAACCTTCTTCTTTTCAAAGAGTCTTCCCTTTGAGTTATGTCATTTTTTAGATGAACTTGATCATGTAGGATGGTATCGAAGTTTATATCAAATCGTCTACACACAAGATAAGAAGTATAACAACATGTTAACATGCTAAAGTTTAGAAGAAAAAAAACTATATATCATGCCATATTTATGGAAAGATTAAATACTTTCTTAGTCATATGTCTAATAACCTCTTTGATTTGTTTATGCCAAATAACTAATAAGTCAACAAAGTCTATATGAAAAATACTAGAGATAAATTATAATGCTAATGATGTTGAAATAAAAAGTGTGTAAATTGAAAGTGACTATAATTTCAAATGATTAATGACAAATCAACCATGACATAGGTACAAGTGGATAGAAACTTGATTGTTGATGAAAAATACTAGAGATAAATTATAATGTTAATGATGTTGAAATAAAAAGTGTGTAAATTGAAAGTGACTACAATTTCAAATGATTAATGACAAATCAACCATTATATAGGTACAAATGGATAGAAACTTGATTGTTAATATACTTAATGAAAGGATGAAGATATGAAATTATTTTTAAAACAATATATTGCTCAAAAATTCCTTCCTTCTTGGATTGATTCAGAAACCATTCAAACACAAAAATAAAGATTTTATCCTACAAGAACTTGTTAATCACATGAAAATTAAGAAGTAAAATTGTCTTAATGATAAATATCAATTTAACCCTCTAAATATATTAAATGTTAACTTGGTTGAATGTGTTACTGATTTCTATAAAAATAACTTTCACAAAGACAAAAAGTCAATGCAAAATAAATGGTTAAGTAGGTGTTTAGTGATCAATTTGTTGTATTTTTCATCATTTTTAGGCCTTTGTCATACCTCAACATCAACATCGTTACTAGTAGACATTTTGGAAGGATCAATAGAAACATCTATTGATTTCAAGTTTTCTTAAAAGATATGAGTAGTTTCTATGATCATTGTTTGTAATTGACCCTATCCAACTTTTAAGATAAAAATTGTTTGATAGAGAGTTTTTTTAAGAAAAAACACCTTTGACAAAGTAGAATTTTTACTTTTAAATTGTTAAAAAAAAAGTATATTATGCAATAAAAAATTTGTTACCTTAAAAGCAAAAATCTAACATGCTTTAAGTGTAACCTAATTATGTGTTTATTTCATAATATTATCCTAGTAACATATAAAAAATTGTACACTCAATCTATGTATGAATCACAAATAATAATGCTTAAAAATATTAAAAATAAATGAGAGATCAACATATAGAATAAATAATATTATGTAATATAACAATTGCTCATTTCATGATGCAACCAATAATCAATCCCTTAAAAGTCAATTACAAAAAAATATATTACAATAAAATAAAATAATATATCATCAAAATACATTATCAACAACTAAAATAAATAAATAAAACACTAAATATGTTGGCTCCTAATGTTGTAGGTGTTTAAGATAAATTTTAAGAGTATGAGAACTTTTATGTTTATATTTACTAATCATTTATTCAACAAACACATGTTTAATTTTTCTTAAATAAAATTTAGAATTCAAATTTTGTATATAGATACAAAAAATTCTATTTAGATAATTAATCTTATAATAATATAATTTTTATTTTTTACTAAACCAATTAATTCTTATAAAAATATTTATAATTTAGAGAAAAAAGTAACACATCAAATATAATAATCCATTAATAATAAAAATATAGGTTTATTGTTTAACCAAATTAAAAAAATCTTAATAGGACATATATCAAGTAGTATCCTTAGAAATTACAAGTAAAAAAATAATTAAAAAATATGATAATATATTCATTCTACGATTTTTAGTATATTAATATGTTTTCTAAAAATTAGTTATTAAATTTTTTACCAATATTTTAACAACAATTATTAACAATATTCTTTTAATATATAATTTTTAAATATTTATTATCTTGATTAAATTTAAACTGTTGCGTTAATAAATAAATATAAATATAAATTTTAAAATAAAAATTTTTAGTTAAAAAATTTGAGTTTACTATAAAATAGTTGATTAAGATAGTATATTTTTAATTAAAAATTAAAAATAAATCTCATTTATTAAAAATTATTAGATAAAAAATTAATTTATATTTATATATAAAAGTTATTAATTTTAAAATTTAATCCTATTTATATAAAAGATTATTTAAATTTTAATATAATTATCTTTTATAAAAATATTTATATTTTAATATAATCCAAAAGTATATAGAAGTAATGAAGTTCTTGCTCACACTCTACTGTATACATACCATTCATCTAACGTCAAAGTATTTTGTATTCAGTTTATCGGTTGGTTTCTAGAAGTATAGGTTAAAGGGATAGTTCCTTCCGTTAGGGTGAAGGGAATCCAGTCACTGGATCCATGAAACTCTCATAACAGACTTATGAATAGCTCAATCAACGACCCCAAAAATGTGCAAAGTTGAGCGCCCACCCAACTTTACTAGCACTAAGTTTTGTCTTCATATTTACGTCATATACTAATTTCTACTTCTATGTTGAATCATAAAATGAAATTTATTCGACCTTGGTTTCTAGTTGGGAAATTATTAATAATGACACGTTTTATACGATAAGAACAATATATATGAAGTGTTTGTTGAAATCTTGATGAGTTGCACAACTTATAATAAAAAAATCCAATAGGAACATTTGTATAAAATAACTCAGATTGATTGATAAAAAAAATACTTACAACAAGGCTTAGTATACGCATTCATAGAAGTATATTGTTTCACTTAACAAAACTAAAAAAGTTAATCCCATCGATTACTAGCAACTAACAATTGAACATCATAACAAATTAACTACTCTAATTGTCCTAACTCAAAGTTTGCTACATTATATGAAAAATATAAAAATGCAAATTTTTTTCGGGAAAATTACTATTTTAAGATGCTTAAAAATAAAATAAAAATAAATAAAACATATCCCTAAAAGAAACTAATGATAAGATATAATTTAGAAAGTAAAATTGTGAAAAATTAATTAAGTATTATAATTTTATAAATATATACACAATTTCAATTTGGATTTAATTGAATTAATTATCAAAATTGGATTCAATATCCGATAAAAAAAATTGGTTTTTGCAGTTTTCATTTTTTTTTTTTATCTTTGATTAGTTTGGATTTTTGGCTTGGGTTTTACGCTTTGCGTTGGTTTGAACCAATTTATTAACACTCTTCCTTATTACAAACCTAAGTATTTATTTTTTTATGAGAGGGTATTGTAAAGGAGGGAATGGAGAACATACTACTGAAAATCGAATTTCATTAAATATCCCCCTTCTGCACTAGTTATACACAAAAGACAGGCCTAAGATACATTGGACTAAGACTAAGAGGCTGAGAACCTGCTTTTTTCCATTGTTATTTGGTAGTAAAGTTAAAGCGTTGGATGGCCCAAACTGCCTGCAGTCTATTATTCTGGGCCTATTGTCTATAGACAATGAAAGATCAGGATGCCAAGCCCATTTATGATCTGATCCTTTAGTTTGGGGATTACTTTTCACACTTTTTTTTTTTTCTAACTGCACATCCTTTTTTTAAAATTTAAATTTTAAAATTTTTTAAATGTATAAAATATGTTTTTAAAATTTAATTTCTAGAATTGTAAAAATATTTTTTTTAAAATTTAAATATTAAAAATATAATTTATAACAGAAGCCAAATGTTATACGCTTTAGATAATCGAATTGAAAATATCGATTCAAACATTTTAGAAGTTGTTGATCAACCTTGCGGACAACTCAATTGGAACGGGAGTCGACATCAAAATTGAAGAAAAAAAAATAAAGAATTCATCCTCACATCTGTTCCTCGCCGATCCTTGCAATTTCTTCTCGGTTTGTAAAACAATTCTATAAAAATTGTGCAATTGAAAAAGACATGCAAGGAAATTTAAAAAAACTTATGTTTCCTTTTCTTTCGTTTGCTTAATTTCACTTCTCCGTCTTCTACTCTGGTTCTCGGCATAGCAATTTATTCAAATTCAAGTTACAGTGAAAGAAAGCCACACCTCTGATTTCCTTGATTCTACTTGTAGAAACGTAGGTTCCTTTCTCCACTCAGTTACCAAGGAATTCAATTCAGAATTTAGAAGAAAAAAAATTCAGAAACAATCATTTTCAATTTCTCTCTTCTTCTGCCCTCATTTTTCAATTTTCCTTCAATATTTTTTGCTATTACAGCATAGCACCTTTTACATCTATATTGGAACGGAGACTTGCAAATTTTAAAATTCAGCCATCATTTTTTTCATCAACCATTCTAAGGTTTAGGTATGGAAAAAGAATCATGTAGAATGTAGAGTAATTATAAAGTTTATTTATGAAAAATTATTTATTATTTATTATTTAAAAATTTTATTTAGTTATATTTAAATTTAATTGTTAGATTAAATTTATCTAGTTATTGATTGATAGTTAAATTGGTTAGAAAAATAAATAAATAGTAAAATTAAATCAATAAAATATTTAAATTGATAAAAAATTATATAAAAAAAATAATATATTAAATTTTTAGGTTTAATTTGTGTGCTATTCGTTGTTATATAAAACTCTAAATGTGAAAATTTATATCAATAATAATGTTTATTTGTAAATTATATTTATAAATTTTTGTAGGTATTAAAAATTGTTATAATTACATAGAAATTTTATAATTATGAACTTTAAATCTACAATTGTTAGAAATTTTTTTAAAAAAAATATCAATTAATAATTTTAAAACTATATAAATATATTTTTATATAATATATATAAAAAGTATTCAGTTAAAAATTTTGATAAAAAATTAAATATTTTACAGAAAATATTTAAGATTTATTACTTTACAAAAGTTATTCTATTTTTCTTTTAATATTTATTCAATGTTTATATATATATATATATATATATATATATATATATACTTGATATTTAATTAAATCATTTTATATATAAAAAATTTTATATTTAAATTTTGATATGTAATGTAAGGATAAAATATGAAAAAATTGAAGTGATTTTATATTAATATTTATTTTGTAAATATTTTTTAAGTTAATTTATCAAGTTGTTTATAACTATATAATATATGATTATTTAATTTCTATTTCCTTTAAATTATTTTAAAATATTAATTTAATTTTAAATTATTAAAAAAATAATTTCTACAAAATTTTGGTCTAAATTTTAAGAAGTATACTATATAAGTTCTTAAAAAATGAGAAAAAATTCTAATATATTGATCATGATGTGTTGACTTAGATATAATGATTATGTATCTTGTCTGTGTTAGAGAGTATTTAATTAAATTCTAATAAAATATTGAGTTAAATAATGAGATAATTAGAAGAAAATTTTGAGGTCCTGAATTTTGAAAAAAAGACAAGTCATTCAAGTGAAATAGAATTACAAACTAGAACTATAAATTAACATACATAATTTGTACATAAATTTTGTTTTATAAATCATTAATAGGAGGATAATCTGGAACTCCTTCTATGAAAGGGGCTTGATAAATCTAGAAGTTAACTTACATGAAATTAGACTAGACTTCATGCTAATGGAAACTTTTGAATTAGGGGTATATGAGTTAGGTTCGAGTCTTCCAATGATATATGATTGCTCTTTGTAGTTAGGATTATTCTAGTCAGATTTAACCATTTTGAAGAGATCATAAAGACTATCATTGTCGATAGATCAATTTTGTTATTTTTAATAAATATGAAATAATGATGTTTGTGCTGTCAAAGGTGCATTATTGTTGAAAATTGGATCGTAATATCTTATTATTTTGATAAAGTGATAAAAATTTAGGCTTACTTGCATTATACATTTTGTAAAGATGATCAATTTCACATTAGTAAAATTTGATGTAGTATAAAAAACATTAGGTCTTAACCTAATTTTAAGTTTGTCATCATAGAAATTTGAAAGAGGATGATGAATATTAAATTACATTATTATATTGCATGTCATAATAGTTTTTTAAGGTTAATATATAATAAATTGTATTGTCTAGATTTGCATGTTTTTGTAAGGCGTTTATGGATATAATAATATACTTATATATATTACTATTAGTACTCCAATAGGTTGTACTTGAACGAAAATATCATATTCTCCGTATATTGTATTTCTATATATGATGTTTTGATATATTAGTGAGATACACTATGAACAAGCTTCACCTAGATACAGAAATTGAAATAGATGAAGAGAATGGAAAATGAGTTTGATATCCATCCAACACATAGAACAAGTACTTCTAGAGGTAAGACAACCACTTGAATGATAATGTGTTTTGTCCTTTATATCCTCCACCACGAGTTTCGATGATGTCTACAAATATCATGGTATCCATTCCTAAACAAGCATACTAGAAAAGGTTGATTTCACCCTATTTTTTTGCTTTGACTTCGTTAAAAGACACTTCTTATCATCACAAACTGTTTCGTGTTGAATATTCCAAAGGTATGAGGAAGAATAAAAAAATGTAAGTAATCTAGGATTGTTACATATGATATATAATATACAAAATATAAAATATATAGTATATAGTATATAATTCTTAAGATATAATATATATTTATATATTATATTTTATAATATATATTATTTATTTTAATTTATTAAATTTGCAATATTTTTAATCATATATATATAATTTAGTTTTATTTATCAATCTTTTTAAATTATAAATTGTTAAAAAAATCTATAATAAACAACAGCTTAAATCTAAATGTTCAAATTCAAATATAAAAGGATCTATTTTCTCTGTGATATTAATAATTAATTTTTATATAAATTCTAATCATCCTTCCTTCACTTATCTTCTTTTTATATAAATTTAAAAATACAAAAAATAGTACATTCATCTCTTTTATAATTTGTAATTTGTGGTAACGATTGACATATCTATGATTTATGAAATTAAACCAACATTCAATAATTAATTATTTTTTTAATATTTCATTATGTTTCTTTTGTTTGGTTAATTTAAAAAAATTTAATAAAATATTTAGTTATAATTATTCAAATAAAAAAATATATGAATATTTTCTATCATATTTCACTAATAATTGATAATATTTATATTTTATAAAATAAGCTGATAATTAATTTAAATGAGAGTAATTTATTAAATTTTATTCTAATATAAAAAATTTATTTTATATGTAATGATAAAACTTGTTGTATTTGGATATTTGTATATTAATATTTATTTATTAAATATGTTGAATTGTATAAAATAATATAAAATAAGTTAAAGTATCATTTTTAAGAAATTTATGCACTAAATATCAATATTTTAAAATAAATAAGAGTATCGTCTTTACTAATTAATTTTTAATTTGCATAAACCTTGGCTCTATATCTTTTAAATTTTTACACTTTATTTTTTTTACATATTTATTTTTTCTCTTTTTGTTTTTCAATATTTTTTGTTTGTTTTTCTATTTTTATTTTTCAAATTTTTTGTTGCTATTTGTCAATGGATAGTTCATGGACTGGTATTTTAAAACTTTAAAATGTTATTTATCTTCAAACAATTTTAAACTTACGAAAGATTTAATATTATAGATGAGCCAAAATTTTTTCTTATTTTTTATGATTAGAAATATACAAGAATTTTTTACCCTAAGCTTAGGTATGGTAACAAAGCAGATTTTATATTTTCTGTACTGATTCTTGACATTTTATGTTTGTCCCATATCCGTCATTATCTTTGTCAAGTTTAAAAAATTAAATTTTATCCTAATCTTTGCTTAAGATTGGAGAAACTTATTATACTCTGTTTTTAATATTTTTATATTTTAATTTTAATTTTTATAATTTATTAAATTATTATATTTTTTTAAAATTTATATAATAAATTATTTTTATAATTTTACTAATTTAATATAATATTTTTATAATAATAAAAAGATTTTAATAATTTTATATATCGGTATATGTGCGGAAGCGGATGTGGTGCAAATATAAACCCGTTCTCAACTGATTAAAATCGAGACACGACAAGGTGGATATAATTTTTTTTATTTTTCCTACTTAAATTTATAATGAAAATTATAAGAGTAAAGAATTAGCAAGAAATTAATAGGTAAGGTAAGCCTATTTGGCTACTAGTTAAGCAAACATACAATATTTCGATCATTTTCATGTACACAAGCAAAAATATAGTCTCAATAAGAAACCAAACAAATTCTAGAGTGAGAATCCAAATTCACAAGCAATAGACAGAAGAAAGAAATCAACTGTAGGAAGCCCCAACACTTTAGCGGTTGCAAGTTTAATTTTTTACCCCTAAAATTTATCATCATAGTCCAAACCAAGAAGGCCAAAGCATTTATCAATCACGTAATAGGAAACTTGACACATGGGTTAATCTAAGTAGTATCCTATGTACCATCATCCAAGAGAGAAAGAAGTTATATCATAAAAATAGTGAATTGGATAAAAATGCATTGACTAAGACATTTAAGCAAGAAAAGTAATTAAAACACAAAAATAGTGAATTGGATAAAAATGCATTGACTAAGACATTTAAACAAGAAATGTAATAAAAACACAATGACTGAAAAGAAGCATACACCATCTAATCATATATTTTTACATCAATGAGATAACCCAAGGTGTGCGAAAATGAATTATAGAAACCAAACATATTAATTTTAAGGTCAAAATTTTTAAATGGATTTAATCATATTACTGGAATTAAAATTGAAAATGAGTCAATGAGATTAATTCAAAGCATATTTAAAGTTTGGTTTGATATAATTTATTTAATAAATAAATAAATTTAAATTTATTAAAATAAATTAGATAAATAAATTAAATTTAAACTTGTCAAAAAATTTATTTAATTTATTTATAAATATATTTAAATATTTAAATTTATTATAATTTTATTTATTTTAATATAGAAAATATAAGATATAATATATGTATATATAATATTTATATAATATAATATATAAATATATATTATTTTATTTTAATATATTAAATTTTTATATATTTTTAATTATATACATATGTATATATTCATAATTATGTCTATTTTTTATATTATAAATTTTTAAATAGGTTTATAAATATGATCAATTTTAAATAAGTAGATTTTAAAGTTTACAATAAATAACAGATCTAAATTTAACATTTAAAATTTTTAACAAATTAAATATAAATATTTAAAGTTTTAAAATTTTTAATAAATTAAATATAAACATTCAAAATTTACCTTAATCATGTATTTTTATTCTTAGTTAAGCTAAGAAATTTACACATTTATCGAATATATGCAAATTATATGATAACTGGGTGTGTACATGAAATGATTTAAAAGAAAAAAGAGTTAGATGTTAGTTTATGCAGACACCAAACTTATTAAATCTTAAAGTGTAAATGAGCACAATGTTATTAAATCTTATGAAAATGCATAATGTTGATAATTGTGAGAGGAACAGAAGGAGAAAAGAGTGCTAATTGAATGTTAAAATAAATAGAAATGGGATGTGTACACAAGTGGTTAAGCATAAGAGAGAATCCATACCTTGTAAATGTGCAAAAGTGATGTATAGGTTTTGATACATGAAGGTGTATACGACCAAATGGGAGCGGAGTTTCACTCTCATGGCAGTGAATTCCATAACGCTCATGACTTTTGGCCATAGTTATGCTACCTGAAACTTAGTGCAACATGTACGAGCTAATCCCCTCTTTATTCTTAACCAAGAGAGTTTTCTACTTTGAGATTAAAGTACAAAGCCTAAATTTTTTGGTTTTTTTTTAAATGATATTTTAAAAAAATTTAATTCTAAAAATGATGTTAAAAAAAGTATTTTTAGAATGAGATAAAAACAATAAATAAGATGTACAAATTTATGTATTTTAAGGTAAAAAGTATAAATTTATGCATTTTGAATTCAGTAAAACACATAAATTTACGTGTTTTGGTAAAATAAAACATCTAAAATTATATGTTTTAAACTAAAAAATATAAATTTATACTTTTTAGGATAAAAACATAAATTTATACTTTTTTAAAATCCAAAATATAAATTAAAGTGTTTTATTTTTTTTTTATACACCAAATCCAAAACGCATAAATAAAAACGTTTTATCTCACTTTTCAAAAAGTTTTAACATTTTGCAAATTAAATATGGAAATTTAAACGTTTTATAAACTAAAAATATATAAATTTATGCTTTCTAAACCAAAACATATTAATTTCTACGTTTTATCTTAAAATTTTTTTTAATTTATAAGATTTATCCTCAAACACTACATCTTGTTCACTGTTTTAACATCTTTTAACACTATTTTTAAAATTAATTTTTTTATAAAATATCATTTAGAAAACTTCTAATTTCTTTACCAGTTTTTCTAGGACAATCTTGATCTGACAAATATCTATCTTATTTTAATATGTTATTATATTTGGGATTCTATAATCATACAGTACATTTAAATTTATTCTTAGATAGAAAAAAAAACTGATTCGTATATAAAAGGCTTCTCTTACACAAGTTGTATAAATTACATCAAATATATAAAAGGATAAATATTCAGCGGATGGACAACTCATGAACAATTGCTTTCTTTTAAGTGCGCTGTTAAGTCATTGATACCATACTTCCTACCACATGTTGCACACTCATAATTTTGCAATATTAAGTTAGTGAGCCCATTAACACTATGACTATAAAATTACAACTACAAAATACCCCAGGGAATAAAATAAAATTAAAGCCATTATATTACAGTGCACCAAAATTCAGCGTCACCCCAAAAAAATGTTTTCTTCACACACTTTCTCCTACTCTCTCCTACTTGCATTTTATTAAGGGAATGTGTGCTCACAATGCCACGAGCAAGGCACCAAAAATAGTGGTTCCAAAAGACCACAACAAACCAATTGGCTTGCAATTTCTAATGCCAAAGCTAGAGTCACGTGCTGCTGCACGGGGAGGAGTTGCTTCAGCCTCAGGTAACTGACATGCTCCAAATGTCATGTTTGCCTGCACAAATATAAATTCAGTATATTGGGAAGGGAAGACTCAAAGTATAGAAGTAAGAGAAATGATAAATACATAATTGTAAAAATAATTAAAATACTCATCTTGTAAATTGATATTGTTTAATTTTTTATAAGCTATTCAATTATATAAAAAAAATGTTTTAAAAATATGTACTTAGCATTCCTTATAAAAGTAATTGTTGCAAACCTTGCAGGAGGCTATGCTTGCACACCCGCATACTAGATGACCATTTGCAACATCTATTGCTTCTGCGGCTCCTCCTCCATCACTCCTCTGAAACATGAACGTATCACAAAGATTATTATGTTTAATTACATAACAATTCTCTAACTCTATAAGTTGGCAATATCAAATCAAAATGAAGTGTTCATTTGGTTTAACTTATTTAAAAGAAATAATTGTTTTATTTTGTTAGTTTTGTAAAGAAATAAGTGATTATTTTTCTAAAAAATGCATATCCAAACAGTAATAAAGCTATTTTTCTAATGGTTAAAATTACAACACCTTGTAGAAATCAACAGCAATGAAATTAGGCCAACGTTTGGCGGCTGCTTGATAGCAAGTGTTGAGCATGCTAAGCAAAGGAGCTGAATTGTCTTTGCAAGATTTGGTTACATCTGGAAGATCTCTAAAGAAATTCACAAGAACTAATGATCTTGATGTTGTGTTCATAGATGGTGACTCTGCACGATTTGGGCAAGAACCAGCCTTCATGCCACCATTTCCATCTGCAAATTGCAATCTCAAACCACATTACCATTTGCCTATATCCAATTGAATTTTTTTTGTTATCACAATGAACTCAAATTTTAGGAAGCTGTGGTTCTTACATTGATTTTCTACTAAATATCGCCACTCATAGGCTATCCCTTCAGAAGCTTCCTTAGATGCTTTTGAAGTGAAGACTACTAAACGCTGATTCTTCTTGACCATATCATCTACTGTTGGCCAGTTTCCACCATTTTTGGGCATTCTAGATACTGGAAACCAATATTTTCTTAGACCAGCAGCATCAAACACCTTTGTTAGGCCTTTTGGTGATTTGACATAATCCTCAATGAAAATAGTAATAATCTCTGATGGGTTTGCGTCAAGAAATACTTGAATCTCTTTGAGAACATTAATGGCAGGTTGCTGTATTGTTCACATTTCAGATAAATATTAATTATTGAAATAAAAGCATAACCAGATTTCATATTCAGAGAAATATACTTCTGTAAATGCATTATCCTTAATTTGGAATGGCAAGAAAAACAATTAAGCCATTTTTCACTTACAAAAGCTGTGTAATTGTAGCACTGGCCACCAAATGAATGACACAGCCAAACATCATTCTGGAAGTCATACATGTCAAGCATCAACCCTCTTACTCCATTCTGCGAAAGAAACATGAAATGTAAGCACAAAGGTGCCAGAGATCCTGAAACGAAATCATTTATACCCTTAAAAGACCTAATAGTCTAAATTTCTTTTGTGCATTGGTGAATTCACAAAGGATAACTTCTCTTTCATCCACTTTGTACTATGTATCTTTGATTGGTTTTATAAAAATGTTGATCTGTGTAAAAAAGAGATAGGTGAAGCTATTTTTTTTACTGTGAGAGGACAAATTAGATGTCTTCATTTCTGTTTTGTTTATGTTTGAACTTTGAACCATTCCTTCATCACTTTCAACAATGCTAAACATGTCATGAAAAAAAAACAAACGCATTATTTAAAAATAAAATTAGCATTTAACACCAAGTCCCTAACTAATCAAACAAAACTAATAACAACTCGAACTATTCAAACCATGTAAAAAAGTCCTACTTGTTCAGTCAACGTAGTACATAAATTCCCACATGCAAGAATCAGATAATGCCATCTTGGTCACTGGTGTGTTTCAACAATTCTAAACGTGTCATTATTAAAATTCAAACATTCCCGGGAGACATACTATAAACAATTTCCATTTCACATTATGTCCCTAACTAATCCAACTAAACTAGCAATCAATTGAACTATTCAACCATGTAAAGAATTTCTAGTTGTTCAGTTAATTTAAAATATAAATTCCCACATAGCAACCAACCACTTTCAGACTTTATCAGTTAAAAAAATAAAATTGAAAAAGAAAGAAAGTGGGGACCTTAGGTTCTGCTGCAAAGACCAGAAGGCAGAAGCTTTACTTTCCCGGTAAGTAGACAGAACATAATGAATGAGAGACACGACAAGCGATCATTAAACAACTGGTTAAAGTTTGAAAGAGGTTCCTTTTCTTAACTTCCACTTTTCTCGAATTTTATTTTTTCCTAGTAACTAAACACTATAATTTTAAGGAAAGAAAAATTAAAAAAAGAAAAGAAAAAAGTGTGTAACAGAACCCACATTAAGCTGGCTTGTGATGGAGTTTTGCTGATTCGTGGGAGCCAGAATAACAGAACCCGTCATCGATTTCTGACCCAATTGCGCAAATGAATTATGCGTCGTCAACCATGAATAATGATTATACGGCAACCCCTTCACCTATTCAAAAATTGAGACTTTACTAGTTACCACTTTCATGCCACAACAAAACTCAGATGACACATCATGGCAAAAAATAAATACTATCCAATGTCATTTGATAAAAGAATTAAAAGTAAAAAAATATTAATACATTCTTCTTATACATCAATATAATTTTTAATAAAAAACTCTATTATTAATTTCTCAAGAACACTTCTAGAAAGAAAAAATAAAGGTGAAACCTTTGAGGTGGGGTTGGTTGGTTGAATACGAGTGCATCTCGGTCGCACGTTTCCATTGGCAACGCACGTCTCGCAGTGCAAACCTGAGCCGCAGTTCTTGTCTGCTACGCATATTTGTCCTTCCTGTTAAACAAGGTTGAGCTTAGACACATGTTTGTCAAAAGAAAAACAAATAGATTTATAGAAAATAACAAAACAACGATGAAAATGGGTTTAAAGTTGTTACTTTGTACCTTGAGAGCAAGTGATAAATGGAGAAGAAGCGAAATAGCGAAAAGGGTTGTTGAAAGTGTTGGCTTCTGCGAGAAAGAGAAAGAGGAAAGTGAAGTCTCTGTTTTAAAACAGAGCAAAAACAGAGCATGAGGAAGAAGAAAAGGAAGAAAGGGAGTTAGATACCTTCATCATTTGTTCTGTTTTGTTGATAATGTGACAGAGAGAGAATGTGAGAGGAAAGATGAACTATTATCGCCTTTATCTGTCAGTTACAAAGATTGAATGCGAAATTTGAATTCCAAAGAGTGCAACATGTGAACAAGATGTGTGACCATTTTATATCACAGCTTTCTCTGCCTCTTTAACTGCTTAATCTTCTACTAATCAACGCATTTGCATATATAATATTATACACAAACATACTTGCTTAATATATATATATATATATAAATACTTACTTTGCTTATTTAAAAATAATTTCAGTTATTATACATTTCATCTGTACTTTTATAATGTATCTTAATTTCTTTTATAAAGGATCTTTTTATCTCTCTATTTTATTTTTTTCATTTAGATGATCTCTATTCTCAAATGTGATCACATTTCACTTATTTTCGAAATCTATACTAATAAGCAAATTTGAGTTAATTATTTCGGTAATATGGTGATCTGAATTGTAATGATCCATAATCGTTAAAATGGTTGGTCCAACCTTAGCTTAAGATTCGACCAAAAATAAAGCTTAAGTTGAGGTACTATAAATAAATTACTCTTTTGGCGAAGACTGAAAAACTCACCAAAAACAAGGAATAAACTGAAAGAGAAAATTGTTTGTTTATTTACAAAGTTATAAAATATTAGGTAATGACACGTAAATTTTATAAATACAGAAATATTCGACAGAAAAAAATGAAAAAGCTAAACACCTTGTCAAATGGCTTACTATCAATTTAAATTTTTTAAATAAAATTAATAAGGATAACTGTTGAGTTGTTCAAAGTGAGTGAGTTGAGATATGATAATTGCTATATTATTGTAATTTTTTTAAAATAATAAGTCCAACAGAAAAGTACAGAATCCGTTGGTGTAAAAGATAACTTGAGTAATAGAATCTTTTGTAAATAAGTGAGAAGTTATTATTTTTTATAATTTTTGAGTTGGAAACTCATGTTAATAGGGTGATGCATTACTTGGTAAGGATTTTAAAGTTTGTCTACAAAGTCTGTAATTTTAATTGTGAATATTTTTGTTGAATAATATATATATATATATATATATATCACATAATTATGTGTATCTTTCATTATTTTAGTGTAGATGTGTGGGGGAGTTTTCAACACATTGTTTTTAAAAGTTTAGGACGAAGAGGATTGGATAGGATATAATAATTATTATTATTATTACGTTTTTTTTATGAACGTGTAAATTAATAGAAATATATTAAATTGATAAAAAATTATATTTGATTTTAAGGATTATTTTATCTAAAATTTTATTATAATATTTGTGAATAAATAATTTTTGATAAATATAGATTTGTTAAAAAAATATAATAAATATTAAAATTATCATTATTTATCTTTTAAAATATTATTAAAATAATTTTTTAATATAATAATATTATTAATATTATTATTATCAGGATAAAAATAATAATATGTCATTCTATCCTATTATTCACTAAATCTTTCCATAACATAAAGACGATTTATGCTATTTTAACCTCGTATAACAAAAAAAAGGTTAAGTTTTAACTTATTATTATTATTATTAATGATAAATCTTTTAACACTGTACTAACAACATAACACATTTTAATGAGAAAAAATACAGTAATACAATAAAGTTAATTAATTCACTTTTCTGTATAAATACATTATCCTAACAAAATAGATGGATAAACTAAAAGGCAACACCTAGCCACCGTATTAAAAGAATGAGAAAAATAAATCCACTGACCATGGTCTCTCTGTGGTTTCTCTCGTCATTTGATTAATACTTAGGATTTAAAAATATTTAATAATTAAAAATACCTATAATGTTTTATAATAATTAGATAAATTTTAAAGAATATAAAAATCTCATATATATATATATTATTAGTTTTTAGAAGTTAAAAAATATAATTTCTAAAAGGTTTAAGATTTATTACGAAAATATTTTTTTAAAGGTGAAGCACACCCTATAATCAGAAAGATAAAATCATTTTCTATACATAGTGAGAGATTGTATGACCTTGAATTATTGAGCCTCCTACGTGTTAATGTTATTCGTACAAGCAAATGCTTAGTAAGCAAATGTTATTCGTACAAACAAACTTCTTTTGTATGAGAGAGAGAAACGATAAGTTAAGAAGAGAAAAAAATTTATAAGATAAGATAATTGATGTGATAAAAAAAATTATGAATAATATAGCTTAAAACTAAAAATTTGTTTCTATTTGGAAAAGTCAAAAGAAGTTTGTTTTCTTCCTTGAAGCAACTCTTTTTGTTGTTGCCTCGTTAACTACCGCTTACTAAGCATGACAAAAATTGCTTAACCGTAAGGTTCAAGTTCTCAAACATTAGATAGCATCATGGCAAGATTGCTTCACACTTCATAGTTTGAATGCCTTCACAAGCTAAACTATCCAAAATCTCTTCCTTTTAACAATTTTGTTCTCTCCATGCACCATAGTTTGCGATCCATATAGTATAATATAATACAATACTTAATAACATATGTTATTTAATTAATGCCAGAAATTAAGGAGAAATTTTGAGCTTGCGTGGCTTTTAGTTCTCATACAACGACTCAAGCATCCATTTGCATTAATCCATATCGTGGGGATTCAAGACTCCCATAGGGCCCATTTTAAATTTATTTGTTGGTTATTGAATTATATTCTTATTATAATTTTGTTAATCTTCGTGTATTATATCTATTTTTTTTTATTGAATTCCATGAAGGTTATGAATTTTTTTGGGCCTCAAGTTTTACTTCTTCAAAAGTTATTATAACAACATATTAATATGAAAGAACATATTTTTAAGTCAAATTCTTTTTTTAAAACATTTTTTATCACATGTAATATTATATAAAGTATCACCAAAATAAAATAATTTTATTTTATATAATACAGCTTCTAATGTAATGGAATGATCCAAACGATATATAATGTTAAAATTTCATTAGGATACACCATATATTATTTAGGGTTTAGGGTTTGATATAAAAGCTAATACATCAAACACACAGGGTGAAAAGGAAATAACCAAGTGTAAATTCATAATTGGTAATTGGCAACTTTTTTAATAACTTATTGATAATTAGAAATATTTTAGATATATTTCTCGTGAATCAAATTGTACTATATTATACAAACGTTTATTAGTTCCAATGATAAAGACATTAATATTTGTTTTAGAAAAAGTCCCAAATCATGTACCTCCAAAACAGCGGAAGAGTATCATACCTGAAACAGTTGGGATAATGTGAAAAGCCAAAAAATTATCTCTTTAGACAGCCAAATAAAGAACCAAGGTCACCTAAAAGCTAATCAATTTTATTCTGATAACAAAATGGTAACAATTTTCAGTTTAATAAAATATTTCTATCTAATCACTTCCAAACAAATAATATGGTACGAAAGATGTAGCTCCAAAGTCACATTTACTGTAAATAATAATAAAATCAAAGTGAAGTTCTAGTTAATATAGGAACTTCACACCAAACACTCGGTCTTCTATAGTTTTCTTTTTCCTTTTTAAGTTCATCTAGTTATAACATCACTAACATAATCAAATCTGTGGATATTAGACATATATTGGGGGACAGAAACGGTCAATAAGAAAAAAGCTAATAGCACAAGTATTCTTAATTGTGTAAGATCTTCATCCTAAGTAACAAAAAAGTGACACAAACTAGTTTCATTCATTGTATACCTCCCAAATGAATGAAATGAAGCCTTGTTTCCTCATGTTCCAATCAAGATTTTGTTTGGCACATCTAATGCTTCTGGGGCTCCCCCACCATTGCCTCTCTGAATGTTTCATCCACAAATAAATAAAATGTACCAACATGTATGTAGCTGAAAACTGATGCTCTTAAAGTATTGGTTTGCAAATGGTTCTAAAATTTTACCTTGTAAAAGTCAACAGCAACATAGTTAGGCCATCTATTACCGGCAGCTAAGAAACAAATGTTCATCATGCTAATCAATGGTGATGAGTTATCCCTGCAAACTTCTTTAGAATTTTGGACATTTCTAAAGTAGTTCATTAGGACTAATGACTTTGTGGTTGTGTTCATTGGAAATGATTCAACTCTATTTGAACAAGAACCTCCCTTCTTCCCATCATGTCCATCTACAAATTTTCAAATGGGTCAAAATTGGCTCTGCTTAGTGCTTAATATAATATAATTTGATATTAGAGTCATAATACGGGACTCACATTGATTTTCTACAACATAATTCCACAAATAAGCAATTTTTTCAGAAGATTCCCTAGTAGCATTTGAAGTGAACACAATTAGCCTATGATTCTTGCGTATCATTTCTTTGACTGTTGGCCAATCACTACCATTCTTAGGCATTTTAGACACAGGAAACCAGAATTTCCTCAACCCTGCTGCATTAAACACCTTGTTCACACCATTTCGTGAAGTTACATGATCCTCAATGAAAACGGTGATGATCTGTGTTGGGTGTGTTAAAAGGAATGCCTTGATCTCTCTCAAAATATGAATAGCAGGTTGCTGTTAAATCATGTTTCATAGACCAAAATCAGTGCTCTAAAGAATGTGAAATAATTAATGACATGCTTAAGCTTAAAAAAATCAAATGAAATTAGTACACTTTCACTATCTACGGTCAATCACAAAATTTCACTCTTACAAAGGCTGTATATTTGATGCATGGCCCTTGACATAACCAAATGTCATCTTTGTAATCATGCATATCCAGCATTAATCCTCTCACGCCATTCTGCAATAGAAAATGTCTTGAAAAAATTATAAAAGCATGTGCATATATGCACTTATCTTAACAATATAAAACATGAAAATTTTCTAACAATTAATGAAATTAAGACTAAGGAGAGTATATGTAACATACTCTGAGTTGATCTGTAATTGAATCTTCTTGGTTCATGATGGCCATAATTGGTGAACCAATACTCGAGTTCACTCCCTTCCATGCAAAGGAGTTGTGGGTTGTGAGCCATGAGTAGTGATTAAATGGAAGCTCTTTCACCTATACATCATTCATAATAATCTCATACAAAATTTACTAGTAGCTAGAATAGTAACATCTAAAACAATAAGGGAATGAAACTAAGGACCCTTGAAATGGGACTTATAGTGTGAATTCGTGTACACCGGTTTTGTGAGTTGCATTCTTGGCACTGTTGTCCCAAGTCACAGTCATTAATGTCTCGAGAACATGTTTCTCCAACCTGTGACAAAATGTTTCTCCCACAGAAAAAAGAATCAACATAAAGGATATATTTAAATATAAAGCTAAATTAAGCCATTTGATAAAAATAACAAATAATTAACTTATCTATTAATAAAAATAGGTAAAATAATTAATGTTATAAATTTAAATTTTACAATGAAATAAAAGTATAAAAATAATAATTAATATTTTGAAAAATGGGATCATGTTTCTTGTATTTAAAATAAAAAATATTGATAATTATTTTTATAAAAACAACCTGAAAAAGTATTGAATGAGCTTATTCTATAAATTTGCTCATCAAATTTATTTAATAAGCTAACAATTACTTATTTTGATAATTTATATATGCTTAATAAAAATAAAAAGAATTATAAATTGTAAATTATTTTCATAAAATTTTCACAAACTTCTCAGTTAATTAATTTATGGGATGATTAGTAAGAGATAATATTTAGAAATTAATTCTTATTCTAGTCATGATGCATGTTTCTATTAATAAATTCAAGCATGTGTATTTATCTGTTTGTACTAATTATAAACTATTTTAAAATAATAAAATAAGAATCCGTTTAAGGTGAATGTAGGCTTTTAATTTTTATTTTTAAATTAATTTTAAAAATAAAATTCTTTTTGACTAATTATTTTGAGTTATTTTTAATATATTTTTAAAATAAATAATTTTTAAAATTGAGATTTTTTTTTTGTTTTTTTAATTTAAAATATTTTTTATTTTTAACTCTAAGTTTATTTCCATTATCATTATCATTAAACTACTTTTTACTATCATCATTATTATTATCATTATCATCACAATTATCATTATCATTATTATTATAAAAATAATAATAATTTATTTTTTAATTTTATTATTTTTTAAATTATTAATAAAATTTTCTTATTTAGAACTTTAGGACTTGTAAGAAAAAATGTTTTCATTTTATTTTTATTTTTATTAACAATTATAAAAGTATGATATTATTTTATATTTAAAGCAGGTTACTTGATCTACCATTATTTAAAACCTTATGACTTCATCATGAAATTCAAATATCAAAACCTTCTTTTAATACTTTTTTCAAGGTATGTTCCTATCGTTGATAATGAACATTATAACTAAAGGAATGACTTGTAACCAAAAACAGCAAGGACTGAATCAAAACTATATTCATTTCCATTTAAATGTTGTAGAATAAGATACCAAGAAAAATTATAAATTAATGGCTTTGTAAAAAATTCAATTGAAGCGATAATAATAATAATAATAATAATAATAATAATAATAATAATAATAATAATAAAAGGAATTGTGAGATGTAAGTGCTCTCTTTGTTACATACGACAAGGTTTGAATAATGGAATTTATCAAAAAGAAAAGTTCTTAGTATTAAAAATGCAAATAAAACAGCTTCAAATATTTTACCATATGAATATAAGGCCATCGAGAAACTCATTTATGATAATTGTAGAAACTATTAAAACTGAATAATTGTAAGAAGGAAACTTAAAAAATACGTAGTTTTTCCACCAGACTTGTCAATCGAATTAGAATATACAAAGATATTATCTAAAAAAAATATTATCGGGAAGGTCCTTTGAAGCTTGCTACAAAAACTTTATAAAGGTTTTTCTATATATAAAATGCATGAATTGACAAACTCTCTTGAAATACATGAAAAGAAAATGAGACTAGCCTTCGGAAAAGCTTTAGAGTCAAACATAAATTTGTTTGCAAAGAGAGATGTAAAGAAAAAGAAGTACAACTACGAATCAACTACAAAGGAGATGAATAAGAATTAGTGGAGAATACGAGTGAGAGAAAACCCAAACCAAGAATGACTGAGAAACAATGGCAACATCATTTTCCATGATACTTTTACAATAAAAACAACTAAAATGTTAAACTTATGTTTTTTTAATTGTATTTCATTTGTTTTAGTTTAGTTAATAAGTAAATAGTTTTTAAATTTTAGAAATAAGTAAGTAATTTTTAAATTTTAGAAATAAGTTAATTTTGTTAATTTTTAATTATATAATTACTTTTTATTTATTATAAATGTAATGTTGCTGATTAAAAAAATAAGTAAATAATTTTTATTTTTCATTCTCTTCAAATTTTAGTATCCTATCTTTACTTTTTGTTTTATTTTTCTGTTATAAATCAATAAATTTGTATCTAAAGTTATTTTTTTTATGAACCTATGAAATAAATGTTTAATCAGAATTTTTACAAGTTGTTCCATTTATTTTTTATGAAGAAAATTATGATATTTAGGCTATCAAAATGGGGGTTTATCTAGAGGATTTGGTTCTTTGGAAAGCTGCTGAAAAGGATTATAAAGTTCATCGGCTACCACTAGGGATGGAAGTGAACAAGACCTTCTGATAGGGGCCTATGGCTTGACTTGTTTAAAACTTAACTTGGCTCAGCTTGTTTAATAAATGGAGAAACTCGGACTTGTTAAAAAGTATTTTTAGATAAAGAAGTTAGGTTTAGGCTTAAAAAAAAGTTTGTTTAACCTATTCAAAGACTTATTTATCTTTATATATTTATATTTATTTTAATATATTATATTTATATAGTATTAATATATATATATATATATATATATGTGTGTGTGTTTTTTTTGTGTTTTAGCCCTATTTAATGACCTTTTTATTTTGTAAGTTTTAAACTTGCAAACCTTTTTAATAAATTATTTATATAATCTTCAAGCCTATTTATTGGACTTTTTTAGAATGTATGCTTTTAAATAGGCTTGTAGGTCTTGTAGGCTTTAAATTAAACCATACCTTAACAAAAAAAAAGCCTTTAACAAGTAACATGCTCAGGTTCAGACCTCAAAATTTTTAAACAGATTAGACTTGAACACTTAAAGTTTAGCTCAGCTCGACCTACTTTCATCCCTAGCTACCACACAATCCCACCATGGTCCAAATAAAAATTCACAAGAAGAGAAATATTTGGAAGACAAAGGTGAAATCATGTTTCTTTACCGGTGTTTTAATAACCATCTTCACTAAGATAATGACTTTAAAAATAACAAACGAAATATAGGATTATTTGAAGTGAGAATATGCAAGAGATGAAAGCTTCAAGGTATGCAAGTGTTGAATTAGATGAAGGAATTTGAGCTCTAAAAAATGAAGGAATATGAGACAATTAAAATATACCTAGACAAGTTGTTTGCTATAACTAACAAGGTAAGATTACTAGACACTGATTTTTTTTATTATAGAATTATAGAAAAAATATAGTTACAATATTTGAGAGATATGAAGCATTAATAATCGTATTGGAGAATACAAAGGATCTATCCAAGATCAATTTGGCAGAAGTGTTACATGCCTTGCAGGCTCAGGAGAAACCGAGGGTTATGAAGTAAGATCATGTGATTAAAGATGCTCTACCAATCAAACATCATGAAGTTGGAAATAGTAGAAAGAAACATTACAAGAAGAACTAGTCAACAAGCAATGAAAATAATGCCCATTAACAAAGTAAAGACAAGGGTAAAACTAAAAATTACTCAGCTTGTCAGCATTGTGGCAAAATGGGTCATCCATCATTCAAATATTGGAAAAGACCATCACAAAGTGCAATAAGCTTTGACATGAAGTCAATGTCCAATTTGTTGAGCAAGATGAAGAAGATCATATTTTTACCGCAATAATTTTTTCCACAATGAGTAGTTCAGAATGTTAGTTGATTGATAGTGATTGTTCAAACAACATGACATATAACAAGGTTCTATTTAAGAACTTGAAACCCACTAAAGTCTCTAAGTTCAGAATAGGAAATGGTGGTTATATCTCTATAACCATTGTAATTTCAACAGGTTTATATACAAAAACAATTTTAGATGTTCTTTATACTCTTGACATTGACTAAAATTTTTTAAGTGTAGGTCAACTAATTGAAAAAGGATTTAAAGTATCCTTTCAAGGTCAACACTACCTTCTCTATAATATTACTAGTAGAGAGATTCTAAGGATTAAAATAAAAGGTAAAAACTCCTCATTTGATCCAAAGAACATGGGTAGACAACCTATTATACTCAAGTTAGTCCCATAAAACTTTGACATAAGAGATTTAATCATTATCATCTTCAAAGAATGCTGAACATTGAGAAGAAAGACATGGAAAAAGGTCTACTGATATTTTTTGATCATTTGCCAACTTATAATGTTTATCAATTTGGTAAGAAAAATTGGAAGATATTTCCAAAATCATCTTGGAGAACCTTTCAAAAGCTATAACTAGTTCACACAAATGTGGTAGGACCTTAAAGAACACAATCATTACAAGGTATTCTATACTTTATTCTTTTCATAGACGATTATACAAAAATATGCTGAATTTTTTTCTTGAAGTTCAAGCATGACGACGTGGCTGGAGTATTTATGAAGTTCAAGAAAATGGTGGAGACTAAAAAATATCTATGACGTTCAATTTCTGAGATTTCGCAATAGGAAGGAGTATACCTTAACTTAACTTAATCTATTTTTGTGAAGATGTTGGTAGTGAACTTCAACTCATAGCTCCTTCTCTGAAGCAAAATGGTTATATGTATGTTACATTAGAAGGAGTTACCTAAAATATTTTGGGCAAAGATAGCTAATACAGTAGTCTTTTTGAAAAATTGACATTCAACCAAAACCTTGAAAGATAAAACTCCATTTGAGGTTTGGTATGGATTTAAGTCTTCACTAACCTTTCTTAAAATGTTTGATTATATTTATTTTACATATATCACAAGTTAAGCGTGAAAAACTTAACAAGAAGGAAATTATAGGCATCTTTCCGGGCTACAGTTCAATTTTAAAAGCCTACAAAGTGTATCATCCTCAAACAGAAAAGATGACTATCATTATAGATGTTCATTTTAATGAAGATCAACAATAAGAGAGGAAGAAATCACAAAGAATAGCTCCATTCCTTCACAATGTTAACAAAAATTATCTTGGGAAGCAAGCAACAGAGTTGTTGCAAGATGAATTAAAAGATCAACCTTTAACCTGAGGCACAAGGCGACTTTCAAACATCTATCAAAGATGTAATGTAGCAGTATGTAAACCTATTAGCTCTAAGGAACCACTAAAAGATCCAAGTAGAAAAATGTAATGACGGTGATGGTTATGAGATAAAAAAAATAGAACAGAGGAGCTGGTTGATAGGCTTAAAGATAAAAAAGTAATTAAAGTTAAATATGTTTTTCAAAACAAAGCTTAATGCAGATTTCTCTATCATTATATACAAGGTCAACCTCGTAGTTAAAGGGTATGTACAAATTTTTAGTGTTAATTATTCTGTCATTTTTTTTTCTTGTCTCTATATTAGATATAGTTAGATTGATACTAATAGTAGTTGTGTAAAAAGGTTGAAAAATATTCTAATTAGATGTTAAATCAACCTTTTTAAATTGATTTTTACAAGAAGAAATATATGTAGAGTAACTCAAAGGATTTATGAAACAAGGTGAAGAAGATAAAGTTTATCTTCTTAAAAGGCCCTCTATAGTCTAAAACAAACACCAAAAGCATGGTACAGTTAGATAAATGATCACTTATTAAGCATAGACTTTGCATAAAGCTTATCTAAGTTCACCATTTATGTGAAACATAAAGGAACTAACTTTCTCATAGTTTCCCTCTATGTTGATGATCTTTTAGTGGTCAAAAATGATACAAGCTTGGTTGAATAGTTCAAACTAAAAATGATGCAGACTTTTGAGATGACAGATTTTGGTCTTATAACTTATTTTTTTGAAATTAAAATCAAATAAAGTAAAAATGAAGTGTTTATTTGTTAAAGGAAGTATGAAAAGGAAATACTAAAGAATTCTAAATAAAGGAGTGCAAAGCAGTTATCATACTAATGAATCAAAAGAAGAAGTTTACTAAGTAAGATGGTACTGATAAAGTTGATGAAGAATATTATAGGATCTTGATTGGATGTCTAATGTATCTCACAATAACAAGGTCAAACATTTGATGGGATGTCTAATGTATCTCACAACCATAATACTAGTGAAATATACTTAAAAGTAGCAAAAAGAATATTGAGGTATATCAAAGATACTATTAATTATGGTATCAAATTTGATAAGTGTCGAGAATTTGTGTAAATTTTCTTATAGTAATTGGGTTGGATCCATTGATGACATGAAGAGTATTTCAAGATATTATTTTACTTTAGGCTCAGGTGCACAAAGAAATAAGAGATTGTGGTTCAATTTATTGTAAAGGCTAAATTCATAACAAAAGTATCAGTTGTAAATTAAGCATTATGATTGAAGAAAATCTTATATGATTTATACATGTAGTAGAAGAATGAAATTGATATTTTTGTTGAGAACCAAACAATAATTGTAATTGTAAATGATCTAGTGTGTCATGAGAAGACTATAGATTTCAACATCGAATTCTATTTTTCAAGAAAAATGCAGCAAAATTAAAAACTAAACTTAATTTATTATAAGTCTAATGATCTTATTAACAAAATCATTTCTTGTTAGCAGATTTAAACTTTTAAAGCATAAAATTAGAGTTTACAATTCAAAAATTAAAGATAAGTGTTAAACACATGTTTTTATCATTATCTTTAATTTCTTTATTTCAATTTTATTATTTTTTGTTATATAATTGCTTTCTATTTATTATAAATATAATATTATTGATTGAATGAAATAAATAAGCAATTTATACCTTTTTTTTATTTTACAATTTTAATATTATATTCTTTTATTTTTCTGTTTTATTTTTCTATCATAAACCAACACATAACAATAACTAAGATTAGTTTAGACATTGTATCACTTGTGAAAAGTTAAAATCCTAACAATGGAGAAGAATGAAACTCTTTTTCTAAATAACATGGAAGATATATGGGATAGATGTTATATATGTTTTTCACCTCAAAAAGGAAGAATCTAAAATTAACGGTGGTTGCAACAATTATATGTTAGGAATTAAGGAGAGTTTTGTTTCATCGAATGACAAATTTAAGATAAAAATATGAGAATATAGAAGGCAAAAGATAAATTTTCGTCCAACCCAATAAGAATAATCCAAAATATGATAAAGATGAATTCTATATTTCTTTATTATTTTGAAATACCATGTTAGCTAATTCATACTTAAAGGCTGTTAAATATAATTTGATAAAAAGATGATGCATATAATTGATAAGAAATGGAACCAATTCATGTGAGGGTTATCCCACATATGACCTGAAGTATTTTTTTTCTTTGTTTTTTGTTTTGGTTTTTGGTATCTATAAAGCATGAAAAAGTTCTCTTTCTTAAAATTCCTTGTCATAACATTATAACATTGTAAGTACACCGCTTGAATTATTAAAATTTGAAAGAATTACAAAAAAAAAAAAAGGTGAATTCGTTTAATAAGCATTAGCCATCATGTTTATAGAAGATATATCTATGACAAGATCCCATAAATTGTCATTCCTAATTTCATCTTGAATGCTTATATACCGTTACTCCATCGTTTACCCACAATAGGTATTTCTTACTTTTTTCTATGGTTATTCTAGAAGGATATGGGTTCATTTTTTTTAACAAAATCATACGCTTTCTCAAAGATTTTATAGAGTTTAAGGTCCTTGTAGAGAATTAAAGTGGACACAAATTTACATGTTGAAGGACTAGTTGTGATAGAGAAGTTATTTATAAACTCTTTTAGGATTATTATAAAGAAAATGACATTCAAAAATAACTTCAAATAGTAGAAGCTTGCAAAAAGAACAGTATAGTTAGAAGAAGAATAAGAGCATTGTTGAAATGACATGGTGAAAGGAAAAGGACTAACAAATAAACTATAAGGCATAAGCACAAGTAGTCAAAATGATTATCTATCCCCTTAACAAGTCTCTAACGGAGATTTTGACTATATAGAAACTTATGAAACATAGCACAAGAGAGAACATAAGATTGATCCTAAAAGCCTTTGATTGTGTGACATGTTATTGTATTCATTTCTAAGAGAAAGAAAAGCTAGACTAGAGGGGAGAAAGATGCATTTCTCGTGGCTATAACAGAGGATCAAATGGCTTTCTCTTGTACAATTCAACCACTGCATGAAATTTGTTATCCTTAGAGATTTTTTTTTTCTAATTAATCAAACGCATGTGAGAAAAAATATGAATATAATCAAAGGCAACTAATAGATTTTTATTCCTACTCAAAATACTAAACACATTCTTTCAAATCAAGAGTATGTTATTGTCGAGCTATAAATTTAATTCTGGCCTAAAAAATTCAAACACTACAATGATATCCATAATATTATTCTTTAATTGTTTATAAACCACAAAGCTTTGAAGAGGCATTAAAAGAAGAATGGAGAAATGTCATGAATGAAGAACTAAAGATAATTAAGAAAAATCAACTTAACACCTTGTTTTTAAGCCAATAAAAAAGACACCATTTACCTAAAATGGGCGTTCAAAACCAAGTTTAATGACGATGAGACAATTCAAAAGCACATTAGACCAGAGTTGTGGCAAAAAGATGCAAACAATAGCTTGATGCATAATTGAATGAAACTTTTGCATCTATTACTTGAATGGAAGCAATATAAGAACCTTTTTTGCTTTATTGCTACAAAATGAGGTACTACTTTATAAACTCCGAATGAGGTTAGATTTCGTCATTGTTTAATCAAGTCAGGGGCAGAATGGATAAGGTGTATGGCCTAAAAATATGTTTTGAAATCTTGGAATAAGATATTGATTCTATTTTTAATAAAATATATTTCAAATAACCCCTAGTAAGTCTTCTCTTTATGTCTAGAATCAAGGTATACCTAACTTTATCATTGTTTACCTTTATAATTATCATAAGTATTCTTAATAAAGAAAATTTTGTTTGAATGACATAGATTTATCATGAACGATAAAGTCTTTTTTTTCCACTAAATGAAGTTGCACATATCTAATCTTTGAATATGAAACTATTGATTAAGTTCACTTGTTAGAAAAATTCAAGAAAACAATGATACATCAATTTGAGATGATAAATTTAGGTTGTATAAAGTATTTGTTTAACATGTAATTATGATATATAAGAACATTGAAGATTTTTTTTTTCCTCAAGAGAAATGTGCTACAAATTTAATAAATAAGTTTTGTGTGGAAAAATGCAAAATAGCTAATACTCCTGTAAATGTTACTAAGAATATGCTTTACTTTGTATAGAAGACTTAATGAATCACTAATGAGAACCTTATCAATACAAGGCTAAATATTATCTTTCATTTTTATAATTATATTGCTATTTGTGAGTGAGCGTAGCAAGTAGCAGCCACGAAAAACTTCAAATATGTATAAGATATATAACGTCAAATTATTCTGACATTCTTTAAAATTCATCAAAAAATATATATAATTTTTTTTACCACTACAATTTTTACCCTAATCCTAAAGGAAGTTAATGCACTGTCTTAGTTGAATAGAAAAACACTAAATTACCCATTCACATTTATTTTTGTTACTCTTTTCATGAAGAAATTGACACACATTTTCGTTTTCACGAGCTTTCTTCCTTCTGAACTTTAGTTTTTTTTTAAAATGTTCATACATCTCTCTCGCATGATTTTTGGGACTCTTTCTCTTGATGATACAGCCACACATATTTATGGAAAAGGTTACCACAAAACACACAATATCTCAATCATTATTGCATATTATATTTTTTTAATATAAAATATATTTAATATTTCTTAAAAATATTATTAAAATTAATAAGTAATATTTTTATATTTTTATAAATTTTTAAATATTATTAATAATATTTTTGGATATAAATTAAATATAATATTTATTAAAATTAATAGATAATTTTTTTATATTTTTTTAAATATTAAAAAAATATAATATGTAGTAATCTACCTCTTGGGCATGGATAACAGAACCGATTAATGGTTCTCTCTAGATTCTTCACACTATTCTTTCACCCTGACACAGCAGCTTTGCACTCACCCATTTCTTCTACACACCAGAGAATGACATCTTTTGTTTCTCAACAAAACCAGCAGAAATACTTTATTCCTCAACTCACTCTCTTCCTTCACCATTCATACTACCACTAGTTAAATCCCCACATCCACATAACTTCCTCAATTCATGCACACAATGAGGCCAAGCACTTCAAATACAAAGCATGCTTCCATATTCTCATCCTTTTCACTTCCCTCCACACTTGAGAATTTTTCTTTACTCTTAACATCACCGCTGCATAGACTCCATTCATTAATTCCTTTCTCGCCACCCACCAAGACTTCAACAACACCTCCCTCTAAGCTTTTCATCCCTTTTTAAACAACACACTTCATCAAGAGAAGGATATTTTCGAAACAAAAAAATTATAAACTTCATATGATGGGTACGTGTTAGACGATTTTGTTAAGTTAACTGACTAAATTTTTATAGAGTATACAGAATAAGATTACAAAAAATTAAAAATACTTTCTATAGGTTTTAAAAAAAAAGGATATCATATACTTTTTTCATGAATCTCATAATATCTTAATGTAATTTAAAAAAAAAAAACCATAATCTTATCTTTAATAAAACCATAATACATTATAGGTGCTAGGATAGAATTATGAAGCAAGATCGGTTAGTGGTCTCTAACTATACTTTTCTATAATAGCTTGTCTTCAATTGCAATGACCAAAACTTGTGTTTTTCATAAATCGCTCAAAGAATATTAAGCTTATGTTCCATTTGATCATAGAAAAGTTGAAGAACAAACTAAGTTTTACGGAGATCAAGTTGTAATGTTTTACTCTTTTAGATTTGGCGACAAACTTAAGGCTTTAGAAATTCTGGAGTTAGGAAGGAATTTGGAAATTATCTAAATTTTATAAAATTATTATGACTCAACCTGCATAAAAAATGTTTCTAGTATCCTCACATAGGCTAAAAAAAGTCCAAGCAATCTAGCTAGTTCCTAGAAATAAAACACTCCTAACTAGAAATTCCTCTTTTAGAACAAAATAAATATTTATGGTTCAAATATATGTTACAATTTTTAAAGTTTAAACACTTCTTAACAGCTTTATAAGTAAGTATATAAACTGTAAAATAAGGCTCCCGATAAGAAGTTTATTTTTTATCTCCTCTTATGACTTGAGAACTACCACATCATAGTTTTCGATGGAAGACACATGTACCTTGAGAACAATGTAGCAAGCGAATACAAGACTTGTACTAATCACAGTAGCAATAAAAAGGTAATTCTGCAAGAGAACAAGGATGAAATTAACATACGCAATGATAGAGTAGGAAGAATGCAAATGCAATTACTTATACCTCCATTGGCTATTTTGCGTTAACACCATGTTATGTATTGCATATGCAAGCTACTAAAATGTATTATATATAGATTGAAAATAAAACATCATCTATTTGAATGGTTACGAGAAAATATTTAAGATTTTACTCATCCATATTTTATTCATATTTTGATCGTTCCTGTGTCATTTGTCTAAAAGCAATTACAAAGGGTTATGTCGCTTAATGTAATTTAAAAATGTTTACCATTATGATCGCTCAGTTGCTTTTAAAATTTAAAACAGTAGCAAGAAATAATATCATGATAGTGATCCAAAGAATAAAAGCGGAAAAATAGTTGATGCAAAGATATTGTTCAATTATTATATGAGACATCAATAGGACTAGGATTTAGAGGTATTGTAAGGTTGTTCCTTATATTTTCCAAGGAAAAAAGGTTTACAGTCCCCCCTCTGTGTCTGTATTGATACCTTTTTTCAAAATAATTAATAAAAGGATATTATTTAATTATATATGACACTTATGGATTAGAAGTATTGTAACGTTGTTCATTATATTTAATGAAATCACTGTATTTTTAAGTCCCTCACAAATACTAAAAGCAACAATTTTTTCATGGTTTACTTTTAAAAATTAAAATAAATAAACTTTAGATACGGACTAATTTAAAAAGGTGTTTTATTTTAAATATTTTTGTTACACACTTTTAGCATTTTTCTTATTTAAAATAAATAAACTGAATTTATTCACGGATTAATTTTGTTAGGGATTTACATATATTTTAAAGTAAAAAATTATTATACACATTATAAATTATTTTAATCCATTAATGTAACATCTAAAAAAAATCGATGGTAATAGCATGTATTCTGCCACCTGTCACCATGTGCATACACACGTTATAAAATGCAATTAAGAGGATTGTCTTTTGAAAATAAAAATTAAGGCATATAGATTCGAAGCAAAGCGTGGGAGAATCCGGAAAATTAAAAAATTATACCAGTCTTTAATTTTAAATAAAAAAAATTTAAATAGAATATAAAAGTAGTTTTAATTTTTTTAAAAATAAAATTTATTAATTATTTAATAAATTTAAAATTTATATTTAATTATATTTAAATTTAATTTTAGATCAAATTTAATTATTTATAAGAGTAATTTTAAAATTTTCTTATTTTAGAATAAAATTTTATTAATATTATAATTATTTAAAATTTATATTTGATTATAATTGAATTTAATTTAAAATAAAATTTTTTATTGTTATTGATTAGGATTAAACTGATAATTATTTCAATTAATGTGAGATAGTATATTAAGAAAATAGTATACTGAGACTGAATTTTACTTGTATGATTTTTATTTATAAATAAGATTGTAGATATAAAATTTAGATGTTTAAGAATATGTATTTGTGGACTACGTCACAAATTTTTCTAAGCATTATAAATTTATTTAAATTTTAGAAGTTATAATATTTAAAAATAGAGTTATTAGAAAATTTTTATAAAAGAAAATCTCATTTAATAGCTTTTAAATTATACAGATATATTTTCACATAATAGATATAAGGAAGTATTCAATTAAAAAGTTTGATAAAAAATAAAATTATTTATTATTTTATAAAAAAATTTAAAATCTAATACCTTATAATAGTCATTTTTACTCCAATATAT
Source organism: Canavalia gladiata (assembly GCA_037954105.1). NCBI lineage: Eukaryota > Viridiplantae > Streptophyta > Magnoliopsida > Fabales > Fabaceae > Canavalia > Canavalia gladiata. The sequence continues at coordinate 67,928,238 of CM075658.1, forward strand.
TTTTAATGTATAAAAATATAGTTGGCGTTAAATTAACTTGTTTTATATATATAGAAAATTTTATATTTAAACCTTAATATCAAATGATAAAATATAAAAATATTGGAGTAATTTATATTAGTAATTAATTTATAAAATTTTTATAAATTAACTTACTAAATTGTCTTATGACTAGATACAATAAGAATAATTAATTTTTATTCTCTTTAAATAATTTTTTAATAAAATTAAAAAAATAAAATTATTAATAATCATTGAATTCTAGACTTTTAAGAATATATTTCTATAAAATTTGATCTAAATCTAAGAAATGTAATGTATAAATTATTGAAGTAATAAAATGTTTATTGAAGGTTGAAAACCTTATTTGATTTATTAGAAAGAACCTAATTAAAAGTTTAAAAAATATTGAGCTGGATAATAAAATAATTAAATAAAAACTATGAGGTCTTGAACTTTTAGGAGAATGTGAGACCTTTAAATAAGGTAGAAATGAGAATTATAACAATTAATTGGCATGCATCATGTGCATAAAAGTGTTTTGTAAATTGAATGGAGGATAATTTGCAAATTCTTTTATGAAAGGAAGCTAAAAAATCTAAGGTTCGGCTCACATAGAAGTAGATCAGAGTTCATGATAATGAGAATTTGAGTTTAAGGAGTACATGAGTTAGGTTTGAACCTTCAAATGACCTAGGGTTGCTCCTTATAGTTGAGACTGTTTTGGTCGGACTTAGCCGTCTCCATGAGACCCTGAAAACTATTATTATCAGTTAAGTAATTTTATAATGTTGTGAAATGATGATGACGATGATTTAAGTGTTGCCAAATGCACACTATGATTTGAAATTGGATTCCGTTATCCTTTTGATAAAGTGGTGAAGATGTTTGATCCCACATGCATTTATATATGGTAAAGATAATCAACTCTAGATTAATTAAGATTATTGTGATATAAAACGCAATAACCTTAAATTATTCCTGAGTTTATCATCATAGAAACTTGGAAAGAAGATGATAAAATAATCTCATTCATATATTACATATGATGATTGATTTTTGATAGTTCGTTAATGAAGTAAAAAAACTTATTTGTTTTTTATATTAAAGTATAATTTAATGTACTATTTCTATCTTTACTTTGACTTGAATGAAGTGTTTCGTTCCTCTCTGTTATATTCCTTGTGTGTAACTATGTTTTCTTAATAAGAATGCAACGTGTATCACCATTCTTTCGATGTTGAGGTAACTGTCGACATAGTAAATAAACAAAAAAAAAACTTCTAGAAACAATGACTACAAGAAAAAAATACTAATTTAAATAAAAAAGATAGATTCTATAAAAGTAAAATAATTTAATTTTGTATAAAGATATCCTATTACTTGTACTTTAAATTATTTATATTCTAAAATATTAAAATTGATGTAATTTAAATAAAAATATATATATTAAAAAATTATTTATTCAGTTATATATATAATTTAAAAAATCATCTAAATATATAATTATTTCATAACTATTAAAAAATAAAATATAAATAATATAAAAACAGTCATAATTAAAAGATTTAAGAATTTAACGGAATCCATTTCATATTATTAAATTTATATTCTTATTATAATTTTGTTGATGTTTGAATATATCTATTTTTTATTGAGTTCCGTAATGGTATTGAATTTTTTCCGGCCTGAAGTTTTACTTCTTCAAAAGTCTTTATAACAATATATTAAGATGAAAGAACATATTTTTTAAGTAAATAAAATTATTTTGTAAAACATGTTATATTTTTATCACGTTTAATATTATATAAAGTATCACCTAATAGAAAATAATTTTATTTTATATAATACAGTTTCTAATGTAATGTTATGATCCATGCGATATATAATGTTAAAATTTTATTAGACTACGTCATATTTATTATTATTATTATTCATAACAAATGGCCTTATTTATAATAAACGAGCCTCATACCTAAAATTTGTGATAAATCATAATATTTACAAGAAATATTATTTTTATGAAGATAATAATTGTTATATATAATAAATATTAAAGTCACCATTATAATAAACTTTTCACAATATTTTAATTTCTCACCAATACTTAAGTCATTATTAAATTAGTAATAAGTTTATAATATTATTAAAAATTTTCATAATAAAAAAATAAATCATTATTAATAAATATGATAATAATGATGATTTATTTATAATTTTTTAATAATATTTTAATTTCTAAAAATAAAATAATAATAATAATAATATCTATATAAAATAAGAGATATAATGTAGAATATTTTGAAATTAATATGAAAATTTAATTTTTAATAAATAATATCATAAAAATTTTACTAATTATTTTATATTTATTCCTTGATTCAAATATTTTAATCATTGTTTATTAATATTTTTCATATTCACAAAATACTCTTTGTTTTCATTTTAATAAAAATTAAATTAATAAAATTATGAATATGTTATAAGAAACACATATTAAATCAAAAGTAATTAATCCAACACATAAACATAGATGTTTTTAAATATTCACAAAATGAAAAGAAAGGAGGATAGAAAAATAAAAAATTAAAATAAAGTGCAAGTAATTTTAAATGTAAATATTTAAAATGTTAGTATAAAATATTTTGTACATAATTTAAGTTTATTTATAATTACAAAATGATTTCAAATACATTTTACTATTATTTTGTTTATTTTATATAATTTGTATGTAATATATATAGTGAAAATATACACAAATATTAAAAAATAAATAAAATATTAAAATACCTTTTATAAAAGACACATGTTGTGAATGAATATTATTTTTATTTACATTTTATAGATATAATTATTTTAGTAAAAACTAAATTAATTTTATCAGAAATATGTTGTTAAATTTAATACTAATAATGATTTCTAATGAAATTTTAAAATTTATTAATAAAATTTTTATATGTAACAAATTATTTGAATCTGTTTATTTTGTTATTGTATATAATCTTAAAAGGAAGGTTTATATTATAAAATAAACTATTAAATATGAAAAAATAAAATATTAGTTACAAATATATATTTAGCGATAAATTTGACATTCATTAAAAAATTTGGTTATTAAAAAATATTTTTAGAATGAATTTAAAAAATTTATGAAAAATATTTAATTAAATTATTTATTCAATTACACAAAAATTGGTTAATATGAGGATATAGTATAGGATAAGGAAACTACTATGCAACCACCGCCAAACCACCGTCATTGAGGACAAGAATTAAATGTTTAGTCATAAACAGATAAGGATAGCTGGCACCCACATTGCTAATTAATTATAAACTATTATTAATCCTGTCTTGTCGGCATTTTCATTTTCTAAACAATTTGGTTCTGCACGTTAATCAACGTTAACAATTCTTGATGATGTTATTCTGTTTTTCTTTTTTTCTTTTTCTTTTTAACTTCAAAAGTTAAGGAGTTATTCTAAACGAAGATCTTCAAAGGAAACTCTCACAGAACTGCGTAAATAAGGAATGATAATATTTATTATTATTTTAATTGTTAGTTTAGAAGTTTAAGATAATATTTATTAATATTTTACTTATTATATCCTTACTCTTTACAAAGATATTAATTGATTAAGAAAGTAAACTAATGAGAAACATAAAAGGATATCATATGAAAATTATATAAAAATTTAACCCAAATAAAAATATTAATTAAATTTTTTAATTTTTGTAAAATAAAATTAAATGAAAAAATAATAATAATTATGATATGATAATAAAAAATATAAATATTAAAAAAATTTAATTAAAATAAACTAACTATAACTATTTTTTTACTATCATTTGATCATGAATTGTCATATATTTAGAAAAAGATAACTTTTATAATAACTATTTTAAAAATTACCAAAATAATTTATAATTGACAAGGTAAAAATCTTTACACTAGCATTGTACCAAAGTTAAACTCAATAAAACTTATAAAATTGTATTGTTTGACTGTACTTTTGTTTCAGCATTGTACCAGAATTAAACTCAATAAAACTTATAAAATTGAATGGTTTGATTGTAATTTTGTTTTCTTTAGTTTGTACTATGTGAAATTTTGGTCATTCAATTTTTTTAAAAATCAATTCAGTCTTTCTAATTTAAAAATTAATCAAATTTTCTATTGGGTTATTTTTATTTTAAATTCTAAATTTATTATTTTTTATTTATATATTTGAATATTTATAATATAATTTTAAAAATTTAAAATAAAAATATTAGTGAAAACAATAAAATTTAAAATAAAAATAATAAGATATAATATTTAAAAAGAAAAATATGAGATATATTTTTAGAAAAACTACATTAACACTCTTGTAGTCTATGAGATTACCACCATCTCCTCATTAAATATCACTAAATGTCTATTCACATTATCTTACAAGTAATTTCATAAAAATCGTAAGGTAAGATAATCATATTAGAAACGCATATACATATATAATATATACATAATTAGGTTACAAGTACAAATTTTAACATACTCAGTATATATATAACACAAGTTTTTATAATTGATGTAAAAAAAGTAAATATCAAATATATAAGTAAAAGATAAAATTTGAAAATAAAGGTTATAAAGGATCTATTTTTTTTAATTTCTTATCATAAATAATGAGGAGCAAAAATTATACCACCATCCTATTCATTTAATTATAACAGCATGAATTTATAGTTTTAGATAAATCTTTTTTTTATATCATCTTTATCATCACCATTACTTATTTCATCTTTCTCATCATTTTCTCCATTATTATTTTCTCCTTCTATGTAAGTCTAGTATAAATGAAAAGATTCTATACCATCCTGATTAGAAGCAATATTAAGAAGATGTTGTAGATAGACTTTTTTGAAGTTTGCATATATCTAGGTCCATCATAAGGGTAGTACAAACTTCCAAACACATCTGTTATTAGAGTAGGTCTTTGGAATTGCAACGAGTCTCATGATGAAGTGGAAGTAGAAAAAGGTGGAAGGATGGATTTTGTGACACTCCTTTTCTACTAAAAATATCATTAAATAACTAGATGACATTTATAAAGTTTTTCATTATACATAACTGAAAAATGAGATAATTTTTTTTATACCTTAACAAGTTAAACATGCCACAATTAGCAATATAAATTAAGAGGCATCATATCATCACATATCACAATACAATCTTCTCATATAGACATGTATGTAAATATATATATATATATATATATATAAAATCAAGTAGATCATGTATATAAAATTTTACAGATTTTGAAAATTTGTAGATATGTTATTCAACAATTGATATTTATATATATTTAAATAATATATGAAATTGTCGTAATCGTAATTACAACGAGACGACGAACTTGTTAAAAATTTTAAAAGAATTTCAATGGATAGTGGAGTCGGCTATGAATAGGGAAGGTATTACACACCCTACTTGTCTGTTCCAAAGAACGGTACCCTTAAACTGAGTATGTGATTTATTTGAAAACTGTTTGATCCCTTTAATTAGAATAAAAATAAATAGGTTTGTGGAAGATAGCCTAATAGGACTTGATCCTGCTCCTACGTATTCCCTGGTGCAATGGGAAACTCAAGGCTACGTAGCTCTGGTCAAGAAACTTGATCTCTTTGAAAATAAAAAGGGTAATCTTAGGTAAAAAAATCGATTTTTTGGACGAAATTAGTGAAAACAATGATTTCCTAAAATCACGTATTTGCAAAATCCAAACCGTCGTAAGCCGTGTTTGAATTTTACACAAATTAGATACAAAACAGTAGAAAACACTACTTTATTGTATTAGAATTCGTTGCACTGTTTAGGAGAAGTGAAAAATGGACGTTTTTGAGGAAGTAGCAATTTGGAAACAGACGTGTTTGCAAAATTCAAACCGTCGCAAGCCGTGTTTGAATTTTCACAAATTAGAATACAAAAAAGTAAAGAATGTTACTTGCTTGTATTAGAATTCGTTGCACCGTTTAGGAGAAATTAAAATAGACGTTTTTGAGGAAACAACGATTTGGAAACAGACGTGCTTGCAAAATTCAAACCGTCGTAATCTGTGTTTGAATTTGTATGAATGAGAATATAAAACATTAGAGGATGCTACTTACTTGTATTAGAATTCATTGCACAGTTTAGGAGAAATTAAAACATACGTTTTTAGGAAAACAACAATTTGGAAATAGACGTACTTGCAAAGTTCAAACCGTCGTAAGCCGTGTTTGAATTTGCACGAATTAGAATACAAAAATGTAGAGAATGTTACTTGTATTAGAACTCGTTACACAATTTAGGAAAAATTAAAACAGACGTTTTTTTTGGGAAAACAACAATTTGGAAATAGACGTGCTTGCAAAATTCATACCGTCGTAAGCCGTGTTTGAATTTGCACGAATTAGAATACAAAATAGTAGAGGATGCTACTTGCTTGTATTAGAATTCGTTGCACAGTTTAGGAGAAATTAAAACATACGTTTTTAGGAAAACAATAATTTGGAAACACACGTGCTTGCAAAATTCAAACCGTCATAAGCCGTGTTATAATTTGCACGAATTAAAATACAAAACAGTAAAGAATGCTACTTGCTTGTATTAGAACTCGTTACACAGTTTAGGAGAAATTAAAACAGATGTTTTTTTTGGAAAAACAGCAATTTGAAAACAGACGTGTTTGCAAAATTAAAACCGTCATAAGCCGTGTTTGAATTTGCACGAATTAGAATACAAAACAGTAGAGAATACCACTTGCTTGTATTAGAACTCGTTGCACGAATTTCAGAAAAATTGAAAACAGACATTTAATAAAAACAGTGATTTTCTAAAATCACGTGCTTGCAAAATCCAAACCGTCGTAAGCCGTGTTTGAATCTGCAGGAATTAAAACACGGTACAATAGAGAACGCTACTTGCCCGTATTAGAATCCGTTGCACGAATTTTAGAAAATTATAAATATTCTTGGAAAATTTTTAATTAAAAGAAAAGAAAAAAATAAATATAAAGATGATAGTGCCTAAACAAAAATAAAGAAAATAAATTAATAAAGGATAAAAAATAATAATTAAAGCAAAGTTAGGTGCACTTATCTGGGAATAATTGCAAATTGACTTTTCTTCCTTTTTTCTTTTTCTTCCTCTTTTTTAAATTGCGAAGGTCATTTCCTTATATAGGAGGAAGAGGGATTGAAGAAGTGCTCCTTGTCCAATGTGTGACTTTCATATCCCCAAAACTTAGAGAGAGGACATCTCCTTACATAAGAGGAGGAGGGCTTAAAGAAATGCTCCTTGTCCAATGGGAGACTTCTTTCCCATCTCTCAAAATTTAGAGGGAGGGCATCTCCTTATATAGGAGGAGGAGGGCTTAAAGAAATGCTCCTTGTCCAATGTGGGAACAAGTACTCATTGTCCAATGTAGGACTTATTTTCCCTCTCCAAAAATTAGAGGGGGACATCTCCTTATATAGAAGGATGAAGGTTTAAAGAAATGTTCCTTTTCCAATGTGGGACTTCTTTTTCCTCTTCCAAATTTTAGAGGGAGACATCTCCTTATATAGGATGAGGTTTCCAATGTGGGACTTCTTTTCCCTCCTCCAAATTTTAGAGGGATCCAAATTTTAGAGGGAGGGCATCTCCTTATATAGGAGGAGGAGGGCTTAAAGAAATGCTCTTTGTCCAATGTGGGACTTGTTTTCCCTCTCCAAAATTTAGAGGGAGGACATGTCCTTATATAGGAGGAGGGCTTAAACAAGTTCTCCTATTCCAATGTGGGACTTATTTTCCCTCTCCAATATTTAGAGGGAGAGCATCTCCTTATATAGGAGGAGGAGGGCTTAAAGAAATGCTCTTTGTCCAATGTGGAACTTGTTTTCCCTCTCCAAAATTTAGAGGGAGGACATCTCCTTATATAGGAGGAGGGCTTAAACAAGTTCTCCTTGTTCAATGTGGGACTTATTTTCCCTCTCCAAAATTTAGAGGGAGAGCATCTCCTTATATAGGAGGAGGAGAGCTTAAAGAAATGCTCCTTGTCCAATGTGAGACTTCTTTTCCCTCTTCAAAATTTAGAAGGACGACATCTCCTTATATAGGAGGAGAAGGGCTTAAATAAGAGCTCCTTGTCTAATGTGGGACATCTTTCCCATTTTTATTCTTTTTTATTCTTTGTTGTTATTATTCTTTTTTATTTTTTGTTATTTATTATTACTATTATTTTATTTTTCATCACTTTTATTTTATTCTTTCATTTTATCTTTTTTTTTACTTTTCTTTTTCATTTATTTTTTATGGATTTTAAGCTAAAAAACAAATGATTTATTTTGAGTTTTAAATTTACTCTCGGACATATTTCAGTGTTCACAGTTTGCCCCTTTTTACTCATTTTCTTTCCAGATAATATAAGAAATAAGCTTCTAGGTTATCTTGGTAGGAAATGAGGAAAGACGTGAACGAATTATGTCCGACGTGAAAGATAAAAACTGGCATGGGTGCGAGCCTTATTGGTAGTAAGGTTTGAAGATGTGATGGAGTTGAATGATGCTTCTAGGGTATCGAGAAAGTTTCGGGCTTGACCTAAAACTTAGGAATGCTTGCCCTGATAAATCGGAGGATGGTGTTTCAAATGTGGAAATTTTGGATGAGCTTTGCAAACCTTGAGTAATGACCCGATGGCCTTAAATATGCAGGGTCTGATATGGTAGGCCCAAATGTAGAAATTTGAAATACAAAGCCTGATTAGGCTAACGACATGGAAAAGAATGACCTGTTAAGGTAGGCAAAGTGAATTGAAAAAGACCTATTAAGACAGGAATGAAGGAGAATGGCCCGTTAAGACAGGCAAAGCAAGATGGAAACTACCTGTTAAGATAGGCGAGGATGCAAAAGTTTAACCGGGGTCTAAATAGGTCAGGATGCAAAAAATAAAAATAAAAATAAAAATAAACACGTTGGGGCCTGAATAGGCCAGGGTGCAGAAAAATAAATGTGTTGGGGTCTGAATAAACCAGAGTGCAGAGATCTCTTTGTTTATGTTCTAAATTAGATTTAATCAATTTTTTTCACTATTTTTCATTCAGTCAATATTGAATTTTGTCTTTTTCTACCTTGTTAAATACTTCTCTTCTATTTTTTCCTTTTCTACCTTGTTGAATGTTTTTTTAAGTCCATTGTGGTGCTATTGTGCTACTCCTCCCACCAATGTTTCTTATTTATTTATTTATTTTATTAACATATTATACTCAATTTTATCCTTTCATATTTTGTTGAGTTCTTTTTTTTTAAAAAAAAATTCATCCATTAATTCTTAATTCTTATCCTATGGTGCTATTGTGTTGCATCTATTAAGCTTCTTATTCTTTTATTATTTTATTCAATTAATTTTGATTATATTTTATTTTTATTTTTTATTCAATTAATACACCATTGTATTTTTGTTTTAGTGATGTTCAAGAGAACATGATGTTGCTCCAATTTTTGGCATTTTTTATTTTTATTTAAAATTATAGTTGGATAAAAAATGGGTCAAATAAAGAAAAAAGAGATTAATATTACATGAAATCATCGTGAATCTATTGGATCTCATACGTTATACCTTAAATATAAATATTCTTCACGATCTTATTGGGGTAGAATTGTAAGAATGAAGCGTCACCTAGCTGGAACAAGAGATAATGTTAGTGCATATCCATTTGTTTCAGATGATGATGAAGATTTTAAAAGATAAAGAAAAGGCTAATGAAGCTTTCAACCAAGAATGTTTAGAAGAATTAGATGGTATCCAAAATGATAGGAAAGGAGGAATGTCAATAACTACGAAGTAGAAAATAATGAATGAGATCTTGAAAAATAGGGACTTGGTGATCCAAGATATTTGCAAATGCATCTATGGTAATGTCTTGCCATTCAATTTGATAAGAAGTCCTTTATTTGTGCAAATGCTTAAATCTGTTGGTGAATATGGAAGGGGTTTAAAACCTCTAACTTATCATGAGATCATGGTATCTTTCTTTAAAAAACAAGTTGATAACATACAAGTAAGTTTGGAGAAGTATAAGTGGGAATGGGAAAAATAAGGCTAAACTTTGATGTACCATAGTTGGACTAATGAAAAAGGAACTTAATAATTTTTTAGTTAATAGTCCAAGTAGAACTAATTTATTAAAATCTATTGACATTAGTGATGTGGTCAAGGATGCTAAGAAAATGCTTCAAATATTGGATCCATTATAGAAGAAATTAGGAAGGATAATATAGTACAAGTTGTGATAGGCGGTGGTTCTAATCTTGTGGTGGTAGGAAAAATATTAGAGGATGAGAGAACCAAATTATTTTGGTTCACATGTGTAGCTCATTGTCCTTGACTTAATTTTTGAAGATATTGGGTAGCTTCTAGTATCTTATAATATCATTGCAAATACCAAAAAAAAAAGTTACCATTTTCATTTATAAACACACATGGGTAACCTGTTTAGAAAGTGTTCCAAAATGGAAGGGACTTAGCTAGACTCGCAGGTACAAGGTTTTCTAGTGTTTTTCTCACCCTACAATATATAATGCAATAGAAGAATGGTCTTCGATCTATGTTTGCTTTAGAAGAATGGGCTACTAGTAATCATGCCAGTGAAAATGAGGGTAAACAAGTAATGAATATAGTGTTATGTGATTCTAGATTTTGAAAATCCATCTAATATTATTTAAAGTGTGTAACTCCACTTGTAAAGGTTTTAAGGCTAATAGCCAGAGAATCTATCATGCTATATATTTATGAGGTTATGAATAGAGCTAAAGAAAAAATAACTGCCAACTTCAAGAATCAAGAACCAAGATATAAAAAACTGTGAAAGATATTGATATTTGTTGGAATTTGTAATTACATAGGTCTCTTTATGCAATTACCTACTATCTTAATTCAAATTATGTCCATAATTTTTATGGACTACAATAATTACAAACTAACAAATTAATTAAATTCTTAATTTTATTATTTTATTAAGTTTCATTATTACAAAGATTTCAATATGGATAGTGAAGTTTTAATTGGTTTATATGAAATAAATTTGAACAAAAGGATGAGTTATAGTTGATAAATAACTAGATAAGTTCAAGCCAACCAAAGGACTCTTTAAAAAGAGAATGCCTATTGACATGAGAGAAATGAAGAAACCTAATAAGTTATTATTATTATTATTATTATTATTATTATTATTATTATTATTATTATTATTATTGAGAGAAATGAAGAAACCTAATAAGTTATTATTATTATTATTATTATTATTATTTTGTAGCGAGTGTGACAAGTGACAACCAAGTATGATAATGTTATTTTGATGTTTCTTGTAATAGCTCTTTGAACAGAAAGTTACGATGGAAAGGGTAAAGAGTTACAAAATCTAGCAATGAGAATTTTGAGTCTTACTTGTAATATAATTGGATGCAAAAGAAATTGGAATATATATGATCAAATTCATACTAAAAGGAGAAATTACTTATAACAACAAATATTAAATTCTCTTATCTTTGTCAAGTATAATCTTCAACTTGATATGAGATAAAATTCCATAGAGAAAAAGAAAGATACATATGATCCTATTTGCTTATTCAGATGAATGGATTACAGAGAAAAGGGATCCTTAATTTCCAATTGATATCTCATGGATGGATATACATGAGCCATTTATCTTGAAGCAGAAACTCCAAGAAAAGAAAGAGAGTTATTTATTACAAAAAGAACACTCACTAAGTTACTATAATTTATTCATATTTAAAAATATAATGTCCTACTTATTAATTATTTATATATCATATTTATACAATAAATTATTCATTTATTTAGCTTATATATATTTTTATTTAATAATCATATATATTACAATTTGATTTTCGATTCAAAATATAGACTTCCCAGTTGATGATATGATTCTAGATTCGATAACCATGCAACTTATAACTTAAAATGTCAAAGTTTCATCTTCTTTTACTTCTTTAAAGAGATCTCCTTTTGAAAGTCAATTCCAAGGTTTTCATTTCACCTTACACCATTATATCATTCACAATATATGCGCACTTCTTCAATGATTTATATATATATATATATATATATATATATAATATGTAAAATTAAATTAAATTAATTCAATTGATTAGACTTAAAATTTTATTAATATTTAATCAAATCATTAATATAGACAATCTAAAAATTTGTGAAATAAGAAATCAGATAAGAAAAAATTGGGTTGAATCATTTTTTTTATAGAAAAATATTTTTATTTTTAAATTTCTTCTGTCCTAGTTTTAAAAAAAATAAAGGACACATATTTTACCACAATTTTATTTGATTCTTTATTATAATTTATTTATCTTTTAAATATTTAATATAATTTTCATATTAATTTATTATTTCATATATTATATAATATTAAATTTTTTAAACATATATATATATAATAAGGTAAATAATTTAGATACATTTCATAATGAATTGTTTGGATGACATGAAAAATAGAAAGAAAGAGAAAGAGAAAGAAAAAAAATAAAAAGAGAAAAAAATTGTTTAAAGAGTACAAAAATATGAGGAAGGAAAAAAAATTTCTACTCTTGTTTAACTAGATGGAAAAAAATATGTTATTAGCATAAATTTTATTATATATAAATTTTAAAAAATAAATTTAACTTAAAAATATTAAAAAATTTATATATTTTTTATTTTTTAAAAAATATATAAAATTTTAACAATTTAATAAACTTTTTTTTCTCATTTTCTCACTTAAGAGGAAAATTATTTTTCATATGTATCCTAAAAAAATATGTTTTTATATAAACATGAGAAATCTTTTTTTACTCTTTTTTCTTTTCTCCCTCATTTTTGGTATTTTCTCTGATACCTTTGTAAATTTGGGGATACCGTATCCAAATCAATAGAAAATAGACATGCGCAAAATGTCATTTATTACGGTCAGCTTTTATATAAAAGTTTTTATATTTATCCTAAATGAATAAAAATTTTAATATTTATAGTTTGGTCCCTAATTAATGAATCTAACTTATTTCTATTTGTTTATTTTATTAATGATATATAATATTTAGCAGTTAACTATGATAAAGATATTAGAACTGTGGTTTGTTTGGATAAATGATTGGCAACCCATGCCTTAGTGTCTCACTATCTTTGTTTAGCCATTAGCCATTAGGGTATGTTTGTAAAAGCTCTCATATTCCCAGAATAATCATCTTGTCGCGCTGTCGGTACTTGGTTGGTGGACATCTCTCCATTTTGCAATTTGTAGGTCTTTCTTGGTAGGTGTTTGCAACACGCGATGTTCATCGGTAGGTGGATTTCTCTTCGTTGTACAGTTTGTAGGTGTTACTTGTTTCGTGTTTGCGGCACGCGATAGGTGAACTTTTTCTCCATCGAGGTCGGTTGAGAAAAATATGTATCGGTTAATTTTTTTTGTTGATTAGTGATGTGAGTTCCAATTTTCCTGAGGTTTCTACATCTAATGGTGATTCCTCAAAACGATTAGTACAAATTTATTTTTTATATTCAAATATTTTTTGTGTGCAATTTGTTATGTTATGTCTGTTTTTGGTTGATATAGAAATTTATCCATATAATTTCTGTAGATCAGAATGGATAAAATTTATGAAAAAAGAAATGTAGGAGGTATCGATGAGAAGGTAGTTACAAAGCTAACCTTTAGCAACCTTGAATTAATTCATGATGAAGAAATTGAAAACTTTCCTTACAAGGAAGTAGGTAATTTGTCATAGGATAACATATGGGGGTTGGAATTTAGCTGCGAAAGTGAAGCTTTTGATTTCTACATTCTTTATGTGAGAATTAAAGGTTTTTCTGCTCAAAAAGATGAAGTTGGCAGAGATTATTTAGGAGGCATAATTATGAGGCAAATGGTTTGTAATCAGGAAGGCTCTAGGCACAGGAAGCACTATTTGAGAACTAATTGCATGAGATCCAAAACCTTTAACGAGGACTAACTATGAAGCTAAATTCTATGTGTAGATAAACTAGAAATCTGGTAAATGGAAGGTAGTGGTTTTTGTTGATTTGCATAACCGCGAACTTCCCCCAACTGATCATGTTCTTTTAATTCCTGGATATCAATCTCTTCACTTTGGGGATAAACCACAACTTAATAGTTTGCATTTGCATGGTGTACAAACATCACAAATTTATGGTTTGATGGTTAGACAAAAAGGTAGTCATGGAAATATGGGTTTTTGTAAAAAGATTTGTATAATCATATTAACAGAGAAAATCAAGCTAAAATATAATATGGTGATGCATTTGTTGCTCTTTCCTATTTGCAAGCAAAGGTCGACAATGATGAGATGTATTTTTCTAAATTTACAACTTGTGATGATGGTAGGTTGCAAAATTTATTTTGGACAGATGGTTGTAGCAGAGTTGACTGTGAATGTTTCGGATATATTGTAGCATTTGATACAACATACAAAAAAAACAAATACAACCAACCGTTGGTAATATTTTGTGGTTACAACCATCATGGTGAAACCATAATTTTTGGATTTGCATTAGTGGCAGATGAAAGTAAAAAAACATACAAATGGGTGTTGCAAACATTTTGTGAAGCTATGTTTTTTAAACATCCTAAAGGTATTGTAACCAATGGAGATCATGCAATGAAGGAGGCTGTGAATGTTGTGTTCCCTGATTCTTGTCATGACTGTGCACATGGCATATTCAAAAAAGATGTTATTGAGAATGTGAAAAATAAAAATTTTTTGGAAGATTTTAAGCAGCTTCTTTTCTACAATTACAATCAAAAAGAATTTGAGGAGGAGTGGAAGAAAATTAATGATAAGTATGAGCTTGGGAAGAATAAATGGATGAGAAAGATGTATAAAGTGAAGAATATGTGGTCGTCATCATACCTACGGGATAAACTTTTTGGTGAAATTAGAACGACTTCATTATGTGAAGGTATCAATTCTTTCATAAAGAAGTATGTTAAAAATAAGAACAGCCTTGTTGATTTGATGCATAATTTATAGCGTCCTATGAAAAAATATCAACATAATTAGTATCAGATTTTAAATCATCTTATTATTATCCTATGATGACAACTGCCTTGTACATGTTTGAAGAAGTTACTTCAAAAGTGTACACATGTAAAAAATTTAAAGAGGTGAAAGAAGAAATTGATTCTACTACAAGACTTAATGTGGTTGGTCGAGTTGAGTCTCATGATGATGTGAAATTTATGATGAATGTTTTTGGCAGCCAAACAAGGAGTATACAACTGTATTTTTAAATAAGGAGTTTACATTTGTTTGTGAATGCAACTTATTTGTAAGTAATGACATTCCATGCTGTCACATATTTTGTGCGATGAAGCGGTTACATATGCACACCATTCCAAGTAGTTTGATATGTAAAAAGTAGACAAAGTCTACCAAGGTTGATTATTTGTCAACTATTTGTACAAATGATGTTGATGTTGACAAACAAAAAGCGATTATGCTTCATCAAGGAGCACTTTCTAGCTTTTGTAATATGTTATTGAAGGTTGTTGGTAGTGATGGAAATAAGTTTTTGGAGGCTTGTACAAATATAAATGAATTATTTCAAAGTTTGAAAAACAAAATTATGTGAATAGGAAGGAAGGAAAACAATCTTCGATTATTGGGGATCCCATCCTTGTTAAAACAAAAGGTGCCCCTAGAAAGAAAAATAAGTAAAGAGAAAAGGATGTGAAAATTGTAAAAAAAAAAAATTGATCACATTATTAGAAAATGTCCAAGATTTGTTTCTTATGATATGCTTAAACATGTTGCTGAAGAGTATTCATCCTCTTGTGATGTATGGAAAAATGAGTATTAAATTTTTCTATTCTTATTATGGTTGTTTATATGTTTAATTTGTTATGTGTTAATTATTAAGTAGGATGATTGTGTTCATAATATGGTAAAGAAAGGAAAAAAAATTTGATGACAATACGTAATGACAATAACATACAGCAACAGAAGGCATGTGAAGTTAAAATTTTGTCAACAATTTATTTACATTAGTGGTTTGGTAACTAATATTATACTTGTTATTGGATTGTAAATTACAACACTGTGCAATGTATGGACAATAATTTTTAGTATGGAGTTAATGTCAAAAATGAGTATGGACTAATACCCACCCAATACTTTGTTAAAGTATGTTAACTCAATAATATGGTTGATGAATTAATATCAATTCATTGACATATTAACGTATCTTAATCGTTTATGTTTTATTATGTTATATTTAACTATATTTTTGTTTTTTGTTGTATAGAGTGTTACTGGAAATAAACCAAATGGTAAGTGAAAATGTAAAAAGTTGATGATCTTGATAGAACAAGTGTTGTTTTGCCAAGTGGACGTGTACAATTAAACACTAATTTCACATTTCGATTGTAAAACTTGGATAAGTTAAAAAACAATGTTAGTATATTTTTTTTTTCCTAATTTTTGCTGGCCCATCAAATATAAATCTATAACATTTTATTTATAATAAAGGTAGCATGTCTAACAAAATAAATAATTTGTATGTAAATATGTAATAATTAAATTTTTTTTTATTAAATAACTAAATTAACCAGTGCGACATGTATTATATAATAATTAATAAATCAAATAAACGTATCCTAAAAAAATACTAATTAAATTATATGATATTTTTTAGTAATTAAATATTAATTAAAAGTTTAATATAATATTATTTACAAATAAAAATAAAATACTACTATATAATTTATTACATAAAAAATAAAATAATTCATTAAATACTACTTAAAAATGTGAAACATGTATTCATTAGATATATTTAAAAATTTAAATAATATTAAAAAATTATATTCATAGATTATAATAGTTTCATTATTTTCAAGTACAACTATAATATTAACTAAGCATAACAAATACAACTATAATATATTTATTAATAATACTATAACATATTGATAAAAAAATAAAATAAAAAATATTTTAATTTAATATTTAGTAAATAAATAGTGATTAAAATTTAAAGAATTTACTATTTATAAATTATATATATATATATATATATATATATATATATATATATATATATATGATACTAATTTAATAGCAACACATAAATTTAAAGATGTTATAGTGAAACACACATTTTTGAACTGAAAAAAATTCAGTATTTAGTACATAAAAATTAAAAAATTGATTATTTATAAATTAAAAAATATTCAATAAAAAACATTAAATGAATTAATAACTTTAGTTATAATATACCTATTTATATATTTATTGAAAATGACTATATTTTTTATAAATATTATTTTAGTATTAAAAATTAATAACATATATGATACCCCATAAATTACATATATAATATTTCATATATAATAAGCTATAAATTAGTATATCTTCTCAATATAAATTAAATTAAAATAATATTATTATTTTATTTTAATTTTAAATCTCTACCACCTCATAAATATATATTAAATTTAAAGTATTTTATATTTTTAATTTAATATTATTAAATATAAAATTTTTCTAGTATTTAGAATTTAGAGTTTAAAGATATATTTTAAATTTCTACCCCCTCACAAATATATATTAAATTTAAAGTGTTTCATATTTTTAATTTAATATTATTAAATATAAGGTTTTTTAAATGTTTAGAATATAGAATTTAGGAATATATTTTTTATTTATGTCTTACTACTAAGATGTAAAATTCAAGTAATAATATTTGAAAATAAATAAATAAATTTAAAAAATCATTACTAATTTAAGTAATAATTAAAAATATTCATGAATTAATTTTTCTTTTAAAATATTGTTTAATTTTATAACATTTTATGAGATTAAATCTAAAGCACATAATATAATATAAACATACATTATTCACTGAATAATGTATTAATGTAGTTAAAAGTAATTTATAGTTGAAAAATAATTTATAAAATATAATTTTTTAAATACATTTATCTTTATTTACAATATAAAAAACATATACATGTAAAAGATATATATATATTACCATATATTTTAAATTTTAATATGTATATATATATATATTGTATACCATATATTTTATATTAATATATATATATATATCAATTATATTTTTAATAATATTTACAAATATTAAATCTTTAAATATTTGATAAAAGGTAAAATATTTAATAATCAACCAAAAGTAAGTATATTACTTATATTAGAAATAGTATAGTGTGTAATGCATTATAAAATTTTTTATGTCCAAATAAATGAAAAAGATTTAACCTGAACAAATAGGGGTTTTAAAAACCCCTAAGCGTTATGCTTCTTTACATTTTGCAATTGTCTTGGTATCTCTAAAGCAATAATGATGTTGTCTGGGTTTTTGGCCAAAAATTAGTCATTTAACAAAACGGTATGTTCTTGTCTATATATACTATATTTAATGATGTTTGATTATGTATTAATCGTTTACTTTTTTGTAAGAAAAAATTAAAAACACTCAACTCTGTAAGAGATGACAATGGTTAGAAGAAGAAGATTTTTCGACTAAGGAAGACGGCGAGGAGGACAAGCCCGCAAGAAATGTATAGCGATTCAACCTTACACCCACAACCGCACCTACATTGAACTTTAAACCAGGTTTTGACAAGGAAAAGGTATAAAAAACATCCTTGGAGTCATCATCCTATCATCAAGGTATCGAAAAAGTCAATGTATTTTTTTATACAAATATTACTTAAGACTAATGGTGGAGACAATATCCCAGTTATGTTGAGGAAAGGAGCAAGCCCAAAGGCAATGATGCATGTCCACAACTTAAAAAGCATGCGGAGGAAATGCATGTCCACACCCTTCCTATGGAACCTTCACATTTAAATGCGGTATTTTTTGGTTCTTATGGGATTAATCATAATATATTTAATAATGGTACATTCAAATTCTATCATTTATGGTAATTTTTAGGACTTGTTGAATATTTGAAAAAAGTTATCAAGGAAATCAAAGAAGTTTTGTTTTTGATTACTCAAATCTTAAGTCAAAACTCTCAGCAAAGTATAGGACTTAATTTGCTGGATTTGCAAACTATTTCCACCCCAAAATAATCTGGATTGACTGACCAATTTAGGACAAAGATGATTTTGAAAAAGTTGGATCCGCCCCAACCCCAACCACTGAATCAGCAACCCTCAACCCTCTTGATGAAAATCCCACCCAACAAAAAATAACAAAGAGGCTATTTTCGCCTAAAAAATTGAAAATAAGCCCCCAAAATTATTGCACACACTTGGCACAAGCACTGATTATTATATAACCAGCAACAAAAAAAGCATTTCAAGAAAAATGTTGCAATTCAAGCCCTTTATGTCCTTGATGTAAGTTCTGAAAAATGTAACACATTTTATGTATGCTCCTTATATTGTATGCTACTAAAATCAGTACTATTTATTTCACATTGTTTTGTAGTGAATTAGTACCATATTTAACCCTGACCACCAAATGTCCTTTACAAGTACAAAGATGGTTGTCGTTGCTTATATATACAGGACAAGTAGTGAGAAATTGATGATAAACTGGTAAAAACTATATTTATTTAACAAAATTTTATTAACTACTTAAATGTACTCAAATTTTTAGTATCTATGTTTAGGGAAAAGGTCTTGATCATACCATACAACGATTACTACCATGGAAGAAGGGCCACTTTTACTGGATTGAAGCCCAAAGAGATGGTGGAACAAGATGTAAGAACCTACCCATAATATTTCTTTTAATAAAACTAGTGACTACAAATTTTTTAATTTTGTGGTCCTCTAATAGGTTCTGGACTTAGTGGCCTCATCGAAGACATTTGAGGAAAATTCAAAACCCAATCCAACTGGTGATTGGTTCTTGCCCACATCATTTGCAGTAAGTAATTCATTAGTAAATTAGTATTCATATTCATATACATATTCATGAAAGCATCTATATAACTTTGATTTGTTTTAAGCAATTTGTATTGAATCATCAGGATACTACTCTAGAAATGATGACCAATTATTATCAAGATAGATTTATGGGATACGTTGACTACGTCAACAAGATGAGCAATATTATGTATCGACTTTCTTTCTTTTGTTAACTTTAATATAATTTACTAATTTAATTTTTTTAAAATATTAAAAAGATATACGTACCAATCAATGGGGACAATATACATTGGTACTTGCTTGTGGTAGATCTTCAAAACACTGCCTTGATAATGTTTGACTCATACCATTCATTTGAAAAAATGGATCACAGAAGAAATTGGTAAGTTACTTTCTTATAAACATTGAATCTGCTCTTTATGACCGCTGATAATGACATTAACAATTCAATATGAATAGACCGTGTGTTTGGAAGAAATGTTTAGCTTGTCTGACTTCTATCAGTATCATTACACTTTGAAACCACTAGTGTCTAATTTTGACGTAGTGGTATCGCATGGAATAAACATTCAAGGAAAAGAATCGTAAGTCATAAATTCATTATTTCTATCATGTCATCACATATAAACTCATTACATGCCAATAATGCATTTTACTTATTACAAAAACGACTGTGGTGCATGAGTGGCTGTGTGGATGATGGAAAATGATAAATCTAATTTCAATATGCATGTGAGTTGGCATGTACATATTCATTAATTTCGCTTTTCAAAAGTGTTTTATGGTATTTAACTATTTTCTTCATATGTAGATTGATGATGGAAGTAGATTGAAACTTGCAATTGACTTTATCATGAACCCATACAATACATTGAGAGATTAGGTCATTGCAAAGGAAAATAGATTTCTTCATGAATACAAGGCTAAAAATTAATTTCACTTTGATAAGAAGACTATGATGTTGCATCGCTGTATGTCATGCTAGACATTTATCTTTTTTAAAGTTTTGTATGGATAATTTATCTTTTTTTTTCTTTGGACAATTTATCTTTTTCTTATTTCTCTATGGACAATCTGGACAATTTACCTGTTTTGCTGGACAATTTATTTATATTTATATTTTTTGGATAAATTAATGTTTATATTTGTGTTAGATATATTTTATTTTTATGGTGTAATAGTTTCTTCTCATATATGTGGTCGTACAATTATGAATGCTTTGTAAACTCTCTTGGATGGATGTACTTAAATTGCATGATCGTATTATAAATTTTCTTTGTTAAATTGGCTTGCATGGATGAATCTTTGAAATAAGCTTTGGTCAAGAAAGAAGGTCAGATAAGACCAAGGAAAGAACCTTTGCTATGTGGATTATCAAACATTGATTACCAACACCAAGTAAGAGTAAGGAAGGAATGAGACTTCATACAAAGATTACTACCAAATAAGAGGAACCAAAGAAGGCTAGTACCAATTTAGAACAAAGCAAAGAAGGCTAGTACCAATTCAGAATAAAGAAAATAATGGAATTTTATCATGGTTTAATGGGTTTTTAGAATATAATGTATCAAATGCCTAACTTATGAGACTTTGTATGAAATGATTTAAGTATCAAATACCTTACTTACGAGGCTTTGTATCAAACGATTTATGTATCAAATGTCTAAGTTATGAGATTTTGTATCAAACCATTTATGTATCAAATATCTTAATTATGAGGCTTGTATCCGTTTAATAGCGTATGAGTTATTTGAGTTTATGCCTCAATTATCAAATGTTTGATCTTCTTTGTATCTTTGTATCTTTCTATCTCACTTTATCTTAATTTTACAGAATTAAACACCACATAACAACATTAACAATGTATCACTGTACTTATCCTAAAACAACACTATTATAGTAAATTTTTTAGCATGGAAACAAGAACAAATTAAAATGGATAACTTTCGCACTTAAACAAGATCAACAATTAAAAAAATGTCAAACTTGAACACATGGAAACAATCAACTAAAAACACCATGTTCTATTCAATGTCTATTCAATCTCACATCCAAACAATTTTTATTCGACTATACAAAATTTTAATCATTCAAATACAAAATTACAATCATTCAAATATTGCAAAGAAAAATACCTGGTATCAAATTATATTTGTAGCATGATCTTTATACAAAATATCTTATAAATAAAGCCCAGGTATGAAATTAAAGTACAAAATTTCATAAACAAACACCACACCTTATAACAACAACAATAAAAAAAACCTAGTAAAATTATTGTCAAACTAGATACAATGAAAATTAACTTCAGATGCATTCTCTCCCGTTTATTTGCTTTGGCTCTTAGCAATTCCAATTTTTCAATATCTTGCTCCTTACTTTTTAAATGACATTACATTTTAGTGGGCTCTTTGCTAATACTTGAGCATTGACCACATTGGATTGCAGTCATATTCAATTACATTCTAATTTGATGATCAGATGATGGATCCACTCCATCATAATAATTACATCCCTACAAATTCAAAAACACCACACCTTAATCAAAAAAACAATTTAATAAATTTACTTACTTGATTGTTGTAAACACTTCTTCTACCATATTTGTAGTATCTTCTACCAGAATTTTTAGTAGATCAAGAGGTCTTCATAATAACAAGTTGTCCACAACAACAAATATTTGGCTCCGATGATATAAAACCACTCATAGGAGACGAATCCGATTGAGAACTCATTTTAAACAGTCTTCAACCAAATCAATTTAATTCACAATACAAAATAAAAAAATATTTATATCAGTTACAAATCAATAGTAACAAATCTTTTAAACTACTTGCATGCAAACTCAGGTCAGGAAATACAAACAACAGATGCAATAGAAGGCAAGGTAAGATAAGGCCACCAACGAATGGATCAGAAAAACGAAAGGGAGAAGACGTTTTGCCCTGATAAAGGGCATTCATGAAAAAATAAATAATTGAAGAAACAAAAAATATAGCAAAAAAACAAAATTACTCCAGCATCAAAAAAGGGTTTCAAGAGGTAAAAACACAAAGTGGAGCGAAAAAAACCCAGGTTTTTCTTAACCAAATGATATAGCAAAAACAAAAATGCACCAACTCCGAAGAATGGTTCTAAGAGGTAAAAACGCAAAGCAAAGCGAAGTAAAGAAGAAGAGACAATAAAATTGGTAAGTAGAATCAAGGTAAAACGATATTAATGTTAAAGGGCTTTACACATTGGTTAACTTAACTCAACATATTTTTTTAAAATTAAAAAAACTCATTAATATTAAAAGAGTTAAACTATAAATACCATGAAAATAAAATTAAAAATATAAATATTTTAATTTTTATTTATTTATAATAAATTAAATTTTTAAATAAAAATAAACTATAATAAATTTAAATATACCATATCTATTTTCTATTTTATTTATAATAAATATTAAATTTTTAAATAAAAATTAACTATAATAAATATAAATATACGCATATCTATTTTCTATTAAATAACCCAAATTTACAAAATTACGGAAAATGCATCCCATTTTTTTCGCTCTTCTCTCCCGCATCCAAACGTACCATAAGAAAACCCGTGGGCAAACAGAAACAAACACGCTCCAGCTAACAGCGTCCATCCACCCCATCCTATTGTAGGCCAATGCAAGAAAAATATTTAGTTTGTACATCTCGAATAAATTTGTTTGAGATGAAAGGAAAAAAATTTAAAATGTAATATAATAAAACATATATTAAAATAAAAATATTATTAAAAATATGATAATAAATATTATAGGCACATGTATAAACGTAGGTCCCACCGAGCTTCACATGCCGATGCAGTTTTAGTCCATGGTATATATATTTATTTGTATGATTAGGAGGTGATGTTGACCTGTGAGGCCTAGCCGTTGAGGTCGACTGTGACATTAAATCTCTTGTCTTTCTAATCTAAACAAAACGGAAAGAAATACCAATAACCACGTAAAGGATTAAACTTTTACTATCTATAAGAAAAGAATCTATCTCTCTGTCTGGACCCCCAAATAACTTGAAACAAATTTAATGTACCTTAAAATAGATTTTAATATAATTATTTAGCCATTATTAACATCGATAAAAGAAGAATAAGATTGCTCAAAACCAACCAAAGCTCCAATTCCGTGGCCTAAAAAGAAGTGACAATATGTCACTCACTCAAAATAAAATAACAAATCAAGCTTACTCTCGTAGATGCTGCATGATAGGAAGTGCCTGTCCTTCTTATTTGTCTGAATTCGTTATGACATACTTAAGCCCAATATTTTGGACAAGGGTAATGTTTTCAGTTAATAAATTTACACAAAAATATACATAATTTTAGTACAAATCAAAACCTAAGTATAACGCATCATCATCACTAGTTGGATGTTTTAGATTGTGTATAATAACAGTAATTAGACATTAGCTTTGAAGTTTGAACAATTATCACATGAAGATTTTGAGAGAGAGGCAGGGAATGACAAAAACGAAAGGGGAGCTTGAATCTGAAACAAAATAAAGGTGTACCCCACTAAAGCATCAATAAAAATTGTTGTTCTTCCCCATCAGTGCGCATTTATTCAGAGCCAAACAAAAGTACAAAACCCTCTCTCTCTCCCACACGCCCAAACAAACATCCACCCACCAAGTGACCCAGTCTTTCTGAAAAGTCTAATAAAACCTATAGCAGCATCCGGTGCCGGTTAACGGTGTTCCCAAAATGGGTTAACATACATACACACTCTTCTTGTAGTACCTTGAAGCCCTTAAATTCTTTACTTGGCTCATCTTTTTCAAGTCCACCATGCTCTGCGGGCTTGCCTCTTTGTTGGGGTTGTTGGCTTTTCTTGGAATGAAGCTCCCTGTTATAATGGCTGGTTAGTTCGTTGAAAAGTTCTTTCCTTTCTTAGCTTTGCTTCAGTATCTTCTCCTTTTGTGCCTTTTTATGCGACTGGGTAGTCTAAGTAATGCATTGATTTCTGGCATTTGACTGTTGCCCCATCTTAGGTAATCAATGGTGAAGTAGCATGAATGAGAATGGATATTTAATAATGTCAATGTGAAAATATGAGGTTTCTATTTCATTTTCTTGCCGCATTAGCACATTCGTTCTGATTATGATTGCTTTACCCTTTGCATTCATGACCTATTGGGAAACCAAAAATAGAAAGGGAAGTGAAATGATTGGCAAGTGCCTATGAATCTAAACATGCTATACACATTGTCAATACATTATTGACATTTTTCTTACCTTGTCCCCCTCAGTCCCAAAATCAAAATTGGTTGGTTGAACACAGAAAGAAGTATCTTGATGGGATTGTAGCCTGAATAAAAGCTTTTACGGCTAGAATAGTTTAAGAAATCGGTGTAGAAAATGTTCCATCCACTACTATCACACAATATAAGCTATTACTCTAGGTCTACTCATAGTGGACCTTGGGTTACCATCTAAAGAGTATAAACGTTTGACCACATTTAATCTTCTAGACTCGCAATTTGATAAGCCTACCCCTGCTTGTATGACAGTCTCTATTGTACTTTTTACTGGTATAAACTATATAAAATGGAAATGTTCAGACGTGTGATGAAATTTAAACCATGTCATTGGAGATACAAAACAAAACAGTTATAAGCCTTTTACTAATAGTGCTTTTAAGAGAGTTGGTCCTTGATCAAATAGTCTAGAGTTTCACCATTGCTGCCTCTATTATTGTAATTAAATTATAATTTCAGAGCAAGGTTTTACTGGGCTTGTGCTTTGTCCATGCTTTGAGTCCAAAAGGGCATTTGCATGGAGGGGAATGTTAGAGCTGTAAACTATTTCTAGGCTTCCACTTGATAGCGTAAGATTTTAGGAACCTTGACATATCCAGTCCATTTTCATTCCATTGTTATATGCTAGCTTCTTGCTCATTTTCCTGTGTTTGAGAGGTGATGTCAAAATATATGACTTGAACATCAGGCTTAGAGCTTTAACTGTAAACCTAATCGGTAGACCCATTGCATTAAGATAGATACTCTTCCACAACATTTTTCCATATTCAAGATTTATTCAAGGGGAATTATGACTTGAGCAGGGAGCCAAAATCTTTCATGTTGCATGTATTGTGACTTGAAATAGTAAACATAACCAAAGAAACATGTATTTAAAACTAATTAGTAAGAATGCTGTGAAACAAAGATTGAACTTTTTCTTGGGGTATAGTTTTATCTCCTGCATTGTGATCTGTCACAGGAACGGTACATATCTTTATATCTTGAGAATTGCAGCTGTATGTTACACCTTATGGGAGTTAATGTGACTGGCTGTACTGGTAATAAACTGTTGGCATTACTGGACAATGATTATAAATGTGATTTAATGATCTAATATTGAATCCCCTTCTTTTGCAGATTGCCCTTTGGATTTTACTAGTTCAAACTTTACACTAGCATCCTCTCTATGTTCTAACCAAGGTGACAGAGGAAAATGTTGCCGCTACATTAATGCTAATATAGCAATTTCTGTTGCTCGTTTTGCTAATGCTACAAGCAACCTAGGGGTCCCTCCAAATGCCTCTGACATCTGCCTCCAAACCATAGCTCAAACCTTGCAACTTTATGGAGTTACAGAAAATGCAACAGTTTTCTGTGGTTTTGGGACAAAAATTCCTGTAAATTATGAATGCAAAGGGAGAACTAGTGTTGTCCATATGCTTCAATCCCCCAGATTTATGGAGGTCACAAAAAATTGCAAAGTGCCACTTGGAGAGGAAAGTAAATGCAAAAAGTGCTTAAATGCCGGCATTGGTTATCTGCATCATCTAGGAATTGAAGATAATATAACACTGAGTACTTGTCGTGATGCCACTTTTGCTGCGGTAGCAAGCCAAGTTGATGATATATCTACCATTGACATTGCAAGTTGTTTCTTTGGGGTTCAAGGACTTCTCAGGCTTCCCGGTAAGGACAGTTTTAATTAAATTAAAACTTTAATGAGAATTGGTGTGATGCTCTACCTGTTCAGGCTTCTCTGTGTGCCTGATTACTTCATGTGTTATGTTACTGCATAAATTATGTGTGTGAGGCTTTCATGATGTAAAGCCAATAAGATAGGATGAGATCTATACTTTAGAATGTTATAGATCTTCTTCATAGTAGCTTCTCACTAAACAAGCAATTGCTGCACAAATCCCTTCCATTGGTACGTCATGAATAGAAAACAGTACTCAAAATTCATGCTTTAACGTTTCTATCAATTAATGTGTACCAAATGGGCTGCCCTTTTTGTTTTCTTTTTGTCCTATTAAATATTCATTTCACGTATACAATTAAGTCTGTGTATTGTTACCAATTGAGTAACACTTTGCTTAATGTACTTTTGCAACTACAATGCCAGTTTCAGAGTTGCCCCCATCTGTGCCTGCTCCCGAGGCTTCTCCAAGCCCACTGGTTGCTGATGGTCCAAGTCAACCATTGTTAAGTGCACCTTTTAAGAGAAGCCACCATTCATATCATTTGACATTAGTTCCAGGTATTGCTATTGCAGTTACAGCTGTTGCTGTTATCACACTCATAGTCTTGATAGTTCTAATTCGCCAGAAAAGCAGAGAGCTAGACGAGCCTGATAATTTTGGTAAACCTCGTTCGAAAACATTACCTCCTTGTGCAGCATGGAAATTTCAGGAAGGTAAGGTTTTGATCAGCTTTGTTCTGTTTATTTTCTTTCTTTGCAATGACATCAAAACTGGTGCTTTATTTTTTCTTACTTTGCTTCCTGTCTGGAATGGGGCTTTCTTTTTTATTTTGTGGGGGGGGGGGGTGTTGGTTGGTTATGCAGGCTCTTCATCTATGTTCCGAAAATTCAGCTACAAGGAGATAAAAAAGGCAACTGAAGATTTTAGCACCATCATTGGCCAAGGGGGGTTTGGAACAGTGTATAAAGCTCATTTTAGTGATGGCCTGGTAGCAGCGGTAAAGCGGATGAACAGAGTCTCTGACCAGGGAGAGGATGAGTTCTGCAGAGAAATTGAGCTTCTTGCTCGGCTGCACCATCGGCATCTTGTTGCTTTAAGAGGCTTTTGCATTAAAAAACATGAGAGGTATTCGTTTCTGTATGCTTATTATATTCTTTCACATCATATACCAATAAATGAGACCCTTCTGCATGTCTATGGCAGGTTTCTATTGTATGAGCACATGGGAAATGGAAGCTTGAAAGATCATCTTCATAGTATGCCTCTCTATATCTATAAATTGTTTTGAATAACATGTTTACGATAATATTTGGTCAGATTAAAAATGGAACTTCTATATCCCTCTCATGTTTGTATTCTCGTATTCATTTTCATGTGGATCTTATGTGCTTTTCTGCTTCTTATTCTGACTCAGCACTTTAATCTGTACTGAAATATGAAAATAAAACGTAGTATGCAGCAAATAATTGCAACAGTAAGGAAACAGATTAATGTCTTAGCTTGTTTCCCCCTATTAACCCCTTAATCTCACATGATATACTTTCTCGATTTTTGCAGCCCCTGGTAAAACACCTTTAAGTTGGCGAACTAGAATTCAAATTGCCATTGATGTGGCCAATGCACTGGTAATATCTCTGATTGATTGGTTTAATTTCAAGTTTTATCAGAATTTAATTGCTGGTTACTTTTAATCCTTCTTTTTTATTTTATAGATTTTACTTTTCAATCTCACTCTCTTGTGTGCAGGAGTACCTCCATTTCTATTGCGATCCTCCTCTGTGCCACAGAGATATTAAGTCTAGCAACACTTTACTGGATGAGAACTTTGTTGCTAAGGTTGGATGATTCTAGTACACTGCATGCCACTATTTCTCCTGTTAATATTCATTGCCTTTCTATAGCCGGAGAGTTCAAAGCAGCACAAAATTTAAATGATGTTACTTTTTTACATATGGATAATGCAAACCTACACTGTCCCATTATATGCTGTTAAGGGTTAATTATCTCCTTTTTGCTGTATTATGTCATTTCCCAGATAGCTGATTTTGGTCTTGCACAAGCTTCCAAAGATGGTTCGGTATGCTTTGAACCTGTAAACACCGAAATCCGGGGAACCCCAGGTATAAAATTATTTACTTCACTATATTTCAGTTTGCTGATTTTGGCCATGTAGGTGATTCAAAGGATGGTTCTATATCCACAGGATTCCAGCTATAAACCTTCATGATTGACCATACTGAATTCTGTATTTTAAATTCACTTCCAGGTTATATGGATCCTGAATATGTAGTTACTCAAGAACTCACTGAAAAAAGTGATATATACAGTTTTGGGGTATTACTACTGGAAATTGTGACAGGAAGAAGAGCTATTCAAGATAATAAGAATTTGGTAGAATGGGCCCAACCTTACATGGAATCAGAAACAAGATTATTGGAGCTAGTCGATCCCAATGTGAGGGAATCTTTTGACTTGGATCAGCTCCAAACAGTAATCTCCATTGTAGTATGGTGCACTCAGAGAGAAGGAAGGACAAGACCTTCAATAAAACAGGTACTTAGGCTTCTGTATGAGACATCAGAACCAATGCACAGTGAGTTTCTACAAGCCATTGAAGACGAAGAATGTCAGGGAAATCAGCATAGAGGCAGAAGAAGCAAAGGGAAAATGCTCAGAAACGAAGCAATGTTTCACAGTGGAGATGGAAGATATCTTGCTTCATCTTCAAGTACATCTCGGTCATATTGCAGTAGAAGCTTTTTACTTGAGACTGGTTCTCCACAATCCCCGCCAAATATATTC
Organism: Canavalia gladiata; assembly: GCA_037954105.1. Lineage (NCBI taxonomy): Eukaryota > Viridiplantae > Streptophyta > Magnoliopsida > Fabales > Fabaceae > Canavalia > Canavalia gladiata. Next base: position 67,957,954 of record CM075658.1, read on the forward strand.
TCAGTCTGAAACAGTCTTTAGGATCTTAAGTTGACTTGAATTTCTCATTTACTCACTGAATTCCAAATTGTGGATCCGTTAGAAGTAGGAAAAGCTCTAAAACTGCCTGTCGGTGATTAATCAATTCTCCACACTGCCCATATATGAAAATCTTGGGAGAGATGAGAAGTATAGTACTTATTTTGCTTCTATCATCTGCATTCGCTTGCTGTTGCACATAGTTCAATTTGAGAAGCAAGGCCAATCTTCATCGTTATACCATCTTTTAAGAAATTGATTTTAAGATTACCTTTTAAACGTACAATGCCTGTAACTGATAACAGGTTTCAATTTCATAGGCATGCATGTAAATTTCCTCTTTGCTAGGCATGTTTCCGAAGGGGAAGCACTAGGTTCAGGCATAACAGTGTTTTGAGTTTTTGTAAACTTACAAACATAAGCCCTATAACTTTCTTGAATAAGGTCTCTGCCGGCAGGCTGGTTGGTCCTGCTACCCTTTTTAGGGGAGGCAACCTTCTGTGACCCCACTAGTAGCTTTGGTAGATATTGTATTGGTATATGAAAAGTACCAATTTATTCAATAAACATATTGAGATAGGAAAAGGAACCATAAAAAGAATGATGTACAACTAGAAATCACTATCACGGTAATTTAACATGTACGAAAAACTTGTGTATTGAGATAGGATACAAGATAGAAGTACAAAAAGCTACCACTTGTACATGTCTCCCGACTCCTATAAGTTGCTAATCGGTTTCAGAGACTGGAAATAACACAAATTTTAGGAAAAGATTGAAATACATGCAGGACAGTGGCTAATAAAAAAAAACACATACGCCCAGCATATCTTTACAAGACTTCTAGGGAATAAATAAAGTGAAAAGGATGAGGCTGCTAGTGAGAACAAGTATTTCCTGACCATTAAGTTTAAAACACAAGATAGGTTAGAACAAGGAGTCTCTTGCGCAAGTTTTCTAACCACCCACAGCAGCTAGGAACTTCCTCTTGCTTGCTGGTTCCTCATGCAATACTACCACATCACTTACTTTCTCAAACAAATCTTCCAACTTGTCCACACCAAATCTCTGATATTCCAGTTGTTTCTTGTACCGTTGCTGGTATATAGCCTCAAAACAACCCAAGAATATTCGACAAGAATAACTTACTAGAATCTCTTGCAGCTCATACTTGAACTGCTCAAGAACACGGTCATCAATTTCACATTTGACTGCTCTCCCATGATTGCCCTTTCCTGCACAACTTTCATCCTGTTCTTCTATGACCACTCTTTCTTCATCTGAGAACTCATCTGAAGAGCAGCCACCGGTGACAACATTCATATTCTCTTCCTGGGCACCCTTTCCTCTCTTATCTTTCTTTGCAAGAGACAAGGGAGGAGCACTTGGGCCAGCCCTCCAGTTTCTCAGATACACAAATTTGCGATGCCCTTTCCCTTCCACAGCCATGGTATCACCCATCTTCTTGAAAAGATTGACCAACTTTATTGCCCCATATTCAGCCACATAAAGAGGTCTCCCATAAAGTTTTTGGTACTCAGCTGGGACTCGGGCCAGAGGCAGGCATCCTCCAGAAAGTTCAAGCAACCTTACCAGCTGCCCCTTGAGACCATTTAAATCCCCAGGCTGTACCCATAACTGGCATTCATTTTGGTCATTGGAAGGCGTAGGTCCTCCTGAAACATCATTCAATACAGATGGAAGGCTATGAGATCTCATAGTTGTTGGCAAGCAAGGCATGTTCGATGTGCCACTGTTGTATTCAGACAGAGATTGTGGCACCACTGAGAATTCCCTTGAGTTATAATAGCTCTGTGACATCCCTCTATAGACTATTGCTTCTTCTTCATTTTGTCCATCACAGTTGTCATTGATATGGCACCCCATCAAATATCCAGCAAGATCAATTGGACCTCCACGGGGTGGCACTAAAACCTTTGAAGGGGGCACAAAACCTTCCCCACGAGCTACACTAGGCCAGTCCCAGACAAATTTACCAGCATTGCATAGGGCAGAAGAAACACCCACCCCAGCAGGGATGACAAGAATTACAGTATATCCCCGCTGACCAAGAATGTGAAGTGCTGGAGCAAAATCAACATCTCCAGATATAAGCATGATAGAGGACGGTGGAGGGTTGTCCAGAGCAAATAAGAACATGTCAACCAAGATAGCTTTATCAGCAGCATCTTTTCTCCCATTAGGAACATCAATAAGTTTAACACCAGTTCTCTGACAGCCCTCTCTAAGCCGTCTAGGGAAAGCATTGAAATCCCCATAAGCAGAAAACATCATAACGGCACCTTTAATTACTGGGTGCACCCGTAAAGCCATTCTTATATTACCTGCCACATCTTCAGGGCGTACATCACTTGGAACAGGACAATTTTCAATATCCCAAAGGATTGCTACTGGGCCATCTAAGGAGCTATGGAGTCGCTGGTTTAAAGTACATTGAAGAATGTTTCCATTAGATTCAGTCATAGTCTTCCCCTTCTCTTCCAAAGAGTCTGAAGATATTATCGGTGATGATTTACTCGGGGAAGCCATCAATGCACTAGAAAATCAGATGTTCCTGCATAGATCGGAGTGAAGACATCATTAAACAAAGAAAATCCCAAGAAACATCTTATTGCAAGATAGTGAGAAGGTAATGCTATAGGCATGAATATTGTAGCCATAGATAAAAAAATAGAGGCACTTGTTGCAGCGTAAATGCTAAGAGAACCAAGACCTACAGAACTAGGAAAAGATTTTTTCCCTTCAATAAGTAGAAAGCTAAGACTTACGAGTCTCAATTCTAGGAACTAGCACGTATCAACACGGGCCACCAAATTGTAATCAAAACCACAAGAGCATGAATCCGAGCGGCCTGGGTGTCAAAGAAAGCCCAGTACAAGGCATTTACTTCAAATATTGCATGATACAACCAAATGGTAAGGATATCAAACTAAGGATTCTGAAACATACTCAAAAGTCAAAACATAAAATGATTTCCATACATCACTCCACTTTAAATGCATTAGTTCAATCCATGTATTTAACCTATATTAGAGGATAACTAGGGAATCCCAATTATAAGGCAATGGTCAAGCCTTGTTTTCATTCCCAGTATCATAAGGGTCCATCATCACCTAATGATGCCCGGAGAGTGATCGAAATCGATAAATCCCAACTCTGACCCGCAGCACTGCATATATATTGCATATAGATTCCAATTTCATCGAGATCAACAATAACAACACAAATCAAAAGAAAACCTACTTTATGCAATTTCTAACACTTATCCCTACAACATTGATACTCATCGCGCAAATAGTAAAAAGTTTCAAGTTCCACAAACCTAGGTCTGGAAACGCAAAATGCAGAGAAAAGAAATTCCATTAGAAAAATACATATTTAGCTGAACAGAAAGCAGTAATATTCCTTCCAAATTGCTCATCCTTACAAGATACTGAGCAGAAATTGGGCCAATCAGAACCAAATCGGAGCAGAAGTTTCGACTTTTATAAGAAAAAGGAGGGAACTAAAAACCCAAAATCTCGCAGCAAGCGTTATCCATATCCATAATATATATATTTTATTTTAAAAACAAAAAAAGAAAGAAGGGTTAATGAAAAAAAAATAAATAGAAAAAGTACCAATAATCAGTGGCAGTAATTGGAGAATTATTGAGGCGTTCAATGGGGAATCAAATCGGATGCTGCAGAAACATGAATCCGCGTGAAGGTTCCTGATTAAGAGGCAAATGAATGATGAATCCTGACGATCATTACCGTACAAGAAACGTGTGATTATTGAAGAAAAAGAAAGAAAGAGGAACCTGGTGTGAAAGAAGTAATTGACGGAGCGAGGTTACGGCAAGAAGTTGGGTTGGGTGGGTGGGTTTCTTTTGTTCTGAGATTTTACTTTAGTGCCAGAGAAAAGAGTATAAGTGAAGAAGGATTATAATTAGGAGGCTCTGAATTTGAATATTTTACTTTCTTATGACATTACATTTCATTTCGTTCCATGTGAAGAAAAACACAAAATATCATTTCGTTACACACCATGGGCCTTATATTTATCTAAAAAGCCCACAACCTCAGTCCTCAACAAAAACACACGCTTACGACCCACAAAACAATCTGTATAGCCTTATGTTTATATAGCTGCAGTATTTAGGTATTTTTTTATCAAAATAATATTTTTTTAAAATTAGTCATCTAAATAATGTTGTTTTATATATAAGGACTAATTATCATGTCACCATCATATTATGTGAAGTGTACTTACTTAGATGACACAATAAATATGGCGTACACATATCTTGAAATTTTATGCATTAAATTGATGTAACAGCTACGGGTGGGTGTTGAGCGGGTTTTGGTAGGTTTGGACCGGAAAACCTTCGCCCGCCGGAAATTGCTGTTCATAAAAGTTTTTTCATTTTTGTTCATTTACAGAGTCAGTCGGGTTCGGGTAGAATGAATGGTCGGTTCAATCGGGTGGTTAATGACACATTTAAAATTGTTCATATTCCGACGACCGGCGTCATGAAATCCGACGAAAAAGCTTGAAACAACTGTAATAACGATAAAAACGAGAATGCAAACTCAAATATTAAAATGATAAGATGATTTATAAACTTTAAAAGGATGAAACTATGAAATATGGCAAAGAAATCATGAATTCCGGCAACGTTGGTTGCTTTCGGTTTCCGGCGGGTAACATTTGTAAAACTCATCTCCGACTAATCTAACCAAATTTAACCGCTTTTTCTTACTCAAAACAACCTATTCTCTTCTTCAACCCGTCCGACGACGTTAACGATGCGGCGGTTTCCGACAAATTTGGGCGGAGACGGATTTCCGCTCACCCATAGTAACAACAATGTTATTAATCTATAAATTATAGTAACAGATTTGCCATGTGGCAGTGTTTGGTATGAGTTGTCAGCTACCTTAATGCCATGTAATGGCATATGACTGTATTTAATTTTTTGATGTTTGAGGGCTACAGGGATAGGCATTAACCCACCAGTCGACCAAAAATTATCAGAATCCATTGAAGAATGGCCTGGACGGGTAGGCGAGAAGATAAATGGGTTTTACACCTATTATTCATCAAGAAATGTATCTTACCGATAACGCCAAGGTTTGTCATATTTTTTAAGCTTTTTGTTGAAATTAATGGCTTTTTCGTTAAATTTCATCGTTTTTTTTTTTTTCTGAAAGCTTTCAAACTGGTCCCTTTTCCTTACCTTCATTTTTTGTTTTTGCCATAATCACATATATTTAAAACTTTCTCTTGTCGGAATCCAAAAATTTTTATATTTGTCCTCCACCAAATTAACCTCAATTTTACCCGTATCCAAATAATCCGAATACATCAACAGATGGAATCGGATGGGATAGTTTAAAGTTTGGTTTTCAATAGATAAAAATTTTTCGACTTAAAACCGTTCGAACATGTCCGACGAGTATCCTAGTGCCAGCAATACTACTAAATAAAATAATTGTTATAAATAAAAATATATTATTTTTATTTTATTTATTATCGTAAAAAATTTATATTTTTTTAACTTATTTGTTAAATTTAATATATCAATAAATATAAAATAATTTTATAAGTAAATTAATTATTATTTTAATAATAATAATATAATATAATATACTTCAAAACATATGATAAGAAATTAAAAAATTAAAAAATTGTAATGTTTAATTGATATCTATGCATAGAATTTTATGATTTATAATAAGAATTTATTATATGTAAGTTACACACATTAAAAAATTTGATAATAATAATAATTTTAAACTATTTAAATAATAATAATAATAATAATAATAATAACAATAAATATAAAAATATGTTTAAAAATATTGATATGATATAATAACTTTCAATCTTGAAGCGTTAACTTATAAAATTGTCTTTTGTAACTTATTATTGTTCTTACTAGAGATGTCATACTGCATGCTACCACATGAGAATATATGTTGCTGTGATATCCGGTGGATGCTATTATGTCAACTTGGTGCATATAATGTTAGGTCACCTGTCTGCTTCACATCTGTGGCATCATCGCAGCACATTTCACATAATATAATAGGGATAAATTTCTTACCAAAAATTAGTCTCAAAATAAAATCATTTAGGTAAATAATTATAAAAATAAGACTAAAGTAAAAAAAAAAATCTAAAGTAATTAGTTGAATTTGATTTTCAACTTCATTTAAAGTTAGCATTTAACTGTGCATGTACAAGTATTTTAAAAATTGAATAAATTTAAAAAATTAAAAAATAGTAAATATTTTATTATTTTTTGAGACTAGTGAATATTTTTATTATTAATAATAAATATTTTACTATATTAAACTAGCAAGTTTCTCGAAAATTGCACAAATAATTTTAAATTTAAATAAATTTTATAAATTAAAATTAAAATAAAATGATATATTTTTTATATTGCACTAGTATTTTTAAATTTAAATAAAATTTATAGGTAAAATATTAAAGAGTATAGTATATTACTAATTATTAATAATAAATATTTTTATTTTATTTTATTAATAAATAAATAAAAATTTTAAATTAACAAAAAAATTATGTAAATAATTACTTGAATCGAAACATATCATCCTTTTTGATATGATATGTTTAAAAAAAAATAAATTTGAATTTGCTAAAATAAGAACAATATTAAAATTTAATTTATCTAAAAAATATATTTAATATGATTCAATATATCAAGACTTAAATTTAAAATAATTAAATTTATTTTTTTAGGTACAGTAATAAATTAAGTTTAAGTACAATTGTTTTTAAAACTAAAAATTTAGGAATAAAACATAAAATTAAATAAATAATAAAAAATGAAATCATATATCTTAATGTAGAGAAAAACATTTCGTAAAACACTCTCCATCAAAATAGAGGACTCAAATTTGTGGTATAGCATCGGGTTAAAAATATAAAACTCTTAAAATATTGAAATAAAAATTATGAAACTAATTAAATTAAAATGAAACATGTCATATTTTTTAATACAAAATATCAAAATTTAAAAATTAACTATAGTTGTGATCGATTAGGATTAAATTTAGAATTTAGTTTATCTAAAAAATATTTATGTAGAAAAGAAATTATGTATCTTAATATAGAGAAAATATTTTTTTTAAAAAAATTCTTCTTCCAAATAAAGTATTCTAATCTATTATATGTAAATATATAATATTGAGTTGAAATATATAAAATTTTTCAAATATTAAAAAATATTACAAATATTTAAAATTAAAATCAGAATACGTCATTTTTATTGACATGAAATACCAAAATTTAAAATTTAAAAATCAAATATGTTATGATTGATTAAGATTAAATTTAAATTTTAGTTTATCTAAAATCTCTTTAATTTAATAAAGTATATTAATATTTAAAAATAAAGTTAAAAAATAATATTTAAAATAAAAGTTAAATTAATTAAACAAATTAAAAAAATTAAGTTATATACTTAAGAGCAATGATCGGCATATCAACAGTAAGCTCCACCTTCCTCTACCTCTGATGGTTGGAATTTTTTTTAGAAAATATTTCGATTTATACCAGAATGTATTCGAATGTAAATCATTCTACCATGTGAAAATTAGATAACTTTTGTATATTCAATTAAGACTTAAATATGTTACTAAATTATTTAAAATTATTTTTTAAAAAAATTAAAACTTAAAATTATAATAAGAACATTTATTTCATTTTCTTCCATTATATTAGCCTCCAACAATCCAAATATGTTCACATAAATTATTTATGATTGAATCTGAATTTTATAATTAGAAATGAAAAATTAATTCGTACTTATAAATAGCTATGAGCATAAGGCCAATGCCTACAAATAAAAAAATTATTTTTGAATTAAATATATTTTTAATTTTTAAAATAATTAAATTTTAATTTTCATCCTTTAATTTTAAAATTTTTAGTTTAAATCTTTATTTTTTAAAATAGTTTAATTATAATTTTTAATATTAATTTAAATTAAATTAAATCAAGTTAAATTTACTATTGTAAAATTTTTTTTAATTATTTTTAAAATATTTTGATTACTACTTTAATTCAATATAACTTGTTAATATTAAAAATTATATTTAAGACATTTTAGAAAATAAAAAATTTAAACTAAATATTTTAAAATTGAAAAATAAAAATAAAAATTTAATTATTTTAAAAAAATTAAAAATATATTAACTGATTATTTATTTTATCACTTATTAAAGGAATAGAATGAACATAGAGACATCTATAATTAGAGATACCTAATAATTTACAAATATATTGATAAAAGACACTCTTATAGCATTGATAGATGAACATAGAGACATCTATAATTAGAGATACCTAATAATTTATAAATATATTAATAAAAGACACTCTTATAGCATTGATAAAATCATATTTTTGCAATAAAAAGATCTAGGTTATGATTGATAATAAAATTTGATTTAATGGATACTTTTTCGATTTTTTTTATGATTTTGATGAAAAAAAATTATTTTGACTAAATTTTAAAAAAATTATTTTTAAATTTAAATAAATTTGTAAAAATAAGATTAAACTTAAGAATATAAATATTTGACCTATTCTTATTTTAAAATAAAGATGAGAATAGATCAAGTTAGGTTTCACTTAATATAAAAAAATACCTAATTTATTTTAAAATTTTAAAATTTAAGTCTAAATCTATAACTTGTTATAAATTTCTTTTATAAGTTTAACTTGTTATAAAATATATGGGATTTACAAGATTATTTAAAAATTTACAACATAATAAACCAATAAATAAGATTAAAATTTCGTTCTCTTTCTCTTTTTTTTCTCAATATATATATATAATTAAAAAGATTAATAAATTTAAAATTTTGTTAAGACCAATAAATAAACCAATATACTTAACAAGCTTACAACCTTTATTAAGGTTAGTAAATATAATCTATAATAATATATTAAAATAAAAATAATTATGATAAATTAATACATATAGATAGGACCTTTAATATATTTAACAATTTTTTTATAAATCTAAGTTTAATTTATTTATTTATTTAATTTTTAAAAAAAATTTAAGTCTATTTTTCAATAAATAAATTAGAACAAACTAGATTATATTTTAAATAAATTATATTGTTGTCGATAGTAGTTTATTTTTATCCTTATTTTCAAACTTGTTTTCAATTATACTAACATTCAAATAAGGATATTAAAATCTTATATTATATTATAAAAATATAATTTTATTATTAAAATTTTTATTATTTTCTAAATTCTTATGTGTATGTTATATATTATTATTTTTATGGGTCAAGACATATTGGACTAAACTTAATCATGCTCCCTAATAAAAGACATATGCACAATTCACGCATCAAGGTAATTAGGCATTCTTAACTTGAGCCCAATTCACTACTTATAGGAAACAAAGAGAGATTTATATACCATGGCATCATGCAACAAGCATAATTCATACCTCTAACGCTAAAGAGATTCTAAAATATTCCGTGGTTATAAACCGTTAAGGAAAAACTCATTCATCATCCAACTATAACACAAACATATCTAGATTATATAATAACCATTAAATATATACACTATTGTTCTTATGTTACCAGCTAATATTGAGATTAACTTGAATGTTGAAATGTTATTGCAATTACCATCTCGTTGTTCAAATTTTTGCAAATTAACAATTTTTTCCATCATTCTTAAAATATTATAATATAGTAAGTGAACATTCCTTATTTACACCGGATCATTTTGGTATCATCCGTGAGAAAAGATAACCCATCCACATTTCTACAACTTTTTATGTACGAAAATGATGAACAATTGTTGTCATCTTGCAACCGTTGCTTATGTGGCCAACCATGACAACTATGTTGGGGACTGAATGTCTCTTTATGAGTTCCATTATCCATCAACCTTGGACCTTCCAAGCATATATTGACAACCACTGACAAAAACCTTCTCCTTCAAGACGCATCTGCTGAAATGATACAAAGGATGAGTGCATTTGGTACATGGAGAAGATTAAGGAGTTGGAGGTCTCAGCATCTTTTTTTCAATGTAGGACCTAAAGGATCTAATAAGAGAGAAGTTGAGTTCTCAATAGTGCATATATACTGCTCACCAATATCACAATCAGGACGATTGGAATCCTCTTTAAATGACCCTTGGCCAATTTATGACACCTAATGATATGATTGTTATTAATCATCATTTTTTTTTACAATGTGAAAAATGGACGAGTATTGAACTTTGGTTTACCAGTTGAGATTTCTCGAAATTTTAAAATTCCTCCCCAACATGGTCAATTTACTAGGGGAAGCAAATCCTAGGAAGCACCTAGCTGTTTTTACTATGAATATGATAGTCATGTTTAAAAATTTTCCTTGACCCTCGAAAGAGCAACCCAGGGAAAGATAAGATTTTCAAAAAAATTTCTAACTCGGTTCTACTAGGAGGTAGTGGTGGTGCTCAATAAGACTAAGAGCATCTAGTTGTACATCGTTGTTGAGGCAGTAATGAGTGATATGCCCTTTGCACTATCACTATCTAAATCTAACCCAAGTACCATGACTGAGTTTAGGACGAGGGTTGATAAGTTGGTGAGATAAGGGAGGGCTTGGCGGGGATGAAAATTCCAAACGCCTACCCTGAACAACCCTTAGGGTAACCAAAAGAACGGAGGAAACATGGAAGAACTAGGACAAGCCATTTAAAAATAGTAATGAGAATTTCAGGGACAAGGAAAAGAATCTAAGGAGCAAATTTGAGGACTATACGCTCCTTAACACTTCATTTGGAAAAATCTACTTAAGAGATATAACTAAAAAAGTTTATGAATGTTGATAGGTCATTTCAAAAAAATTAAGCCAAACTACTACACCGAAAACTAATAGGCTTGTCATGATAATGCCGGATACTAAAACAAATTATAATTTTTGATTGAAAAACTAGCAATTAAAATTATAAATAACAATTTTAACTGTTGGTATTTGTAGTAAGTGATTACTAACGGTGAAATTATAGCATTCCTTCTCGGAATCCAAATGTCACGGGACGGAGGGATAAGAATACTAACTTGTTAGGTGATCAACCTTGTTCTCTCCTCCTTATCATACCACCACTATCAAGCTGGATGAAGAAGTTAAGCATTTTCGTTTTTAGTTTTCCCTCTTTCCACATGTAAATAAATTCATATTTACAATAGTACTTTTGCTAACTATGATTAACAAATTAAAATTAAAATTAAAAAAATATAACATTTAATATTATTAAAATTTAATTAAAATATACTCAATATAAAAAAATTACATTATCATCTAATCATAGATTATCAAATTATTAAAAATCGTTAATTTTATAATAATTATTTCAAAATTATATATAATATAATTTTTAATTAGTTAAAAATATAAAAATTTACACTGAAAATATATTAAAACTAAACTTATATTATTAATATATCTTTATTATAATATTTAATAAAAAAAGTTATTTATTGATTCAGTATCTATTTCTCTCTTATGACAATGGCCAGCAAAACAGTACAATGTTACGTCTGTCACACATGCATGTGCGGAATTACACCTCACCTACTTCCACAACCCCTAGATGGGAATGCTACTCAAACTGCTGTTGTGAACAGAAGATTATATGGTAATCAAAATAACTTCTCAGTGTAACAACTACCGCTCAAATCAGGTCACATAAGAGCAATCATTCACTGTAACATTCTTCGTAGAAAATTAGATATTTCATAAAAAACCAAAGAGATTGAAGGTGGACCATTGGCAGTCTGGCCCATATTATGGAATGAATGAGAATATGTATCCATTTATGATCCGGTAAGAAAGTGAAAGGTTGATGCAGGCCAAATCAGAAACGAGAAAAAAGATGCATTGAAAATGGACGTATACAATCACAAAAATATGTACGCCACTCAGCAATGTTCAGTAGACTGATAAATTACTCAAATTTCAAATCAACATAACTTCCAAGAGCAAATGTTATAACCATTTTTGTACTTAGCCATGTTTAATTAGGTCTTAAACACCCTTTAATATCTCAATGGCAGCCACATTAAACTACTTTAGTGTGGTATTACATACAGACAGTGTTACATTTACAGTGATTTTTAAACAAAAAACCCATTTATACTGCCTTAATTTTACAGTCTTGATGTACTTTGCATATCTGTGTGTGTTGAGGACAAAGCACACATGTCGCCCAGCATGCTCTGTTGCAATATCATCAATTGTAGTCAGAACACTGGGTGCCAGAAGCCCAGAAGGAAAGAGGGGAGGATAGTCAATGGAAAAGAACTACTGAAGCAACTATGACTAAATACAACACAACAAAACACGAGAAAATTGTTTGCTAATAAATTAGTCAAGTGCTGAGAACCGGAATCAAAGTAGACATCATTTTCAAAAAGGCAATATAGACAGTAACTCTAATTAGTAATCAATACAATGATCAAGTAGGCATCATGCGGCTGCTTGGAAATTTAAATGATCAATGACAAAAAATATCAGAGGGACCCCTGAGTTTTAATGCTTCTGATTCGTAGTAACAAAGATGTAGCATCGAGAAGGGACTTAGAAACTGGTTTTGTGGATCTAAGCAAGCAATGTAATGGTAGCAGACCATACATTAGTTGCCTTTCCTTTCATTCATCCGTGCGTCGTTTTGGTGGTCCAGAGGATCACGTTTGGCATAATTCACTCTCAAATTACTAAATCTTTTGTAACTGCAACTCCCATGAAATTTTGTGCAAAGTACACTTTTTTGCATATTTAGCATACTGAAATTTACACATTCCGTCAAGTCCCACAAGCATTAACCCTGATGAATGAAAGCCAAACCACATCTAAAGGCAACATAGTCTCTGACAATAGTCGAAACTCAAAAAGACTTGCGGCATGCCAATATCGAATGGTCATTTACAAAGCACTGAATCGAGACAGCACTCTGCAGGCAATGGTATAAATGCTAATGTGGGCGGTGAAACTAGAAAAGTAGAGTCAAACAGTAAGAAATACTTTCATGTAAACCTGGTACACCAAAGTTGGGTGCACAGTGCACTATGGTTCCTTTCGACCCAAATTCCCACACGGGCAACAAAACTGAGGAAAAGGAAACGCAATGAGCTCACAGCTCATCAACCAAAACCCAACACAAAACCATTCATATAAACACCATGTCCATCTAAATTGAACCCACAGAAATAACATGAATATACGAATAAGAATTGAATCAAAGGGCAAAAAGAGAGAGATTGTAGAAGCAGATCGAAATAAAAGAACCATTTGTGTAGGTAATAAAATAAAATAGGTGTAACAAATAACAATGCTCAAGAGGTAGTATTTACATTCCCGCATCCACACTAAGAATTGCATACATCTTGAAGCATCATCAATCTTTAATTTCCCCACCCCAATTAAGAATTTGAATTATGAATTTTCTTGGCCATGGTAGCCAATGTGCTACGCAGAGCCAAAGCCTTGGAGTCAACAGGATGATCCTCCAAGTTACAATTCTCACTATTATTATAGCTTTGACGGCAATCTTCAAAGTCCGAAGCCAAAGCAGAAAAATCTTCCCTCATCAACAAACTGTTATGAAGAATGGAACAAGCCCCAATGTAAGCCACAACCATCTTAAGTTCCTCATCAACAGGTTTACTCAGAACACCCCAATTCCTCAAGCTAGCAGCGGTTCTTAGCGCAGGAACACGCATAGCCTCATGAACGGCGTTAAAATTCTCCTCAACGGAACCGGGAAGGGGGTCCGCGAAAGGCACCACAAGCCAAGGAAGCAAGGGGTAACCGGAATCGGCAATTAAATACTGATTAACAGCGTTAACTGGAGGAGAATTTAACAGCGTTCCTTCTTCGATGTCCTTGAACAGAGTCGAGGTTTTCAAGATTCGGGCATCGCTCTTGTGCCCGAGGAAGCCCGCGACGATGCTGAGAATCCGAAACGAGGAATCGACGACTATCTGTGCAGCGACACAGGGTGTGTTGGCGTTGACCACCTCAAAGCGGGAGCACAAAACGACGCCGCAGCAATTGGGAAAACCGGAGAGGGTTTCGAAGTTTTGGGAAACGGAGCGAAGGTCGTTAGGGGAAGGGAACGAAACCCAGAAGCGGAAGTTGGTGCATAGAACCCTGCAGAGCTGTTTGACACAGAAGCGGGCGACGGAAACAGATACACCAAATCGGGTGGAGATTTCCGGGTAGTCGGAGCCAGCGGCGAGGCGGAAGAGTCCGATGCCGAGGCGGACGCCGGCGGAGAGGTTCAAGGGGAAGAGTTCGGCGGGGTCACGGCATTCGAGAAGCGGTTCGAGTAAGCCAGAGAGCCATTCGAAGGTAGAGGAGTTCATCATGAAGGTGTTTGGGAAGGAGTCAGGGGTCCGTGGAGGGAGAGGTGAGTGTTCATTGTGAGGGCGTTTGCGTTTGCGTTTGCGTTTGCGGTGGAGAGAGAGGGTAGCGGCGATTTGGTGTGAGAAAAGAAAGTGATGAAGAAGGGGGAAGATTGAATTAGGATTTGGATTTGGATTGGAATTGATGAGGTGAAGAGAATTGGGATTATGAGTAGATGGAAAAATGAGAAGAAGAAGAAGAAGGAGTTGAGAGACTAGGGTGGATAGAAGAGCGGCTAAGTGGCGAGGTTGCATGATGAGAGATGATTTGGGGGAACGGGAATCGAGGTGTAGGTTGGGTTAGTTTAGTTTAGTTTTAGTTTGTTTCAAACTGAATGGGTAAAGTGGGGAAATCAAAGAAAATTGTACAGTCAGAGAAAGATGGACTCACTCTCTGACACAACTACCCTTTCATTGGCTCCAATCGTATCACCAACCTTCCATTTCGGCGCCTCTCTTCCCTTTTCGAACCTTCTATTTCTCCCGCACGTGCCTTATGTCCTACATTAACATGAATCATATTCTCTTTTTATTTTTTTATATCATACACATCATTTTAAATATTTTTATAATTTAACAATTTTATACTATTAAAATATATTGATAATATAAAAATGTACAACTTCATTTAATCATTAACTATTATATAATTAAATTATTAATTTTATCATACTTATTTTAAATATTATATTATTTAATAATTTTTAATTAATTAATAATGTAAATTTTTTAAATAATAACATATCAAAATTATACTTCATATCACTTTATGTTTTTTTCATAAAATCAGGATCTCACGCTCAATTTATCACTTTGATTCGACAAATTTGTATCTTGATATTTATATTAAATAAATAATTTTTTAATATGTCTAAGGCTATATAATAAGATTTTATATATAATAAATTTTTATTAAAATTTAAAAATTTAATATATTGATAATACTAAATATTATAGTTTTTAATAAAATTTTACTATATATCAATTCTTATTGTGTACTGTTAAATACGTATTAAAAATATGTATTTAAATTCATAATTTTTTAACTTGTGTTTTCTTAAAAAATAAAAAATCATTATAGAAAATATGTAATATATTAAAATCTATTAAATATTTTTAAAATATTAATTTGAACAACTTAAAATAGGGTTAGGATCAAATGATACTGTGTATAACTTTATAAAGTAATATTTTCAATAACTTTCAATCAAAAAAGAAATTTATTTATCCAACCATGATTTATTTTATACTATTGCAATGATGTTGTATTTATAGATATATACAATTAAGACATTTGTATATATGTAATCTAATAATACTTATTTCTTTTAATAAAAAATCATTGTAGATGATATTTCACAAAATTTGACATATGATATCATTTAATTTTAACCCTTTAAAGTATGGTGTAGCTTCTATTTTAAAATATTAGTCATCTTAATTTTATTAACAAAGGCATTAGTCATCTTTAAAAAAATATTTATTTTATGTATTATTTTAATCTCTTGATATCTTTATTAAGTAAAATTAAAAAAGTATAAATAGAATGAAAAAGGTAATTTCATTAAATGTATTATTTTTTTAAAAAATTGAGAGTATTAATAACTTATTTAATATTTATTTAAAAAATTTAAATGACTATTATTTTGAAATCTAAGTAGTAGTGATGCTCTTTAACAAATGTCAAATTAGCAAAATTTTAAATATAATAT
Organism: Canavalia gladiata; assembly: GCA_037954105.1. Taxonomy (NCBI): domain Eukaryota; kingdom Viridiplantae; phylum Streptophyta; class Magnoliopsida; order Fabales; family Fabaceae; genus Canavalia; species Canavalia gladiata. The sequence continues at coordinate 67,974,151 of CM075658.1, forward strand.
ATGTTTAAATGAAGAATTTACATGTTTTAATATACTTTTATAAAGAAAATAAAAATACTTCAGGTTACGTTTTTTAATATTACATAAATTTTATGTAATTTTTACTAAATAATTTGTTTTTTACTTTATTTATGAAACGTTGGTATAATTGGTCTAATAATAAAAAATTATATAAAAGAAAGTATTAAAAAATACATTACTGACAACTTTTTATATGTTTGTATTGATACATACATTTATTGGAAAAAAAAAATTCTTTCGATTTAGCTTGTTTCCAACAGTAACTAGCCAAAAATAAATTGATATCACATTAGGAAAATTTCTAATTATGTATTGATGTGCATATATTAGGCACTATGTTTTATTCTGGTATAATTTTTATATCTTTTGAACTACTCTTTTAAAACTTTGACTTATAATAAAAAATAATTAATACATTTAATTCTTTTTTCTCAAGAATCAAACTCAAATTAAGTTTTTCAAGTAGCAAAAAAAAAATGTTTTTTTCATGAATTGTTCTTTTCTAGGGTAGATGCCACCTAAATCACATTGGTTCCAGTTAGCCATGATTTTAAATTATTAATTTTTTAAAAAATAATCATAAATGTTGAATGTAAATTCGTAATTATATTTATATATTAAATTAGAATTTTTATTTTTGAACAAATATATTTTTGGGAGTTAAGTTCATTTTCATTAAATTTTAATTTTTTTTACACAAAGCAATTTTATTTTTTTATTTGTAATTTTATTACTTTTAAATAATAATTTAATTAAAAATTTAAATATTCATTAAATAAATTTAAATATATTTTTAAAATAAATTTAATCTTAAAATTATTTTTATTTTAATATAAATTTAATTTAAACTTTTAATATATTATATCAATAAACATTAAATGTCATAATTTTAATAATTTAATCCTCAACTTAAAATGTTTTCGCATTAATTTATTTCTAATATTATAAAATATTTATTATTAATGGTTAAAAGTAATGATATTTTTAATTTTTTTTAATTTACACATTTTATTCAAAATTAAAATACGCATGTAATATGCTACTTTAAATTTTAAAGACTCATCATTCTTAAACAAGAATGTTTTTAGGAGTTAATATTATCCCTATTAAATTATTTAGTTTCCCCTATATTAATTATTTAGTTTTTTTAATAATAATGCACCAACATAAATTTGAAGATAATTTTATGATTTAGATAAATAAATCTTAAGGTTATTTTTATCCTAAACGACCATAACTTTAATTTAATTTTAAATTTTGATATATAGTATTAATAAATATTAGGTGTCATAATTTTGAAAATTTATTTTTTTAATTTCATCCTAAATTTCAAAAGTTTTATCTCATTACATTTTTAATATATAACATGTTATTTATTAATAATAATAATAATAACAATAATATTTACTAACTTTTAATTTATTTTTATTTATAAAAAGAGATTAACTTATATTATTAAATGTTATATCAAAATTTCATATCATTTAATATTTTTTATTGAACAAATTTATTTTGAAACTAACCTTTTGATTGAATATTCTTATCTTACAAATTATGAGTACTAAATTTATAATTTATTCAAAATTATTTGATATCTCATTCACATATATTAAAATTAATTAATATATTTTAAAAAAATATAAAAATAAAAATATTTTGATTATACATTTATAGTTGTTCAATTTTGATAAAATTTGACACAAATAATTAAGGTAATATATAGTTATAATTTAATATTTAGATAAAAAAAATATACAATAAACTATCACTTTAATTTTTTACTTTGTTAAAAAAATTTATTTTAATTTTTGACTTAAAAAAATTAAACGATTAATTTCTGATTTTATAATTTTTTTCATGTTAGCCCCTAGGATAAATATTCCGTTAACGACATATTGATGTGTGTCGTAAATATCATGTTGAAGGTCCAAGTGAATCTAAATGACATCGTATGATAGGTTACAAGAAAATTTAGTGGTTGCATTTATGTCATCGTCTTCTTTGGTGTAAAATTTAGGATTTTAGATAACATTCCTTTGCTGCAATCCTAATTTTTCAATAGATGAATTGGAAAAAACATAAGTGAAAATCCTACATTGTTCAAAGGAAATGAATAATGTACATATGAAGTGGGAATGCAAGAAGGTTAGAAATGATTGAAAAAGAAGATGAACATATGAGATGTTTATGCAAATATCGAATTGTTATAAGGGTTTCAAGTTTTGAAAGGAACCGTAGAAATATTTCTATAGATGTTTAAAACTCAAGGTAATAGAGTTTGATATGTTTAAAGTTTTGTATTTATCTACTTTGCATAGTTGTGTTAATAGTGGAAATGTTGTGTGCAGGTGGAACATAAGTGGCTTTTTTCATATGGTATAATTACATTGTTGGAAATGACAATGAAATTATATCACTGATAAATAATCAATATAATGATGAAGAATATGATAAAAAAGGTGAATGATTTAGATACAAAAATTAGGAAATTAAATATGATAATAAATTTGGGGGTAGAGTTGATGGTTGTACTATTTACACTTTTTATAAAATTTAATTTGAATAATTAAATTTGGATGATGAACTTTATATAATTTTAATATTTACCCTAAAGTTTCAGTTTTGAAATACTTTTGTTCATTGAAATCTAAAAAAAAATATATGCAATTATGAATTATAAATTTGATTACAACATTTAAAAGCAAATTATCTTTTAAAATTATATGATTATTGAAAATTATATAAAGATCTAAAACTTGAACCATTAAATAAAGGATTTGAGATTTTAAAACAATTTGCTTTAATTTGATAATTTAAAATAATATAAAAATACTTTTATGATTAATGCTAAATAATTATAGAAAAATGTTGAGTTTAGACTCGATTGGAAAACCTGTTAGATATAAGGCATTAGCTTCATGATTTATGATGTTCTAAAGATTTCTCTTTAATATCATACAAATAGCTTAACTTTATGTTTATATAAGCGAATTCATCAAATATATGCTACTATTTATACATCACTTATAAAAGATATAATAGTTATTAAAATTATATAAAATTTAATCTCTCATTTAATGCAACCTAATAGTTCTCACAGCATGGAAATAAGATAATTAATAATTCTAAAACAATTTTAATAATGAATTGTTATTACCTATATAAACCTTCTTTATATGATCTCTATCATGTTATGTTAATTTTATTATCAAGTACTTTTTATGAGATTGTTAATTTTATGGTACCTTGCAAATATTTTAAACATTTAATAAACATAACTAAATAATATTTATATTTATTAAAATCATCATTGTAACATTATATATCTCTTGTTTATTTGTGAAACATGAAAATAAAATATCATTACAATGATGCAATTTCAAAATGAAAGAAATAATATAATTAAGATCAACAAGAACAATTAAGATCGACAAGAACAATGTTAGAATTTACACTCAATAGAACTAATCTTTTAAATTGTTGAAAATTTTTTATATCTCATAGGTTGAGGTTTGATAGCACTTTTCTAAATTTGTGTACATTTATAAAGTGATTCTCTTAGTATAACCAGTGATTAGAAATTAAAATTATAATGGTTAGTAATAAAAACTATAACAATAAGAAATAATCTTGCAGTAATTTCTAATCGATCAAAGAAATAAAGTTATAATAAATCTTCAGCAATAAATAGATAATTAATCATAAATTAAATTTGAAATTAAAATAATAATTAATAATAAATTCTAATCATTTGAAAACAGAAATAATAATCATAATTGATACTAAATATTTTAAAATAAAATAATAATGATAATAATAATTAATTATAAAATTTAAAATTGGTTGAAATACACAATATTTACAACATATACATACATTGCATGATCTTGTATAAGGAATTATTGATTATTGTTAATATTTGATAAACTGTCATTATGTTGATTTATTTGTGAAAAATTAGTTATAATTATTGTATATTTATTGATAGTTTTCCTTATTTCTTTCAAAAATATCAATGCAAGAATAAAAATCGAAATAAAGTACAAATTAGTCTAAAAAGGATAAAAATGACATAAAAGATAAATGAGTGACAAAATAACAAAAATGTCCCTAAAGAAAATCAGCATGCTCATGCTAGAACTCAGGATGTCCTTGCAACGTTCATGATTTTACCAACACGATCGTGGAAACCTAAGTATGATCATGCCAGATAATAAGCATGACCATGTTCTAAACCTCAACACAACCATGTAGCTTGTTTAGAGCTTTTGACATGATTGTAAAAATCTGAGCATAGTCATTCTAATCATAATGGTATAGAAATTGACTTAAGTCAAATCCAATTCACAATAGTAAATGCTAATTTAAGGTTATAAAAAAATAAGCAAGACCTTAGAAGAAAGCATGCTATCATATGCCATTATACACACCTTTACACACCATTTTATGCCAAAAACACACTACCATTACCACCTACCTTCTCTCGCATTCATCCTTTTTCCGGTATTCTTCTGTAGGATCTCAGAGGTAGCAAATTCTTCACAATACAAGTTGCAATGTTCTATTGTTAGTCTTTTATACATGCGATTTTATCATTCTAAGTTCTCTAGATTAGGATTACCAATTATAACTTTATTGTCTATCTTTATTTGCTATATGATAAGATTCATCCTTTATACAATAAATTGGAATGTGGAAACATTAATTTGGAATGTCTTAAGAATTAAAATAGAGTAAGAGAACCCAACACAAATTGCACTTTGTCGAAAAGCACCAAAGTTATCAAAGAGAAATGTGATCTTTACCTCCACCTATTGTAAGAACCAACATTACGATGGATAGTTCTTTACCTAGGAACTAAGGGAATCAACTCATATGAAAATGAAAACTCTTAAAAATAAATATTATTATCTGTAAAATTATGTTTACATTGAATTCCTAAATCTTATTATACAGAAAATTAAACTAGATATAAATAAAGAGTTTTATTATTGTTAAATCATAAACTAACATTAACTTGGCTAGAAAATAGACAAGAGTTGCATTAATTAAGCTCCAAAGGATTACATTGTTGTGATGACAAACAATTAGTCAAGTTCCAAATGACTATATTTTTGTCAATGTGGTGATAAAATTCATACAAAATTTTTATATATATAGGATTTTTCAACCTCTTCTTTCTTCAAATTGTTTGATGTGGAACTTGAATGAATAATATCCTAACATGTCCTCCTTTTATCCAAAGTTTCACATCTTTTCACATTGACAAACTCTTTTATTTCAAAACTTGTCTCTTACTATTCCAATCCTCCCTTGTTGTAAAATATACTAACTAACAAAATTTTCACTTATACTTTTAACAACAATCTTCCCTTTAAGTTTGAGACTCCATGTGGTATACTACTGCTCAAGTGAGAACCTCTCTCCAAAAAAAGGTTGGAATTGTGATATCAACTAATTCTCTTTTGCTTCTCCTCATCCTTGGGACAAAACCTTAAGCAATGATATCAATTGTTAAGTAGCAGAAGATACACAACAATGGTACAAAAAAGCACAAAATATGCTCTATATTCTCTATTCTTGAAGCACTCATAAAAAGGAGAAAACCAAAAGGAATAACATATAAGTTTAACGTGGTTCAGCACCGTCCACCAATATCCAAAACAAACCTCAAAAGTATACATTTCTATTTGTAATTTTTGCATGGAGAAAATTGAAAATCCTTCCTTACAGTTTTTGACACACAAATACCCAAGCCTCAAGTAGATACAAAGGACTACATTGTTTTGGAGATACACAACTAATCAAGTTCCAAAAGACTACATTATTGTGGTTGAGGTGATGAAATTCATACAAAATTAATATATATATATATATATATATATATATAAGATTTTTTTACATCTTTCTTCTTCAAGTTGTTCGATGTGAGACTTAAATTAATAGTATCCTAGATAGGGTAGCATAATCCTACCAACCCTAAAAGAATCAGGTGTGATGATTAAGTTAGCATATGTTACATCATAAAATAGCATTATAAACTTATATTAGTGTGACTGTGTAGGGGTACTCTTTAAGCATTTGTTTACCATTATGTGTTTACTTTGCGTACAAAGTTTTATCCATGTGAAAATGCACCCGCCAATGTAGAAAAACATATTTAAAACCCTCTATATCGTTCCTATAAAGACTATTTCAATAATATTTAAAAGAATTATTAAATCCTAACTTTTGAGTTCATCAAGAAAGAGTTTTGTTTGAAAATTTTTAAAATAAATACAAAAAAAACAAAAGTAGGAAATTTAAAGGCAAAAGAACACAAGTATGAATTCAATTATGGAAAGACATGAGACTTTGGTTTCCCTCAAAACTTTACCTAATTTCATCTCAACTCCCCTATGAATGATTTAAAGTCAATTGCTAACCATTCGTTATCATTCTATTACTAACTAATGATCATGCAATGATAATATTTTTTTTCCTTAAGTTACAACCCCAAATGATTATGCAAGGTATATAATAAAGAGAAGCATAAAAAACATTCAGTTAGAAATCAAGGATTACGACTGATCCTTCAAAACCCTTAAATTCAGTTTACCTTATAGTTCTGTTAATTAGGTAATGGTATGATCTTCTATCCCCAATTAACTTAGAAATTAACAAGAGTAGCTAATTCTCACAAATTAATTAAACATAATAAGGAAAACACAATTTAATAAAAACACAATATTTTCTAAAAAACAAAATAGGTTCAATTAGTTACATTATAAGTTTCACCAAAGTCTCATGATTTACGGATGAGTTACACACAGAGATAAGGAAAACAAGAACATATTAATCCAACAAAACAATTATAATCCTAGTTCTAGAAAAAGAATGACAAAATCGTGGTGTTGACAAAGTTGGCAATAAGACGTCGCAACTCACACTGTGAAAGAGCTGCTTCCTCCAAGATCCTATGGGAGGATACCAAAAAGAAGATGAGAATAGCATAGGTACTGAAATGGTGTGTCTCTGGGGTAACGAGAGGCTTGTGCCCCGAAGAGTGATGTGACCTTTGGGGCCTAGAGTGGTGTGGTAGAGTCATTCTTTTATAAGTATGGATTAAAATTTTACTGTTATGAATTGGGTTTGACCTAGCCGCTTCCTTAGCCATCACGGCCATTTTAAGTCATCTTGCAGTGGTGTAGGGCTAATTGGGATGCCTCCTGTATTAGTGAAGCGAGCATGGCATTGTTTAGATTTCTTGTCTTTTTAGGCTTATTTTACCCTTCTTTTCTTTTCTTTTTTTTCAAAACTCATATTTTCGAATTCTCTATTTGCATGACCATTCCTAAAAAATAAGGGAAATTAGGTGGAATTACAATCAAATAATCATAAATTATATCGTAATTATAACTAATCTCCCGCAAATAAATCAACATAATGGTGGTTTATCATTTAACTCTACGACATATGTGTGTGTTTGTCTGTCTATATATATATATATATATATATATGAATAAAACAAATTCTTAAACATCCTTATCAAAGGTCATCAATTAACATTCTCAAAATGTACATAATCTAGTATACTACAACCGAGGTAACAAAGTAGATACAAACAAAAGATCAAATTAATACACTTAAGCTAATGATCACAAAATTATTTTTTTCTTGACTTCTGTTATTTTGATTGGTACTTATCCCTTGTATTGTTAGCTTGTGATTATAGAGTGATAGATCTGTTATCTATTCTTTACATTAACAATCACCTCAATGTTGAGAAGAGGATGATCCATGTTACAAGCTCATTATAGAATTGTAGTTACATACAAATAAATAAAACAAAGGGGGAGTTAGACATTTTATTCTAAGTAAAAGTTTGAATATGAGTAGTATATTATTTTATATTATATATAATTTTTGTAAACAACACAAATTATATGCAAATGTAAAGAATTATTATAAAACATTCATAATATGCAATGTATGAATATGACTACTTTATTATCCTTTCAACAAGTTTGCATAATGACAGAATCAGAATTAAGCTGAAACCTATTGTGTCCCATACAACACCAAGTCTCACTAATCCAGAGTTGGTCATCCCTACAATATACGTATACATGTGGATCCAAATCATTATCACTTTATCAAAATAATAGGAGGTACCAGGATCCAATTTCAAATCATAATGTGCCCATGGCAACATTAACATCATTATCATTTCAAAATTTCTTAAAATTATGAAATTGCTCAATTGGTAATGATAATCTTTAGAATCCTATCGAGGTGACTAAGTTCGACCAGAGCATTTATGACTACAAGAAGCAATCTTAGGCCATGTAAAAGTTCAAACCTAGCTCATGTACCCCAAGACTCAAAAAGTTTCCATTATCATGAATTTTGGTCTACTTTTATGTGAGTCGACCCCTAGATTTTTTAACTTCCTTTCACGAAAAGACTTGTAAATTATCTCCCACTGACAATTTACAAAGCAAATTTTTTATGCACATGACGCATGCTAATTAATCGTTCTAACTATCATTTCTATTTCACTTGAAGGTTTCACCTTCTTCTCAAAGTTTAGGACCTTATGTTTCTCATTCAATATCTCATTATTCAACTCAATATATTCTTAGAATTTAATTAAATATTTTTTTAATACATCATATGAAGTTTCTAACTTTTGATCAATATTTCATTATATCTAGACCATCACATCATAATTAGTCTAGCAGAACTTTTCTTTCTTCAATATTTTATATAGTACACTACTTGAATTCTAAACCAAAATTTTGTAGAAATTATTTTTTTAAGATTTTAGAGCCGAATTACTATTGTTCTAAATTTTTTTAAAAGCATTCAAGGGAAATAAAATTTAATTTTTCATACATTATCTAATTATAGGACAACCTAATAAACTAACTTATAAAAATTGTATAAGATAAATATTAATATAAATTATTTCAACTTTTTCATATTTTATCCGTATATATTAAGATTCAAATATAAAATTTTTTAATCTAAAATAAACCAATTAAATGTCAAACATATATTTTTAAACATGAAAAAATTGAAGGAAAAAAAATAACTATTATGAATAATATATTTCATTTTTCATCAAATTTTTCAACTGAATACTTTCTTACATCTACTATATAGAAATATATTTCTATAATTTAAAAATGATTAAGTTATATTTCCTTTAACATCTTTTTTTGAAGACTCAAAATTTAATGGTGAGAACTTTTAAAATTTATATAAAATCGTACAATTTTCTATTGTTTATGAAACTTTGTGAACGATATCTATAAATATATTTTGGCAAGCGACTAAAGTTTTACATTCAAAATTTCATCCATGAGTGATAACCACATAATTTAAATTTAGAATTTCAGTATATTATTTTTTTAGTGTGCTATTTCACATAAATTTAAATAATTCTCTAATCTAATTTCATTATCCTACTTATATCTCTAAACAATTATATTATTAATCAACAACCAAATTAATTCAATTCAACAATTAAATTCAAATATAATAAAAATAATTGTGAGTTTTTATGTAATAACTAAAATTTCAGTCTAGAATTAAAAATGTTCTAAAACTACTCTTACATTCTACTTAAGTCTTATTCTCTCACCTAGAATTAAAGATAGGTGTAATAGAAAGGTGATTAATAATTCTATCGAATTTGATCTTCACTCTTGTTCCACAATGAGCTCTACGTAAAGTCCGCTTATAGAAAGATGAGATAGAAATTTGATGAGAAATCGAGTGAAGCAATTTTTTGAATGTTTTGAAGTGAGTAAATTGTCACTTTCGTCTTCTTTTTATTAACATGTTTCATTTTCATTCTTGATTTAAAAAAAAAATAGGCCCTTAATCCCTCACGTTGTCATTTGTATTTCACATTAGTCCCTCGAATATATTTTAATAAACAAAATATTAATCTGTGTGTTAAATGTCACGATGTCAATTTAGATATATCTTAAGGGTCAACCAAAAAATGATCAAAGAATTGTGGTGATAAGCATTTGAAGATTTATTTATGGCATCGTAGGAACAAGGATGAAAATGAGGATAGGTATAGTAAGGTAAATGAGATAAAAAAAAAATCCTTAATGTATTATACAACATTGTTTAGACATGTTTAGATGTCCAATGTAGCATTTAACAGCAGAAATTAATATACTATTTATCAAATTTAACCTTAAAAATTAATGTAAAATATAAATAACAATATAAAATATTAACAACTTAATTTTTAAATAAATAATAAAAATAAAATACATTAATAAAATAAACAACAAAAATAATAATTCACTCTTTTAAATTCCCTCAAAGTTCTAAAGCCAATGCCATTCTGGCTTCTACTAATGGGGTAATCAAAATCACGTGTACTTACATAGAGCTTCCAGGTTCGGGTGGCCAAGATTTTGGTAAAGAAATTGTTTTTTCGAAACTTAAGAAGACGTTCCCGTTTTCTATCTTTCTTGCTTTCTATCTCTGGTTTTTGAAGTTTTTTTTTCTCCCCTTTCTCAATTGTCTGTGCCAATTACCGGCTCTCTCCACCAAATGCAATTGATGTCATGCATGAATGAATTGCAATTGATACCTGCTCCATTAATTTTTTAATAATTTATTTATCTATTATATATATATATATATATATGTATATTTGATTAGGTGTTTCATGTAATTTCTTTTTTATTATATATTGAGATGATGAGATTAAAATAAGGTACTATGTTGTGAAACTTATTTTCAGCCTATTAATATATTTTACTTATTAATAAAGTATGAATCACAATTTTATTATTAAATAGATAATTGTATTCAACCCAAGCTTAAACGCATGATTTTTCATGTTCAATTTTGAATCACATGATTTTATTCCATATGTACATTAGTCTAATGTTATATTTAAGAAGAAATTATGCTTAACTTATATTTACAAACCAGCCTTTACCTAAATTTTGAAAATTAATTTTTAAATTGATGTTTAACAAAAGAGGATTTTGAAAAAAAATTATTTGCTTACAATTAATTTACTTTTTTATGCGTTTAATTATCTAAGGTATAAATTTTACTTAGTGTATATGATGGTGTTACAAAGTTAGTATTCTATGATACTTTTATCTATATTTTGAGGATTTTATAAAAAAAACGAGAAAATAATTCAAATCCTTATATTTTCTTCAATTTATTTGTTTTTTAAATTTTTATTTTAATAAATTATTATTATAAAAAAGTTTTCATATCAACTAATTAAACAATATTTTAGATATAATTTTTAAAATAATTATTATAAAAAATATTTTCAATTATATATCAATTCATAATTAAATAATAGAGTTTAAAATATTTACATTATCCTTATATTTCAACTAATTTTTTCCTAATGGAGCAATAATTGTATTTTTTTCAAAAAAAATATGAGAATGGCAAAAAAACAATTATAATCTAATTAAATTTACTATAACCAAAAGCATGTACGTAATTACATAGCCCTCAAAAAATTTCAAACTAAAATTATACTTAATTTATGCTTTTTGTTTTTATAAAAAAATTATTTTACTTTTAAAGGTATTTCCAATTAAAAATAAAATGGTGGAATATAATATACGTGTGAGCTTTTCTGTATTCGTGAAATATAAAATTGATGCAATAGTTAACGCATTCTTTTCACAATAGTAGAATCTCATGCTTGTGTGCCTTTACCGACTACAAATAGTCATGTGCTTATTTTATTCTTTTTCATTTTTGTTTTTAATGGAATTATATTGTGCTTGTAAAGTTTGATGCATCAATCTACATGTATTTATTTGAAAAAGGGGGGGTCCTATCAACCCGATCTAACAAACACATACATTTTTGTTGACTCCAACAAAAAACAATTAGTAAATGTATAATCTATTTATATACCGATAAATCAGTCTATCCTCTATCCACATGTCAATCTTCGGCTACTTGCTTTTTAGCTAATTGATTATTATTTTTCTTGTAATTTGTGTGTAAAACTAATGACCATAGCTCGAATGGATTGCTTTGTATTGAGCCCCATGCTTTTGCTACGAACTAGTTATATCTATTTGAATAAAATCCAAGTATTTGCTATGCGTCAACTTCCTCAATTTGTATTTGCCATCCAATCTTTTTCTTTTTTAAGTTATGTACTAAGTATTCCTGATAATTTATGTCGCAACCGTAATTCCGACTAGACGACGAACTCGCTAAAATTTTAAAAAGATGAATGATTTTGATGTGGAGTCGCCACCAAATTTTTATTTAAGGGAAAAGATTTGGAAAAACCCTGACTCAAGGAAGAAATTTAGGTTCGGGAGTCGGTTACGAGTGGGAAGGTGTTAGGCACCCCACTCGCCTGTTCCAAGGAACAGTACCCTTAAACTGAGTGTGTGATTATTTAAAAATAGTTTGATCCCTTTTATTAGAGTGAAACTAAATACTTGATGGAGGTTAGCCTGACAGGACTTGATCCTGCTCCTACGTATTCCCTGGTGCAATGGGAAACTCAAGGTTCACGTAGTTCTGGTTTGTTTTGAAGGCTAAACCTTCGAAGAGGCTTGAAAAGAGTATTTGGTTTGTGAAGGCTTGACCTTCGAAAGTGCTTGAGAAAAGATTATTTTGTTTGTGAAGGCTTGACCTTCAAAAGTGCTTGGGAAAAAATCATTTTAAAGATCTTGTTTTCAGAAAGTTTTATCTTTGGGAGGGATTTTTGGCTCACTTATGCACAAGGCCCGAGACAGCTAAGGCAGCACAAGGGCCTATACGAACTACTAAATGTTGAACAGCAGGTAAACCGCCAGTTCCCTATCTAGAGCCCATTGCGTGAGACCTAGAATCCCTAGAATCCCAAAATATTTAAAAAAAGAGGTTTTTAGAATCTTGAAAAGGACTTCTAGTCCACTCATGCACAAGGTCCGAGGCGGCTAAGGCAGCACAGGAACCTATACGAACTACTAAATGTCGAACAACGGGTAAACCGCCAGTTCCCCATTTAGAGTCCATTGCGTGAGACTTGAAAAGTTCCAAAATATTTAGAAAAAAAATTTTAAAGTTTTGAAAAGATACGATTTGCAAATGATATTGATTCTTGAATAAGAGCAAACTTGAATTTGAGATAAGAATTTTATTTTTGAGTTTTGGGGTTTCAAATAAAGTTTTGGCGTAACTTTGCAATTATGGAAATTTAGGATAGTTTGGTAATTATTAGAAATTTTTTATGAATTTTCTAGATTTTGTATTTTTATGAATTTTTTGGGTCTTTATTAATTTTTATTAATTTTTTGGAATTTTTATTAATTTTTGAATTTCTGGAAATTTTTTATTAAATTTTTTATTTTCTGGAAATTTTTTTATTAATTTTTTATTAATTTTTGAATTTCTGAAATTTTGTTATTAATTTTTGAATTTCTGGAATTTTTTATTAATTCTGGAAATTTTTTGAATTTTTTATTATTTACTGGAATTATTTATTAATTTTTGAATTTCTGAAATTTTTTATTAATTTTTGAATTTCTGGAATTTTTTATTAATTCTGGAAATTTTTTGAATTTTTTATTATTTACTGGAATTATTTATTAATATTTGAATTTCTGAAATTTTTTATTATTTTCTGGAATTTTTGAATTTTTTTATTATTTTTTGGAAATTTTTTGAATTTTTTATTGATTTTCTGGAATTTTTATATTTTTTATTGATTTTCTGGAATTTTTATATTTTTTATTGATTTTCTGGAAATTTTATATTTTTTATTGATTTTCTGGAATTTTTATATTTTTTATTGATTTTCTGGAAATTTTATATTTTTTATTGATTTTCTGAAAATTTTATATTTCTTATTGATTTTCTGGAAATTTTATATTTTTTATTGATTTTCTGGAAATTTTATATTTTTTATAATACTAGCTTTATAGATAATACTTCGAAAAAAAAAACTCATAGATTCAAGATCGTGTGTAGATTAATTCGAACTTCCTAATACGGGTGGATCAATCTAGAATTTGCAGTGGTTAACACAAAGTTCATTTCCATTTTACATTCATTCTAATTGCAAGAATATAGTATATGGAGAAGGCGATTCTTATGAACTGAAAGAACCCGAAAGTAATTGGTTTGGATTTATGATTGATTATCTTGGAATGTTTAATTGTTGGAGACCCTCCAAACTTCAAGGAGATCAGGTGCTGACCTTTAATCCTAGAGTTATGGACTAAGTATACCTAGACTTGACTACCACGGTATGATAACATTTGGTTTTTAACATTCCCAGAACGGCATATGCATCACTAGACTTGAGGCCAATATACCTACGGATCCGAAGATGCCCAGGCCTATAGCAACGGGTATGCTTGTACATGCAGGGCAGGTTAACAATGAATTAAATTCCTACAGCCCAGAGCATGAGTTGAATTTCTTTTTGGCACTGGACTGAGCTTATCCTTACCATGATTATTGGGTTAGTCATGTTATTCTCTTAATGGTTGTTAAATCTCAACTTGTAAGGACCGACCATAATGCTATATACCTAACGGTTAACCATTTCCTCGCAAGCCCTCCCTGATTACCCCTCACTGCTGGTATATGGTTCTTGACACCGAATCAAACACAATGTAGCAAGGATTTCTAAGGCTGCTCTGGGTATAAGAAAAGGGTTTGACCAAGCAACGGGGTACTTACCCTGCTTGGCAAGGATAAAGACTTGGCAAGACTACTTTAGAAATTCTTAACCATTGATCCTGGAGGTGCCCATATAAGGTGGTTCTTGGATCTTATTTAGGAAGACATTGAAACATCTAGTAAGCAAGATTGAAAGGCAATCGATCCACTCTCGCCGAACTCACAATAGTTATGTGCATCAAACGCCAACCTATCATTATTGGAACTTCTTTAACATGCTGTACCATATGATTCATTATTCATGATAATTTGGCTAAGGATCGTGTGAATCAATGTTAGCAACAATGTACGGATTTACTCATATATTAGATCATCAATATTCAGAGTTCAAGAATCGTCTTCATGAAGACGATACCGAAATGTGCATGGACTTACCTGGACGCACCTATACAAGATGGTTCTTGAATCTTGCTTAGATCCTTCTTTTTCAGTGAAGCTCTCAGATGGCTTCTTCCTTCTCTGGACTTGCCAACCTCCTTGCTCCCCCTTGCAAGAACCGAACTCCTTGACAAAAAGCTCCTTCCTTCTCTCAGTCTCGTGCCTTTTTCCTCCGAACCCTCTCTGTATCCAAAAAAGGAAAAAGCCCCCCCTTTTTATCTTTTTTTTTTCAAATTTTTTGTTTTTATTCTACAAAACCGTTTCTGTTTTCTGTTTTTTTTTATTACTTCTCATTTGTTTTGTTTTCTTTTTCTGATTTTAATTTTATTTTCCAGATTTTTAATTTTTTCAGATTTTGGTTATTTCCTACTTTCCATTTATTTTGTTTTTTATTTCGTTTTTGTTTTGTTTTTTTTATTTTTTTATTTAAAATTTTTTTTGTTAATTTTATTTTTAATTTCAAGTTTTGTTTCCTTAATTTGATTTTAATCTTTCTTTAGAATTTCTATTTTTCCTGTTTTTGAATTTTAAATTCCTTTTCAGTTTTTTTTATTTTGGTTTTGAAAAAAAAAACTATTTTTTTCATTTATTTATTATTTTATTTATTCATTTTTATTTTCTAATTTTCTTAGATTTTATTATTTTTTGGTTATTGTATTTCTCTTTAATTTTTTATTTATTTATTGGTTTCGTTTGTTTATTCTTTTCAGTATTTTTCAAAAATGCTTTTCATTTATTTTGTTCACTTATCTTGTAATTTTTACTTGCTTTGTTTCTATTTATTTGTTTTTCTACTTTCTGTTTTTTTTTTATTTTTTGTATTTAATTTAGTGTAGGTTTCTTGATTAACTTTATAATTGGGGGCCTCGGACATAAATGGGTGTTTACAATTTAGATTATTATTTTTTGTCTTTTCTTCTCTCATGTTTTTGCATGGCACTCTATCCTAGTATAACTTAAATTGGATTTTATGTGAATTAGATAAAATATTTAGACAAATTGGTTGCATTTTGATCCCAATCTAAACTTCTTTTTTGTTTTACAAAAGAAGTAAATATGAGAAAGACCTACATTTTTTTTGCATTGGATCGGTCCACGTTATTATTGTTCAAGTTCTCAATATTTTTTTTAAAAAAGTCTTGTATCCGTTTTATTAAAAACAAACTCAATTGATATTTATTAACTTTTTTTTTTTAAAAATACATCTAAGTCGAGGTTTTAATTTTTTATAAATATTTTTAACTTTATTTTTTTATATTTATCTTTATAATACATTATAAAAGATAATATATTTTTAATATACAATCTAATTCTACCTTTATTTTTAAAGATTAACGCAACAACATATAAAAATTTTATAAGAAATTTTTCATTTAAAATCTATGTAAATCTCAAATAATAATATCTAAAAAATAAATATGTAAAGGATGAGAATTTGTATTCTACATCTAAATTGCTAGGGTTGGATAATATTTATATAAAATATTAGTTTAACCAATACTAAAAAATAATACTATAAATATCAAAAACTAAATTCTTAATAATAAAAAATTAAAATTTTAATCATAAAAAATGTGATATAATAATGTTTAAATAATTTTTAACAATCATAAAAATAAATTTATAATAATTCATCAACAACTATATAATAAAATAGTGTAATAATATTGTTGTTTTCTACCGTTACAAAAAATGATTTCAGAGTATAAATAAATTACACTTGCACATCATTTATTCAACCTGTTCCACTGATGGCTTAGCAATTAGTCAATTTCTAGATATAAAAATTTAATTTCGAGTTTAAGTGTTAGTGTTTAAAGAATATTGAATTAACATGTAGTAAAGTAAAGTAATAATTTTTATTCAAAAATTGAATTATTCTTACACTTTACATACTATAACTTCAAAATACAGAGACTCCAGAATAAAGTAATTTTAAAGCATCATCATAGTATATTGAAATTAATGAAAGTATTTTAGATTGATTGCTTAGTCTTTTATAAAGAGTAGATTTTACCTTCTCAGTTGCACATTTATTGACCTAAATATAACTATTAAATGTGTCTCTTAAACATCAAGTATCTCTCAAAAATCATTTTCACACATTAGAATTATAAATAAACTATTACTTCATAGTTTATTTTAAACGTTTATCAAGTATGTTTCAAAAGCACTCTTATAAACACATCAAATACATTTCAACAACATTACTACAAAGAGCTATATATCTTTCTCAAAAATTATTACCTCGAGTGTATATAAAAAAAATTATTATCTTACAAATACATAAAATGAACCTTAAAATCACAACAATTTAGGATTATGTATCTTTTTTAAAGGTATTATAGATATATCAAGTCTACTTCAAAAGCACCACCATTAAAGGTTATGTATCTCTTTTAAAGGATTCAGATATATGAGGTGCATCTTAAAAGTATAACCACTAAGGATTATATATCTCTTTTAAAGTAGTATTACCCTACACCATAGGGATGGAAATGTAATTCTTAAGAATAATCATGAATTAGTTTAACCAACAATTAGATATTCATTGTACTTTTCTCATGTTTAATGGTTAAGATCCATCTCCTTGACAAATTTAGGATCACTTTTCTATTTAATTCTTTATTTAAAGGAATAACATGTGTTTTTTACATTTTGCACATATTCAACAAAAATTATACCTTTTTTTATGAATCACTTAACAACATCATATATAACACATTTATGCTTTTTATTTCCATTGTAAGCATTATTGTTAACAAATCCAATTGTTGCCTGTGAATTGCAGTAAAGTAATGGTGCAGATACTTTTTATAGAGATATGCCTACTAACATACTTCTTAGATATTCTTCTTCTTAACCTTCTTACTCAAGAGAATTAAATACAGCAACTCTAATTATTTTTTGTGAATCGCAATAAAGTGATGTACATATTTTTTTGTAAAAGTATGTCTACTAACTAATTTCTTAGATATTCATCTTCTTGACCTACTTATTCAAAAACAATAAATTCATATTCTATAATTGAACATGTCATATAAATCAATTTTTCATATTTCAAAGAAAAACTCCTTCATCTAACTTGAAAATTTTCATTGATAAAATTTACCTCATCATTGTTAAAAATTCAATTATTATCCTAAAATTCATTTAACAGTTGAAAGAAATTTAAAAAATACTACACTTCAATCAATAATAATTTTTAATTATTTAAAAGGATGATGCAAAGTATTTCAATGCTCATCCTTAGAATTATAACTATAGTAACTCAACTTATTTACAACAAATACAATACCGATTCTAATATAGTTTATTAAAATTATAATATTACTAATAATTTTTGCATAGATATACTTATATTATTAATATTTTTTTTAAATATATACAAATATCATATTGAGTTTTGGCAGACATTCTAACTCCTAATTTTTTTAATAATTTATCAACGCAATGCATTGATTTAAAGAGAAGTCATTTTAGGTTCCTCTTATTTTTATTCTTAAAATCAAAACAACTCCTAATTTTTTTTCAGTTTCAAATTTAAAACATAAAATAATTTTATTTTATTTATCACATTCAAATTAATATCAGCATATTATTCATATATAAACATATATAATACAATTATTTTCGTACAATTTTTTATACATATATATTAGAGACGTTTATAATAAAATCATACTTTATCACAAGAAATTTTTTTCATTATTTTATTTAGGTAATTAATTTTTTAAATCATATTTAAGCTAATAATCAAATAAAATAAAATTTATTCATCACATTCCATATAAAAAATAAAAATAGTAGAACTCAAACCTTCCATAATGTTCATTAATATAGTCATATTTGAAACATCCAAATTATGTGTCATCAACAAATTATTCATATAGCCATAATATTTATTGAATAATATGCTTAAAATAGATAATTTATTTTTAAATACACAATAATCTTGTGTCTATAATAATTTAAAATAATAACATACATCAAATATTTTTATTATAATATATAATACATGTAATTTTATTAATTAAATATATGATATTCTCATTTTTTTATTAACTAATAAATTAGCATAACTTATGATATAAAATAATTATATTTTTTAATAATTTATTGGCATATCTAAATTATAAGTTAACAATGAATAAAATGTTACATGTAATTATTATGTTAAGTAAATATTTCAATAATATTATCATAATATAATAATAAATTTAATCTCAATTTGCATAATATAATATTTTAGGAAGTAATTAATAATGGAAAGAAATCTCAACAATAACATATAAAGTAAAATAATAACATTTTTGTTTATACTTTATATTTATATTTTTTATTTTTTAATTATTACAGTCAAATAAATTATATAAAATCATAAATAATTATATTATAAAATATCATTTTTTTTATAATTTAAAGACTATTAATTATTGATACTATATCAATTAATTATATACTTTTAGAGATAATTATGATATATTGTAATAATTATCAAAATTAAATTTAATATTTATTATAAAGGAAGAAGTTACACTTATATCATAATCATCAATTTTTTTATATCAATTGAATTACATTTAATTAAACTTAACTTTTTATTTATTCCTTCCTAAAAAAATCATTAACTTTATTTTTTTATGCTTCCACTATAATATATAATTTCTAATTCAAATTTATTATAACTCTTTAAAAATATTTATAGCCTAAACGCAAGAAAAAAGAAGTCACATTATACCTTAAATTTTTTAAATTTTGAAATAATCATGTACCAATTTAATTTAATTAAATAAAATTTAATGATGTTCATCAAAATATATTTTTTTCATAAATAGTTAAGAAAAATTAAAATTAGTTTTATTTTCAACAAAAACTTAAAATGTCAAAAATGTAATCATTCTCAAAATCTATTTAAGTATATTAAATTACTTATGATATTTCTTTCTATCATTGCAAGAGAGTTATTAAATAAAAAAAATTATATTTTTAAAAATGTAGAAGAATAAATTTATAAAAAAAATATATTTTTTTCATTTTAAAATTGTTAGAAAAATAAAAATGGTTGCACCGTGAAAGAATCATACTTTGAAAGGAAAAATTCAACACACCTCTAATGTAATCTGATTTCAATTTTCTTTTCTAACAATAACACGTTAAACTTGAAAAAAATATAAAAGATGAGAATTTATGTTTTATCTCTAACTTGCTATAATGAATGGTATTTATAGAAAATTTTAGTTCATCCAATGATATTTTGGTTCAAAAATTATATTTTCAATTGTAACACTAAAATTGTAACGTTAAAAAATAATAATATAATAATATTTTACTAATTTCTCAAATATCTTATAAATAAAATCACAATAAATCATCCATGATTATATAACAACTGCACAATAATATTGTAACTTTCTATTGTTACAAAATAAATTAATAGTGTAAATAAATTGAATACGCAAATCATTTATCTAACAATTATTTCTATTTTTTTATAATTTTCACATTTGGTAACACAAAAATTTAAACTTGCATAAAAGTTTTAATAATTAAATTTAAAATAAACTATTAATAATGTTATAGACAATGAATAAAAGGATTATTATCTAATAAAAGCATAGCATATATATTTTGTTTATAGATATATATATATATTCAAAAGTTGTCTTATTACCAACAGGTACTTAGTTCAACCAAGACATCAAAGAAATCAAGGAATATGTCCTCGCCTTTCTTGCATTAACATCTTAAGAGATAATTTTTTTAATTTATTTATAATGATATATATAATATTATTTTATTAATTTATATTTTTTTCCTTACATTTTTTTTATTTCTTTTGTCGATATCAAAAGAAAAAGTTGCATAGAAACTTTTGATTTTATATGAATTTTTTTTCTAGGGGCAGGTTGACTTCCTTATAAATATTATATATTTTGCTTTGATATATTCATATGCATCATATTATATGTTATCTAAATAGTATATGCTAAATAGTTCAACAAAGCTTTGAAGGAACGTCATTATAAAAAAGGAAGAAATTATTAAAATATAAAATGTTTAAAATTTATAGGTTCAAAAAATTTGATGATATTATTATTTTAAATTTATATGAATAAAAAATATAAATCTTCTTATGGCAAGCAACTTTTGTTTCAAGATCACAATTATGACAAGATCATACTATGCAGAAGATTAAAGATGTTTCTAAGAAAAATTGTTTAAAGAATTCTCTAGGATATAGTCTCAAGGATTGCTCTAGAAAACACTCAATGATCATCTAAAGTGCATATATAAGGTAAGACATTGAAGGACCATTTGAAGTCCAAAGAGATATGTCTAAAGCATAGGCTTAAAATCAAATTTTTCAATCTTCCTCTTCAACTTGAGTAACTTAGTTCAAATCATATTTTAAGGAAACCAAGTTCATGAACTTAAAGAATATTAGACAACAGACAAAATAGACGTTCAAATATAAAGTTGTACAATTCAATATTAAAAGAAAAAAAGCAACTTACTACCAGTGCAACTTCTTTAAGAAACAAATATGCCACAAACAACTTTATCAAAATCTAGAAGTTTGTCTCAACAACATCATGTATTTAATGAAGGAAAAACATAATCTTAAAGAATTTTTACTTTAATGTTCAAATTTATATAATATTTATATATATATATATATGAGAGTATTTAAAAAAAGATGTTAAGAACTTTCATTCTAAATAATCAAAGAGCATATAAGCCTTTTAGCATTTTGTTAAGATTTTAAAAAATATTATAAATAGGAATGAAAATGAATAAAATTATCAAATAGAAATTTATGGTTGGACTTGTTTAGTAATTAGACATATTTAAATTTGTTAAAAAAATTTAAATAAATAAATCAAGCTTAAATTTATTAAAAAGTATATTTAGTTTATTTAAGAATTTGTTTATTTTTATATATTATATATTTATATTTATTTTAATATATTATATTTATATAATATTAATATATTTACATAATTTATTAAAAATTAAAATTTTAAATTTTAAATAAAAAACTATGTATTTATAAAAATTTCTAATATTTATTATAAGAGTTGTGTATATTATTTTAATTTTAAAATAAGTGTTTTATATTTTATTTTAATTTTTATTTGTATATACGTGTATGCTACATGTTATATTCTTTTATATTTTTTTTTATATGTTATTGTATTTGTATATAGTTAATGTTCGATATATATATTTTAAAATTATATAGTTAAGATTACGAATCTTTTATTATTTTAAGATTTAAATTTTTTAATTAATTATTTATATAAATTTTAAATCTATTTATTTATCTTTTTCACTAGTGGAAAATAAGCTTTTTACCTCGATTGTTAAGCACATTTTACATCGGTTATTCAGGCGGTGTTGAAGCGGGCGATATAGAAAATAAGACTTTTTACATCGGTTCTGTAACCGACGTAAAAAGTATGACTTTCTACATCGGTTGGGCAAAGAACCGATGTAGAAAGTACACTTTTTACATCGGTTGCGGGCAGAACCGATGTAAAAAGTATACTTTCTACATCGGTTATAGCTTTAACCGATGTAAAAAGTCATACTTTTTACATCGGTTCTGCCCGCAACCGATGTAAAAAGTATACTTTCTACATCGGTTATGGTCGTAACTGAGGTAGAAAGTCCTTTTTTTTTTTAATGTTCATTTGGTTTAGGTATACTACCGTATTATTTATTCACATACCTGCATATACACATAGAATCCAGGCAGACAATAGAGAAGCACCAGACAGCCAATACAGAATTCACATAATCTATATATATAAACTAAATACATCATTATTTATTATCAAACTTTAATTTACAAATGAAATAACTTAAAATTATATCAAACAAGTATTGAAAGTTGAAAAGAAATGTAATAATCAGCCATGTACATGTTGAAAGCAAAGAGAAAAGATGTTAGAAACTCTACTAAACATAAAAAACGTAATAAACATTTTAAAATAAGTTAAAAATAAACATACAATGATGAAATAATTAAATAAATAACTAACTTGTATCATGTAGTAACATTTTCCCATATTCCTTCATGATGATTATCTCGAATAACATGTACATCATCTATTTCAGTTTCTTCATTGATACTAGATATCCTTAATGATAAGGGAGTTTGAGAAATATCAACATTTGAAAGATCATTGGTGTCATCACTAGCGATTGTTGTCTTTCCTTGAAGAACAACTGACCATCTTTTGGAGTAAGGATCTTGGACATAAAACACTTGTTTTGTTTGGTAGGCCATGAGAAAAGGGTCATCCTTGTAAGCTACTTTTTGAAGGTCAACCAATGTAAATCCCAATTCATCGACTTGCACACCACTGTTACTATCAACCCATCTGCATTTGAAAACAGGCACTCTAAATTTGGTGTAATCAATCTCCCAAATCTCTTCAATCACTCCAAAGTAAGATATGGAAGCCTTTACACAATTTTTATCTTTAGAACTTGCAAAATGCATCGACTCTGCCACCACCATAACCCCACTATTTTGCATGTTACTTTTATCATCCTGAGACTTTGTATAAAATGAAAAATTATTAATATCGTACCCAGTCCAACATATGACATCAAAGTTTGGGCCATTTGCTAGCCACTTCAATGTATCAGAGGCATCATCATCCTTCTTAATTGTTTCATCAAACCAGTTTAAGAACGTTTTGTTATGCTCATTCAACAACCATTTCTCGTTCATTCGAACATTCTCCTCCCTTATCATAGTTTTGTGAGTAGATAAGTAAGGTTGAACCTCATCGGTATTATTCAAAATATACAAATGTGTTTGAAGGACTTCTGCACGACCCATGCTTTTCACAGTTATGCCTCGTGTACCTTTACCTCCGTGTCTTCCCTCATGACGAGACTTAGGAACTCCTATGGGTTCCACCTCTGACAAATACTCTGTACAAAACTCAATGGTCTCTTCTGCAATGTATCTTTCAATCATAGATGCCTCGGGACGGTGTGGATTCTTCACATACCCTTTTAATATTTTCATGTATCGTTCTATTGGATACATCCACCTCAAATAAACTGGACCACATAATCTGATCTCTCTCACTATATGAACAACCAAGTGAACCATAATGTCAAAAAATGATGGAGGAAAATACATCTCCAATTGGCATAAGATAGTGAAAGCTTCATTTTCCAACTCATCCAATTTTAGAGGGTCAATGGCTTTGCTACATATTTTATTGAAAAATAAGCATAACCTACTTATTGTATGTCTAACTTTTTTAAGTAAAATGTCATGAATAACTACTGGAAGTAGTTGTTGCATCAACACATGACAATCATGAGACTTTAACCCAACTAACTTTAAATCTTTCATCGAGACAAGTCTTTTAAAATTTGAAGAATACCCTTGTAGCACTTTAACCCCACGTAGGCACTCACAAAAAGAAATTTTCTCTTTTTTTGACAACGTATGACATGCCGGGGGCAAATATGTTCGCTTTCCTACAGATTGTGGAGCTAACTGATGTCGTATACCCATGTGAACCAAATCCAGTCGAGAATTGACTCCATCTTTAGTCTTGCCCTGTATATTGAGAAGTGTTCCAATGATGCTATCACACACATTTTTTTCCACATGCATCACATCAATACAATGTCTAACATCAAGTTTGCGCCAATATGGAAGATCAAAAAATATTGATCTTTTCTTCCATATCCTTGTCTCCGTGACCTTTTTTTGAGTCTTTCCAAAAACAGTTTTGATGTTTTTAACCCGATCGTAGACTTGTTGTCCAGTTAAGGCTTTTGGAGCAACATCATTTTCTGGCAACCCATTAAAAGCTTTCCTTAATCTACGATAAGGGTGATTAGTCCTGAGAAATTTTCGATGACCAAGATACACTGTCTTCCTTCCATGATGCAGTTGATGGTAACTTGTGCCTTCTTCACATATGGGACATGCTTTGTGCCCCTTAACGCTGTATCCACATAAATTTCCATATGCTGGAAAGTCATTAATAGTGCAAAAAAGCATTGCCCGCATCTTGAAATTTTCATTACCATACGCATCAAACACCTCCACACCTTCTTCCCACAGATTTTGCAAATCTTCAATTAAAGGAGCAAGATAAACGTCTATGTCATTTCCAGGTTGTTGTGGACCTGAAATCATCATGGACAACATGATGTATTTACGTTTCATGCATAACTCCGGAGAAAGGTTGTAAATTGTCAAAAGTACAGGCCATGAACTATGTTTACTACTTAAATTACCGTAGGGATTCATTCCATCTGTTGCAAGTCCAAGCCTTAGGTTTCTTGGCTCATTCCCAAAATCGGGATATAGTTGATGAACCATCTTCCATTGCAAACCATCAGCTGGATGACGAAGTTTTCCATCAATCAGTCTTTCATCTACATGCCATCTAAGGTTCTTTGCTTCATCTTTATTACAAAATAATCGTTTGAACCTTGAAATTATTGGAAGATACCATAACACTTTGGTTGGAGGCCGCTTTGTGCTGTCATTGCAAATAGAATCACCATCCTTCAGTTTATAACGTGAAACTTGACACACAAGGCATTCATGTAATCCTTCAAACTCATTTCTGTATAGTATGCAATTGTTGGGGCAGGCATGTATTTTCTTATACTGCATACCCATCGGACACAACACCTTCGCCTCATAATTACGCTTTGGTAATGCGTTACCTTCTGGAAGCATCTCTACCAACAGTTCAAGTAATTCGGTGAAACTTTTATCACTCCACCCATTCCTTGCCTTCAGAGTGAATAATCTTAACACTGCTGACAATCGTGTAAATGTAGTACATCTCGGATACAAAGGTTTCTCTGAATCAGTAGATAAATTATCATACATATTTGCCCGCTCAAATGATGCATGCCCTACATCACGAATCATATCCTCTACCCAATCTTCCATATTTATATCAACCTCCACCGTCTGTGACACATTTGACATGCCTAATAACTCACCATGCCATGTCCATTTTGTATAACTTTTGCAAAATCCATCACAAAGAATATGCTCTCTAATTTGACCAACACCCAAACGTCTCTCATTTAGACAATTAACACACAGACAGTAAAATTGTCCATTACTCTCAGGTAGATTTGTCTGCGCAAAATTCAAAAACTCTTCAACCCCATTCTCGTACTCATCGCTCGTTCGTTTAGCATTTATCCAACTACGATTCATACTATACAAGAATCATCAACACAAGATTTAGGATTAACCTTGTCACTCATTGTTGTTAATTTATTATCCTCACTATTGGTAAGATCCTATCTCATTCGAGAAAAAAGTTTTTTATTCATCGATTAACATACTTCAAAATCTTGAATATCATACTTGGTGAAATTTCGGCAGCATTTCGCATCAGTCTCCAAGTACATAACTTCATTATGGTTTTATTTACCATAATGAAGCATGTACCCAGAGACAATTCAAGATTTATGAAGAAATTGTTAATCACTGAATAAAAAACTTTAGTCCCAAACTGTCCAATTTGGACAATTCAAGATTTAATATAATGAATGATTTACTTCTTTAGTAATATACTCATTATATTCAACCTTGAACGGGAAACTAAGGGTATACTCATATTTGAACTCAAGAAAACAAACCAACATATTTAAACTCAAAATCAAGACTATAACATACATAAACCCTAAGCAAACTTTCACATCTGCAATCACAAAGTAGAGGTGCATAGAACATACCTCACAGTCAACACAAAATGGTTGAGCGGTGGCCAAACGGTGTCCAAATGGAGGCACAACGGTGGTTGAACGACGACACAGCACGGTATAGCCAAATAAGAAGCTTAAAAATTACAGAATACAACCAAAATAAATGTAAATTTCAACCATAATAATAGAATGAGATGCATAAATAACAACAAAGACGAGTTCGAACCTTACGGTGCGCGACGACGACTTCGAACGAACGAAATCGTTCCAACAGCGACGACGACCACGAACGTAAACACGGAATGAAACCACGAACAATAAAGATGTCGACAATGGCTAAGACTTAAACGAAAATAGAGAGAACAAGATGAAACGAGAAACTGGGGTTTTGGAAAATGAGGTTAAACACGAACAGCGTCGAAAAATAAGTGACAGGGGAAGACATTCTACATCAGTTGTTTCTCAGAACCGATGTAGAAAGTACTTTCTACATCGGTTGAGAAAATAACCGATGTAGAAAGTTTTAAAAAATTTCACTTTCTACATCGGTTCCAGAACAACCGATGTAGAAAGTACTTTCAACATTGCCTGTTTCGTAACCGATGTAGAAAGTTTGAAAAAAAGCTCACTTTCTACATCGGTTGGGAAAATAACCGATGTAGAAAGTACTTTCTACATCGGTTACATAACAACCGATGTAAAAAGTACTTTCTACATCAGTTCTTTTCCCAACCGATGTAGAAAGTTTACATTTATTTACAAAAATGCCACCGCATTTTTATTTACATCGGTTTTTAAAAAACCGATGTAAAATCTTGTTATAATATCGTATTTTTGTACTAGTGTTTGTATTATAGAATTTTAAATAAGATAATAGGTTTTATACTTGTAGGCTTTTAAACATGCCAAACCTTGATAATAAAAAAAGTTTATAACAGATAATAAATTCAGATTCAGATCTAAACTTAAATTTTAATATTTTTTTAAATTTAAATACTTAAAATCTATTTCAATTCGATCTATTTTTATTTTTAATTATAAACTATTTTTAAAATTTTATGTATATTTTAATATTAAATTATATATTTAATTCTATGTACTTATATCATGGGAAAGAATGAGATTCTGAAAAAGTTATTTAAAAAGAATGTTTGCAATTAATTATTAAAATTTCAACCTAATTATCTAAATGCATCCAAATTAGTTTCATTGCAATGTGACAACTTTATAAAGAATAATCATCTTGCTAATCTTAATTTATTTTGAAGGAAGATTTGTTGGGACTCGTACACAAAATAAACACATCTAAAACATCAATAATCTTAAATGCACAAGAAAAACATATGTTTAAAAAGTTAAACCACATTGTTATAATTAGGGATGGAAGTGAACAAGGCCGTTCGACAGGGGTCTGCGGCTCGACTTGTTTAAAGCCTAGTTAAACTCAACTCGTTTAATAAATAGATAGGCTCAGGCTTGTTAAAAAGCCTTTTTAGATAAACAAGTCAAGCCCAGGCTTATAAAAAAGCCTTTTTAACCTATTCAGGGGCCTATTTATATTTATATATTATATATATTTATTTATTTTAATATATTATATTTATATAATATTTATTTTATATTTTATTTACATGATATTAATATATATATATATATATATGTTTTAGGCTTATTTAATGGCTTTTTCATCTTGTAAGCTTTAAATTTGCAAGATTTTTTAATTAATTATTTATATAGGCTTTAAGTTTATTTATTGAATTTTTTTTGTAATGTAGGCTTTTAAACAGGCTTACAGGCCTTATAGGCTTTAAATCAGGTCAGGCCTTGACAGAAAAAAAAGCGTTTAACAGGTAACAGGCCCAAACTCAAGCCTCAAAATTTTTAAACAAGTCAGGCTTGAACACTCAAAGCTCAGCTCGGCTCAGCCTACTTCCATCCCTAGTAGCATAGTGTTGCAAGGGGATTCAGGTGGGAAGGTTTGTTGGACTCCTATAGAGATGTGAATTATAACTAGGGATGTAAGTAGGCCGAGCCGAGCTGGACTTTGAGTGTTCAAGCCTGACCTGTTTAAAAATTTTGAGGCTTAAATCTGGGCATGTTACCTGTTAAAGACTTTTTTTTTATGTTAAGGTCTGGCCTGATTTAAAGCCTACAAGGCCTGTAAGTCTGTTTAAAAGCCTACATTACAAAAAAAATCAATAAATAAACTTAAAGCCTATATAAATAATTAATAAAAAAAATCTTACAATTTTAAAACCTACAAGATAAAAAGGCTATTAAATAAGTCTAAAACATATATATATATATTAATATTATGTAAATAAAATATAAAATAAATATTATATAAATATAATATATTAAAATAAATATAAATATATAATATATAAATATAAATGGGCCCCTTAATAGGTTAAATAGGCTTTTTTATAAGCGTAGGTCTGGCTTGTTTATCTAAAAAGGCTTTTTAACAAGTTTGAGCTTGTCTATTTATTAAACGAGCCGAGCTTAACTATTAACTAGACTTTAAACGAGTCAAGACATAGGTCAGGACAGTCTTATTCACTTCTATCCCTATATCCTAGTAGTGTGAAGGTACGGATTTGATGTATATACATCCCTGTATGCTAGTAGTAGTGTGAAGGTAAGGATTTGATGTATATATTTATATAATAAGGTAGTGTATCTAATGTTATATAATAAAAAAATCTTAATGTGCCTATAACTCTGTTCATTAAAAATAAAAATTACTAACGAATAAAAATTTGTCAAGCCTTAGGGTAGTCTTTGTTAATATATATTTTTTCTAACAAGAATTAAATTGGTAGTATAAAATTTGAAAGTTTATTATAACAAATAATATATTATTCGTACATTTGATGAATTGATAATATACACTATTATTATTATTGTGTACTAATGAAAATATTTATTTATAAGATATTTTACTGTTATTATAAACTTATGATGTCTAGACTAACAATTTTATTAGAGTCAAGAATATTGACACCTTAAATTTTTATGATGTTACAAAATATTAAAATTAAATGAGCTATATCTTATGCATTAATTTAAATGAAGTATTTAGAGTTTTCGAATTAATTTCTGATCGAAGTATTTATTATACTTATGTATCAATGTATTGAAAACATCCCTTGCTAAAAAATTTTAACAAAAACAAAGATCAAAGTTATTTTTTAAAATATCTTTAAAAAAGTAATTTGATAGTCCAAAAAATCATAAAAGCATAAGAAATTTAATGTTTTAGAACCTTCGTTAAAGATAAAAGGAGTAAGAACCACTAACAATGCAAAAAGGAAAGATAATTTGGGAAAAAGATAAGACAAAACAACTTTTGTACATAAAACATGCATTATCGATCTATACATTAAATGGAATGTAGTACAATGTCAATAACTAGGCATAATATGGTTAATAAATATTATGAAGTATAAATAGAAAAAAGAATTCATTGAAGACTCATATCCATCAGCATAATAAAATTCTTTCAATTTTGTTGCAATTATTTTTGCTATCATTATTCATTTTTAGATCGCTTAAAATTTATTTTCTTGTATCTTGAAAAGTAAAAAATACTATAATAAAGGTTTGTACAAAAATACTAGTTTGAACTTGGAGATATTTTTGCAAAAATAATTGAGAAATATTAGAATGTATATCACTTGTAAAAAAAAAAATTAATGGAAACTCTTGGCTAAAATTCAAGCGCTAGACATGGATCTTATCTTTAAAAGGTGAATTAATATAAATTTTGGTATTATCCCTCTTATTCCAAAAGCTTCTTATTTTTCTAACATTTAATAATATTTAAATTGATATCTTGTTCTGTTTTAAAATCTATTTGAAAAAATCCATTTGAGAAAGTTAAAATATTTGTTATTAACAAGACACTTGTTTATGAAGTATTTTTCATGTTTATTAAGAAAAGTTTTTAGAGGAAGAAAATCTGAACTCAATCCTTTTTCTTGTATTTTTTATTGTTTCTATTTTCATTGGTATCACAACATAAGCTTTGGTGGCATATTCAGATAAGCAATTGGTTCTATATATATATATATATATATATATATATATATATATATATATATATATATATAATCACCAACCTTTTTTGAAAAAATTATCCTTACTAGAAAAATTATATGAAGATATTTATCCAAGCAACTCAACACAATTTGTGGAATATTTAAAAAAAAAAATAAGATTATGTTCTTACATAAGCTTAAGTAAATAAGATTGAAAAGGCCAACTAACTTGTAGAACCAACCATAAAAATCAAATCAAATGTAAAGGCTAAATATCTATTAAATAATGTTTTGTACAAAAAGAAAATTTCAAGATAACAAAAAAATATGATATACTCTAATTTCAATACATGAAATTATCAATCTAGTGGAAAAAGTCTAAAATAAACTTATTAGTTCATCAATATGAAATGTTGAAAATAAAAGTGAGACTATAGATAATGATAAAAGGATTTTAAAGTATCATGGAAGGTTTAAAAGTTCTTGAAAAAAAATATGATCATGAAGATAAAGTTAAAATGATTTGGCAAAGTTTTCCTAAGTAGAGGAGAACCAAGGTAATTACCATTGAAGTAGCTAAATATGTGAGCACCTTGAAGCAAAACGAACTTCTATCTTCTCTAAGCGTGCATGAAGCAAATTTAAATGACTCTAATCCTAACAAACTCAAAAGGAAAGACCAAATGACTCTAAATCAAAAACAAACTACTAACTCTCCTCGTATATATCTGATGACAAAAATAGACAAAGAAACAAGTAAAGAAATAGATTCTGAACTACAAAAAGCCTATGGATATCTTGATGATTCAAATGCTATACTCTTAGCTCAAGAAAACATGAAGAGTTAAATTCAAAACTCAAAAAAAAGAAAGATAAAGAAGCTCAAATTATTAAAGAAAAAATGTAGAGTTATCTAAACAGATCAATCTATTGATTAAATCTGTAAGAAAAATTGAGAATCCTAGTAAGAAACAATAGTTTGATGTTTCTAGACTCAAAAAAAATTGAAAAATTTACCATAAATCTTGCTAAATTTACCAATGGAACTATCAATTTGAATAAAATATTAAAAGACAGAAGACATCACTAACAAATATGAATATGTTTTAACAAGAATATTGATAAGAAAAAATGTTCATCTAATATTTTTTTACCTTCTATATTAAAATAAAATATATAACATCTATATGCTATCATAAAAAATAGAAGCTTAAAATCTCAAACTTATAGGACTAATTATAAGAAACTAAAAATACATTAATACATAAGATTATGATTTTTCACTTACAAATATATCTAATAAAAGAAAAGAAACATTTTAATTATACCTAAAGAATGACTATTCACAACATATGATAAAAAAAAAATCTATATTTCTAAACCTTCATCCACTTAACAGCAAAAGTGTTACTTTTATGATTTGTCTAAATGACGTAAAAAATACGAAAAAAATAAATAGAGTGAAAATAGAAAACAAAATTGAATTGTTTAAATGAGTAATAAAAAAAAATTTCTCTTATTTAGATGGATAAAAAAAAGAAAAAAATATATTAGTAATATAAATTTAAAACAATAAAATTTAATTTTAAAAAAAATTACTATTTTTATTAACATAATATTTTTATTTTTATTTTTTAAAATTATATAATTATTTAACAATTTAAAACAAAAAAAAAATTCTCTCTACTTTCTCTTCTATTAGGAAAAATAAAATTTTGATAAAATTAGCATAAAGCTTTTTTTTTTATGCTTAAACAAATAAAAAAAATTTATATTTTTTTTTCTTCTCTTATCTCATCCAAATAACTCATTATAGATAACCAATCAAAATATGAATTGTTAGAATACGTAAAATTAGTAATACCTGTATATTTTTTTAAAATTAAATCATTATTCTTAATATAACTAATTATTTTCGTCATCATTTAAGAATTTCCATAAGTATTGTATATTTTTAGTTGAATTTCTTTCTTACTCGGACAAAAACTCCCTTGAAGGTGACTTAAGACAAAGGCAAGGGTCAAACAACAGGGCAGGCTCCATGCATATTTGAATTACAACGTCATCCTTAAATTATACAAATGTTTTATTTTTTAATAATTAATATATAAATATATTCAATCTTTGATTTAATATAATTTAATATATTAGTTTATTATTTTACAATTTTTGAATTTATTAAAGCAGACACAAATTTATTTTTCAGTACTTTATTATTATTCTTCCCAATTCGTTTGTAAAGTATTTCTTACCAAATCACACAAACATGTAATAACATTAATTAATGTATTAATTTTAAAAAATTAGTATAATATTCTATATTTATTCCTATTCGAAGCAAATTTCTTTCATCATTTATTAATTGTATCACTTTAAAAGATTAAAGTTATGAAGAGTAAAATGTAAAAAAAATAGTAAATATTTTAAAATTTTATGAAAAATCTTATATTAAGAAATATAAAAGTTTTTCTAAAAAGATCTTATAAAAAATTTAAAAAAATGTTATTGTTGTTCAATAGAAACTTTTTAAAAACTTGTGAAGCAGAAACGTGAATAAAAGACAAAATAATATAGGCATACTTTTTCCTTTAGTCATGTTAGAGTATTGGTTAAGAAATTAAGAATATTTTTTTATTTAAAGGTCACAATTAAGATATATTAGAAAGAAGAATAATACTTTTATATATCAAAATGGTTTACAGTTTCTATCTCCTTAATTTAATGGTTAAAATTAAAAAAAATCAACAATTTACATCTAAATATAACCGGATATAAATCACTTGAAAAAAAATTCTCTATTAAAAATCACAATAAATGTACATTAATAATTTTTTAACTTTAATTCTTTAACCAATACCTTAAACGTACTGCTCAAACATTTTCCTTTTCTCTTTTTTTAAGTATAATGTGCCACACTAATTGTGCATATCCACAATTTGTAAGAGCAAGGAATGCTGAAGGACAACAGATCTGACCACAACATTATTTCCACATTTGGTAACACAAACTAAATTTACATAAAATTTCTAAATAAATAAATAAATAATGTATTAATAGTGTTATAGATCAAGAAAAAAATTTACAAAACAAATACTTGAATCAAAATAAAAGCATAATATCTTTGTTGACAAAACCTCCAAATTAATTTCTATTGTTTTTAGATACTGTCAAATTAATCTCTGACCATCAAAAAGAACGAACAGAAAAATACAAAATTGAAGGATTAACATAACCAACAAAAAAGTATTTTAAAGATCGTTTCACTATTTTTCTAAATTAAAAGACTAATTTGATGTGGCTTAAAAACGATGGGTACTAACTTAGGATTACCTCCATCGTTGTTGAGTCATCTTTATTTTCAAAAAAGATACTGAATTTAAAGGACGATTTGGAATACACGCTATTACTTCAAGCACTTGGGTGATCAATGGACAGAAGCCACGAAGCAATGGAATAATGGTTTAACAGAGGAAATAAGCACAAGGTAATCAAATTGGAGTTCAGAATAACAGCCACTGTTCAAAACATGTACCCAGGATCAATCAAATTCAACTAAGATATATTCTCAATACCTAAACAAGACTTTTCAAAGGAAATTATAGAGATTGAAAGTGGGTCATTCAGTACGCAAGCAGCCTCACATGACCGCACCTATTATGGAAAAAAAGTACACAAAATATGTACAAAAACTCAGCAATGTAGAGTAGTCTGATAAGCTAACTGAAAATTTAACCGAAAATGGACATGACATGCAAGGGCAAAAGTTTGTCCCTTTTATGAGACTTTATCCGCACCGATCCATGATTAGGACTTGAGCACCCTCTCAATTGCAGCCACATAAAACTCTTTTGGCATGGTACCAATTACCGAATCACATTTCTGGCCATTTTTAAACAATAGAACCACTGGTACAGC
This sequence comes from Canavalia gladiata, assembly GCA_037954105.1. NCBI lineage: Eukaryota > Viridiplantae > Streptophyta > Magnoliopsida > Fabales > Fabaceae > Canavalia > Canavalia gladiata. Next base: position 68,008,920 of record CM075658.1, read on the forward strand.
CTTAATTTCATAGTCTTCAGCAATTTGCAAGTCGGTGTCTGTGTTGAGTATAAAGCATTTGAGTTTCCCAGCATACTCTGTTCCAATCTCATCTATTATCCGGTGAACCATCCTGCATGGGCCACACCAACTTGCATAGAATTCAACAAGGACTGGGGTTTCACTTTTCAGAACTGAATTTTCCCACAGGTCTTTGGTAACTGGTGTAGCTGCCAAATAACAACCTCACAAAATTTAGGCCATCTAATGATTAAAGCCACAATACACAGACATCCCATAAATGATAACTGAAACCAGGACCAGCTAAAAGTAAGACAAACAGAAAGGCATGAGCACCTTGAATCACTCAGTGAAATATTTCAACTCAATTCATCTGTCAGGAATATAGTTACATAGACAGAAAAAACTACATACTCATTAAAAAACGCAAATTATTTCAGATGCCTTCTATATGGTTGACCTTCATCCATTTCTTTTGTGGCAGAGGGGAGATTGTGAGTTTCATTCCTTAGGTTACATCCTCATTGATATTTATTCAAACAAACTAGTAGTCTGAAAAAGAAACAATTTAAATGTATTTGAAATTTGAATATACAACAAGAGGTCTGGTAGCACAAGCATCCAACCCTGTTTAATAAGATAGCCGAAGAGGAAGGACAGTGAGACAAAAGAACTTTCCAAGTTCTTTGGATGAAAAAGCAAATATGAGAGTTCAAAATTATCAAATTGGCCTCAAAGTCCCAAAAAATGAAAGGAAAGCTATTACAATAATGCTAGCAACTCAAACCAGGAACCCATACAGCGATGAATGATCAAGTATGCTATGCAAAAAAGAATTTGCCTCCTCTAAAGTAAGGGGTTTACACTTTAGAGGATAGAGTGCATTAAGAACCGCTGATTACAAAATCAACAGTTAAAGTTGTAACAACTCAGAGTTTGTTATATACTCATTTTTTTATCATAGTCTCAGCCGTTAATTTTTAATCAACAGCTATAACTGCACTTTATCTTCTGAAGTGCAAGGAGATGAATCCAAAAAAATACATCATTATGACAGGTCTTGTATGCTGGGTTTTCAAGTCAGAGCAAGATAATTAGAGGTAACAAAATGCCTGTCCTTCCATGCCTCTGCAGGTTATTTTGGGGACAAATGATTTACAAGGATCAAGTTTTGCAAAACTCAACCTCAATACAAATGAATAAACCTATTCCAGCAGCAACATATATTTTGTGAGTATTTTGGACATGTTTTGCATATTTTGCAAGCCAATATATATATGTATGCATAAGTTTCCCAATCCATTCCTGTAGATGCTATTCTGAAAAATAAGAGAATAGGAAGGAGAACTACATTCCTATTATTAAACAGATTCAAAATGACCATTTCAACACTTTTATGAATCTTCCCTAAACTTTTTTCGAAATATTTTAAGGACTTTGTTTGAGTTTATTTCTTCAAATTTGAAATGAGAACTAGAATGAGACTTAATATATTTTCCTTTTCAATCACTCTAAAGCTATCCACGAGCTAAAGTCGCATGATAAGTTGGTAACATATTCTACACACCCTATTAAAATCCTAATTTGGAGAATACTTAAATGTATAAAAGCCAAAGGGTCAAACTACATAAATTAAGTGGAAAAGGGAAAATACATAAAAAGTCTCTTAAATGTTACCACCACAGGCAAAGAAAAGCAGAAGACAGGGCAACAAGTGGCAATAACCATACATAAATTCATAGCAAGAAAGCATTACATTATCAATGAAATTCAAGCCATCCACCTATATACAATTTATAACCTCTGATAGTACAACCGAATAGCTTCTCTAAAATATTTTAGGACCATTATCTAACAGTTACTAGATCCTTCTGTTCAGGGCTATATTCAAGATTTAATATGCAGCACATTGAAATTTGCACATTTCATCAAACCCTACAAGCATCATCCTAGACAAAAGTCTAGCCAGAACTAAGAGGAACAAAACAAACTCGGCTCCCTCTAACAACAAATCAAGTGATCGATCACAAGTCACAACCTATTACTATCACTCTCCTAATACCAAATCAATGAATCTTAAACGCGCCATATAACAATCACAATTCTCAACGATCTTTACGAAACTCAAACAAATTCATAATCACACATTTCCTTTTCTAGTTTCAATTTCGGGATGACGTAACGATCAGAAAAAGAAAAGAAGCATGGAAAGAAAGGGAATAAATAGTACCTCTGGTTTGGTGAGACGAGGAACGAATCTTGGGGAAAAGAAGAGGGTGTTGAAGGTGAAGGGGCTTGTGGGGAATACGCAAATGGAAGGGAAATGAGGGAAGGGGATGAAGGTGGGAATGGGAAGAAGAAAAGATGGGTTTGTTAAGCGAAGAAGAGGAGGTGAGAGAAAAGGAAGCCATTGAAGAGTGTATGTGTGTGTGTGTGTGTGTGAGAGAGAGAGAGAGAGAGTATGTGTGTGTGTGTGTGTGTGTGTGAGAGAGAGAGAGAGAGAGAAAGAGAGAGGGACTGTGACACGTGAGAGAAGACAAACACAAACAATGGGGACCTGACTGCACCCAGTTTTACTTGATCAAATGTTTATTACTAAATATGTATCAAATTATATTACTTCTGCATATATTAATTTATAACAATTACGTGATGATGCACTTCTATCTTCTGTCTAGTATCTTTCTGTTATATATATATACATATATATATATATATATATATACATATATATATATATGTATATATATATATATGTATATATATATATATATGTATATATATATATACATATATATATATATATGAAGTAGCTCTTTGATAAATAATTTTTAATTAGAATCGATTTCTCTCAACGTAGCATTGATTTTAACATAAAATTTATAATTAAAATCAAATTAAATATACATTTTAATTATATTTAATATTTTTTATACAATAAAAATTAAATTTAAAATTTTATATATCTTAATTCTTTATCAAATTAAACAAGTAACTTAAAATTAATAATTAAATCTAAAATAAATAAACATAAAATAAAAAAATTCATGTATTTTTCCTTGTTTCTCTTCAAAGATAATTTGAAGAAATCAATAATTTATTTGTTAATTATAACATTTGATTAATTAGTTTTGAGATTAATTAGTTAGTTATATGATTGGATAAAAATTATATTTATATTAATTTTTTTAATTTTTTATAATAAATTTATATAATGTGTTTTAAATCAATTTTGTTTAATGTTGTATTATTTTTAAATTTTAAGATGGTATTAGAATTTTAATAAAATTTATTATTATTTTTTCAAGTTTTTCCATCTTGATATTATTGTGATATTTGCTACCATTCTTTTTTTCATCTTTTATCCTCTTTATCTTTTTATTTATTTTATTGTTTTTTATTTTTAGAGATTGATCAAAAAAAAAAAAAAAAAGATGTTCAACTTATTGCATATTGATATGAGCAAAATTGAAGTATCTAATATCTTGTATTCTTCTTCTAATGTTGGAGTTGCACATGAAGTATTAAAATGGAAGGCAACATTATTTCCCTTTATTTTCTATTCCTTTTCAAAAGTTGGTGATCTTTTTGGTGAGTTTTCCACAACAAAATTAGAGGAAGAAAATCAAGATCAAGTTAAAGAAAATGGAGTGCTCATTCTCTAATCTAAATGTATTATATGATTCTATGAATGTGGAGAAGGGATGTATGGATCAATGAGAACCATTTTTGCATTATGAGACAACTCAGAAAAGGTGAGTTTTCCTTTATCTACTTTATTAAGGAGGTGTACAATGACTTTATCGTTGGTGGCCTAGCAATAAAGCTCAAACACTTGTCTTATCTCTCTTAGGATGGAACTTATGCTATAAAAAAGGTTTCATCTCATTCATCATTGACATTATCCTATAATTTTGGGTCTTTATATATTGGTGATGATGACTCTTTGGATACTCATAAAACTATGGAGAAAAGGTCATCTCCAAAGGTCAACAAAGACAAGACAACCAAATCTTCATCCAAAAAGACATTAGAAGCAATAAGTCCCAAAATATAAGATCAAGCACTTATCCTAGAGAAGGAAATTAGACAAGAAAAAAATGTCAAAAGAAACAAAGAGAAAATGAAGTTTATGAATAAATCGAACACTAACATATATAAAGAGCATAAAGAATCTATTCATCCCAATTTGGACACTATCATCATATTCGAAGTCATCCATGATCAAAGTTAAAAAGAAAATATTACATTGATGACATGAAACTTCTTAACCCTAAGTATCTCAATTCCTTGGTGGAGAAGAATGTGGGTATGGACTTGTCCTATGAAATGATGAAAAATCTTCAACTAAAAAAGTTTTAGAAAAGAAATCTATACAAAATCAAATTCATGTAAAGAGTCTCACACCAATAAAAGGAAAGGAAATAAAGGTTAATATAAAAGGAATAGGTAGTGGTGAAGATGTGAAAGTTAAAAAGGAAGAAACTTATGAAAAGCTTGCTGAACCAAATTTTTCCTCCTCAAGGTTACCTTTGATGTTTTCTAGGAAAGTTCTTTTGGATAGTAGAGGGTACCTATCAAAGATACACAATAGCAAAATAAATAAAGCACAGATAAAGAATATAAATTTAACGTGATTAGATCCTAAAAAATGATAAAAATAACTTCGCTAAAAATATTTGATTAAAATGTACTACTTAATAACTTAATTACACACTCTCTAGTGCATAGAATTTCTTTTAGATAATTATTTTTATTCAAAAGTTAAATCTCTATTTATAATAGGAACATCTCCTTTCATTGGTTAAATTAACCAATATTGGACTTGACTTGCACACATAACAAATTCTTCCTTGAGTCAAGCTTCCAAATGTCTCAATCTATTTTAAAAATTAAACTTATTTCTCAATCTTCTTATTCATCTTTACTTCACTATTTTTAAGAATAAAGTGACCATCTAAATAGCAAATACTTCTTGTCTTTTCTTCCTTGTAGAATCAAGTGGTGTCCCTTATACACTTTGCATGTCTTTCCAATTTTCATGCATGTGTATCCATGTAATGTCATTTTAGCCAATGAAATAATATTAACATTAACGGTACCTACATACTGCACATTGGAAATAGCCCAGATTTTACAATTATGAAGTTTTAAGTGAACTTTTCCAATGTCCTTAACTTTCATCTTCAATTTTATTCCCATATTGATATAGTCAAGATCTTTATCTTTCTAAAAAAAATAATAAACATGTCTTGATCATTGCACACATGCATATTAGCAGTAGAATCTAACATCTATTTAGACTGATTTATAATAGAATCATCATTACACTCTCTACATGATATAATTTCCTATCATCTAAGAGTTTATGTAAGCTTTCTTTGTTCACTTCTCTCATGAGAATTGTTCCTTTCTTTAAGAGTTCTTCACAAGTAGTATCTTTTTCATCATTGATATAAATGTGTCTTTGCATTCTTTAATCATCTCGAAAAACAGTAGTTACATCATCCAACTTAATTGTATCAATTAACAAGGATCTTTCCAATCAAGCTCTCAAATGTCTCTTTTAAAACCTCCTTTCTACTTTTCAATCATTATCCCTAATGTTGGTGTTTATATGATGTGGTGAATAGAAAGAAAAAAATAAGAGAATAACAAATAGAAAAAAAAAATAAGAAAAAAAGATGAATTGTTTGAATAAATAAAAATAGAAAAAAAATTATTATTTGAATATATAGAAAAAAAGAAAAAATAAATATATTAATAATATAAATTTATATTATATTTTATTAATATAATATTTATTTATTTATAAATATAATAATTTTAATAATTTAAAAAAAATAAAAAATAAGAACATTCTTCCTCTACTTTGTCTAGTTGGAAGTATTAACTTTTGTGTAGAACAAGAAGAAATACTTCCTTTCTCTTCTAAATACACAAACAAAAACAAAATATTTTCATTTCTTCTATTTTTTTCCTCTTTATTTTATTCTTCCTATGTGCGAGAATGTTACTTTTAAAAAAAAATAATCTGAAATGACAAAACAAAAAGCGAATGCCTAGGCACTCCAGCAGCTGGGTTTCCATTATTCCTCGTGCCTAGGCACTAAATTAATTTTCTGCAGAAATTGAAATTGAATATCTTGAAAATATCAACCGACTTAACAAAAATAAAAAAATTCTTATATATATATATATATGAAGATTACCACAATTAACTCAAATTGTGATGTGCTTATTTCGAGTTTTGCAAATTAATTTCCAGGAATATAAATTGAGCAAACTGAAGAGATTATAAATCAAGTAGCATCCAAATCCAAACGGAAGCATTCATGTTTTCTATGCTTCAATACTCTACAGTATTGTGGTCAGAATTACCAAAAGATGTTTATTAGAGTTAGGCTAGCAGTAAAAATTGAAATAGTTTATATTAGATTTTAAATTTTATTATTTTTATTATACAAAAAAAAAACTGTCAAATGGTAAAATATCCTTCAAAGGCTTCTACAGTCCGTAGTATTTATTCAATCACAAAATCCTTTGCCTTTCACAGACCACAGATGTACAAGTAAATGCAAAAGAAAACAAAGATTCTGTAAAACAATATGCAATCTTTTTTCTTTTCAAAAGTCTGTGGGTATTTGTGTTCGTTAAACAAAATCTATCGATGCTTAAATAAGATTTGTGATTTTGTAGCGACAATTTAAACTTTGCATGAAGCAATCATTTATATCAAATTTAGCAATACCTCAACAAAGAGACACTACAGGTCAGATTTTAGTCTACTGTACATGAAAGTTTGTAAAAATGTGGGCAAATCCTGTATTCATTACTAATCACCTTACTATGTTGTCATTGAAATTTCCATAACCTTAAATATTACAGACAGCGTATATAGAATTGCCCAAAGTCTTGAGTTCATCCCAAATCAAAGCTAGTTTTGTGCCTGGATCGAATCTCAAGACACCATCCCCAATGTCCGGTCGATTATCTTCTAACATTCTGGGAAGCACATTCTGAGCAAGACTTCACCAAACGATGCGGTATCATTTGGAATCAACAAGCTGCTAAATAAATTGAAAATTATCATACCACATCTACATGGTACAGGTTATTGGTTCCATGGGAGGCTAAGGCCAAGCCTCTACAACCAATTTATACAGGCTCGATTCTCTAAAATTTTACACACTTACAGTTAGCACAGCAGCATAAAAAGAATACATTTTTCTCTGCCGCTAAAGCGGGACAAATGAACAGTTACTTTGGTCATGATTAAGCGTGTGGCCAGGAACCTCTCTTTTAACCATAGCTCAACCGGGAATCCAAGGACCGTGTGGATGTCTGGGTCTGGCGCCGTGGAATTCCAATTTCACAGGCATTGACTCTGGCTGCGAAACGGAGAGAGCAAAGTGACTCGCCAGTTGAAGATTGATCGGGTGAGATGTTGACAAACATCAACGTTTTGGAATCCCCCCCAAGACATGGCTGCGATGCATAAAATATAACTAAGTTTAAGGTACATTAGAAGAACATGTTAAAGTACATTAGAATATGGTCGGTCATCCACATTCTCCTTCGTTACCAAAAAAAATTGGAACGATAGAGAGTGTCATCATAGTAAGATGATTGGTTTTATCCTCGAGTTGTAGAGGATAAAATGACTCCTGAATAAAATTTTTGATCATGTCGAACAATTTCCTACTGTTTTGACGTTTCTAAATATACCCTACCAGGCTACCCCTCACCACCTGCAAAAGACAATTTCATCTTTCTCCTTAATGCCTGCTAATTATTCAGTTGATAGAAGTCAAATCCCTGGACCAATCATATTAACGCCACCATATCAAGACATGCCATTACATTTTTTAGTGGAGTGCAACCTTTTCACTTTTTAATTTGGATCACAAGATCTACATGATCAAATCATCAACAACGTAAATTTTAAGAGGTTAGCGTACCTGGAGAAGGTATGTCAGCTTCGAATTCCTAAAAGGAACATGCTCCTCTTTCTTTGCCAAAGCAAATATGACATCGCTCAAAGAAGAGAGACTTTTGTTAATAGCCTGAATGTGGCAACAATGAAAATTACTAGTTTATTTTTTTAAAAAAAAAAAAAAGTAGAATAATTGACAAAGAGCAAAAGTTCATAACAATACAAATCAAATACATACCTGAGTTTCCTTTAACCGATCCCCAGTTGCCCCACTCCTTGACAATCTTTCACTTCCAGCCAGATCAATCAGGTTTAAGACACCTTGCACTTGTTGTTCAGTGTTCTATAAAATAAAGAAAAGTGCATCAGAAAAAAATGTCTGGACAAAAGAACAGTAGCAAAATATATGTCCCTTTATTACAAAAGCATGTACCTCATTTATCCCACATATACGCAAAGTAAAGACAAAGTGACTTCTTGATGACTGTTCATTCATATGCGTCCTTCCTACTGACCTGAACACAATTATTTTTTGTTTATGAATATGATACAGTTATATGTATATTGCAGAGCAACAGCAAGAGCAAATTGTATAATGTATTCTATAAATTAAGTGTTAAAGTTTCTAATTGAATCAGAGTACACTAAAACTTGTTCCAGTTATATCATAGACAGAAAGTTGGAAGCTTCCCAACTTATTACTTGAAAGGAAATAATAACTCATCTGAAATTCATATGGTGGAAAGCATGTGTTCTTGCACGTATGCCCCCGAAAGTTTATTCACTGCATTAACTTCATACAGCAAAGAAAGCATTTGCAGGATCCAAATAGCAAAGACCATACCTGCTTTGTGCAGCCTGTTGCAGGAGGGAGGAAATCTCATTCACGCTACACACATCCACAATGGTGAGATCTGAAACATGCGTGTTTCCATTTGCATCATGTTTAATAGTGTACTGCTTGCCAGGAACACCATTTTCACTTCGTGTTTGGTCAATCCCACTTGACCGATTTGGTGATAACAAATCCCTGATGGTCTCATTATATATTTCCAGAACTGATGCCTAGAAATATTTAATTTCATTTTTCAGTTTCAACTAGTAAATATGACCACCTGAAAATTAAAAATGGGGATGAAGTGTACTATGACCTGCATTTTGTAATTCCACCCCTGGTCTTTTAGAGACTGACTAGTTTGGAATATCTGTTCTAAAGAACGTGGAATCAATCCTTTCAGATCAGGGGCATCAGGCCTACCCATCATAGTATAGGTTTTGCCTGAACCTGTCTGCCCATATGCAAAGATGCACACCTGTCATAACAAACCATGGCCCTCTGTCAACACACAATTTAGACCCAAATCAACAGAAACAAAAGCAAGAGAAAAATGTGAAAGAAAAGATAGGTCCCCCAATATGTCATTTCTATAATGGTTCAATCCATTCCACTTCTGTTCATCATCTCAAGACCAGAAAACAACTTTTCAAGACATAAACCCAACTCTGAGTTGTCTTAAGCCACAAAAACATACAAGATATTAAACACGAGGATGTTGGAAGTGGTCAGACAAACTCACCTGGTAGTCTATTTGAACAAAATACTAGGCTAGAGTACATAATAAATTACAACAAATTTAAAGAATATGAACTTCAAGCGTTAATAGCTGAGCTTCTTTAACATAAGGCTATACTCAATAGGGAAACAATGATAATGACCACAGCGGAGACATAATGACAACCAAAGTAAGGATCATTTACAACAATGGAAAAATCCACAATCACACTGCATGCATTTAATAAACAACTGCTATCCCACATTTAATAACCACATAATTTTGGTTTTACCACAAGTGCAACCAAGAAATTTGTAGGATTGCAAATGCATGTAATATCCATGTTATTGTAGAAATGAAATCCAATGTCCCAAACACCATTGACAAATGCTACTTTATCCTTCAAGATACAATATAATCTTGCTAACCTTTATTGATCCTATTTTTTTTTTTTGTGTATCATGTTCTGCCAGAAGCATAATGAACAACGGGAGGCAAACTAGAACTCACCTTGTAGCCATCAAGTGCACTTTGTACCAGCTGTGATATCTCAGTGAATACATCCCGCTGAGAAGTCTCATGATTAAACACCTTGTCAAATGTGAAATTATACTTCTGTCCTGCTGACCATTAAATGATGGGATTGTTATACTTGAAAAAACATGTATACTACATGAAAGTTGAAACTTATAAGATACAACAGTAGCAGACAGACAAAGAAGTTCGGCTACATACCACTTTGTACCAATTCAATGCCCCGCCCTACCAGATCTGTTGATGTAGGATAAGAAATAACCATGTCCATTCCCGTACCATCCTCTGGTAGGAGTGGTCGCACTCGGCAGAACACACGAATATTTCCTTTAAGCTCCTAGCCACAGAAATTAATTGGATACCATTGAACAATGATGCCTTGCATTTTACTGTGAGCAGAGATCTAAATTATAACCACAAAAAATATGTAAAGCAAGCATTACCAGGATAGTGTTGTGCAGTTTTTTCCTTAGCTTCTCTCCTTCAACAACTTGAAATTCTTTCTCTGCCAATCGATCCTGTAGTTCACGTATAATCCTCTTCTGCTCTTCAAACACCGTTCTTGTTTCTGATACAGATAAATCAGCCATCTAACACAAAAAAAAAAAGTTATATCAGTTTTAGTAGTTTAAAACATTAAACACTGCAAGAAAAAATCACCAAATATCAATTTATTTATTTATAAGAGAATTTTATTAAGCAACTGCTCCATGCTAAAAATAAAAGCCAACTGCATTACCTTTAATTTCTCCTTTTCAGCAAATAGCTGCTGCTGCAGTATATGTATTTGCTCCTTTTGAGATGAACAAGTCTCCTATAAAGAAAGCCCACTATTACATACATCCACTGAGAACAGAGATGCACAATTAATGAAATAAAAGATTAAAATTATAAAAGAAGGCAACAAATACCTCAAGAGCATTTGTTTTAATCATTATGCTATCCAATTGTGCACATGTTTTCCCTGTATATTCTTTATACTTTGCTACTTCTCCGTTTAAAGCATTTACTTGCCCCAATTGGCGATCACGATCATCTCGAATTTGTTTTAACTCTTCACGAAGGCATTTGAGTTCATTTGCTAAAATTTCTTTCTGCTTCATGGCCTCGTCCTGTGAAGCCTGAAAAGAGATAAAAAAAGAAAGGGAACAACACAGCACAAAAAGGAGAGAGAGAGAGAGAGAGAGAGAGAGAGAGAAAGAGAGAGAGAGACTATCAAGATACTTACAATGACAACAGAGAGATAAGATTAATAATAATAACAGCTAAATACATAGGGCTCTAAATGTAAATCATTTCCTCATCAAAACAAGGTTACTTGTGACATTTTGTGAATTTAGAAGTAAGAATTATAGACAAGTCAAAATTCAGGAGCTTCCTTGAAAGTATCAATGCTAGCAGATTGGCATCAACAGGACTGCAAGGTAAGCTAGCTATGTCAAGCTATTCTCATCTGTTCCACACCCAATGCAGCAAAAAAATTTTCAAAGTTTTCACACATTTCACTTGATTTTAAATATTAATCAAAACCAATGGGAAAAATTGAAGAAACCAACTCTCCGTTGACAAAACATCATATAACACACACAGCATGAAAAAAAATTATTTAAACAACTTACTTTAAGAGATACCAGCTGATCCTGCAATGCCTTGTTGTGGCCTCTTACATTGCTAAGGCTCTCAACGATGGTTGCTTTCTCTGTTTCGAGTCGTTTATGTGCCTCATTAGCTGTTTCAAGATCTGACTGAAGACGACTGTTGTACTGCTGCAGGCTCATATTATACTCTTGTGATCGCTTGTACAAATCCTCATTTGAAATGGCCTGCAAAACACAACAGTTTCAAAAGAAGAAACAATGAAGGAATCTGCAGGACAGGAATAAAATAACAGTAAACTTGAACAGCACTAAATATCCAAGAGGGCAATAGTTTTGTATAACTCAGTGGTAACTTCAATATTGACAAATAACTAACTTATACAGAATATAACATAGACACCTTCTTCTCAGCTGCTGATTTCTCATCCTGAACTTTCTCAAGCTCAGCTGATTTCTCATCCAGAACTTTCTCAGCTGCACTTCTGGCCTCCTTTTCCATAGCATAAGACTTAATTGCTTCCTATTTTCAACCAACATAAAAGGAGGCCATCAGGCAATAAAGAAAATCACTTGAGATACTCAATTTCAAAGCTAGCAGGAAACCTTACCAATTTATCTGATTCTTCCTTCACAATTCTCTCTTGTAAAGAAGAAATTGTCTTCCTCAAGTCAGATATAGTCTCGTTCAATTCCTCAATCTTATTTTTCGTCTCAGTCTCTGAGAAAACAGAAATTTATGATGATTAAATAATTGTTCCTTCAACATGATTTTTTTTGTATTGACAACCAAAGACAACGGGACAGAATCAGACAGGATAATATAAAACAACAATTATTGATTCTTTGAAATAGAACTGTTTTCTACAAAGCTCACAACAGAAGAATATAAATGTCAACAAGGTTTCTACAATACCAAATCAATACAATCACTAGATTACTTAACTGAGGAAATGACGTCCCTATTTATGAGTAAAGTAGTCAACTACTTCACCTAAATCCCTGACTACAAGTGAAACACATACAATAATGCACAACTACTAGCAAGTAGCAACCTAATAACAAAGCCTGCACAGTAAAGGCTTACGCAGCACTCAAGCAAGCAAGTTTCTTCCAAACACATCAACCTAATAACAAGGAGAGAAAACGTACCAGTATCAATGCACTTCTTCTCAGCAGACTCTAGCTCAGACTGAAGCTTTTCCTTCTCTTGGACATAGCCTTCTTCTACTTTCTTAAACCACCGAACACAAAGCTTCAGGCGCTTAATAAGATCCAACATCTGTTCCATTTTTTTCTGCAGAAGAAAACAAAAGGAGAAAACAATGAAACACCCACAAACCAATACCAAGAAAATGAGGTCATTGATTGCATTAACAATCACGAACCTTATTATCATAGGGATTCCCCTTTTTCATCTTCTCATTAAGCAATGCTTCCACATCCTCTTTGGTGAATTCAACGGTGCTACACTCGGTGACCTCAGCATCACTAGCTAGACTATTATTATCTGACCTATTGTTCATTGCAGAAAACGGCGTTCTGGCCCTCCCAGCCCCTCCCACTCGCTCCATCTTTTCAGTTCCAATTCTTCGACGCTTATCGAAAGACACTTCTTCAACACTTACCTTTTTCTGAAATCGAAAACAAACTCATTCAGCGTGTGATAAATAAAACGGAGTATCGGAGGCAATTATAACTAACAACTCTAATGAGAAAATGGAAGGAATTAAGAAGCTCAAAATTCAAAACGACAGAGGAAGGCTTACCTTGGAGGGGCTACGAGGAGGTCGATTCTGATTCCGGGAAGCCATATGTGACTTTGAAATTGTGGATTTTTGTAGTGTGAATTGGGTCTGATTTGGGAAGTTAGGGTATACAGTGAATAGAGAGTGAGATGGGTGGAGCGTTAAATTTGAATTTGCATCGCTGCCCGGGAACTCGTCCTTGATTCTTTTAAGTAATGCTTTGTTTTTCAAATTAAAAAATAATAATAATAATAATTCAAACATAGGTCATTTCCGCGGATTCGATTCGTGTGCATTACATCACGGATTCAAATTAAAAATATATACATTAAAAAATTAAAATGCATCCGCGATTCGAAGTTTATTCAATTAATAATGATAACTTATTAATTATAAATATTAATACAAGAACAATAAAATCATATTCTCTTCATTTCAAAATAATTATTATTTTATAAAATTATTTTTTAGCATGGTAGTCATTTTAATATTTTAATAAAATATAAATTTGATTTTCCATTTTGTTCTTAACCCTTTTGGTCGCTGTAAATTTTTTTCTGAAAAATCATGATTAATTAATAAGAATAACATTAATATTAACTTTTATTAGTATAAAAATGATAACTTTATTTTTACTAAATATTTACCTCATTTTACATTTAATAAAATAAATAAATAATTTAAGTCGAGCATTGGGCGCCTTATCCATTAGTTAGGCCACATGTGCTTTTTTATCCTCTTAACTTTAAAAAATATAACCTCAATTAATACTATAGTTCATTAACCTAATTACTAACGCTCTCCAAAAACTAAAAGATTCACCCTGTAAGGCTCCTAGGTGGTCCAGATGATATTTCTATATATGTTGGGTGGGGATGGAAAAATAATGTCATTCAGAAATTATTAAACTAAAAAATAATATAGCAAGTAGTGATATTGTCTTTTTATTCTTAATTAAATAAAATACAGTCCTATATTAAATAAGTGAGTTATATAATTTAAAGAATTTTGGACCATCTTTAATGATTTTTATATCGTTTCGATCCATTTTCAAGAATTGGTTTTTCATTCAAGATTGTTTCAAGAGTGATTTAATCATATTTTTTTATCAAAAACTAAAAATAAATCATATATGCTCTTGTGAATGAAGTAAAACATAAGTTTGCACTAACCTAAATAAGACCTAACTTCTTTTTAAATTTAAGATCATTTTAATTTGATTCAAGGTTTATATTTACTTCAAATTTGCTTAGGGCTAGTTTATTCAATATTTTTTAGGAAAATAACCTGGTATGTTTGATTTCTTTAAAAAAATAGGATAGCACAAAATTTTCAATCTTATATTTGATTTTAAAAATAATCATGGAATAGAAAAAAAATTCAAAATATAGGATAATAAAAAACTTTAAATTTTATTCCCCACTAAATGAAGGGACAAATTCTTATTCAAAGAAACAAAGTTTAAAAAAATAAAAATACTCCTTTTTTCCTTAATTAATAATCATATTTTCTTTTCCCCTTTGTTTCCATCCACCACTTTCTCTGTATATATATAATCACAAATATAATATAAAATAAATAAATATATATTATATTCAATTCATAATTTTATAATAAGATATTATATTAAAATTTTATAATATATTATAAAATGATATTAATTTATAATATATAATTATATATGATATAATATTATAATATTTTAAATATGAAATAAATACTATATAATATAAAAGGTACTTTACTAAATAACATATAAAATTAGGTGTACCGTATGCTGATCACTGAATAATATAAAAACAAAAACTTGTACTGTAACTTTAACATTTGTTCTACACTGCTTTATTTGTTGTGTTCATCAAATGCATCCTAAAGTAGACCTATAAAACAGCTTCATATTTCCATGACCTCTAGTTATTAAAAGCCTTGATTATTTGATAATTTTTAAAGAGCAAATTATCATAATATAAATAAATAAATTTAAGAAAAAAATATAAATCATCACAATAGTACAATGAAACCTATCATATTCCTTTCATTATCATTCATTAAGAAACTTTGTGATTCTATATCAGAAATCTCTTTGTGAATAAAACAGAAATAATGTACTATGTATTCACTAACGTATAATGTATTTGTAGATTAAATAAAAAAACAAAGAAAAAAAAGAGTTATCACAATAAGAACAATGATGAATTGAAATCTTAACTACAAAATGAAAATAAATATGGTGGAACAATCATATTTTTAATTACATATATGTATTTTTCAAATCAAATGAAATTTTTTTTATTACATATATGTATTCTTTAAGACAATGGTATTAACCAAGTTAGATTTAAGAATGCTTAATGGCATATTTATCTATGATAAAAATTAATTTCTCACATTATGCATAATTTTAATATAAAATTTATGATTAAAATTATTTTAAACACATATCTTATTATATTAAACAATTTACAATCAATTTTATTCATATTTAAAACTAATAAATTGAATCATATATTAGAAAAATAATGTGCTATTATTATAAGTTAAAAAAAATTTAAAAAAAATTAGAGAGCAAATTTAAAAACTAAAATAAAAATATTAAAGGATAAAACTATACTTTTTGACATCAAAATTTAAGCTTTCAATTATTTTATCAAATAAAATGAACAGGAATCACATTTATAACAAAGTCTCTATTAGGATACTCATTAAACGGGTTTGATTGGAAAATATTTGATCGTTAAAAATCGAACTTTAAGATAATGTTTCCAATCTCATTCATTTACATTCTCAGATTAGTTGGGTATGGATAAAATTAGAGGTCCATTATTATCCGCAAATAAAAATGAAGGACAAAAGTGTTAAAATTTTCCAAATTCCGACAATGACAATCATGTCAAGGAATTATATTAAATGGTTTACAATCAATTTAATTCATATTTAAAACTAACCTACTAAATCATATATTAGGAAAATAATGTGTTATTTTCATAAGTTAGAAGAAATTGTTTGAAGAAAAATAAATTTAAAAGCTAAAATAAATATATTAAAGGATAAAAATATATTTTTTGACATCAAAAGTTAAGATTTTGTTTATTTTACCAAATAAAATGAATGGTGAATCACATTTACTTTTATAACGAAATCTCTATTAGGAATACTCCTCGAACGATTCAAATTAAAAAATCTTTAACCGTCGAAAATCAAGCTTCAAGATAATGTTTCCGATCTCGTCTATTTACATCGTCAGATTAATGGATAAAACCGAAGGTCAATTGTTAACTACGATTGAAAGTGAAGGATGAAAACGTTGAAGTTTTCCAGATTCTGGTGATAACAGTCATGAAATTCAGCAAAAAGAAGCTTGGAAAAGATACTGTCATGACGAAAATGAGGATTAAAGTTAGAATTTTGAGAGGATTAGAATGAGTTTGAAAGTTTTAAAGGGAAGAAACCATGAAATCCAAAAAATAGGTCATGAAATCTAGCAAACCTTAATATCGTCAATTAGGTTTGATTTCCAACAGACAATAGTTACAAAACTTGCCTTTGATTGATTAACCTATGGCTAATCATCTATCTCTATCCGCTGCAATCCATTCACGTCCTCCAACCCTTTGCTAACCATCCATCTCTATGTATTGCAATCTATTCACCTCCTCCGTTCATAGTTGTTGATCTCCGACAATTTTCAGTCGATCATGGGTTAATGCTCACTCATAGTCTTTATTAACGGAGAAAGGAAACTTTGTTAACTCCTTCGTATAGATGAGGATTAATGCTAATATAATGGATAAACTAGTCAATATTTTATAATTTAAAAAAAATATAAAACATAAATTAAAATATATTTAAATTATAAAAAAAAATATGCATAACTAATTTACCTAAAATATAAAATTTAGATTTAAAAATATATTCATAATTCATAAAGTCCAATATCATTGTCATTATTATTTAAAAAAACATTTTTTTTAATTTAAAATATAATCTCTTAATATAAAATTCCAAAGTTATACATTTAAAATTGAATAATGTTATATCTTCTTATAATATTTTTCTATTAATTCTCCTAATACTTTATAATGTAAACATTAAACAAAAATGTAGATATAATTAATATCTTGAAAATATTAAAAAAAGTAAAGATATAGTAGGAGGATTTAGAAGTTTTCTAATACATAACCAAGCTATGTCTGCTATAACACAGGGCTCTTGTTACCTTTATTGGCTTTCTCGTTTCTTTAAGGCAATAATAGATTGTTGATGTGTTCTTCAAGTTACCCAACTTCAATTTTTACGTATATATGAATCACTAGAATTGGTGGTAAAAGATTAAAGTATCCTAGAAAATTTTAAGTTTAAATCTTATTATTTTTAGTGGAAAAATATAATTCCTACGTACGTGTTGCTCCAATACTTACGCAATAAGGAAGTTATTCTTGATAAAAATCCAAAGTGACGTGTAAGAAATATTTTTATTATAAATTATAAATGAAGTCCCCATTACATTTGTTTCCTTTTACATATTGTTGTCCTGCCCTTCAACCCCCTTCTTTCTCTTAGAACCATAGATACGTTAGGCTGTGGCAACTTTTAGTGCAGAATAAAGTTGCAACCATCACATTCGAAACACACCGTATTTGGTATTTTCTGTGGCACGATTAGAGGAAGCAGATATGCATAGACCAATAATTTTTCTTGTATCCGCGGGATCAATGATTCCATCATCCCAAAGCCTTGCTGTTGAGTAATAAGGACTCCCTTCTCTCTCATATGCCTCCACTACTTTATTTTTGAACTTTTCCTCTTCTTCATTGTTCCACTGCATTACAAGTTAATGCGCATCGAGACAGGCAAAGTCAGATGAGAAGACCATGAATACGTTACTAACAAAATAAAAAGTCTTTCACCAATCATATTTTACCTGAATTCCTTGCCTTTTCTTATTGCCTTTCTCTATTTGGGCCAGCACACCAGCAGCCTGATGATCACATTCCAGAGGAATATATTTAGAACCCTTGCCACAAACTAGATGAATATTAACTAATGACCAACCAAATCTTTATATCCAGTTTCATTTGGAATCGAGAGCACATACATAACGATGCATTTCATAAAGCACAGAGCAATAACCATGCAGAGTGATGTTTTGGATCAATCATTGCCAATATCTTGTAAAGAAATATAACTGGAGAGATATACTACCTGAGCACCACCCATCACAGATATTCTAGCATTAGGCCAAAGGAACAAGAAATTGGGACTATAGGCGCGACCACACATCGCATAGTTTCCGGCACCAAAGCTTCCTCCAACAATTATAGTGACTTTAGGTACCTGCAATATAATAAACATACTTAAAACCATCTGTTTTCTCCTAAATTGTTTAGTCTTCTCTTTGAATTGACATGAACCCCTCCCCCCGCTACACACAAAAAAAATCACAAGGTACAGAAATAAGGCAATACAGGTACAATTGTAAAGATAAACGATATTAACCACCAAATATTTAATTTATTGAAAATATCACAATAAAAATTAATATTCCACCTTCTTCAATTCTTTCATGCAGGAAAACCAACTTGCCCGAATGGAATCACATTCCAAGACACTAATAATTACTAGTCGATAAAAACTTATTTTGCTTTTATAGCTATTAAGTTTATATAGCTAGAGCGTAAAGAATATGTTAGAACTTATTAGTAGGAGGCTGGAACCCACAAACCTTCGCACAAGAAACAGCCATCACCATTTTTGCACCAGACTTAGCTATGCCATTTGCCTCAGATCTTGAGCCAACCTATCAAATAGACAAGTTTCACAATTTCATTTTTCATCAAACTACTATGGGGTCAGTTTAATAGTACCATAGCTCAAAATTGTTTAGTGAAAGAATACTTGGGTTTAAAAATTCTTGATTTGGAAAAAATAAGAGATAAATTAACAGTAAATGCTTTACTTCAGCATTTTATAATTGCCAGATAACAATGAATATAATTAGGACAAAAGAAGATGGATAACATGAAGTATTTGACATCCACTCAGGAAACTAACCTGGATGCCTACAGACATACACATTTGATAAATAGCACCATAGTTCAAAATACATGATATCCATCAAAAGAATGTTTAAGACAAAAGAGGAGATAATTGAAGTAAAATTAAGGATCACCACTAAAACACAGGTATGAAGATGGATCAACACTGCACCTTGAGATCTAATGCACATTTACTTCGTCTTACAGTGTCACTTATCCATCCATATTTCCTAAATCTATACATCATTACTTCTATAGAATTTCAATTGATGATTCTCAAACCCACCTAACTTTACTTTGTGTTACAGTGTCACTGATCCATCTGTATTTCCTAAATCCACAGGTCAGTATATTTCTATTGAATTTCAATTGATGATTCTCAAACCCACCTGACTTTATTTAGTGTTACAGCGTCACTGATCCCTCTGCACTTCCTAAATCTATGCATCATTATATTTCTATTGAATTTTAGGTGATGATTCTCAAACCCACCTGGCCTTAATATCTTAATGCCTAATTGCTTATCGATCATAAAGCACATCTATTCATGTAATCATGGAGAATATTAGATAATTCCAAATCTCTCATAAAACAATGAGTATAATAAGGTAATTCATATCACGAATCCACTGATGTTCCGAAGGAAAAAGGAATCAATCTCCTCCGAAGTCAGACTATCATCACACAAAGCATAGCAATCAGAGTAACTGAAGAAATAATTTAAATTCATACCATGAATCCAGCGATGTTCTGAAGGAAGATCAAGGGAATGTTACGTTGAGTACACAATTCAATGAAATGGGCCCCCTTCAGAGCAGATTCATTAAATAAAATCCCACTGTTTCCAATAATTCCTACAGGCTGTCCAAAAATTCTAGCAAATCCTGTTACAAGTGTCTGCAAAGATTTTGAAAAAGGATATATTATACAGATAGGAAATTACAACAGTGCCTTTTTCCAGGCTACGAGTATAATGATGAGTTGTAGAACATTAATTTGTTGTTCTCCAAATAATTCCTGTTCCATAGTAACCCATGCATATCAAGATAGCAGTTAAAACTTAAAACAGGTAGAAAGTAAAGTGGATGTGCCCTCACAGTGCCATACAATTTCTTGAACTCATCAAATTCACTTCCATCAACAATGCAGTCAATAACTGATCGGATATCAAACTGCTGCTTAAGATCAGTTGGAGCAATAGAACGAAGTTCATTGACATCATACAGTGGTTCTTTATATTCATAATTTATATTTTGCAATCCATTTGCCAAGACATCTTTCCCAGCCATATGCAAATTCTTAATTATATTTCTCCCTAGTGCAAGTCCATGGAGTTCATCTACAAGAAACAACATGTACAATATCACTAATTGGAACAAAGTTAATTTCATTAGTTATCACATTTTTTATACATTCAGATGTGTGACAGAAAATACCTTGAGCAAAATAATCAGAAACACCTGATGTCTTGCAGTGCACAGAAGCACCTCCCAAATCCTCTGCAGATACTTCTTCTCCGGTCGCAGCCTATAAATTCATTAAAATAAGGTTGACTTTGGTTACAAACGTGTAGAAAATGCATGAACATAGAGACACTACAAAGCTTTAAAAGATCCAGATTCTTAAAAAGTAAAAAAACAAAAAAGGAAATAGCCTGAGATTATCGCACAAAGTATTTTGAAACAACAGAGTAACTGGGACAGACCTTAACAAGAGGGGGCCCTGCTAAGAAAATGGTGCCATTTCCCTTGACCATCACACTTTCATCAGCCATAGCAGGTATGTAGGCACCACCAGCAGTGCAAGAGCCCAATACTAATGCAATTTGCGGAATTCCTTGAGCAGACATTACAGCCTGATTATAGAATATTCTACCGAAGTTTTCTCTGTCTGGAAACACATCAGCCTGCTTGGGAAGAAAAGCACCTCCACTGTCAACAAGATATACGCAGGGCAATTTACACTGAGCTGCAATCTCCTGTGCCCTGAGGTGCTTCTTAACAGTGATAGGATAATAAGTCCCTCCCTTAACGGTGGGATCATTAGCCACAAACATACAAAGTCGCCCATGCACAGGACCTATCCCAGTAACAATCCCAGCAGAAGGCAAGGGTTCTTCATACAAATCATGTCCTGCAAGCTTTATGACTCAAAAGTTAAAACCTTTTCTAGTTAGACACACAAACCCATTTCTCAAAATTCCCATATCCAAGCCTTTAAACATTTAATTCCATTTGGTCACATCACATGTCTATGATACTCAAGTGACAAGCTTTCCGCAAACCCAAATGAAATAACTAATAGTAATACACCAAATCTAAGATGTACGGAAACATTAAAATTGGCGACGTATCCATACAATACCGGTACCGATACCACTATGGGATTTAATATGGCTGTCTTATCTTCAAACCTCTTAATGTCCATTTAACGAAGAGATGATTATCATAACTTGAATATAATATTTTTATTTGAATTTGATTATGATTATGCTCTTTTAATAATTTTTTTTGACAGATTAAAGATCAATAATAATATGATTCTGATGGCAAACCAATACAAATACCAGCTATGTTAAAAAAATTAATAAAATATAATCAATTTAAAAATATTGTTATATTTTACTTAATCTATATTATTGTATCCATGTCCTACTCTCTTGAGAAAAAAAAAATTGTATTTACCTATGGTATAGTTATAGTATCCAATGCAGATATTCGTACCCATGCAACATAAAACTAGCTAGTCCAAAAAATTTCGAATACTATCAATTTACTCTCTGAAATACAAAAAATGTCAGTATCGGTACATTTAATGCTTGTATTATTTAACCTTAGGGAATAAAATAACCTATTATTTAGTAATGTTAAGACAAAAATACCCCGTAATTTCAAGTCTAAAATGACATTTTTATAATTTTAAGAATTAAATTGGCGAAGACTAATAATTTCATTGATTAATGAAGTATATTACTCGAATAATAAACACAAAAACGTTAGGCATATTTAAAAATGAAAAAGGGAAAACCTGTGAAAGCTCGAGGAAAGAAGAGCCAGGATCAAGAAGACGATCGATTCTTTGACGGGGAAGAAGTTTGTTCCTACTGGTGTTCCTCTTGACTGCCTGGGGTCCTCCACCAGCCAGAACCTTCTGGACATGAGATTGGAGTTGAACAAGCAAGTCCTCCATGGCACCACCATGCGTAGTGGCTGCTGCGGCTCCCAAGCACAACCATCTTCTTCCTGATCTTCCTAATCCTAACAAATTCCCCTTTCTTCCAATTAACCCAATCATCCCTTATCTTCTGCGATTCCACTCTCCTCTATAGCTATTATGTCTATATGCGATGACGGGGATCCACTCTCTGTTACTGCACACTATTAAATACATTGATTGATTTGGCAATTGGATAATCTTGCCACGTCTTTGCCTATATAAGAACAAGGCCTCTACCATATTTATATTCAGATCTCTTTTTAATATTTTTTAACTATTAAATACACTTTTGGATTAATTTCATTGATAAAAATAATTTAAATTATTTATAATATTTTATTTAATAATAAAAGGATGCCTTGTTAGGATCTCGAAATATAAAATAGCATCATTTTGGATAAGCCTTAAAAATCTTTTATATTTATTTTTTTCATTTTGTCAAACTTATCTTCAGGTTTTCAGTAAACAGAATGTAAAAGAGGAAACATTGACTTAATTTTCTGAGTTATTAATCTTATGGATGGAAACTAAAAGAATTTGTTATTATTTTAAAGCTATAAATTAGATATTTGAATTATTTCACATGCTTACATTTACAAGTAAGATAAAAATAAGATATAAACTAAAGATAAATATATTAAATTTTTTATTTTTTAAAATTTTTTATCTTTCTTACAGTAAAAAGTGCCATTTTTTTAAGAAATGAAAAGAACTCATAAATTAAGAAGAAAGTCTATTTTTTTTTATTCTTCATGCAGTTAAATTGTATTTTTAGAGAACTTTTACAGTTTACATCATGTTTGATTTATTTTTACATTGTTTGATTTTACTTTTTTTTTCCCTCATTTTAAAGTGTTTAAAATGAAGACAATTTTTTTCTTTCTGCCAAATTTTTATTTACAATAATTATTTCCTGTGTTAAACACTATGTGATATGAGTTCAAGTTTTAAATCTACCTAGATAGAGCTGTCAAACCAAATTTATCTATCTTAATTAGTTTTGTTAGTCTTATTATGATATATATTTTTCATTTTTTATAAGCAATATATTTTTTCATTTTATATAATTTTAAAAAAAATTATTTCTAATATACTGCTTCAAAAAGGTTTATAAATAAGTCCTACTAGCTTTTGAACCTAGAAAGAAACTATAAAATAACCATGTAAATAAAAGTGAAAAAAAATTGAAATAATGGCAAACGAAGATTTTGTATGAGTTGGGTCTATAATTGCATCTATGCAATAGTTGAATGTGTTTAAAATAATTGTTTAATGATTTTTAACAGGATAAATAAGCGTTCGAAAGGATCTATAAGAAGTTTTTTTTATATGTATTATAGATATCTTTTAATAAAGATAATTTTGTTGAAATTGAATAGAATTATTATAAATAACAATATTTTTATAAAATTTTATTTAAATTTATAAAATAGTTTAGATTTTAAATAATCATTTATTTTAATAAGTTTATCAAAATAATTTTTTTACTTTACATAAATTAAGTTTATAATCATATTTATTGCATAAATTCTTATAATATTTTTTAATATATGTACAAATATATAACAAAAACTTTTATATAACAAATTTTTATTAAAAATTATATCATCTAAAATGTTAAAAATAATACTATAATTTTTAATAAAAAATTCATATTTATCAATATTTTATTATACACTTTTAAAAATATATATTAAAAAATAATTCTTATATTACAATTTTTATAAAATAATTATTTTATTAATCTCATAAGATACAATTGTTTTCACAAAAGAAGCAAAATAAACATTTTATTAAATGTTTTATTTCAATAAAAAAATTAGTAATATTTTTAAAATAAAAAATCATTAAAAAAATATTAAAAATTGTTCAAATAGTGATTAAACTTAGCTTCTCATAATTTTTTTTATGAACAATTAAAATTCAACTATTATCAATTTTTAAAAAAA
The DNA here is from genome assembly GCA_037954105.1 of Canavalia gladiata. Lineage (NCBI taxonomy): Eukaryota > Viridiplantae > Streptophyta > Magnoliopsida > Fabales > Fabaceae > Canavalia > Canavalia gladiata. The sequence continues at coordinate 68,033,486 of CM075658.1, forward strand.
AATTAGGTTATAGACATTCAAAAGAAATGAGTTAAATGTAATGATAAAAATACATGATTTTCATGCTCAATTGTTTATTGAAATAAAATAAAATAAAATTTAAGAATTTTATTTAACAAATAGTATCTGTTGTACTTGTATCATTTAAGAAACTCTTAATTTTTTTAATTTTTTTTTAATTTTTTATAAGATGTTTATCTTCATAGTGTTTTAGATTTGTTTAGAATAGTTTTTAATTTTTAATTTTAAAAATTAAAATTAGCTTTTATTTTCAATTTTTAATTTTTAAAAATCATTGTAAAAATAAATTAAGTTATTTTATTATTTTATTTTATTATAAATTTTAAAAATATATATAAATAAAAATAAAAATTCAAAAAATAAATTATATTAAATAATATAAATTTTAAACTAAAAATTAATAAAATAATAAATTAAATATTCTTATTATGAAAGTAATAATTATAATAACAATGATGGTTGTGACAGTAATAAGAATAAGAATAGTTTTTACCAGTTAATGGTAGTTAATGGTAGCGATGTAGTGATTATAATATAAAGAATATTATATAATTATATAAATTTATATTTAATACATTATTTGATTATTCGTATTTAAGATAAAAAAAATTTATATATCTCTTTATTATAATATTTTTATATTATTCCACATTTATTTTAAAAAAATAGTATATATTATAAAATTATATTTTAAATAATTACATAATATAAAAATATTATAAAATTATAAATTTAATATAATTTATATACAAATTAAAAATAATAATATTTTAATATATAAAAATTAGATAAATTTAAATTATTTAAAATAATAAAAAATAAATTATTATTATTATTATGATAGTTATAATATAAATAATATTATATAGTCATATAATTTATATTTTATAATCAATGTATAAGATAAAAACTTTTATATATTATTATAATTTTTTATATTATTAAATATTTATTTTATATAAAATAATATATATAATATTATAAAAATTTATATAACATAAAATTATATTATAATACTATAGATTAAATATACTTTTTATATATCAAATAGTATTATTTATTCATAAATTTATAACAAAATATATTAATAATTAATAATTAATTAATTTTTTTAAAATAATCAAAATGAAAATTTTAAATTTTTTTTAACATTATTATTCTGATGATGATGGTGATACTGATAGCAGTAAAAGTAAAAATAGTATTTATAAAATAATAATGATGATATAATAGTTATAATATAAATTTTTTTTATTTTAAATATTTGATTATCAAAAGTAAAATAAAAAAATTTATATATTACTATAATATTTTTATATTATATTATTTTTATTTTATATAAAAATAATATATATAATATTATAGAAATTTATATAACATAAAATTATATTATAATACTATAAATTAAATATAATTTTTATATATCAAATAGTATTATTATTCATAAATTTATAAAAAATATTTAAATAATTAATAATTAATTAGTTTTTTAAAATAAAAAAATTATTAATATTATTGTTATGGTGATACTGATAGCAATAAAAGTAAAAATAATATTTATAAAATAATAATAATGATATAATAGTTATAATATAAAAAAAATTATTTCAAATATTTGATTATCAATAATAAAATAAACAATTTTATATATTACTATAATATTTTTATATTATTTGATTTTTATTTTATATAAAAATAATATATATATTATAATATTATATAATATAAAATTATATTATATTATAATATTATAAATTTAATATAATTTATATATAAAATAATATTTTTATTTTATTTTTATTAATAAAAAATTAAATTCTTTGAAGTAATAAATTTTTTTATTATTATTATTATTATTATTATTATAGGATCATGGTTTAATGATGGTGGAATTAGGTAAATTTAAGGATAAAAATGTTTTAAAATTAAAAACAGCATTTAATAAACGTCTTTTTTTAATTTTAAGATTTGAATCAAAACTATTTTAAAAATATGTTAAAAACCATTTCAAAATCATTTTTGCTAAACACATTTTGTTTTCAAAATTAATTTAAAAATCAAAAATTGAAAACTCTTTAAATATTTTTTGGATACTATTGGAGATGGAATATCGAATCTTACTAAGCATTTTTTTTATTTGAAAATATTCATCTTTCTTTAATTGAAGTTCTCATTATCCTTAATCTTAAAAAGGATTAACCTATAAATTTTAAATATTTTCAACCTTAGTATATGCAAAGTTAAAGTTATCACAAAGATATTTGTTAATAGATTGCTTTTTTTTTATTACTCATATCATTGGTTGATTTAGAGAAAGAGTATGATAAATTTGATCGAAGATTTATAAAATTATCTTTTTACAAGTTTGATTCCTTTAGCAATTATTGTAAGGCCCATCCTAAAGTTAGTTTGTTTTGCTTCTTTTAACATTATTTGAAAAATGGGTAAAAACTGCCTAGTTTTAAACCCACAGGATTAAAATAAGGTGATTCAATATCACGTTATATGTTTTCTCGTTTGCATGAAAAAAATTGTACTTGCCACTAATGAAATAAATAAAGATAATTGACTACTAATTAAAGTTGGTAGAAATGGTCTCTTCACTTTTTATCTCTTATTTGTATATGATATGTTTCTTTTTACTTATAAAAAGATATTTTAGATTTGTATTATTAGTAATGTGGTTGATAATTTTTATAAGGCATCTAAACTTCAAATTAATCTCTCTAAGTCAAGGAACTTTTGTTCTAAACACATCCTAAGAGTTAAGAAAGAAAAACTTAAGAATATTTCTTCCATACATTTCATCTCCAATATTAAAAGATACTTAAGATTTTCTTTGATTCATGAAAAAGTGAAAAGATTTTATTTTAATTTTATTATTGATTGAGTTAATATTAAACTTACAGGATAGAAAAAAATCTCCTTAACAAAGAAAAAAGAAGCTTTGTTCGATATCTTTAGTAATATCCATTATTCCCAAATATTTTATACATGATTGTTATGTTCCCTTTTCAGTTTACAATGAAATTAATTCTGTCATAAGAAATTATATTTAACTTAATAACAATGGGAGATGTGTTCATTTGGTGACAAATCAAAAGTCACTGATACAAAGCATTTTTTGATCTTGAATTGAGGCAATTGTGTAATACAAATATGTCTTTATTGAAAAAATTAATTTGACAATTATTATATTACAAGGATAAATTTTGGATCCAAATGATTATTGATAAATACTACACAAGTGATAATATTTTATCAAACAAACCAAGATCTTTTGCTTGGTCTTTTTATTCAAAAAACTTTATATGAGATAAAATGAGGTTTTATGTTTCACGTTGCTTCAAGTGACAATTCCTTTAGATATGATTCTTGATTCCAATTAGGTTTCTTAGTCAAATCTATTCCTTAAATTTGTATTCATGACTTGAGTTTTCTTATTTAGGATGTTAAGAATCAATCTCAACGGAAGTTTGATAGAATTTTTACACTTCTTACTCAACAAGTAATAAATCACTTGACAAATAATTTGATGCATATTAACATAAAGTGGTCATGATGCTTTGTTTAGAACAATAACTTGAATGAGAGATATACAATTTTGGATGGATACTTTTGGCTCACTTGTAGAGATATTAACCTAACTCTCTCATGGATATAAGTAGAAGATTAATTTTTAAAAAAATGAAGTTCTTGGTTTAGTTGATTTGTAATGGAGCAATTATTTGTAATGAAGTTAGATTTATTAGGCAAATATGCAAAACACTTGCATAAGATGTTAAGAAGAAACTAACTTAATTTACCATTGTATTATTGATTATCCTTTTGCGAGAGCATATTGAGGTTTTATAAGATGTGATGTACATCATATCTTAAATAATTTAATAAATTCAACTTTTAGATTATTTAGAGTATTTTTTTATTTCTATTTTATGAAGTGTATATAGAGATTGAAATAACCATTCAATTGAAAAAATCTTCAACGATGTGTAAATTGTTAAAAGGTAAATTTTGAAAGTTCTAGAAGAGATAAATTTCTTGATAACCATATAAAGCTACCATGCACTTCTCCTAATTGGATAAAATGGGTGACACTTCTAGAAGTATCAATTGCTTTCAATGTTGATAAAAGTGTTCACGATAATCATCCTATTAGTTGTAATCAATACTGAGGTTCTTAGTTGCAATCAATTTTGGGATTCTTATCGAAAAAGAGATTTCTTTAGTAATATTGATCATATATATATATATATATATATATATATATATATATATAAGGATGAAAATAGACAAATTTGACTAGACTTTGCATGTTCATATCTACCATGTTTAAAAATTCTAGACATAAAACTAAATTTACTACTCTTTATAGTGTTTCTTTTAGGTCAAAATATAACTTATTTTAAGTCTACCAAATCTATCAATATGTTTAGAACACTACATCATAAAAAGATTTATAAATAGATTTAAATCCTAATATATATATATATATATATAAATAATTAAAAAAGACGTACAAATTTAATATATTAATATAAGTATAAATATATAAAGAAGAGATTAATTTTTTTTAGAAATAATTTTAACATAAAATTATTTTGCTTGTAACTCTTTTAAATGACTAAATTTTATTAAACTAACTTTTAAATTAATAAATTTTATTATGTAGATTATACTTACAAAATCTCATAAAATTTAACAAAAAATTGATAGTTCATTACATATTTTATTTTAATAAATTTAAAAAAATTATATTATTTATTAAAATAAAATTATATAATAAAATATCAAATTTTTAAAAAAATTATAAATAAATTAATTTTTGTTAAAGTTACTTTTAGAATAATTTATAACTTAATTTATATGTATATTATAATAAAATAAACTTTTTTATAAACATAAATTTAATTTATTTATTTTAAAAAAATTAATAATAATCTATTTCAGTCAGTTAACGTTAAAGTTGAATTTTTAATTTTATTTAATAAATTAATTATAATTTGAAATGATAATTATTATAATATTTATTTATTCATTAATTATTTGTAGATATTTATACTTGTTAACAAAGTGAATTCTACTTCTCATAAGCACATTTCAATCAATCTAAATATTTAGGAGATGTTAAGCAAAAAATTGAACTATTTCTTTGTAATATTTGATGAGAAAGTCAAACTTTTGTGTTAGTATATTTTAACTAGATTGAATGCTTCTCAAGATGAGTTTTATATTGTTGGGTTTTCTCATCTAATATAGTCAAACAATTAGTTGTTAACAAATGTCATAAATATTTATTATTTTTATTTGTAATCTTCTTTTATTTTTTTATATAAAAAATAAAATAAAGTAATACAATCGCTCTGCTGAGGAAGCAAAATAAGCATTTCATTAATAATGTTGTTATTATTCAACTTTTTACCATACCTTTTCAATTTATTGTAATTTATTTTTTAAAGTAAAAGTTAAAATCATTAAATTTATTTTAAAGAACTCAAATAAGGAAAAATTTAAAAGAAAAATTAGAAATAAACAATGTAGATACATATTATGAGTTATTCCAACTATGAAACACACCAATCCAGAAAATGACTGGGAAAAAATTCGGCAAGGAAGTAAGAGGAGAAGATATTATCCGAATGAGAGACAGAGAGCGAAAACAGAGAGTGTTGTAGTAACAGAGTCGAATCAATGTCGTTGCTGTTGCCGCCTCAACCTTCCACAACCCTCTCTCCGATCACTGCTTCTGCACGCACTCTGCGCCTTACACCCTTTGCCTCCGTCACACTACCACGTCAGAGAACTCCTCCTTCCAAATCCACACTTTCCCTCTCTCCATCACATGCAAATGCAATTCCTCCGAAGAAGGTTCTCGTCCCCATCGGTTTCGGTACCGAAGAAATGGAAGCCGTTATCTTGATTCACGTCCTCCGTCGTGCCGGTGCTGACGTCACCGTCGCTTCCGTGGAGCCGCAGCTCCAAGTTGAAGCCGCCGGAGGTACCAAATTGGTCGCTGATGCCTCCATCTTTGCATGCTCCGAGCAAATTTTCGATCTCATCGCTTTACCCGTTAGTTCTCTAATCTAACCAAAACCATATTGCTATTGCTGTTACTATTTCTTCTTTGTCTTGTAGCGTTAACTGTGAGAAACAAACAGGGAGGAATGCCTGGCTCCGCAAGATTAAGGGATTGCGAAGTCCTGCGAAAAATCACGTGCAGACAAGCTGAGGAAAACAGGCTCTACGGTGCTATTTGTGCTGCTCCAGCTGTTACCCTTTTGCCATGGGGTCTTTTGAAGAAAAAGAAGGTCCTTTGCTTAACTTGGATTTTATTGAATGAATATTTCTTAACATGGTTTTAAATTGCAGTTGCAGTTATCAAAATTGCGGTTGTGGAAATTTAAAAAATAGTAATATTGTGGCTTAATTGCGGTTATAGACTGCAGTTTAGGCTAGAGTTTCATTTCGTTGTTTATGAGTTTGTATTTGGATTAGGCTAATTCGCTCTGGTTTGTAATGCTAGATAACATGCCACCCTGCATTCTTCCACAACCTTCCGACCTTTTGGGCGGTTAAATCGAATATTCAGGTTTCCAGAGGGCTCACAACCAGCCGTGGGCCTGGAACTGCTTACCAGTTTGCTTTATCATTGGTTGAGCAGCTATTTGGGGAGTCTGTTGCCAGGGAGGTTGCAGAATTGTTGGTAAACTGTTCTACTTAGCAACTTTTCTTTTTTATGAAAGGAATAATTTGCTTCCCTTTCTTCTCTTTTCTTTCTTTTCTGGCTGATACGGTGCTGAAAGTAATGAAGCCTGATAGCAAATTAGTATGCATAATAATCACAATCAAAGGGAAATGAATATTTAGTAATCACTTGGAGATAACATTCTTATAGGATTCAGTTGTTCTGTATTGACAAATATGCATATGTTCAAATTGTAAGCCCTAAATTGCAAGGATAATCCAGGAGCAAACTTTTAGCAGATTCAACAGTCAAAGAACTAACTACTCTTAGATACTGACTGAACTAGTTGAACTGGGGAATTTTAAGGTAGGGTTTGGTGTGTAGATATAGCAGCATGGAACAGAATGAAATAGTTCTACTATGTTTTGCCCTCCTTGGTTCCAACTATTTTAGGGGAACCAAAATGTACCACTTTTTTCCTATTTTTCAGAAAATTGAAAGTACAAGGCAGATACTAATAACGAATATGAGCTATTCCCAACACATCAGACAGTATATTATTGTGAATCTCTGGTGGACAAAGGTCCCATCTAGTGAACTCCGGGTCATTAGTGGATCCATGCTTTGCAAGTCAATCAGTGCATCAATTTTCTTCATGTAACGTGTGCTCCATTGAAACCTACCACTCCTTGGCTAGCCATGCATGTATACATACAGTAGAATTTGCTACTTTTTGATATCATGTCTACTGTTATTCTATTTTTAAAATGCATCAAACATAAAAACAAAACCCGTATTTTATGTTTGATCCTGTTTTAACACATTTACTAAATGCTAAGTGGAAAAGGTTGAGAAAAAAAATATTAACATAGGGGAAAATATAAGAGCAGAAAAGAATAAATGCAGAATGATGAATGTGCTTGAAATTTATGTTTCAAATTTTGATCCTTAATTTTTTATTACATTCATAAAATTACCATCTTTTATTGTTCTTTCAGATGCTTGATGTATGTTGGCCTATCTGTTAAGTTCTGTGCCTGATCAAATACTCTTTTTATTTTATAATAGTTGATGAAAACTGATGACAATAATGCAGCCAAGAAGGAGTTCAATGAAGTTAAATGGTCTGTTGACCACCACACCCCTAGTGTAAGTTACTAACTTATATCATATCTGTATAATTTGAGAAGATTTCTGCTGCTCATCCTTCTGTAACAAGGATCTTACACATATGCTATGGTACTCAGGTCCTAATACCAATTGCACATGGTTCTGAAGGGATTGAAGTAGTGACTGTGGTAGATATTCTAAGGCGGGCAAAAGCTAATGTCATAGTTGCTTCCGTTGAAAAATCTCTTGAAATTTTGGCTTCTCAAGGAACCAAAATTGTTGCTGATATATTAATTAGTAATGCTCAAGAGTCAGCACATGATTTGATTATTCTTCCAGTAAGATAATTTCTGAAAATAATAAGTTGCGACTTTTTTTTTATTGGTGCTCTATAGTAGACCGTTCGTGTCTTTTATTGTTGTGATTTGAATCATTAAAATTTGATTTGATTTAGAAATCAAGTCTTTCATGGTGCTGCCTTTTTTATAGTGGTGGTATAGTACGCCTTACTAGTCTTGTTTATAGCCCATTGCAGAAATAAGGATATGAATTGAATTATAAATTAATTTTTATGTTTGGAGCACATTAAAATTGAATAGAATTCATTTTGTTTTAACACTCACTTTCTTATCCTTGATTAGAATAGGTAGAGTGGGTAAATACATCAGGGTCACATTATCAATTTATACATTTAAGACTAAAACAAAACCCACTCAAATCCAACCAAAATTGAGTGGATTTTGAAATATGCACTACAAAGATTTCAAAATCAAATCAATCCTTTGTTTTGACCTTTCCAAACATATATCCTCACCCCCCTTAAAAAAAATCATATACAGTATTTTCTTGGATCATAGGGTGAAAATGGGCAGTCACACTCGTATTGTGCTATTGTTATCTTTCTGGGGGTTGCATCAAATTGTAGGGTTTTGGTTGCATATGTAATGGACTCAATTTAGCTTATGATAGTTATTATATGCTGAATCAGATGATTCTTGTGTTTGTGCAACCTATCATTTGTTGTTTGCTGATTGCCATGAATTTAGGGAGGAACTGCTGGGGCTCAAAGGCTAAGCAAATCTAAAATTCTGAAGAAGCTTCTTAAAGAACAAAATTCAGCTGGAAGAATATATGGGGCGCTCTGCTCTTCACCTGCCATTCTACATAAACAAGGTTTACTAAAGGTAATTGACACCCTACTGTTATCATTCTGTTTCCTGATCCAATTCTTTGGGAAAGTCTTACTAAAATGAGAAATCTCTTGCTTTTTTAGGACAAGAGGGCCACAGCTCATCCCTCTGTCTTAGACAAGCTTAAAGACGAAGCAATAAATGGATCCAAAGTAGTTATTGACGGCAACCTGATCACCAGTGAGGGACTTGCCACTGTAACAGATTTTGCATTGGCCATAGTGAGCAAGCTATTTGGTAATGGAAGAGCAAGAAGTGTAGCGGAAGGCCTTGTTTTTGAGTATCCTAAGGATTAGAATGCATGGTTTGAAGCACGAGTAGGTGGGAGGCAAAATAGTTAATCTATAAGAGAGGAGTTTATCAGTCTTTTCCAAGCCCGCGCCTAGCCACCAGCTCCATATTATCTTTATGAATTGTCCTGTCCCCTATCACATCACAAAACAAGAATAAGAAGCAGCTTTTGTGGGCAAATCCTTGATCAACTGGTACACAGCCATGTTGTCTAATTCAATATCTCGGCAAATCTACCAGCTCAAAACGTGTGCTTGATTTGCCTGGTATCAATTCATGTCCTCCTTTGCCATTCGTTTTGCATTCATGGATGGTAGCAATCATCATCTTCCGGGTTTCATTTATGGAGGGGATGTTGATCTGGGAATGACATTGCCATTGACTAAGACGGGAGCTTCCTGATTTTCATCACATCTATCGAACGGTGATCATACTGTAGTTAACGACATATTGAACTTTTGATCATAGAATTCAATCTAGAAGTATGAAAATGCCCAAAAAGCAATGTCATTAACCAATTATCGTGTTATATCACAAAACTCGAGGAAAAATTTTCATGTGGAATTTTTATGGGAACGCGTGGTTTGGAGTCGTCTTTACCTTGGTAATAAATCTTCAATCTTCTATTCTTGTCCTTAAGGTGTAGTGGCCTTAATAAATCTGCTTCGGACTTTTTTCTTTCATGGTTGTTTCGTATCAACAAATTGCGATGCATAGCATGGCAAAGCATAAAGCTTTGAGCCATCTTTCGAAGTAACAGAGACAATCTTTTCTCAAAATTAAAACATTTGTATTGTTTTAAAATTTTAGTGTTGACTTGACAGTTTCATTCGCTGAAAAAAAATCATTTTAGGTTAAATTAATCAATAAATCTATATAATTGTATTACATTTTTTATTAAGTTCTTATAAGTTAAAATCTTTATATTGTATAACAAGATCTTTAAAGACTAATGTTGAAATAATTCCATTAAATCATGTTTATGTGACTTAAGAAGAGGATAGGAGGAAAAGTAAAAAGATTAAGAAGAGAATAAGAGGGAAGTAAAGAGATTGAGGGAATGGAAATGGATAAAGTTTCATGTAACATAATTCCTCCTGATTGTGGTTTAATTATTGATTCAAGTTGAACTTGGATAGTTTTTTTTCTCCACAATGATAGGAAATTAATAACAGATCTACAACACAAAATTCTTCATCATACATAGGCCTACATGATTGGTACTTGGTGGCTAGACGCTACACACAGGTAGTATTTCAGTTTCTGAACATAAATACAAAGTTTTAAACACAACTGTGAACTTTGTACATCTAATAATGCTAAAATTTATTTAATATATATATATATATATATATATTATCATGCATCATATTTATCAATTTCTTATCTTCGCTTTCTTACTCTCTCAATGTATATACACCAAAGGGTGTCAACATATAATTTTCCTTTTAAAACTAGCTACTTTCATGCCACCGATAGAGTATGAAAGGCTGGCCTGCCCCAACACAAAATGAGTTGCCAACTATGGTAGACGTCGACTCAAGTCGCTTTTGTTCCTTGCTACACCCAATCTGACATAACAGCAAGCAACCAAAAAAACTTCCTCAACCATCTCATTTATCATGAGCATCCACATACATCACCAGACCAAGTTTCCTCTCAACAACACGGATACAATCAATGGATTATGATACTAGTTAGTTAAAACCCACAAGATGGAGCTTAATTTGGACTTTATCCATTATCAACATTAATGAGATCTAATATTTTCTTCCTGTTATTAAGGACTGATTAAAATTTTTTATATTCAATGTCACAACTCATGCAAACATAATATGTCTCAAATGCTATATATGTAAGTATAACTTAACGGAGTCATTATGGTGTTAGTCTTAAGAATCTCACTATAAATTTTTGAAATTATGAGGACTTATTTACAATATGTCAAACTTCAGGGACTTATTTTAAAATGTGATGAAATTATAGAGATTTGCAGATTGATTTAACCTTTCATTTTACTCACGTATTTGAATATCAAACATTTTGATCTTTTATAAAAAAAATACTTGTCATATATAAAATTTTCATTATTTAGATTCTCACCAATATTTAAATTTTGATTTTCTTTTCTGATAATTTTCTGAAATCTGAATCTACAATGTACAACTTTTGTGCCCAAACTTTCCACAGTGCAAGATATTAGAATTATTATTTTCCTGGTAACTGTTACCATTTTTCTTCTTCCTAAATTGGCAGGCACAAAATTAATTTTACCCTTTTCTTGATTAGGTAGTCTAAATTTGTTGTCCCTTTGTTGATTGAAATTTTTGCCTCACTCAAACTCTGCCTCTAAAGGTTCTTCTGCCTCTATTATTGAAAATGTGATCTCTACCTTTTGCACTTTGGATGTACTTTGCAATATTTCGGAACTTTTTTCTACTTTCTAAAATTTTACTCACTTGATTTTCTACACTTCCCTACAACTTTGCAGTTATTATTGTATATTATTCATATGACTATATGATTATAGTTACAACATAGTCAAACTTACATAGTCTGTGACAAGTTTTCTCAACCACCTTGTTGTCTAGTATGTCTTCTTCATAGACTCTAGTCTTGTTGACGAGGTCATCACTATAAGAGAGAGAAATATAAATCTGGCAATTTGTACCTTCTGTACTCTCTTTAGTTTGGATTGTTGCAGCTAATCAACACCTTAGTATGATAACTTTTAAGACATCAATCATATCGCGTTAGTTCCTTCTTGAATGTCAGGTTTAGCAAGATTCTAAATACTCAGAGGCTTTAAGCGAATTAGCCACCAAAATTTTCAAATAACTATAACTGAGTTTTCCATTTAATTTGAGACTTAACCAAATAATTTTATATTTGCAAGTCATATCTCACCTTTGGATAAACAAGGCTTTCAACAAAATTACAACAAAAATCAAAATTGATAATTGATACCATTTTGATATCAGTTTAACATCTAAACACAATTTTCTAAGACCCACACATAAGAACAGGAGACGTAATGGAGGAAGATGTTTTTCCCTTTTTGCTTTTCACTATTGCTTTTCCCTGTGTTTTCCCTCTTAATTTGACTTGATTCTACTCTACTACATTGTGAGGCCTTTTATTGAAACAATTTGCAATAAAACGGAACGATTGTACCAAATAATAATGGTGCTTCCTAGTAATAATCCTTCAATTGCTTTAATCCACGAAGAAGCCTATTTTAGGTTAATAAATGGAAAAGTGCACATGAAGTGAAAAAGGAGCACTATGATAACACCTTATTTCAGGCTCTCACGCAACGGTAATGAGAGAAATTATTGGGAATCCATTTTCGCTTTGGGATATCATGCAATACATAGTCTATCAGAAAAATTGTCATTTTCTCATTTTCGCTTTTGGCTGTGTTTCCAAAAGGAAGAACTCAAGGATAAAGATCTGCATAATTACATAGAAACAGCATAAATAATTGTTCAAAATGACACCCTTCTTAAACGGATTTGAAAAACCGGATTATAATGACAAGACTGCCAACAAAATATTATTACTATCATTATTATTGATATACAAAAGTTTAGGCTGAGAAGAATCCCTATTTTAAATTTTGGATTAACTATCAATCTCAATAAAAACTAACAAGAATATACAAGATCAACTAACGAGAAATTCCTAAAATCGAGCCCAAGTTTGTCATGAGAAAAGGATCAACCAATGTTTGGCTAGTGAAAAATACATGGGAATCCCACTCCTTTGATAAACACATAAAGATGTGTTATGACTAAAACTTAAATTCGACAAAAAAGTTAGAGACATTCCAATAGGCTTGTGTTATCTTATCATCCTGCAACAGAAAAGAAAATAGCATTCAAGCAAATATAATAATAGTTTATTATTCAAAGATACAGGTTTAATGTACAACTCAATACTCCTAGTTCCTATACATAAAACTGATTAATAAAGCTACCACCCTATCCAGAATTGAACTTGAACTGCATTTACCTCAGGCTCACACACATATATACTCCACCCCTTATGACATAAAGATTGCTTCCTTTGTATAGCTGTCACTTAGAAACAAAGACTCATGTAGCCCTACCATGGTCCAGTAAGTGTCCTTCTCAAACATTGTATTTTACTTACCCGTGGCCGGCATGCAGGGTCCAAATCCTGCCAACACATAAAAAACTTTATTCAACTTTCAACGTGTATGTGAATGAGTAGTATATCAAATTAGTCTTTGAAATTATGAGCATTAATTAACTTAGTCTTTAAAATTATAAAAGTATCATTTTCATTTTAAAATTATCAAATAATGGTCATTTTTAAGTTTTTAAAATTTTGAGAATAAAAAGTAAAGTGGTTGTTATTAAATAACTTTTCCATCTAAAATGTTGTTTTTATAATGATTTATATCTTTCCCATAATCTGTAGGGTTATCCTCATGGTCTAGGAAAGAAAAAAAAGGAGGAAAAATGTTTCATTCGCAGAGTTATATGCAAAAAGATACCATACCTTATTTTTCTGCATTTCCACAATTTCTGCCTGTATAGAAACAAATGTAGTCAGAGATTGCCAAAACTAGCGTCAAGAAATTACTGATGCGCACATGATGACATACCTGTTTTCTTTGTAATTCTCTGTTTACTTCCTTCAGTTTTGCCACTTCAGCCTCTAGTTCGAAAGTGTAGGCCTGCCATTCAAAAGAAACAGAATTTAATAATTACTTATATCATACAACAGTGTGATAAACCATTTGATAAGAAAGGCAATACAATAAATTAAGGGCATCGCCATGACGGGGAATATTTTCCATAATGTATATATATTTTAATTCCTTCTTTGGTCAATTTTACCGTTCATGAGATAACAATCTTGTCAAGCCTAATATGTATTGAAGAATGATAATAAATAAACATTATCAAACTTAATTGTTCTGATATAAAACAGAAGAAATTTATTTTATTTTCTATTCGTAACAGAAATGTTATCAACGGGATCCTACTAAAAAGTGTGTATTGCTAAATGCATAATGATGACTAATTATAAACAACCAAAAACCTGTGTTTTGTGTTCTTATACAAATTTTTAAAGTCAACGAAAATAAAGTAACATTTTGTAATATTAGGTAAAATTAGGGGGAAAAAAATTAAATTTTCTTATCAAATAAGAGAAATAACACTAATGAATTAATTTCATTTCTTGTTCATGTCTATATATATATATATATATATATATATATTACTATTAAGTGAATTTTTGAGTTATACTTAAAAAGATAATGGATTCTGCGCTAATAAAACTTATGTTTAAAAAAAAGTGTTGCTAACAACTGTAGACAAGTATACATTAATGACTATTCGGAAGGATCTAACCTGTTTGCGAGCGCGTGATCTGGCAGCTGATTCTCTATTTTTTATCATTCTCCTTTGTCTTCTCTCAACCACTTTCTCTATAGCACTGCTTTTCCTTCCTCTATTGATTACATAATGAACCGGAGAAAGTGAAGAAGTATCTACATTACTCTTTGTAGTTACATCCTGTGATATTTTACTTGAGGAAGAAGCCCCTGGAGCAGTGGCTAAACCAACCATTCCAACACTGTTTTGAACCAATGTACCATTGATTGAATGCTGGTCAGAAACTCCAATCAATCCTCCCCTTCTGCCAGGGCTACTAAGCTGAGGAGCATTGTTCAACAAATGCATAGGAGAAGCAGCAAAAGCTACATTTGTTGGTTTTGGGAAAAGTGGTGGTGGATGGTGCTGTTGTGCTTGTCTCTGCTGAGTGTGTTGGTTTGAGTTTAATGATAAAGGAAGAGGAGGATGTTGTTGTTTAGGAACTAAGTTGTTATTGGCCTCCACCACCCTGTCATTGTTTCTATTTGGTGGTTGTTGAAACCCAAGAAGTAGACCGTTGTTGTTGTTGTTTGATCTAGGAAAGTCACCACCAAACCATCCATTGTTATTATTTGGTTTACCAATTTGTTGTTGAGGCATATCTTCTCTCACAACCCCAGCTCTAACCAAAAACTCCTCCAAAGTCATTTCTCCCAATGTTGGTTGCCTTTGTGGCACAGATGAACCACCATTACTTCCACCACCACCACCACTACTATCTTTGATCAAATCCTTCCAAACCTCATCAACCGTTTTCTGACTAAGGGTCCTTGGCAATGTCAAAGAACCTTGTCTTTGCAAACCACCACCACCACCACCACCAACACCACTTGGGTTATGACCTTCTCCTCCTCCTCCACCACCTGAAAATGCCAAGGCTTGAGTCTCTTCAGCTGTCCATATGTTTTTCAAGAGTTCATCCATGTTCATGGACCCAAAATCCTTCCCAACCCCACCCATTGTGTTCTGAAACTCATCAAATGTGAGGGAGTATACTGAAGGCTGTCTCATTAGAGTAACATTTTCTGGTGGCTTCCCACCCATTGCATCCCAAGTGGGGTTATCACCATAGTTCCTAAAGTTGTTCATCTTTGACCCCACTTTTTTCCAAGACCTGAAGCGGACGTAAGAGCTTTACTTAAGCAAACTTTGTCTTACATATCAATCATGCCAAAGTAGATCATATGGTATTTTCAGCCAGTGTGCTTTGAAACGCTTTCCTCTGATTCAGATCTAACTATACACAATATGGAAAAACAATATTTTAATTAATTAAGCCACTAAAAGCAGATAATTAACTTAACCGGTTAAATTAAAATTCTACCCCACAAACCTCCTGAAAGAGATAGCACAGGAAGAAACAAAGTATTCACTATTCAGGTACAACACCATCAGAACAGTTGAGGGAACAGTAGTTTAACACTTCCAAAACACTCTGTACCATGGCATCCCCAACAACAAAATTCCAAACACGCCAACGGTAACACCTACCGTGACTACCCCTTAGAGACAAGTCAGATCCTATACTCTGATGTCAGTTATTTTAGTATTTTGTGCTTCATCAGATTCAATGATTTACACAATTCATTCAATTCACCTATAGGCTATAAGCTATAGGCCAAGAAGTACTCATATATTGTGAACACTGAACTGCAGGATCGTGCAGTTTCATTTCATCTATAAGCATTCAAAAGTTATAATCTTATATTCTCTTTATATTATTTAATGTATAAATATTTTTTAAAACTTTAACCGCAGAAAACTCTTTCCCAAAAGTACGTATACGGAATGAAAATATGGTACTAATTTGGTAAATTACATTAATTTGGCCTCCAAGATAATAACCTAAAAATCCGATGTAGATAGAAATTGAAAATTTTCACGCTTTTAACTAAAAGTTAACTAATTTCTCCGAGATACCAACCCCCTTTGACAAATTTAACAGAAACGAACTTGCTTTTTTGTAGCAAAATCACTAAAATCGAAAAATCTTTCCGGCGCGTCACCATCCCCAACTGATTTTTTTTTTATCTTTAAAAAAAAAAAATAACTGTCACTATTTTTACAAATTTCATATCCAATTATAGAATCTCCCTAGTTCCACACAACTGACATCCGAAACAAAGCATAAGTCGAATTAATTCAATTCCTGAGTTCCATAAGAACGTTGCGGCGATCGGAAAAACAAAAAAATGGAGCGAATTGTTGGTTGAGAAGAAGGAAGAAAAAGAATTCCCCATAGTAATGAAAGCAGGCAAAAAAAAAGAAAAGAAAGGAGAAAGAAACAGAAATAGTAAGTAATAGAGGAAAAAAGAATGATACGAGAAATAATAATAATAATAATAATAAGGTAGAGATAGAGAGGAAAAGAAAAGAATGGCGGTGAGAATGAAAGTTACCTTGGGGTTGTTAGTGTTTATGTTTGGGCTTATTTCGTCGAAGAACGTTGGACTTGGAGGGAGTGTCGTGTCGCAGCGATCTTGAGATTGGGGAGTGTGGTGGAATCGACAAGTGTCTTGTGCCGCCTCAACACGGGTCGGGATTTAAGGACAGACTCTGTGACTGAGGCTATCAATATTATTGGAGTTTTCTCTCTCACTTATAATATTTATTTTCAGGAAAAGAAAATGGAACCACACTCATCTCAAAACGTGGCCCAATCACTTCCTTCTTCAATCCTTGATGTGATTCCTCTCCAATCAAATTTCGAAATCTGGGACGATCCACAGCACTTGATGCTCCTTTCCGACAACATTTTACATTGCTCATCATCATCACACCTTTTCATTTTTTTTTTATAAAAATATTCAATAATATTATTAATAAATGTTTTTATTGTAATTTTCAGTTCATTTTAATTTATTTTTTTAATAAAAAATTTTATTATTAATTTTTAATCGAGGTTATTAAAATGAGTTTATTAATATTTTAATTTTTAACATAATGTAAATTAGTTATTTATTTTTAAAATAATAAAAATTATTCTTTTCATAAATAATATTACGATGAATTTAAAAAATAAATAATATTTTTTTTAAAGAATTTTGTTATATAAGAGATTAATTAAAAATTAAAATTGTATTAGGCTCTTATTAAAATTGTCCTGCTTAGTAAGATATTTTTGTGTTGGGACATGTTTTCTTTTTGGATTACATTATCTTTTCCAATTTGGCTGAAAAAAGTTTTTGGAACCGGTTTGTGCTGCTTCCCTGCTACGGGGTAAGATAGATGTGATTTTTGAATCAATTCTTTCGTTTTGTCTCCACACACATCGTTAATCGCTTAAATAACTTCACCTAATTTAGTTATCACTTATTAGTCAAGTCAGCTATATTAGTAGTAATATTTATCTTCAATACTTTTTTTTTGTTTTTTATTTGTTTATTTTTTAAAATTAAATTATTTTAATTTATCTAGATATTAAAAAATTCAAGACAATATCTTTATTTTTGCCTAATTTTTATATAATAGTTGTTTAAGGTTATAAGGCATACAAATTTTTTATTGTTATAAAATTTGTTATGTAATTTTTATTTTTCTTATATTTTGTAATTATTATTCTTTTTCATTTTTTCTCTTCATAAAAATTATTTAAAAGTGAAATTGAAAAATAAAATTAATTTTGTTAAATTATAAAATTAAAAATAAAATTTATTAAAATAATTATAATATATTATCAACTAGTAGGAATGAAAGTGGACCGAGCCGAATTAGACTTTGAATGTTTAAGTCTGACCTGTTTAAAAATTTTGAGACTTGAGGCCTGGGTATGTTACCTGTTAAAAGTTTTTTTTTTTTTTTTTGTCAAGGTCTGGCCTGTTTTAAAAAGTTTACAAAGTCTGCAAACCTGTTAAAAGCCTACGTTACAAAAAAATCAATAAATAAACTTAAAATCTATATAAATAATTAATTAAAAAAGCTTGTAAACTTAAAGTTTATAAGATAAAAAGACTATTAAATAGATCTAAAATATATATATATTAATAATATGTAAATAAAATATAAAATAAATATTATATAAAAACAATATATTAAAATAAATATAAATATATAATATATAAATAGGCTCCTGAATAAATTAAATAGATTTTTTTATAAGCTTAGACCTGACTTATTTATCTAAAAAGATTTTTTTTAACAAGTCTGAGTCTATCTATTTATTAAACGAGCCGAACTATAGACATCTGTAGAACAACCTTATTCACTTTCATCCCTATCAACTAGATAGGGTTAAATTCCATCCCTATCAACTAGATAGGGTTAAAATTTAGATGAGAGGGGATCAAGTTCGACACCAAACTTCTAACTAGATCGTTTGTTATGAGTTATAATTATCTTAAGATACTCCTCAATTCTTAACTAATTTGTAGCTTACAATTAAGAAATATTTTGGATAATTTTATTATTTGAGCAACTAATTAAAATTAATGTCGTGATAGTTTAGTTTGCTTCAAGGATATAATTATTGTATATAATTTGTTAGAAGAATAGATAGCAGTATTTGGTTAGAAAATATTCCATATTCAATCATAGTAGTTTAATTTTTAGTGTTTGTGCAAACTCCTCTATTTTATTCACATTCTTGTTCTTCCTAACGACGGATCGTCAATATTGAGTTTTTATGATGCTGGGTTCATAGGCTTCGATTGAGCTTCGATTTGTTTTGCAGAAATTAGACAATAGTGAAGGTTTTATCGACTAGTGTAATATGATTTATTAAACGGTGCATGATTAGCATAAAACACTACTCCTATTGGTCAACTAGGAGCAAAAATACATTTTATTTCAAATTCATTAAATTGATTCTTAACTCCAATTTTTATGCGAACCTGCACAAGTTTATTAAGTCTAACTAAGTTTATAAAAAAATTAGAAGTGTGATATCGAATGGACTCAATTTCTTTATTTAATATTAACAAATTGAATTTAACTTATTTTAAAAATTTTAAAATATTATAACAATCTTTATAAAAATATATTAATATTCCTAGTCAATATAGAATATTTCAACATTTAATACTATAAACTGTAAGAATTTAAAAGTTAATTCGAGAGTTTGGCAGTAAAGATCTAATATAACTTCGATACTTAAGTTTCGAAACCACACTATTCGAAAAAATTAAAATTTGAAAGGAAACACAGTCCTCATATTCAAAGATTAGTTGTCTAAGTTATGATAGAGAAAAATTACTTAAATTTAAACATGTAAAATAATTGTGTTTATTTCTTCAACATGTCATTAGCGCCTTAATTGGTAGGATTAGGCTGTCGTTCTTTCTCTATTTATTTTTTTACTTTTGAACGAAAGAGATATTTACCACAGATAAGTTAATGCTGCAATACTTTAAAAGGAATTGATTTTGGTTGCACAAAATTGATTTTTAAACATATTACAACAAAACTCTCGCGAAGCACTTTTTAGTGAATGAATCAATTCTGCACTAGTGTACTAGACGAAAACAATTGGATGAAATATTAAAATTAATTATGAATTTATAAATACCTCAATTATTTAAACTTCACTTAACAGACACCATTATATCAACAAGGGAAATAAATTTTCCACCTACGTATGTGAACCACACATTCAAAAAATTGTCACCGGAGGAATGAGTTGGGTTCTTGACCCAACCTAGACCTTAATATCTATTATTTTATAACTATTATTATTATTATTATTATTATTATTATTATTATTATTATTATTATTATTATTATTTTGAGATAGTCAGTTTATGGTATAATAAATGACTTAAATTAAGATTGAATTGACTCAATATTTAAAAATGTGTAAATTAAATATTATATTTAACTAAACTACAAATTTTAGAAGCATTAAAATAAAATTAATATATATTTTATAATATTTTGAAAAAAACATATTAGTAAATTATTGAAAATATATTAATTAATTAAAGAATACTTTTTGATTATTTATTAATTATCAAATATAATTTTATAAAATATTATATAATATCTGAAGAAGTTGGTCCAACTTAAAACGTGACTTGAGCCTTATTTAAAATTGTAAACAAGAGTGTGTTTAACAAAACAAATAAGCACATCCTAACTTATTTATCTAGTTTAAAAATATGCTTGGGAAAAAATAAATTATTTGATGAAGAAAATTATTTTTATTATTTTATTTGAATAATTTAATTAGAATGCATTAATATTATAATTTTTTATAATTATCTAATTATAGATTGTTATATTATTAAAAATTATTAATTTTAATAATAATTTTTCCAAAAATTATACAAATTATTATACATTCTGATTGGTTAATAGTATAAAAAAAATTAATATTAATAATATTTAAAATTAAACTCTTTTTTAAAATGCCACGTCATGTAAAGTTCGAATTTATAAACCTTTAACCCCGTCTATCTCATCTATATTATCTTATAAGAGTTCCTCGTGTAAGTGACACTTTGTTTTGTGAAAATAATTTTTTTTTATATTTATATTATTATTTATAAAAGTATCTCGTTATTTTTATTTTATTTTTATGTTTTTAAAATTTTATAATAAAAATAGTAAAAATAAAAAATAGAAAATAATTTTTTTTACTATTTTATGTATAAAATATTAAAAATAAAAATAAAATAAATTTTTTATAAATAAAAATTTTTCACAAACTAAACGTGACCTGATTTTTCTTATTTTTCAAAATCCTTCACACGTTCCATGCAACAACGCTATTTATTTTAATTTTTAATAAAATATTTGACATGTTTGATAAAAAATTAAAATTAAAAAATAAAAATATTTATTAAAAATAATTTATTTAAAATTTATATTAAAAAATTATAAATATGTTTATTTTAAAAAATAATGCATTTAATTAAATTAAAATATAATTTTTTATTTAAAAATGAAAAAAAAAACACATCACAAAACATCAAAAACTAATCGACACGGCATCTTTTGCTTCTAAAAGTAATAACTTTCTGAGTTGAAGATTTAAAAAAAAATCACTAAATATATTTTTTATAATATAAAATATTATAATAAATTTATTTATGTTATCCTTTTAATTCACTTAAAATATTTTAAAATAATAATTTATATATATATAATTATCAAAATTTAAATTATGATTAAATAGTTTATTATCATTATTTTACACTTATCAATTAGTTTAGGATCTAATTTTATAAGTACTTTCAATTTATTCAACAAACATATCAATTTTCAACTAATGTTTTAATATTTAGCTAATTCCTTCATTCCAGTTTTGCTAAATATATCCTTAATTTTATATCTCAAATTTAAATGTTTTAATTAATATTCCTTAAGTTTCAACATATTGAAATTAATTCCTTTTTATTTTACTAAATATTTTATTTGAAAAAAATCCAATCCATTAAGTATAAGGGAAACTGTATTTTTACTAAATTTTTATAAATAATAAAAATAAAAAATAAAATAAAATATTAATATGGTAAATAAAATAATAAAAATATTGGATAAGTTATTATATAATATTTTAAAAAAAATAATATCTCCGTTTTTCTATATGTTTTACTTGTTGTCAATTTAAATGTGATAATTAATTTTAGATTCCAATTATATATATATATATATATATATATATATATATATATATATATATATATATATATTCTTTTTGTCATGTGTGAGAAATTTACTTAAATTAGATTTAAGGTCTAAGTTTAATTCGGTGCTTAAATTTCAAATCTAAATTTAGTCTATTTATTTAATATAAGTCACATTTTAAGCTTAAATTTGATATTTTAAAAAAAATTTAATCTACAAATTTATTTAAAAACTTATATTATAATAATTTTAAAAATAAATTAAATATCTACTCTTAAATTGGCTAATAGACCTGTTTATATGTAAATTATTTGACTTAAATCTTTTAATAAAAATACATAATCTCAAAATATTAGAGTAACATCACCAGCAATAATATTATTATTACTACTACTAAATCTTTCTTTAAGTTAGTATTTTAAAATTGGATGAATCAAATACTTTAGTCCCTGAAATTAAAAAAAAATTCATTATTAGTCTTTGACTTTGTAAAATTATATTATTTTTGTTTTTTTGTTTTATTTTGCATTATCATTTTTTATAGAAAAAACTAAAGTGATTTCTTTA
Source organism: Canavalia gladiata (assembly GCA_037954105.1). Lineage (NCBI taxonomy): Eukaryota > Viridiplantae > Streptophyta > Magnoliopsida > Fabales > Fabaceae > Canavalia > Canavalia gladiata. Next base: position 68,056,324 of record CM075658.1, read on the forward strand.
TAAATTCATAAACTAGCGAAGAAATTTTAAAATCTACAGAACTAACATGCATGATCCATATAATATTGAGAAGTTTACATTTATTATTAATAATTTAAATAAATTAGCTTATTAAATTTAGAAGTAATGTGAATTCAAATACTATTTAAAAAAATAAAAATAATCATTTTTAAAAAATAAGAATTCCAATAATTTAAGAATAGGATTAAGTGTATAAAATAAATATTTTTAATAATTAAAAAAAAATTCATATTAATCGAACCACAAACTCAAGATGAATCAATATTGATAGCCACCTTAAAAAAGAGCTTAGGCAATAAAATTCTGTTTTTATTTTCATATTAAGCTTATGATCTTTATTTTAAGTTTTTACTTACATACATGTTAGTACGAGAACAGTATGATAGATTTCTTTAGCTTGTACAATCTTTAATACATAAGCAGAAGCAATTTGTTATTTATGTACAACCATATCTTTTTTCTTTTGACATAACTAAAAGCTGTCATTTATATAGTCTTTTTCTTTGATATGAACATATCTCTGTACCTTATCTCTGTACCTTAACTAAGACAAGATAACGTCTTTTTTTAAAGGTGATAATGCCTTCTTCTAGGTGTCTTGATGTGAGAAACAATAATTTTTAAATCTTTTTTTTAAGCTTTTCTAAATATTATGTCGTCTTTTTTTAAAGGTGATAATGCCTTCTTCTAGGTGTCTTGATGTGAGAAACAATAATTTTTAAATCTTTTTTTTAAGCTTTTCTAAATATTATGTCTTAGAAACTCATTGTACACAATTTTATAATTAATAATTTTTTTTTTGAATTTTTATCTCATGAAAATCAATTTTCTTTTTTCTTAGGTAAAGAATAATTCTTTGATAATATATTTTTTTTCAACAAGTTACATAATAGGTATGATATACATTAGGCTATAAACTTTTAGTGAGTAGTTTATCTTATTTTTATATCAATTTAAAATTTATTTTTTAATTTTAAAATTATTATTTTTTACCATATATATATATAAATATAATGATAGGTTAGAGGTAACTTTTTTCTTTTTCCATTTTCAGAACTTCTGTGTTTCTTCAAAAATATTTTAAATGAGATATTATTTTTTATCATTTCTTATAGATATACCATTAATATAAACTCTTTGTTTTTAGTTACGTTCATAAAAATAAAAAGAGTGTATTCTTTGAACGTTATTAGTATTGGAACACACCGTAGGCCAATGTACTTTGTTTTTTTAAATTGAGCGAAAATTAATATAAGTGAGAATTTTGGGATCTAAACTAACTTATTATACGTCAAACAAGTCAACTCACATTTTAAATATTTTTTTAATTATATCAATAATTAATATTCTACATTTTTTTACTATTTTACAACAATATTATCATACTGTTATATTATTGTATTAATTATAAATAATTAAATACTTGATATTTTATCTAACAAGCTGTCTTGATCCATCATGAACTAGTCTGTTTTGAGTCAATGAACTTACAATTCGAGATGGATTGGACTAAAAAAAAATGGTTGGTTTGACTTAAATTTTATCAACAAAACACATATTTTTGTTGGACTAATTGTTACCTTCTACTTCCGACAACATAATTTTTTTAAAGACAAGTGTTTTACATATCGAATCTAAAGGATTAATTGTGATTCCTATAGTTTTTTAAGAATCTTATGTTACCCAAACAAATGAAATTGAGAGCAGCATGATGCACACTAATTTAATTATGAAAATGTAAATTAAATGAAAAGTACAAAGACATACCACAAAATAAGAAACGAATATTAAGAATTTTATGAATTGAGAATAAGATATTAATTTTATTTAGATTATATTATAAAATTATCAACTTTTAAGAGTTTATTCGTTCCTTCATAATTACATTTCCTAATTTTACTTATGGGCAATGACCCGATGTCAGGAGGTCTAATTTTTTATTTTAATGTCTGATCTTATCATGTAAGATATTGAATAAAGAATTGCTTTAAATTTGAGAAGGTTATTAACTCAATTAAAGTAACATTTAATAATGATATTTATTCTATGTTTAAATTATATCTTAGATTTATTATTATTATTTTATTATTTTATGATATAAATTTTTTTAAAAAAAATGTTTATATTAAAAATATGATATAATTTTTTTTAAATATGTTGAAAGTATGAATCTTGATATAATAATTAATATAGTAAAAAATAAACATACATTAATTTTAAAAATTTATATTTATTTACTTATTATTTTATACTTTTCTTTTCATTATAATATTTATATAATTAGTTATATATATAATATAACATATAGAGAACGGTAAATTAACAACTCTTAGTGAATCCTCCTAGTGAATCCTTTAAACAAAATGAAGACTTCAATGCTCGACATAAGTTATAGTCATCCAAAATAAAAAATATAAAGTTATACAAAATAAAATGTGAACATTAATCTCTAATTTAATTTATTTGTTTTTATATAGAGCACTGTCACCAGAAAGAGTATGATTAGACTTTGGAAAAAAAATGAGAGGTAAAAAGTAAAAAATTATAATTTTTTAATAGGCATCTATCTATCTTAAGGTTGGTATCATCATTTTTAATCTAACCACTTTAGTTTATTAAAGAGGTGATAAATATACAAGTTCAATTATTTCCTTTAAAATAATATTTATCTTAAGTGAATCTGTTTTAATAATGACCAGGATTAAATCTCATACAGACATATAACTCCTTCATTCTTTAGCTCACCATATTAACATACTAATTCATAATATTAAAGATACTGCTTGACACATTAACATCTTTTGTCTTACTTAGAACATTCTCATTACTAGTCACCTTCTCAGTGGCACTTTAACATATGACATACCATTATATTCTTAATGACACATTATTAAACATTTTTCAAGTAATATCTTCTCACTTCCACATATATTCAACTTTATTTAGGATATGGGTTCATTTCTAATAGTTGTCACCATCTTAACTTAAAGTCATATGACCTCTAACATGGATAGTCCCAGACATCTACACATGCACAATTTCTTGATTTTACACTTTATAAGTATGTGTTTGTTTAGTTTTTATATAGGATTTTTTTTAATAATCCCTTGGTTTACTAGGTTCTATTTCAAGTCTTTAAAAAAAGATACATTCTTAATACTCAATCAAAATGCTATGTCCATATAGCATCCAATTCATCCATAATCACTTAAGAGAACACATAACACATTTACACATATAGGAAAATGCTCAAGCATCACCAAGATAAATAGGCTATTAATAGCTACCCAAAAATTCTTTCTTAGTAAAAATATTTACTTAAGCATGGTTCGTAAATTTTGGAAAACATCCACATTTCTTCTAAAATTGTCAAGTTGACATTATTCTTTATGTTTTATGATAAGTTTCTTAAGGAAAACCTGCATCACTAGTTATTTCTAGGTTTCTCTCAACCTTTCCTTTTGTCAAAGATTTTGTTGATGTTTTTCTCATATTTAACTTTATAATGGCATAATGGTCATTATGTCTCTTAAGTAGGCATGAATCTTATTTAACTAATTTTAATCCTCCTTAGTCAAATGATTATTTTCTAATTTCATCAAAATTTATGTTCATCTAAACCTTATAACCACTTTTGTTTCTCAAAATTTATTCCTAGAAGAGATAAACACAAACTTTTTCTATTAAAATCTTATCATGCATAATTATTTTTCCTTTGGTTGAATGTCTTTGTGAGTTTTAAAGAGGTTGTTGTTCATCTTTTATTCCCTTATGGCCAATATGTTAAAATGAAATCTTATTAAGAGTGAATCTTTGATCCTTTACCTAATGAATTACTTTACTAATATTTTTACAAGTGTATATCAAATTGTTCATATCTTGTTTCCTTAAACTTTATCTACTTACTTGGGATTATCTTTACAACCTAAATTACTTAATAACCTTAATTTATTAAATTTTAGTTTCTTATTCTTTTTCCAAGTGTTTGATTGAATGACCATTGAGATCTTTCATGACTACTTAACTTAGTTTTCTTGGATCTATGTGTATGTCCTTAATCTACATTTATGGAGAATGTTTAATTTGACATCTTTATGAATTTGAAGTCTTTACTTCCTCATAGATAAAGTCTTGGCTGAATTATTCCCATACTCCTAAAGTGACATTTTTAACAACTTTTCTCCATCTTAACTTCTAGATCTATGGTCTTAACACTCAGTAATCATGGTTTGTCTTAAGGTTAACTAAATCTTTGAACTTAGTTAATAGTCCTTGTCTTTACTACAAAGTTTACATCCTAATAAATTTTAAGTCATTATTTTCTTTTATTAGTGTACTTGGTTTAATAGCAATTTTATGCTCAAAATGACATTTTTATTATTTTTCTACTAACTTAGTACCTTAGTTAATAGTGAATAATTTTAATCTCAAATTCAATCAAGTCCTTGTCCTTAGTCCATTGTCTTTGTCCCTCTAAAGCTTGAAACTTTCCCTTACACTTTCCAAGTCTATAAGTTCTTTTCTTAATTTTTTAGTCATAAATATCCAACATTTATGGTTTAAGTTTAATTTTTATGACTTCTACTTAAAGATTTTAAGATCATGATCATAATAATCCAGACCTAAGACTTTTAAGTTTTAAATTTCAAGATTTTGGATTTTTATAAAATAAAGGGCAAGCTTCACCTTTGGAAGAGATATGATAATACAATAATTTTAAATTCAAATAAGACAAGACATCCAAGATCTTGTCAAATCTCTAAATCCACCATCTCTTGAGTATATTTCAAGATTTAGTTAAAACTTCTCAAATTTGTCCAAAAATTATAGAAATCATTTTCAAGAAGATTTAACTGATTAAAATGCTTAAGGAGTTCCAATAATCACTTTAAATCATTAAAGCTTAATTTTGGACACTAAAAATTTATTTAAAAGTATGAAATGTTTATTTTAAACCAAATAATACTCAAGGATATTGGATCTTGAAATTTAGATAAAAGATTCATAAAGATAAAGAAGATTAGGTAACAATACTTAACAAAAGTACTTAAAAAATTTTAAGGATAGAACATCTTACTTGTTAAAGCCTAGAAAAAGTGTTTGATGGGTTTTATGATGATGCTACTCCTCTTTGGTGGTTCCAAAACAAAAATCCTTGAAGAGGAATGAAGGAGTTTTTCTTTTTTTGTTTTCTAGCTTGAACTTCAAGATTGGAAGTCAAAACTTGATTAGTTTGTGGTTTAGAGAAGTTTGGAGATGAAAATTTGATCTTGGATAGTTTTCTAAGTGTTTATATGAGTGATTTTTCTCCAATGAATATGACTATCACCTTAATAATTTTGTCCACCTCATGATTGGTTATCTAGGGACTAAAGTTTTAACTATAGACAAAATGGTCTTTTCACTTATAATTTATCTTTTTAATTTAATTATAAATCATAAAGACTTATATTCTCAACCTAATCATGGTTTATTTAACCTAATCCTAGTTAATGTAACATAATCATAGTTATATTTTAACTTAACCATAGTTAATTTAACTTAACCATGATTAATTTTTTGTCTTCATAAATACTTTTATCTTTTGTATATTTAATGTATGGTGACTCATTGGATCCATAATTTCACACCGTTTATCTTGTATAATCTTCTAGAAATTCATGCTTGAAGATAAGTAGAGGTAGTGGGTCTTTGCTAATAGTTTGACTCACTTGGACTATTAGGGATATTTTGGTTATTTTCAGAAATTTTTTAAAAAACTTCTAAACTTCATCCTTAAAATTTGTAATCTTTGATTAGTCCTCCCCAAATTATATCTAAATCATTTACTTGTTTTTTAGAATAATTTAGTTCTTATAAAAACTAGGATTCTTTGTAAGTGTTTTAGATGTTTACCATAAAATTTTCATTTTTTATTCGTTATTAATTTCTTTCAATAATATTTTAGTAATTATTGGTGGATTTTAAGTTTCTAAGAAATTTTTTACACTATTATTTTAAATTTCCTCTACTTCATTTATTGTTTTCTCAACTAAAAAGTATTTTTATCATTTCTTTTAAAAAATAATTCTTTTTTAAATTTCTATTTCTATTTCTATTTTTTTTTCTTTTAATTATTAATTTGTTAGTTATAGAGTTTATAATAAAAAATTCTAAATGTTACAATTTAAAGTTAGGAATTAAGATTTGATCATTCAATAATCTTTAAACCTAAATTATTTTACAGTTTTACTCATTTATTTCGGACGATCACGGAAAGGTTAATTAATTAATTGCATATCAAAACTGATCAAATCTTAATATGAATGACTCTAGTAAAATAAATTAATTTAAAAATGAACAAAATATATTATCATTGATTATTAAAAAAGAAATTGAAAATATACATAAATCTAATCTAAAATCTACCTAATCCTAGAAAAAAAAATTGTTTAACATATTAGCAACAAAATTTACAATAAAAAATTCATAGTAGGGATAGAAAATTAAAGAATAGAAATTGATAATAGGATTGAGAAAGATGATTTTGTTCTTCCTTCAGAAATGCCACAGTGGTGCCCTTTCTATCTCCTATAACCTCTTAGAAGAGCCAAGAATCATAAAGATAAAGATAAAAAAATGTCCCAAATTGTTGAGTAACCCTGTTTTAATAACCTAGATGCTGCGGGAGGTATAATCATTCTTATGGAAAACACGACCATGTCTAATGTAATTCCTGAACAGTGCATGCAGAAAAGGAATGGTTGTGTCTTTTATCTTACTATCGTTAATTTCCTTTTGCTTGAAAGACATGATCATATTTTAATGAGTTTCTCACATGATATGTCCAAAACTGATGAATTATAGTCTAAAAAATTTCTTTTATAAATTTTAGGTTACAAATACTTTAAATCAAATATAAAATAAAAATTATGAATATTAAAAATTGATATACAAATATGAGATTTTAAATTTTAAAATTTTAAATAAGATAAATTATATTTATATCCTTAAATGTCTAAAAAATTTATTCATACTTTTTCTTATTTTAATTTTATATAAATCTTTTTTAATTTATATAATAATATAATATTTTATATTCTTTTTAATTATACTGATCATTTCTTATTTTTTTTATACAATTATGTAAATGATATGGAGATTAAAATAGTATAATAAATAAGTAAATAAATTTGTTAAAATTCGTGAAATATAAATATAATTTCTCCTTTTAAAATATCTATATATCCATAACTTTGTCTTGTAAAGCATTACAATTAATATTAATATATATAGTGAAAAATATGTGCAAATAAATTTTATTGAAATAAGTAGTTTCCATTAACTTTTGAATATTTTGATTAATCCTAAACAAACTATTATATTAGCATTAAATGTCAAAGATGATCGAAATTAAAAATTAAAGTTACTAATTTACATTAATATTACATTATTTTTGTTTCATTATATGAATTTATTGGGTTTTACTGATGACCATGTGCTGCCAAAAAACATATGATTGAGAATATGCGACCTGCAAAAAGATCAACCAGCAAAAATAGGAAAGCTAGATGAAGATCACGAGCGTGTAATTTGTCAGAGTACAAAAGGAGAAAAGCGATATGAACATGAACTTCTTAGGCCTGCAGATTCATGGGATCTGTTCACGTGGTATGAAGGCAGTGAGTGTTTGTTGTTGCATGGTGATTGGTTAAATTGCTACGTAGATCAGTGCTCCCAGACACAAATTTCTTCACGTACGGAAAATATATTCAGTATAAACTTGCTAATATATGATATTCAGGGTTGTTTAATTATGCTATAAATTATGATCTAGGAATAATAAAAAAAATTACATAACTCAACTTTTTGTAAGTTAGATTAACTGTTGTTGTACACATTAATTTACGTTATACTCACAATAATACTTTGCTATGTAACTATTAATTTCATCTTATCTAATTTGTGAAAACTTAATTTATAAAAAATATCTTTGTTTATAATAGCCAATGTTTGAATTAGCTGATTTTAAGGAAATATCATTACACGCTTATAATTTATTACCAAACACATACCTAGAGTTTGATTAGGTTTAAATTTTGATTTTAAATTAAATTTTTAATTTTGGTTTAAAAATTTAAGTTAAACTAAATGTAAATTCTTAATTTTTTTTAGGTTTAAAACTACGATTTGTTGAGATTGTAAGATTTTGTGGTGTATTAATTTTAAAATATTATTAAATGGGAATATTAAGAAAAATTATAATAAATAAAATAAAATTTACTTAAATCTATTGTAACATAAAGTTATATATATATATATATATATTATATATATATATATATATATATATATATAATAACAAATTGTTGCAGTTAAAAGTTAGTGAGAAGTTAAAAAATAATGATTGACTTACATATAAAATTTATTTTAAATTTTAAATTTAATAATTGATAAATTTTTTATTTTTTAAAAAACTATAAAAAAAAATTGTATCATCACAAATGAAATGGAATGAGTGTAAACAGAGTTTTGGCATGCATAATAATTTTTTGGCGAAGTTGAAAGTGTTTAAAAGGAAACAAAATGATTGTGATACATAAAAAATACATTATATTTATTTTTACTTCATTTATGATTATATGATTTTTTTATATATTTTTTTAAAAAATGAAAAATCTATCAGCTATTAAATTTGAGGTGTAGGATAATTTTGATATGTAAATTAATTATTCTTCTAAAAAATTTAGGATTTTAAAATAAAATATTTTTACAATTTTACCATTTTTATAATGGTATTTTATGAAATTGTGACCAAATAATGCAATATATTATTAAATATAAATACATAATAATATTACATATGTGTAATAAATACTTCTTTTATTTTAAAATAAATATTATAATGATTTTTTTTTCCAAAAAAATTAAGAAAAGTAATAAAGAACTGTAACCCAAAAAAAAGGACAGAACAAATAAATGTACTAGATTTTTCTTATTAATGAATCGTCTTAGGAGAAATAATTTATTGCTGGAAAAAGATTAGGGATAGAATTGAAACAAATATGATAATTTTTTTAAAAAAAATATATATTTTACAAAAGTAAAAAATATTTTAAAATGGAGGGAATATTTCGGATTCATAAATACATGCATATTAAACTAACTTTATTATTAAAATCATTATAATTAATCTAATAAGAAAAAATTAGAATAATTTACAAACATTATTATTTTTATCATATAAAAAAAAACTAATCTTGCTATCAAGGTTTGGTTCATACGCTTTATTGAATTTGGAAATTTGAGATTAGATTACGGAATTAATAAATGGCGCTAATTTGTGGGCGTACAGAATCTATTCAATATTTAAAAGAAGATTGGAATTTGTTTGACCCATGAAAACACTAAACAAAATTGATGCTGAACATTTCATTTAATTATCTAGATGTAAATATCATATTTGCAAAGGAATATGCCAATATAGCCGCAAGCATCCACGTGGAATGCTCTTACCGATTTTGCATCTATAAAAATACAAGATACGAAAAATGGGATTTTAAACAGTTTATGGCACATATTGCTTTGGGAGTTTGAAAATAAATTAGTATATATTTGTTTGAATGGAGAATTACTTAAGGATGTTTTTGAAAATAGGGACAAAGATTGGGTATTAAAGTAAGATAAAAGGATGAGGGTGGAGTGGTGGAAGGGCTAGTGAGTGCTAGTATTGCGGAGATGAGGAATAAAGAGACTCAGTTGGTTAATAATGGTGAATGGGTGATGGTGGTGATCATGTTAGTGGGGACAAATGACTCAAAATCTGAGTCTTTTCAAAACCATCCAAAATGCGCTGACACGCACAAGGAATTCACCTGCGATTCCAAAACACTATGGTCTTATGGACCTTGCTTGTGTACGTTGATACCTTTTGTGTTCCAACAAGATGAAATGATGAAGAATCATAATATATCATACTATATATGTTTTAACTATTTCTTAGTATATTGATGAAAAGGAACAATTATTTTATACTATAACCTTCAACTTTCTAACAAATATCTTCAATTTCTTTTCTAAGAAACTATTATATCGCTGCTTAGTTCTTTCTATTGAATTACCGCATCTAATAGTTTTGATATTTTTCACATCACAATATGCCTACCCCGCGATTTCTATTCTCTCCTTTTATGATATAAATGATTGAGGGTAGGTTTAACAAAATTTTGGCATATAAATAACATTATTCTAGATTTTTCATTTGATAGTTTTATAGTTTAGGTTAAATTTTGTTAATGGATAATTTGTATTTTACAACATAAATATCTATAAGTATATGTCCATTTTACATAAGCATATAGATATATTTTCTATTTATTTTATAAAATGAATAATTATGAAAATTTGAACTTTATTATAAATTATAATTATAATTATATACTTTTATATACAAGATCATTGGTAGCGGTTGTAAATTCACAATCTAGAGGTTTTTATCAAAAAAATTTATCTGATTGACTGTAGATAAATTTTTATAAATAATTTTATCTATAAATTTATTTGGATAAGTATAATTTGTTGTACACTTTTTCCCTACAATTTTATATGCTTGAAAAAAAAATTATACATATTTTTTTATATGTAAGCAAAAGTTAATTTACACTGCACCTCTAAACGTTATTTCTTTTTTTTTTTTTTTTACAATTTTAACACTCAATGTATTATAAAACTTTATGATGGTTTTAAACTTTTTATGATCATTCAAAAAAAGTTCTTTTAAAAAATTTTATCCAAGTTATTCGATTCATAATTATACAGCAATAATTTTGTTGAGTAAATTCTTGTATCTCCAAAAATCTTTTGCATAAATCAATTTCATAGATATAAATTTACCCCAAAAACTTCTACTTGGTCAAGTCTCGTTAGGAAAATATATAAAAAGATTGACATATTCGCAGTACAGTTTGGTTTGGTTTTAAGTGAAAAATTCATCTAAATAATTATAAAAAATTGTGTGTGCTTTAGTTCGGTTTGATTTTTTATTTAAAAAATATCAATCAATAAAAAAAGATAAAATAATTTTTAAAAATTTAAAACTATATTAATAAAAATAAATAATAACATTCATACTTAATATATTTTAAGATAAAATTTAAATATATATATTATATCCTTTGTTAAAAAGTAATTAAATAAAAAATATCAATAAAATATATAAATTAAAATATTATAGATAAATTTAGCTATATTTTGATAAAATTCATTTCTATAGATCAACCAAATAAAATATATGATAAAAATTAAAAAAAAAATTTTAGATAACAAGTATTAATCTAAAGGATAACAATTTAATAAAAATAAAATAAAAATATATAAAATTTTATACTCATTTGGTTCAAAGAAAGATTGCAAATTAAATCTAATCGGAAAAAAATTGTAATTTTTCAAAATTTTAATTTTTTCAATTTTTATTTTGGTTCGATTCAATTATGCGGTTTAGATATTGATTCAATTGTTGAAACACTCCTATGAAAAGACACTTTTATATTATATGCTCTCCTATGCATTGCCACGATTCATTGGTCCGGTAAAAAAATATGTTCACTTCTAAAATACTGTTAGAAAAATTTGATACTTCATAAGATAAGGTGTATGATAGCATTACTTTAAAAAATTTGTGTGCCTGTTAAGTGATTTTTTCGAATATAACATTTTCTTTTGGTTTAGCTAGGAAATAGAACTAGTATATATAAAATTCCCGTGTACTTAATTTTCAACAATTAGAAATTAAAGTTGTAATAGTTAGAAATAATGCTTAATAATTTTTCAATAATTAAGAAAATAAAGTCACAGTAATAAATAATAATTAATTTTAAATATTCTAGATATGAAATAAAATTCATAAATCATTGTAAATTTTTAAAATAATAATAATAATAATTAATCATAAAATTTAAAGATTTTTAAACTATATAATTTTTATAATAATTTCTTCATATATTTTGAAATAATTTTAAAAATTTTAAAAAATATATATTTTAATTTACATAAATAATGAAATATTTAAATTTGGTATTTTTTATATTATAAACTAGACTTTAAATAAATAGTTTTAATCTATATTTTATTGATGAATTATAATTTTTATAAATAAAAATATTTTGATGTAAATTAAAAACTCATTTATGTAATATCATAGTTTATGGATAAAACTCACTTATATTCCCTTATAGAATATTATTAATTTTTTTTAATATTTTATAAGATGAGGTGTTGAATAAGATTGTCTTTAAAGATTTGTAAATGTATTATATGAAGTATACAACATCTTTTGTTCGTTGAAATAGCATACGAAACTAGTATCAACCAAAGAAAAAACAATAGTATATATAGAAATTCTATTTGTAGTCAATAGTGAATAATTTAAAATTAAAATTACATTTGATTTTAGAATATATTTTATATTTTAATTTTTATTTATAAAAATATCATATTTTTTAATTATGTTTTTAAAATTTTGTATGAAAAATTATGAAAATAACTATGTTTTATTTTTATTATTTTTTATATAAAATATTGAAAAAAAATGAAAGTAGATTTTTTTTTTTGCAAAACAAATTTATTACAATAATAAATAATGTTACAATAATTTTTCATAAATCAAACAAGTAAAGTTATGATCAAGTAAATAAATGTTTTAAAATTAAACTTAAAAATTAAATAATAATTAATTCTAAATATTTTAAAACTGAAATAAAAAAAATAATTCTAAATTTTTAAAATAAAAATAATATATGATCATAAAATCTAAACACTTTTAAAATATATAATTTCTAAAAAAATTCTTGAATATTTTAAAAAAATTTAACAAAAACTAAAAGAATTTTTTTTTTAATTTACATCATGAACGAAAATATATTAAATTTAGTATAAATTATATTTTATATAAATAATTAAAATCTATATTATATTAATAAAATAAAATTTCTATGAACTAAAAATATTTTGATACTGGTCTCACCTATCATATATTATATTGTATAATTTTTATAATTTTTGTCATTTTATATAAATAGATTAGATATTTTTATTTATTTATGAATGTTATAAAAATTATTCTTAATCTCATACAAATAGAAGTGATAATCATATGGTTGACATCCTTAATTATATTTTTCATTTTATACAACATTTATAACGGTTATTAAAAAAAATATTAAACTTAGCATCTCATTTAATATAATAAAACATTTCTTACATTATAAAAATAAAAAATTAATAATATTAAAAGGATCAACAACAATTTATTATAATTCATGTAAACTTTTTTTTACATGATCTCTGATTATAAAAAATGTGTTAAAGTTAATATTATTATAGCTTGAAACTCTTTCGATGTTTTATTCAATTAATTTTTTTTAAATATGAACAAATTAATTTAATATTACATTAGTTAAGGATAGAGTTCATAATTATTTAATAGTTATTTTATAAAATATTAAAATATAAATAAATATTTCAATTTATATTTATTAATTATTTTTATTATTTTTTATTAATAATTACAATATATGTATATACAAAACAAAAATTTCTTCTATATAAAATATTTTAAAAAAAAACTTCTTAAAATACATTTTAAATTTTTTTTAATGAAAATTAATAATAAAATGTTTATTTATAATTTATTCTTAATATGAATCAAATTTAATCAATATTATTATATTATTTTAATATAATAAAAATTCATTACATATAAATTATAATGTATAATATTTTAAAAATATTTTATACATTTAACTAACATAATTAAATAATATTTATATATATCATCATGTAAATATTATATATCTCTGGTCTATTTACATGACAACAAAATACCTCCACAATAGCGTACTTTTCGAATGTAAAGTTATAATAATCCATACTAAAAATTAAGAACAATATAAATAGTGTAAGAACAATAGAAATAGTGTAAAGTTATAATAATCTCAATTACATGATCCCTAGGTAATTAAAATTATATCGATAAAGAATAATGTGATAATAATCTTTTAACGGTTAAATAAATAACTTATAAATTAAATTTAAAATTAAAATAATAATTAAAAATTAATTTCAAATATTTTAAAATTAAAATAATAATCATAATTAGTTTTAAACATTTAAAATATATAATATTAATAATTAATTATAAAATTTAATATTTTTAAAATACATAAGTTTTTACAAAAAAAAAATACATCCTAATAAAATACAGTTTAGTTCCGTTTAGGTTAAACGCAAACTAACCTAAGCTTGGAATGTGTTTTACGTATCTCATTACCTCGCAACCGTGAAGCTGGGAGATTTAAAGCATTTGGAGCAAACCTTCTTTGTTGGATCTGCTCTTTTTATTTTATATTTTACAGTATGTAATTCTGTACTACAATCATTGAATAGTTTAATTGCTTTCAAAATTTTATATTTTTAAGTTATTGTTATTGTTGTTTAATTTAATGACTAATCTGATGTTACTTTTTGGAACACTAAATCAGTATGATGTATTTTTTATTTTTAATGTTACGAAGCAATCCAAGATAACGACAGAGACAAGCCACAAGCAATCATGACTGAAGAAGAATTAAAGGTGAAAGTGGCAGTTTTAAAAACCTGAAAACCAAACAAAATGTTCAACAAATCAACTGAAAACAGAAAACCCCTCGTTCTTTTCTGGTTCATATGCTCAACATTAAAATGAGACTTAATCATAATAAACTTATGTTAGTTTTTGTATTCTATTGTAAAATAAATATAAGCCTATAGTTTTTTTTAATTCTATCCTAAAATAAATACAAACCTCAAAGTGTTGCATTGTTTAATTTATTATAAATATGCTTTAAAGATCTATCTTCCTCATATTTACATGGTCCTCACTATATGAATTTTAAGTAGGTTTATAGTATTCATAAATATCCACAAATATTTATTAAAAAATAAATATAACCTTATTTAAAATATATTTTATATAAAATTATAACTTCAAAATATATAAAAAATAGAATCCTTAAAATTATAATAGGACAACAATTTGTTACAACAATAATTAATATTAAATGCAAACACATCTCCTAAAAGTTCTAACAAAATTTATTATTATAAAAATGGTTTGGTAATTTTATTTATAAGATACGTAGATGAACGAGTACTTCAATTCTCTCCCCCGCTCCATTAATCAGCTGGTAGAGGATAAATTCACGAAGCAAACTTGCAGATATCAACAGCAACAGATAATTTTACTCAAAAAATAGATTTTTTACCTTCAAGTAATTTTTCCATCTCTGTGTTTGTATTCTTTGAGTGTTTAACATTATTTTGATTTGTAGTTTATAATTAGATAATCAAACTATGATTTATGATATGATTTAACATTTTAAACAAGTTTTTTATTTATATTTTTGAGATTTTATTTAATAGCGTTGTCACTAATAGAAAAATAGTCTTTTATAATAGGATTTTATGTCGGTTATCCGTGAACCGATGTAGAAAAATGCGGTAGTATTTTTGTAAATAAAGTTGATACTTTCTATATCGGTTACTTTACAACCGATGTAAAAAAGTAAATGGTGGCATTTTTGCAATAAAGTTTAAACTTTTACATTTGTTGTTTTATAATCGATATAAAAAGTCAGATTTTTTATATCGGTTGAGTAGTGTAACCGATGTAGAAAACTCTTTTTACGTTGGTTAACAACCGACATAAAATCTATTTTCCCTCCTCTATACCTAATGCGACCATTGTCATCCTCATAAGTGTAAACACTCCATTGTCGTCCTCCTGCCCTAACTGTTTGCTCTAAGCCTTAGTCCCTCGTCATTGCCCTAGTTGTTTCTCTAAACACGTCGTCGTCCGAACATCGTCGTTATCGAAGCACGCCGTCGTCCGAACGTGAAGAACACCCTCGTTCTCGAAGCACGCCGTCGTCGTCTACGCCATCGCCGTTGCTAAGTTAAGGTATGTAGCACTCTGGGTCTCTGATTAGGTTATGTCTAATTAGGTTTAGTTTAGGGTCTCTGATTCTGCATTACTTCCAGAGCTATATCCTTTCCTGAAGCTATTGCCATAATGCAAGAAAAACATTGTCATTTAAATAGTGTTTTGCAAACATTTGTGATGAAGATAATCTTTTCATTTGTCTTATGCCATTTTGGAGTTGTTAAAATAAAGAGAACCATAGAAACTAAATTGGATAACCATACTCATCAGTTTAAGTTTGCCTCTTGGATTTTTAAACTTCTTTGGAGATAGCGGTTTGATAAGAATATTTGCATATTGTCCTTGAGAGGGTACATGGTAGATTTGAAGACTTTTGTTACCAATCTCTCCATTAAAAAATATATTCAATTCTATGTGTTTGGTCTTTGCATGCAAAATCAGATTATGAAAGAGAGAAATTATGTGAAGGTTTTAGAAAATTGTTTTAGAATGAACAATGGAATTCTTAATTCTTATAACAAGGTCTATATCTAGTCTATTTCAATTGTTGTATTTTCCAAGCATCTATACTCAACCTTCTGTACTAGATTGAGCAACAAGTTGTTATTTTTTGGACCACTAAAAAACCATATTTGGACCAAGAAATATGCATGAGTGAGAAATGGATTTTCTATCATCAGGATCAATGCTCCAATTTGTATTGCTAAAGCCAAACAGGTTGATATAAGATCTTGCAAAGGTGGATTTTAGGAGAAAATCATGATTAATGGTTCCTTTTAAGTATAAAAAATTCTTTTAACTGCATTCTAATGTTCAATTAAGGGATATGAGAGGAATCGAAAAATTTTGTTAATTGAATAACATATTTAAGGTCTTATAATAGTAACATATTATAATGCTCAAATTATATATTTGTACAAATTAGGATCTTTGAAGTAATTTGATCTATACTTGCTAAGTTTGGTTCCCCTACCATAGATGTAAAAATATCTTTGGTTGATATCATGTTGGCTTTGATGTACTTGAATTGTGACAAAATCAGTGAACCTTTCTTTAGATGCTTGATTTTAATACCTAAAAATAAGTCTTGGATCACAAGACATTTAAAGGCCAATGAAATCTTGAATTTAGAAAGAAGTTTTTTTTTATAAAGGTAAAAGAAGAGCCTATAATTAGAATTCCATCAATATATATTAAGACATAAGTGAGATGACTAGATAAATGAAGAATGAATAGGGAAGGATGAGAATTAACTGTTATGTCAGCTTTATACAATGTTTCATATCTTGCTGTTCTTGCTTCATATCTTGCTGTTCTTGCTTCATAACTTGCTATTGTATTTAGTTTTCATTTTTTTTTCTCTACTTTTAACAGATACATGACTGACCCTTCAGAGGTTCCTCCTTCACAAAGTGGATCTGAGAACCCTTCTTCTCGGCAAAAGAAGGGAAGACAAGCCACACGGTTAAGGGAGTTAACCCTTAGCCGGAGCGGCGAGTAGAGGATTCTCATAGAGTTTGATAAGACCACTGGAAATCTATTAAGGCCAAATAAGAAAAAGTTTAAGAGTTATGTGGCCCTCATTGGACGAAGCAAAGCCAGTATTTTGAAGAAGGATTGAGATGATGTTGAGATGCAAGTGAAGGATCAAATTTGGGAGACTGTCATGGTATTTAACTTTAAAGCTTTAAGTTTTTCCATAAATTTATCATTCATTAACCAATTACATCTTCTTTTATGTAGCTTACATATGATGTAGCAAATACTAACTTCCTGAAAAGGAAGTGGCTTTCATTTGCTGGTGAGCGCTGGAGGGGCTTCAAGACACATCTCACCAGCAAACAGGAGCTTAGGCAGGAGCTTGCATCTTTGGGACTTTCCCAAACACAGACATAGGGTCACCATCCATCACCTTCTCCTAGGCGCGTGAGCACAAAGGGAAGTTGTGCTCCGATGGAGGAGCAACTACAGGGAGAAGAGGATGTGGATGCAGCTATAGACGATTATGAGTTATATGTTGATGATCCATATCGTTTGGTAGCAATTGGGAAAGTCTACACCTTGGGTTCAACCATCCATCACCAGCAAATTGATGATGATCATGTTAGAGTGGTGGTTGAACGGGTTGAAGATGCAGATGCTCCTGTTCCTGTCCCTACTGAGGAGGTTCATGTCGTGGGACAAGCCCCCAATCATTTCATTATATGGCCAACGAGACTTGTGCAGCGAGCTCAACCTCAGGTATTATATAATTTTAGCCTATGTTACTAATTTTTAAATATATACATTGTGTGTGTGTATATATATATATTTCTTACTATTTTGTGAATTTATCATAGGTTTATAAGGAAGATCGTGGGAAGAAGATTGATTTCAATGCTAAAGGAGATATTCCTGAGCCTCCTCCAAAGAAATATGAGGTTGATTTGCTCACACTTCTATTTGTTATTGTCATGAACTTGGGCGATGAAACTTTGCAAATAACAATGGAACTAGATATCATAGGGAAGCCCACACCTATCCCCTTCTATATTACTAAGAAGGATATATTGGAGTTGGTTGTGGGTAACGATCTCTTATGTGTAACAGTTCTACAATTATGGTTGATGTAAATAAATTTCTAAACCTTGAATTATTTCATTATCAAAATCTAACATATGAAAATTATTTGCAATATTAGGTACCTATATCATATCTGTACACTGAAAGAGGTAACTTACACCTCTATGGATTCCTGGACCCGGTTCATATGCAGAAAACTGGGAACAAGGCAGCTGAGATACAGGGATACCTTCAGAGGAGATTGCAGGTTGATAAAGACGGTTACCTAGCCCCTTATTTTCAATCATAACTCAATACTTAATTGCTTTATTTAACGAATTCATTTAAATTCCTAATTTTTGTTCATTGTCATCCATATTTTGTAGGGCCCATTGACAATTAATCATTATTTGTCCAAAGCGGAATATAGTTGTATTTCTATGCTCTGCTTGGCAAAAACTAAAGAAAGACATAAAGGACATTATAAATTTGTAAGTTTTTAGGATTTTGGTATTTATATACATATAATTTGTTATTCTCAAAGGTATTCATTTGCTTTTTATTGTACTGTAAAGCAATGAATGCTCGACTTTGGTTAAAAGGGACACATTCATCAAATATTAAAAAGTCTATATGGATAATTCTAAAGGTAAGTACTCTATTAAAATTTATTCAATTATTTTATATTCTTTTATCAACATATCACCATCTTTAATTATATTTAATACTCTTTTTATTTTTTTGAAGTGTCCAAGACAACTCGGAAAAACCGAGTGTGGATATTATGTGATGAGACATATATTTCTCATTGTCTCGGCTTCTATTGTTAATTCTTAGCATCAGGTATATACAATTGTCCTAATTTAATTATTTAATTTTAATGCATAACATGGTATTTTCACTAATTTTATTCAAAAATATTTTGTAGATATTTGACAATCCTCAACCTCTATTAGATGAAGAAATTGATGATATCAGGAGAGGTTGCGGAAAATTTCTGATAGAAGTTGCCAATTTGGGTTAAATTCATGGAATTTTTAGATATTTAGTTTATTTTTATTATATTTCATAATAAATATTGATATATTTACTTTAAATATATAGACTCTGTTATTTCTGTATTGTTTGCCTGGTATTCTTTTTATATATACAGGTATTGTAAATAAATAATATGGTAATTTTTCTAAACAAAAACAACATTAAAAAAAATAAACTTTCTACATCGGTTGCGACCTTAACCGATGTAAAAAGTAAACCGATGTAGAAATTATGAATTTTTACCTCGGTTAAGACTACAACCGATGTAGAAAGTATACTTTCTACATCGGTTAAGGTCACAACCGATGTAAAAACTCATACTTTATACATCGGTTATAAAGCAACCGATGTAGAAAGTGTACTTTCTACATCAGTTCTACAACCAATGTAAAAAGTCTTATTTTCTATATCGTCCGCTTTAATACCGTTCAAATAATCGATATAAAAAGTTCATAACAATCGATGTGAAAAACTTATTTTCCACTAGTATGTTCTTTAAATAAAAAAAATTAACCATTAGAAACTTTTTATATTGGTTCTAGACTTTATTTTTATTCTAATTAATACAATTTTGTTTGTTCATTAAACATACGCATAACCTAAATATATCAGTAAGTATTGTCTTTTTTTTTTTTCAAATGAGGTAATAATAACAAAAATTAAACCAAGCTAAACTACAAATTCTTAAATTAATTCAAATATAATATTATTAAATTGATTTAAATTAAATCACAATTTTTTATGATTAAATTAAATATTTTTTACTTTAAAAATAATATTAAAAAATTATGAAAAATTCAAGAATCAACATTAATTTATTCTTTGAAATAAAATATTAACATAAGGATTGACATGAGTTCATAAAAAATTCTTGTTAAATAATAGAAGGTAACTACTAAAAATATGAAAAGTATAAATTCTCTACATTCTATATTATTGAGCATTATAAATATATATATATATATATATATATAAATTTAATATAATTTAACACCATCTATTTATATTTATAAAATAATATAAATATAATTTTATTATTATTTAATATTTTTTTTATAAAAAATTATAAATATTTTATTATAATTTTTAAATAAACAAAGTTGTAAATATTTTATGATACATCATTATCTAAATTTTAAATATATTTAAACATTTATATTATTATGATAATAAAATTTATATAAAATATTTATATTTATACAAAAAATTTATTTATATTAAGCAGCAAGCACTATTTTTAAAAAATTAATTTAATTAAATTTTTTTAATAATATTTATTTATATTTATATATACGTTTGATATATTCAAAAATATTTAATATTAATTGATTTCCTACGCAATAAATGCACAAATTTCTAAATTATTTAATATCTCATTATTTGCAAAGGATTTGATTTGATAATATTTCTACAAAAGTATGTTTATTTTAATTCTTTAAATAACTATTTATTTATTTATGTTTGTTCTAATTCTTTAAATAACTATTTATTTATTATTTCTGATCAATACAGATGCTATTAAATTAATATAAATTTAATATTGTTTCTATTCAATTGAAGGTTGATTTAAAATAATTAAAATAAATTAATTACCTTTGTAAATATGAATCAATATACTTCTATAAATATTGATTATAATAATGAATTGATTTACTTTTTTATATTTATTTGTTTAACTAATATTTTTTTCGATTTGGATTGTCTATGTTCTTAATTTTTCTTGAACGAGGGATTGAATTTTTGAAAAAGTTATAATATTTTATTAAATTTTTTTTAAAAAATTTATATGAAAGAGATAAATGAATAAGTATCATTTTTGTATCCATCTATTTTAAGGAAATATTTTAAAAATTGTATATTAAGTATATCTTACTATGTGAATTTACCTTTTATTTATTGTAAACTATGGACTGTTACGAAACTTACATATGTGTTTATTTGAATTTTAAATTTGAAAAACAAAATTGAGATTACTTTATTCAAAATGCTAAAATTAAATATTGAATTATAAAAAAAAGTTTAAAATCTTATTGGATTATTTAAAAAAAAAAAATCTATATATAAATGAGATATAAGATTGATCATACTCTGTTTTTCTACATTTAATTTGATGGAAATTTACATTGTGATTATGTATAAGAGTTATGAGATACTTGATTTTTTGAGCATGTTATTCATATAATAATGTTTATAGCAATTAGATATAAATAAAAATATGATTATGTAAAAAATTTGAAAAAGATCATGCAGTATGAATACTTTAATATGTCCATAATATGATATGATTTATGATCTATATAGTAAGATGAATTCTAATTTTGGATAATTTATAATTTTTGACGTGTTTATGTAAATTAAATTTTATACATACTAAAAATTTTAAAAATTATAAGATAATTAATTTTATAACGTAACAGTGAAACAAATAAAATTTAATTTTAAAATTATCAAGAAGCGTGGGAATTAATAATGTCATAAAATAATAGTAAAAATTTATTATAAGTTAAAATTATATTATTGATAATATCCTGTAATGTTAGTTCTAACAAAAGAAAGTATATACATAATGTTGTTGTATAACATGAGTACGACAAAATATTTGAGAAGATAGGTGAGTTATGAATATATTGTAAAAAAAATATGTTTGTTATGTTTGTAATACTCATTAAATATTGGAGGATACCATAAACTATGATATTAATGAGTTTTCTACTGTACTACGATAATATAATAATGATTAATAAATTTGATTAGTATAAGAATAAATGACGAATAGATTTATTTTAATTTCAAAATAAATATCGTAAGTTGAATTATTCAAATAAATAATAAAAGGATTTGGGGGAGAATTTGAAAATATGTACTAAAATTTTTTTTACTAAATATTTTATCTTGTAAACATATTTGTGATTGCTAAAGAACAATAATAAAAAATAATTAAAAACTACATATAAATTGAGATATTATCATATATATCAAAGTCTTGCGAATAATTATTATATAATTACATATCCTAATTAATACTAAGTTAAAAATTAATTTAATTTTATTTCTTATAAAATAAAAAATTAGTGAATGACATTGAAAGAAATGCAGATTTAGACAAATAAAATTAACTGAGAACTCTACCTTTGTAATAGGAGATCTTATAAAGAAGGTTCATGTAGATAATAACAAACTTTTGTTGTTGGTTTTCTAGTACAATTATTTATTTTTCATTCTTATGGTATAAGACGTGTTGAACTTAATAAACTTAATGTTTTAATGATTATCATATCATATACATTATGAACGACGTATAGACGTATAGAATATAGGATACATTTGGTGAAATTAATTCTATGAATGTTAAACGAGATCGCTTGTATAAAATTGAGACACAATTTTTGTAACATTCATAAATTATCAGACATGCTAAACATGCTGACATGCACATGATATATTTTGATGCATTACACTCATGATATGAATCTAACAAAATTTATTTTTTATATTTTATTTTATTAATATTTTTTTAAAAAATTATTAAACTATATAAAGATTGTTGTAAAAAAAATAATATTTTAAAAAATTTTAAAATTTAAAATAAATTATCATTTAAAATATAATTATAATTTTAATTATACATTTAAATTGTGATAATTAAATTTTTAATTATATATTTTGTAATCATCATTTAATTATTATTTATATTGAATCAAATTAATTATCAATTTTAATCATCTATTTAAAATTTTATTTAAATTTAAATTTATATTTTACGTATATACTAAAAATTCTTAATATTACTAAGTATACGGATGACATCCTATAAAACAAAAAATAGACATGTCCTTGCCAAATAAAAATGTCTCACACAATCCGGGTACAATATTCATAAGAAGTAAAACAGAGTAACGATACAAACTAGGACCACCTTTACAAACTATATACACAGTTCTATCAATTTTATTTTTTCCATTTTTTGCATCCAATTTATTTTGGTTTTATCTCTATATTTTTTTTTCTATTTATCTAGACTAAATCATACATATATATTTTTTATTTTTATTTTTCTTCTAAATATTATTATTTTTATTTTTTTTAAAATTTTTTTACATGAAATAAAATAAAAATAATTATTTTTTATTTTTATTATTTTCTGTATAAAATATTAAAAATAACAAATAAAAAATAAACATTTTCTAAAATTAAACGTGACTTTAATCATCTGACTACCGCTTCATTGCACGTTAGACAAGGACCATCATCATCACCCTCTTCTGATCCCATGGCTTCTTTTCTCTCTAATTTCAGTCGGACTTTGCTTTTAGTTTTGGAAATCGTTCCTTTACATAGCTACGCTTGCCTATACATGTTTGATAATTTACCAATTTACCGTTCTATTAAAGAAAATTTATAATCATTGGATTTATAATAATGTAATTGGATGTACTTTAGTTTTACAATAATATTTATTTTCTATGCGCAGGACTCTTTGTCCATCTTGTGATTCATTGTTTGATTTAAAATAAAAAATTAAAAATTAAAAATTAAAAATATTAAAATTTAAAATATATACAAAAGTAAGTTATTTTAAGAACATACAAATATCAATTTTTTTAATTTTATTTAGTGATTACTAATATTTTTATTATAATTATTTATCATTCTTATTTGTCTCTATTTATTATTATTATTAATCATTATTTTATTTATTTATTATTAGTTATTTTTTTACTGTTATTAGTTTTTTAATTTTTATTTTGTTATTATTGATGATTATTTTTATTATCATTTTAGCCGTTAATTTATTTTTTACTTATCATTCTATTATTTATATTTTTCATCTATTATTATTATTATTATTATGTTAATAATAGGATTTGTTGTTATTATATATTTGTTATTATTTATTTATTTATTTATTTTTATCTTGTTTATTAAATTTTATTTTATTTTTTTAAATTTTTTTCATATATAGTTGTTGTTTTAAAATTATAAAATTTTATAGAATAATTTTATATTAACTTAAATATTATGAAATTTGATTTATTTTGTTAGAAAATTTATTTACAATTAAATATTAGTTTCTTTATATTCTTTCCCTAAATTAAAATAAAGTAAAAACCATTTGATTTATGCAATGATTAGTGATTCAATGCCACCAATGTCATTGGCGTTATAAGAAATTATTGAATAGTTTCATGCTGATTTAAATTTTTATGAATGTGAGTGTTTATCTTTAAATAATAAAAATTTCCTTTAACAATAAAATCAATTAACATATGGTTATTTTTTAAAGTATTATATAATTTTTAAATTCTTCATCACATTAGAACATATATAGTAACAACAAAAAAATTGTCAACAAAAAAAAATAATTTTATAATATTTTTATTTTATTTTAAATATATTTTATTTAAAAAATGGAATAAAATAAAATAATTTTAAACTAACGTGCACAAATTAATTTTTAGATAACCTCTTTAATACAAATGTATCAGGATGTTATGAGGTCAGATTTCCTCTCTTCTTAAATATATAAATTAAAGTTTTAATCTATTGATTTTAACTTTTATAAATTATTTATTTTTTAAAATAAAATATTTTAACTTTTTAAATTTAAATAAAATTAGTGATAGTTCTATTTTAAAACTATCTTTTTAAATTCTTTTACATTGAGTTGTTATTTCAAACGTGACAATATGAGTTGTGAAAACTGAATTTTAGTTGTTTGGTATAGTTAATTGAAAAGTTAACTAAATATAGAAGTTAAGAGTTAAAAATTAAAAGTTAATAGACTAACTAATTTGCTTGAAAAGTTTAATAAAATTAACTAATCACATCGCTAAAGCATATAAAATAATATAAAAAAAATATATTTATGTTGTCAAAAATTAAATATATTTTTTTACATTTAAAATTTAACATTTATAGTTGGTTGATTAATAAATTTAGGATACATTTTAAAATTATGTTAAAATTTAAATATAAATTTAACTTAATTTTAAAAATTAATTAATTAAATATAATTATCCTTAATATATATATATTTTATACAATTCTTGATCGGAAATTCATACCATACTAATTACATCAATATTGTGCAATTTCTAACAAGTCATACGCTATTTTTTATCAATATCTTAAAATTCTTACAATAAAAAGGACAAAATCAGAAAAAAAAATATTGTGCAATTCCTAACAAGTCATAGCTATTTTTATTATCTTATCAAATCAAACTTTTAAGCTATTATCTTGCCAAACACACACTTTGTGAGTTTGCTTGATGAGCACAAATGGTTACGCAGCAGTTTTTAATAACTTAGATGCGATGGCCTCCTGGAGAAAGGTTCTCCTCACTAAAAATAACTACTAATTACACCAATAGTCATATAAAAAGATTGGAACAAGACTAATTAAATGCGCGAAGAGATGATTTTTTTAATTGAAGTTAATTAAATGAAAGGATGAATTTATTTAGAGGCAAAAATGGTAGAAACATAGAAGATGACATAATAAGATATATGTAGGTATTATGAAAATTGAAAATGACATCAGTGGAGTTGAAAGCACAAAAGTCAATAAGAACATAAAAGGAAAGGAATAAACACACACTTAATCATCTCTTCTCTGTTCAGTGTAAGTGGTCTCGAGATGTAGGCCTAACTAGGTAGGAATCTAACTATATGAGATCATATGCCCAAGCAGCACAACTACGCCGTGCAAGGTAAAACACAACAACATGAAGGAGAAAATGACATAAAGGTGGCGTGTAAAAGAAGCTGAGGAGACAGGTGTTTGGGTTTTTAAGCGATATAACCAATCAATGATTAAAGTAGCATACAATGAAGTTTTTGGATCAATAACATTATTAATTTATTTAAATATCAAATTTTTTATTCAACCCGTTTAATTATAAGTTAAGTAGACAGTTTGCAAACCAAATTTTTTTAAAAAAATAAAAAATTATTTTATATACTTTTTTTTATTTTTATAAATATTTTAATAATTAAATAAATTAAACAAATTCATGAAATGAATATTAAAGTAAACCAAACAAAAATTATATTTTTCCTGATCTATTTATTTTAGATATCAACCCGTGTCACTTTTACAGTAGGCTTCTGTACTGGCGGCAGTGCAAAGGGAAGAGCCCCAACAGATAACAGAGATATTTTATAGTGGAAAATCCTAAAATAGGTTTTAAAAAAAAAGGCATAATGCAAAAAATGTATTAGATGGTTATTTAAATTATGAATGGACTTCAAGAGTGGCCAAAAGATTCATTGATATCATAATATACAGATGACACGTTGCTAATTGGTGAAGGAAATCCATATATAATGCTTGTGCACTTTTCAAAAGCAGTTTAATTATGAGAAGTTTTTGAATTAGCTTTAGATATGAAGTTTATAAAAGGTTGGTAGGCATCATTTTGGAAGGTGAGTCGTTGTAGCTGCATTATAATTTTTAAACTGAAAAATTGGTGGAATTCCTTTTAAATCCCTTCTACTGAGGTTTTGATGAAATTTGCTCAACGGAATGTAGGTGTTGTAACGACTATTATTTTATATATTATCCCAACAGATTTATCCAACTATCAATAAACCACCTTCTTCATCTGTAATTTTGAAATTGGATTCAAAGTGGTTAAAATGCATTTTTTTATTTGTTTTATAAAAGAAAAAAATATTAACTTCAACCTTTAGGATTGATAGTCTAATGAGACAGGATGGGGCGGATATAAATTGTAGGTATTCACTACACATAACTGTTGATAAATATTTGTCTTATAACTAACCTATAGGTATATGTAAAATGGATTTGTAATGAGTTTATAGATAGAATTAAAAATATCTTGACATATAATATTTTATATAGTCATAATTTAAAAATATAAAATTATACAAAAACAGAGTTTATAAATTATAAAAATAATACAATTTTTTGCAATAATTATTATTATTAAATTTACATAAAAATTAAGATTAAGTTTTCGCTATATCTTTAACGTACTTTAATAAATTTATCAATATGGGTATTTGCGGATAGAAAAAAATTATTAAACAAACTGCCAACAATTATAAGCACAGCTAATTTTATCCAAAATGATTTTTTTTTTCTATGAGTACCTGCAGGTATAAATAATCTTATCATCTCTAAGGACTTCTATATATTTAAAAAGTATATTTTAAAATATAAGTATTTATTATTATAAAAAATAAAATATAATAATTTATTTTTCAATAAAAATTTATTAATTTTAGATACTTAATATAAATCTAAAAACTGAAGTTAACAAAATCATATATATATATATATATATATATATATATACACTATATTGATTTAATATTAATTGGTATAATTATATATAAAAGTACATCAATTTTATACCTTCAACTTAACTTTTATTAGGAACGACAACTCAAAATATCTTAGAAGTGAGAGCTCTCATCATATAGATAAGTCATTTGTTTTCCTTCCAGTAGTTTGATATATCCCATCGCTTTCAAAACTTATATTTATTTTAAAAAACAATCTATCCAATCTAAACCAAACTCGTATATTTTTTTAATATACAAGTTTATATATATATATATATATATATATATATATATTAAAAAAATTCACATGATATCAACTTTAAAATTAATTTCAAATATTAAAAATATTTAAATCATAAATATATTGAATATAATAATAATACTATAAAATATTAAATAAATAAATTAAAAATAAAATGTAAAGTAGCGTAAAATTATCATATTATGTCCCTTACAAGATACAAATAATAATAATAAGAAATTAAATAATAATTTCATACATGAAACCTGGTACTCGCTAGACGTTTGTAGATGGACATTGGGCCTTTGTATTGTTTTAGAAAAAGTTGTCGATTGAATTCAATGCTTAAAAAAGCAATTCTTTATTGATTTTTCATAAATTTTTGGACTACTTTTGTATCAATTCTCATTAATTCTTCAATCAGCTTATATTTTTGGTTAGATGAACTGAATACCTAATTAGTTTACCGACTTCTTTTTCTTTTAATATGTACATATAAATCGACAAGTTTGGTCTAATTACTTTATTAGAAACTTACAACATTTTGAAAATGAACTAAAAATTAAATTTTTTAAAATACTAAACAATTATGTTTAAAATAATAATAATAATAATAATAACATTAATAATAATGGCAAGAATAATTTTAATGATGATGATAATTGTTTAATGGTTGTGGTAGCTGTGATTATAAATTAATAGTAGAGATACGTATAATAATAGCGTTGTTTGATAGAAAATGAAAAAAATTTAAATTAATACAATAATTATTATCATTTTTAAATTAAGTTAAAACTTTTTTAAAAATATATTAAAAACTAACTAAAAATTATTTTGGAGAATGAATTTTATTTTTAAAATTAATTTTAAAATGATAAAAATCAACAACTTATAATCCTTCCAAAAACAACTTATGATAATATTGATTTAATTCTTAAAAAGTTAATGACATTAATTATGTATATTAATTAAAAAAATATATTAAATTTTTAGCTATAAATTATATGATAAATAAAAAATTAAATTAAATTTTTAATTTTATTAAAAAATTATAAACAACAACGATGTAGAAGTTCCAGTAATAAAAAAAAAATTAGCTGCAGAGATCTATTATGTTTATTGAACCATTATCAGAATAAAAGCTAAGTAGTTATAAAAAAAAAGGTGGAAACCTTCTTGGATCTTCAAAATGAGTGCCCTCAGACCAATCCACCTCTTCGTTGACCCTACACATTTTAGATTAGATTCTAGGATCTTTTTATATTTTAGAAGTAGAATGTTCAAGATATGTATAGAATGAACCCATTTTTCTATATTTTTTTGTTGAGTTTTTTGGGTATGTTTTGGCCAATTTATAGGCTACCTTAGAATATATGGAGGAACTTATTTTAGGCTCAATGAAGAGGCCTAATTCAAATTTCCAAGACTATCCCATATTAGACACCATCCTTGCCTATAAATAAGGTCTTCTATGTATAATTTTGCATATAGAGATTCATTTGAATGAGTTGAGAGTTTTTTTACTCATAAATTTGAGAGATTTTTTCTTCCTTTTTCTCCTGTAGAACAAAACTTGAGGTTGAAGAACTTGCTCATCCATGATAGTTCATGGTGGCAGATAAGAAGCTCATCCTCCTCTTCTAGAGGTGGCACTTCCAAGTCAAGCTTGAATCTGACTTCATTATTCCTCCATCCTTCTCCAAAATGCAACCTCCATTGATTCAAAAGAATCACCTTCCACTTTTGCATCAAACAACATATTTACGCAATTGAAAAAAAAAAGGTATGTTTAATCATCTAAAAAAATGAAATTATAAATTCATAAAAATTAAACAAATTATAATGAAAAAAGCAATAATGATAATCAATACTAGTAGCAACAACGATTTATATATAAATAACAAATGACACTAGCAACAATGATTTACTTGTGATGATAATGGTAGACAATGAATGTAATATGCAAGGTCATAAGAGTAATGATTAAGGTGACAAATAATGATAGTGATAGTAAAAGTAACAATTGCAATGGTGATTAATTAATTTACATGTGAGTTTTGGAAAGAGATATAAAGATTGAATGGATTGTTTTTACAAACTAAACATAAAAATTTTAGGTTCCAATTTTATTTTTAGTTTTCATATGAAATTTTTGAAACAAAATATACACTACAAGAAAAATGGTTAAGGGAGCATCACTTAAAGTACAATTCACATGCAAAATTTCACTCGAAGTGTTATTTGGAGAATGGTTACAACTAATGATGTTTTAAGTGACTTGAAAGAGATCTTTCAATGTTGAGAAGTTATGTGGCATGTCACTTGAAAAATAGTTAAGTGAAACTACCCCTAAGTGACATTTGAGGTGTAGTTCCATCTTTAATAGCATTCTAAGTTTCATTTGGAAAACAACTAAATTGAATCACTCTTCAAGTGAGTTGTCTTTCCCAATTTAAAACTTAGAATGTGTCTCCTCTGTTCATAGGCGTTCCCAAATATCATAGAAACATTCTCATCATCCAATTCACTGTCATTTTGACGGGATATGCATCACTAATGTTATATTCATTAATTTGTGCATTTATGACATTTTCTATAAATCCTAGATTACATGAATCCATTCTGTTGATGGAATTTAGAATGATGTGTTGTCCAATTAGGAAGCAACTTTACTCTTTGTGATTTGCATATAACCTTATATACTTTTATGTCTATGAATGAATTGAAATATTAGTATGCTTTACCTTCGCTACATAACTCCTTGCCAAAGAATGTTTCATTTATTTTTTATTTTTATTTTTTTTTAAACTTGTTTTTTATAAAATATTTTTTTAGTTCAAAATATTTGTATAAAAATAACATTAAATATTTTAATAAATATTTTTTATATAAAATTCAAATGTGAAACCTTAATTTAAAATATATCATTTGAACTCATTTTAAGATATGTGTTATTTGTTTAATGTTATAAATATAAATTTATTTGTCTAAGTAGATATATAGATTATTAAATGTGTGTAGAATATTATTAATAATTTAGATTTTTTTAAAACTTTTTAATAACAATTTGATTTTTTTTAACTGTTTAATAAGACAATCATTTATGTCTCAATAATCTTGTTTTATTCTTTCAACATAAAAGTACTTCCTTAAATAATTTTTTTCATTATAATTAAACTGCTTTAGCCACCGATAAGTTCAAATCTAGTAATAAAAATAACAAAAGAGATAGGTATATAATATGTTTGTATGTTAATGGAGAATGAAGCTTAATAGGATATGATCTTGGATGTTGGATTATTTGTTTCTAATTTAATTTAAATATATTATTTTATTATTGTTCTATATAATTTTTGATACATAAAATTTTAAAAATATCCATAATATAAGAAAAATATTGCTGATTTTTTCCCAAATTCATGCATTTTTTTGTTTGGATATTGGTGTGCTCCCATTATGGAGAATGTGTTAACTGTGTGCTACTATTTAAAAATTTGCATGTGTTTGATATATATTATTTTGCTTGTTAGTGAAAAGTTGAGCTCAATAGGGTGAAACTTTGTTTGACATGTAAGGTGCTGGAATTGTTTGTAATTAATTTAGTTTAGTACAAATTATATGATATGTTGTTGTAAAACTTTATAGAAATAAAATTAAGAAAATATCCATAATATAAGAGAAATGTTGTTGAAGTTTTTTTAAATTTTTTTTATTATTATTTATAGTATGGTTAAGTAATATGGATGAAAGTTCACATCGTTTGACCTTTCTACAGAAGAAGGTATGTGGGATCACAAAGATAAAGGATATTGCATGGGTAAGGAAGAATGGTAAGAAATTGAAAGTAATTACTGAACCTTAAAATTTTAATATTTTTTACTTGAATTATTAACTTTGTTGGCAAAATACATGTATCATTTTTTTTGTTTGATTTGGTTAGAATTCAAAGAGACAACTTGTATATTCCAACAAATCAAAATTCATGAATTTATTGGACATATTACTAGGAGCACAATGCTTATTAACTATTTTGATTGGGCTAATATGTTGAAGAAGATGAAAGATCACATTTAAAATCAAATCCAGGTGAATATCTTACTTAAAATGTATCACATACATGCATTTATATCATTAATATTTATTTGAAATTAGATCATGTAATCAAATCCAGGTGAATATCTTACTTAAAATGTATCACATACATGCATTTATATCATTAATATTTATTTGAAATTAGATCATGTAGGAAAACTTTGAGGTAGAGGAGCATCATCAAGAGTTAATCCTATTTACCTCTGCTTTGAAAACTATGACTTTTAGATTCATAGTAAGAAATAATGTGAAGGAGATGAGGAAGTAAACGATAGAAAAAATCTCCCGTTCCTGAGTAATATGAGTGGTTGGAAATTGTGGTTGATTATTGGGTCAACTTTCTTGCCTTCATCTCCATAAAAAAATTCAAGATAATAAGAATCATATAATAAATTAAAATTAATTGTTTGTAATGTGATTAGAAAGTAACTTACAAAAAAATACATACCAAAAATTAGACAAAATACGCAAAAGAATAAAAACAATGGCTTATAAATATAGGAAGTTAGCCAATAGATATGCATAATTGGAACAAGACGTGGTATGTGTTGGTTATTCTGTAAGTGAACAATTTTTTTAAAATAATTTATCAATTGTTTAACTTGTTGTATTTTAAATAATTGAGGCAAATTGTTTCATCAAGGGTTAACTACGACATATGTGCTATGGAAGGAAAAGAGACCTGGGTGTGGGTAAGTTTTTTGTCCTTATTTTTAAATCTTATGTTTAAAATTTAATTTTTAATTTCATCCTTTCATTTTGAATACGGGAGACCTTATCAGAATCAATCACTCAAAAGGAGTCTTAGGTCAAAACGAGAGTTGACATCCCTGCGAGGACATTAGGTATCCTTGAGCATCATAAACATGTGAGGAAGACATGATTTGGTGTTTTGGCGAATCATAATCCAACCTACATCCATCTTTAATTGAATGGAAACACATGATGCAGTGGATGCAGCACCTGACATAGATGAATGTTTAGTTTATTAGTTCATAGTCAATGTCACCAGTCATGTCAAGCTAGGCTCGATTCATGCCACCACAACTATCACAGTCACCATCATAACCACAAACACATATATAATCATAGAGGCATAGTTATTCATTGATAGATGTAGTAGAAATCCCTGAGGTATTTTATTCAATTTTCTTCTATTTACTTTATTTAATACCTTTTATAGTTTTCTCCATCTATTAATGTTTAATTTTTGAGTGACCATCGTTCTATGTCATCCCTATCTACCTCATACTGAGTTGTTAGTACAGGTATGATGTTTCATATAGTGAATGCTACTCTACATGGACAGACCCTTCCTCTATATCATGTCAAGATATCCACCAATATATTCCAAACAAGAGAGGAATGGTCACCATTACCAATACCAAACGAGGTTGAAAACCTTGTGCATCTCCTTAATATAGTTGGTACTTTTGTTGCATGGCCTGTATTTTTATTAGCATATCACCCTAGGTAATTTTTCATTATATTTGTACTTTTCATATAAATATGTTTTGTAAATATCATCTAATTTATTATTTTGCTTTTAGGTTGCACCATCAACATTTAAGGGTAAGAAAAAAGCTCTAGACCATACAAAGGGATCCATTGTTTCACCTCCTTATGAGGTGTTTGATCTATTGTTGATGCTAAACAATTTTTTTGGCACCCAAGGTAAAATAAATTTTGACATGATGAAGGTGCATGCGAACTCTGAATATCCTATTGATGTAATAGATATTCACATGCTTGTCAATATCCAAAGGAGGTAGTTTACTAAGAAAATTGGGTTGGGAAAAACCTCATAAAGGTAATTTGTCATTAATGGTTGAATGCATCTAACATATGTTTTCACATTATGTAATAACATAAATTTGATTGTGTTAATTTCATCTTATTATTAGTCAACAAACATTACATCTTTGTTTATTTTATTTTTTAATATATTTGTATAAAATCTACTTGCATGATCCTGAAAACTCAAGTAAATTCTCATTTATATCTCCATTTAAGTTGAATAATAACTCAAATCCTATCTCATATTATCATATTGTTAAAATATTGAGTTATCGTGTAAGATGAGATCATTTACTCATTACATCTTATAATGTTAGGTGAGTTAATTGTTACTTGTTAGTTATTATATTAGTGTTTATTATCCAAATGCTACAATAATTGATTTATTATTTTCAATGGCAATGTAGGCAATATCTGGTGTTGATTGTTATCAACTCCTCATATGAGATACTCTACTACATAAATTTACTTTGCTAAAAACCTATTCAACAATCATAGATGCAAAACATATTTAATAAGTAAGTTTTTATCTACATTAATATATATATATATATATATATGTTTTTAGTGAATATAATATATTTATATTTATTTATTTTATAATATATTTTATTACTTATTAGGTGAAGAAAAGGAGTTGTGAGTAGGATAAAGACGAGCCAAACGATAAGAGTTATAGTACAGGGTAAATAAATTTTATTAATTAATTTTTAATTATGTTTGAATAATGTAACAACTTTATAAATTTTTTTTTACAACTTTTTGTAGTGTCCCAAATAAAAGAGTGAAGTTAACTATGACTATTATATTTGACTATTCATTTGTGATATTCTACATTATAGACAAACTACTGTTTCATTTAATTTAGCTTTATCATTTTTAATTTATTATTTTTTGTAATATATAATTTTTATTATTATTTCAGGGTATTTTGAACTTTCGTTTTTTCACATTCCTTGAATTTAGCTATTTACGATTCAACATTTTTAAAGAAATAATATGCATATTTATGTCATAAATTTCTGCTGATTGATTTTTAGTTATATTTATTTTATTTTCAACTTAAATGTAAAAGTATACGATATTTTATGTAATATAATATGTGTTTTATGTAATTTTCAGTGGTTTTATTCATAATATAATATATAAACTTGTATATTTGTTAATTTAAAAAATCTTCATAAGAAGAAAAAATAAATTTTTAAAATTAAAAAAAAAAAAGCATACAGAGAGTGATTTGGTAACCACTCAAGTTAAATTTAAAAAAAAAAAACTATTAAACTGCTCTTTAAATGGATATTCATGTTAAATAAATACATGTTGTTACATTTGGATATATTCTCTAAGTGAATAATCATTTGGAGAGAAATTTGAACTGTTTTCTAAATCTATTTTTGGTGTAGTGATGTTTAAGTAACATGAGATTAAAATATGTTTTTAATTTATTTTTAAAATTATCTTAATTTTTAGTATCATAAAATATAAATTTAAAATTATAATTTTTAGAATATAAAATATTGTATATATTTTATTCACATTTCTATCTAACATCTTCCATCATCACTTAACACTCCATTATCATCATCATTATTTAACATCTTTTGATATCATTATCACCATCTCCTAACATTCTTTATCATTTAATATTCTTCATTATCATTGATGCTTGACATCCTTTATCATTATTATTATCATTAAACATATTTGATTCATACTATTACTATCTAACTCTATTCATTGTCACCACCATGTAAGAATTTTTCATTCAGAGTCACCCTTCACTATAATCGTGTTACCATCCACTTATTTACCTATCATATATTATAAAAATATGTATATAAAATTTTTTTAAATCTTACAATTAATTATTATTATTATTTTAATTTTAAATATAGTTATTATTTACTAATTATTAATTTTAAAATAATATTTATTATTCAATAATTATCTATTTTAAATGTGTTTATCAATCATAAATTTAAATAAATTTATTATTTATCATTAGTTTTAAATATAATTATTATTAATTTCACATTTCACAATATTTATAATAACAATTCTGATTATTAATAATAATTGATTAAATTTAAATTTTATATTTTATATTTTTAAATTAAACTTGTTGAAGTGTGTAATTAATTTTTATTTAGTGAAAGAGTTATTTTTCATCAATTTTTATTAACATGTAATTAAATTACCATTTAATTAAATAATTATTTTTTTATCAAATTTTATTATTACCTTCTAAAAAGTTAAATAAATAAAATATTAACTTTTAGTTCTTTCTTTCTTTTTTTATATTTATATATATATATATATCATAATTTTTCTATTTTTAAATAATTGTTGTTTTTAACTTATTTATTTATTTTGTTTGTTAACTTTATATGATAATTTTGATTCTAAATTTAGATATTAAATCAAATTTTTTTAACATCCTACATCTTATTATTATTGAATCTTCCATACTTTTGAATAGTATTAATCTATTTTTATTATAATTATCAAACATTTGATTTAATGTTATTATATAACATCATCATTTATAATCATCATTATTTAATATTTTATATTATTATAACTATTATACTATAATATATTTTAATATTATCATCATTTTCTTCATCTTTATTAATAAAGTTATATATAATTTAATATTATATTTTTTACTCTTTTTATTTATATAATAATAATAATAATAATTTATTTTATTTTTTTATTTTATAAGTCAAATTACAATAATTTTATAAAATTAAAATCTATACAAAATAAATTTAAAAAATAAGAAATTTATTTTAAATTTAAAAAAATTTACATTTAAAGTTGAAAACATATAAAATGAGATACTATTTTTAAATTAAAAATATAAGTTAAAATATTTCAGAATTAAATTAAAAATATTTTATTCTAGAAATGAGTAAAAAAAAAACTGAAATACCTCAAACGGTCCTAACTCTTTTTGCTAGAGCTAATTTTATATGTTATTAGTTTTGAATTTGTTTAACGTTAAATTCAAAGAAGTGCGCACATCATTAATCAATACATGGTTAGTTAAAATAATATATATTAATGTTAATTTTTATAAAATAAGAATTTGAGTCAAATTTTATATATAAAAAGTTATTAAAATATTTAACGTTACCGTATTATAAATTTTTTGTTTAAAAAAGAGTTATTAAAGATATATAATTTAAAAAAAATCTTAATTAGTATTTTATTTTAATATATTTTTATTTTTTCTATATAATTTTTTTATTATATCACATATTTTATCCGATTTTTTTCTTTCTTTTCGCATCATCCTATATATTTTAAAAATGTAACAATTTTTATACCATACATAAAATAATATTGTTATCTTTATATATTTTCTCTTTTTATAATTCTCATTATATCATATGTTATATATTTTTATCTTATTTTATCTATTTTTAAACATATATAATAATAATATCCTTCCTTCTAAAAAAACATATCATTGATTTCTTCCCTTAACTGTGTTGTCTTCAACGGCACCCATTGGCCATCACATCCTATTTGTTATCTAAATCTAAATATAGAACATTCTAGACGGTGATAATTCAGTTCATCCGCTTATCAAAATATCTCTGTTCCATATAGATTATTAGCTGTATCGATTATAAATTTAAAATCCTAAGATACTTTCCTTTACAGAGCAGATTGTTTGGCAAAAATAAGTTCCTTTAATTTTTGTATTCCAAAAAAATTAGTACCGTACATCTGCAACATTTTTTTAATCTACTTCCCTCATTGTCTGGACACAAATTAGATATTCCATAAATTTGTAGTTTGATAACAAAATGTCAAAAATAAAAGTAAATAAAATCTAAGAATTTGGTAGAATGAAAGAAAAAACAAAATATTATTTTTGATAGATTGCAAGTTTTATCTATATTTTGTATCTTGAAATGTAGTTTTTTATAAGTATTTTTTAAATTTAAAAAATTAAAATATACTGATTATTTAAAAAATTAAATATATTTAATTTATAAATAGTGATTTGTTATTTGCAGTTTATGAATTTTTTTTATTTGTTAGATCTATAAATATTTAATACAAGTTAATGATAGACATTAAAAAAATTAAAAAAGTTAATGATAAAATAACACAATTACAGGATTAAAAATAAATTTTTCTATATTTATATTTTTAAAATTAATATAATTATTTTATATTATTATTTAATTATATATTATTAAATAATTACTTTAAAAATTATATTAAAGAGTTTCCTTAGCTTGAGATAAGATATTTTGATATCTCTTATCTCTTCATAACCACTTGTAAGTAAATTTTAAAATTCAGAGAGTTTCCTTAACTTGAAGTAAAGAAAATAAAATTAAGAAGTTGCCAACTATAGCCAAATGATTAATCATCCAGATCCAGTAATCCACTGGCCCCAAACATCCTAGTTACATACCCATCTCCTCATACATCAGAAAAACAAAAGGAAAAACGCATCTAAACCATGTCTAGACGCCTCCACGCGCCGCCGCGGCCACTCTACAAACAGCAGTCTTGGTCGCCAGACATGCTCCGGGAAGAGGCATGGCAGAGGCGAAAGGACAACCATGTCAGCATCGGCAGCGACCGCCACCGGCAGAGCAAGAGCTTCTCGGAGGATGACTTGGATGAACTGAAGGCTTGCATCGAACTCGGGTTCGGGTTCGAATCCCCCGAAATTGACCCGAAACTATCGAACACCATACCCGCTTTGGAGTTGTACCACGCGGTTAATAAACAGTACAACAACCACAGCTTATCTAGATCCTCTTCTTCATCGTCCATCGTCTCTGATAGCGATACTGCATGCTCCACCGCAATATTCAATCCAGGTAATTCCTCTTCTTCTTCCTTTATTCAATTCATAAACTTAAATTAATAATTAGATTTTGGGATTATAAAATTTTTATTTTGATGTATTATTTTTTATTCTGGCGACTAGTTGATGTAATTTTTGAAATAATTATTGTAAAAATTAATAATTTTAAATAATATAAATATTTATAATAAAATTTCATTTAAATTTAAATTATAATTGGACAAACTTAAGCAAGTAAATTATAAAAATAAATGACATGATTTAAGAAATAGTTTTTATTTTGTGTTGTGAATTTGATTAAATTTTGGTTATTGTGAAGGGGATGATTCGGCTGCAAAGAAGACTCGGTTGAAACAATGGGCGCAGGTGGTTGCTTGTGCGGTGCGGCAATCTCCTTCATCTTCGGGTTCTAACTCCTTCGACCAAGTTAATTAATGGTTGAATGCCTCCTGCATGCAACTGAAACACCAGAGTTTTGATTAGATTGGGCCATTACTTGTTCATAGATAATTTTCGGTGGTCTCTTTCCAATTCTTCTTAATATAATTTTACTAATTTAACTTTATTATGCGTACATTTCCAAACTCAAACGTCAATTATTCATCCAAAATAAATAAATAAATAAAGAAACTCAAACATCATTTGAGTTAATTTGAATTCTTTTGCAGGTGACTGGATGTACGACAGTTAATAACTAAATATTGGTAATAATCATGGATTAGTGTTATTGTTCATATATTCTGTATTTTATCTTCATTTTGTGTTATTATGTTTCATAAAAACAGAAATAAGAAAACTTGTTTATAAAAAAAAGAAAAATAAAATACTTTTTCTCTCTTTTAGAATAAAAAATATAGAATATATGAAAAATAATTTTAAAAAATTTATTTGACTATGTTAAAAGCTTGTTTGATAAAAAAAATTAGTTTAATAGCTTGTAACATTTTGTTAATGTTTTCTGAAAGGTCTTTTTATGTGCTTGAGCGTGTAAGTTCTTATTTTATTATTTATTTGTGTATTTTATGTATTTATTTAATAAAAAAATTAGTATTTTAATTTTCTGACTTAATTATTTTTTATTTAATCATCTAATTTTTATTTGTTTCAATCATTTGACTTTCACACGTCTAACACACTAATTTTTTCTATTATACTCGATCTAATTTCATTATCGAAATTGTTAAAGTGTCTTTGTATATATTTTTGAGTTAATATTATTGTATTTTCTATCTTCTAACATTTAAAGGTTTGTAAAATTGATCTTTTCATTATCTTTTTCTCTTATTCCTATTTCAGTAAAAAAAATTTAATATTTTGCAACAAAAGGTTAAAAATAATGGTGTTTTAGCCTTAAGGTGAATCAATCGCATTGCTTTATAATATTTCAAAAAACAAAAAGAGTATCCATTAAAATATTTTGACTATGTTTATGTATTTTATTTTTTATTTTTACTTTGTGTTAATTTAACATGTGGTAAAAAACAGTTCTTTAGCTTGTGTTTGCTGCTTCATATTTTTCTCATTGGATTGTTATGACCAATGTCAGGTTATTTAGGTTGTGTTTATCCCTTTATTTAATGTTGATATATAATCGAACATACATTATTGAGTCCTAATTGGATGGCATATAAGCTATGACCTGAAGGTATATGGCTTTGGTGAGACGTAATAATGGAAATAAGTTATGTTATCATATGAGTGTCTAAGTTGGATTTTTTTTCAAAATTTAATTTTAAATTTGTTATTTGTTATGTTTTTTTTAAAGTTTAATTTGTTTAAAGTTTATTAAATTTGTTTAAAAATTTATAATGTAAATAAAAATTAATAAATATATTTAAAATTTAATATATAAATAATTAAAAATATTTATAAATTAATATATTAAAATAAATATAATATATATTTATATTTTATATATTAATATTTATATATTATATAAATATAAAGAAGAGATTAAATAATATAACCGTTGAATTGATAAATTTTATTATATAGATTATATTTACAAAATTTTATAAAATTTTAAAAAAATTGATACTTTATTAAATAAATTTAAATTAATAAATATTAAAAAAATATATTATCTATTAATTTAAATTTATTTAATAAAATATCAAATTTTTTTATATACCATATATTTTTTATCATATATTATATATCATATATCTTATATATCACATATCTTATATTTATATATTATGATATATATTAAAATAAATTATAAAATATAATAAATTTATATATTTAAATTTATCTCTAAATAAATTAAACAAATTTATTTTTATAAATTTAAGTCTGTTTTATTTATTTAATTTTTTTAATAAATTTAAATTTATTTATTTATTAAATATGTTGAATCAAAGTAGATTTTAAATAAATCAAACTATAGTTTAATTAAATTACTTGATTTATTTTTATCTTTACTTAGATTTATATTAAATAATTTGATTTATTTTTATTTCTACTCAGGTGACAATCAAATAGTACACATTTCACAATTTGAAGGTTAAATTTATGAGAATTTATATAATATTAAAATAACAAAACCATATGATAAAACATTATTTAAATCATATTATAATAAATTAGAATATTTAAAAAAAAAGGCTTGTTTTTTAAGAATTGAAAATTTTAAATTTTCTTTATAATTTATATATATATATATATATATATATATATATATATGATCTTTAATGAGGTAAATTATAAAATAACTAATATAAAAGTAGAAGGATGTAATCAAATATATATTAACTCACACTAATCAATTATAGATATTCAAATCCAAACAAAAGTATTATTTAAATTTATAACTGGACTTACTTATACATTCTATCTAAATTATGAATTAGTCTATTTTTATTAAAAATAAAAATTATAATTAATTGAAACCAATAAAGAATTATAAGATACTTTCATATTTTGACTTATGTGGCATTTTTTTATATGAAATCTTTTGTTACCAACTAAATCTTTTTTCATGGAATGAGATTGTCATATTTAGTCTTAGGACGTTTGATGTCCCTAGACTCAAAAAGGTTTCGATGATTCTTGAATTTTTAAATGATTAGATGAAAACGTTATAAGGACTAATGTTGTTATTAGCTTCTACAATAGAGACAACTAATCTAAAAATAACGGTTAAAATTTTGAAAGAAAATAAAAAAAGGTCTAAAGGGAAACTAGTCGGAAGGAAGAATACTAAATGGTTTAAAAGATAATTTATCAAAAAAAATTCATTTAAGAGTTTGACCAAATTAAATAGTCCTATATGATTTTGCAACTACACCTTGTAAAAATCAAATAAGGTCAACTTTGAAATTGACTATCATTTATTGTATAATTATAAATAAAAGTAAAAAATGAAATAAAAAATTGTTATTGCAATAAGCATATGAAAAATTTACTTGATGAATCATGGTTAAAGATCATTTTAGACATCAGAAGTTTGAAGTTTTTAAATGTACTCGTAGAAGAATGTTTGATGTCTAACAAATGCAAAACTTCAGGTCCAATATTATTTCTCTTGATAAAAGCAAATCTAAGTGAAAAAAAAAGGTAACGAAAAAATTATCTTATGTAAAAACAAGACTATAAAAATAAATTTTTAAAATTTGTGAAATACAACACATAGAAAGGAAAAAGTTATTTACTGCAATTTTTATTTTTAGATAATAGTTATAGATACAATATTAAAATATATGAAATTAAATTACTTCAAAAATAATTTTAGTTAAAGTTATTCTATTTAATAATTTTTACAAACAATTAAATTTTATTAATCCAATCATTAAATTAATAAATTATATTATATAGATCATACTTACAAAATTTTATAAAATTTAAAAAGATTTAATATTTTAAAAAATAAATTTAAATTAATGGATAATATATCTTTTATAATATCCTTTAATTTGAATTCATTTAATAAAACATCAAATCTTTTTCAAATTTTATAAAATTTTATAAGGATGATTTATAAAATATAATTTATTAATTTGACAGTTGGATTGATAAAATTTAATTATTTATAAAAGTTATTAAATAAAATAATTCTAATTAAAATTATTTCTAAAATAACTTATCCCTTATTTATATATATTAATTATAAAATATTTCTTTTGATGAAATTCTTGTTGTGTTTAATAGGAATAAGACATAACTTTTGGTCTATGAGAGTGAATAAATGTTTACAGTGGTATATTAATTTTGTTCTACATCTTTTCTCTCTTTATTGCTTGAATTATTTATGACATTTTATTTTGCTTTATAATATTGTTTATAAAACCTTTTGAAGGAATTTAAAATCTTCGTAAATTTTCTCTAAGTAAAATGTTAGCTTCAACATTTTTATGAAATTCATTTTAAAATAAAAAGATTTACAAAAATCTCTAACACATCATGCAACTCTATTTCTTATGTCTCTGTGTGTTATTTTAGTTGTTATTAGAGCATAGCTTCTTGGATGGACATTTGACTATGTAAAGAAAAGATTGATCTCATAAATCAACTTGTTTGAAATTAAGGAACTTCAACTTCTTGTCCCTAAGTTCTTCGGTGAACGACTACTTTTATTAGAGGGATAAGTGAAGATATTTATAATATCCATGCAAATTGGACTTCGGAGAATAACCGCTTAGGAAGACTACCTGTCACCAACTTCACTAAATGAGAAAGGATGGATGTTCGAAGAAACATGATTGATGCAAGAAAAATGCCGAGGTACAATCTATTTACATGTCTCCTTATCACATTTAGAGTATAATATGGCTATGACACAACCAAGGGGATTTGAGATACATTAGCTATCATAAATGAAGGTACACTCACTGTTAAAAGAATC
This sequence comes from Canavalia gladiata, assembly GCA_037954105.1. Classification (NCBI taxonomy): domain Eukaryota; kingdom Viridiplantae; phylum Streptophyta; class Magnoliopsida; order Fabales; family Fabaceae; genus Canavalia; species Canavalia gladiata. Next base: position 68,100,007 of record CM075658.1, read on the forward strand.
AAGACCAACTTGTTATTGAAGAGATAGGAGATGTTGATCATGAAGGAAAATGAAATCAATAACAAAATGTTTAAAAAAATTTAAATTACATTGTAATAGCTTAAATGAAAAAGTTAGATACAATTAATTAGCTCTAAGTTTTTAGATGGTTAGAAAATTGAACTTATTATACACAATTGAGTTGGACTTCACAATTTATCTCAAAGTTTTAAAATAACTAAAGTACACTTTGCGCAACTTTATATTTGTTATAGAATACTTCAAACGCACATACGAAATCCTAAACGCTACTCACAGATCATTTAAATTGGATCCACGTTTAGCTTGATGGAACACGAATCCAAGCACCTGCTTCATATGCTCCACTAAATTATATAAGTATCAGTTTTATAATGAAGTTTTTTAAATTTTAGCTGATAACAAACAATGTGTTAAAAGGATGTTTTTTAAAATAGATTATCATTTTTCTAATTAAAAATTTTAACAGTTTATGCAACATCAAGATAGACATCGTCACACTCAAAATGTGTTTTAAAACAGATCCCAAAAATCCGGCTTAATATGTAAACGTGGAACTGGCCCAATTAGTTATAAAATTGGATCATGAAGGTCATGTTAATTGTTGAGCATTTTTATTCTTAATGTGTAAGTGTTCTGATTTTAATTTTGTAAATATTTATTGACCTTATATTTCTCCCTTTTCCTAATGTCTCAAACAAATTTATTAATTTATATAGTAATATAAATTTGTTTAATAATAAAAAATTAATTCATCGAATTATACCTATAATAATAGATATTTGAATCATTTAATCGTTACTTAAAAAAGACCTTATCTAACTATTATCTTCAAGTGACAAAAAAAATTAAATCTTTGTATTAAGCCAAAATGTGGCATTAACAACAGACCAGATCGTGGAGCATTTGTTCAGTTAAAAAAGAAAAAGAAAAATTCCCCTTAAAAAAAGAAAAGACAGAAAAAAGTTTTATTTGGAATGGCCAAACATGAGATCTGAGGAATGTAAACAAGATTTTCAGGTCGTACAGATTGAGTCCATTGTATCTGGCCTCACATGGAACTGGAAGGCATATACCTTATCTTTTGGCCATATATGGCAGGCATGTACCATCACACATAAAATCGGATAGGGAACATGTACCATTTCATCTTATCATTTACTTTCTCTTTAATAAAGAAACTAAAAATACACATGCGCATTCTTGCTTCGTTTAAAAAGAAAACAATTTACCAAACAAAATATCCAATAAATACAATAAATAAAAAAATTAACCATCTTAAAATTATAAATGAAAAAAATAGTATTTTATAATATATTTTTATATCAATTTTTCTAGAATTGATGTAAAAAAAAAATTAGTAACATTTTTGTAAATAAAACTAATACATTCTACATCGATTTCTTTCATAACCGATGTAAAAAGTATTTTTTTACATCAGTTATTATTTCAACTGATGTAGAAAGTGAAGGTTTTATATTGGTTGTTCTGTTTAATCAATGTAAAAAAATATTTTCTACATTAGTTATTTTAGCAATCGGTGTAGAAAATTAAAATTTTAATTTAGGTCTTTGTTTTTCCTATGAATTTATGGTTCCATGCATCGACTGTTTTTTGCTCCATTGTCATTGTTCTTTGTGCTCTTAGATGAACATTGCTGTTAATGAAGGTTTTAAGGTGTTTTTTCATTACTCCCTTGTTCTCCATTATCGTGCTCTTAAAATTTTCGTTTTCCATTGTTTGTTTAGTGTCCAAAGCAAGAGAATAAAGGTAAACTTTTATTTTCTTCTTCTTTATAGCTTTGGCCTTAACCATTGTCGTGATTGTGAGTTTTGTTTGTATGCTAGTTCAGTGATCGTGTCTTCCTGTGCCTTGCATTCACCATTTTCATGCTCCGTTGTTACATTTTTGGTCCTACTTAAAAATAAAGGCATATAAGAATTTTTTATTCATTTTTGTTGTTGTTGAATTCTCTATATTGTGTTTGTGAGTATTATTTTTGGTCCTTGTTTAATGTCTATGCTCTTCCCGCTCCTTCGTTGACATTGTCTTCTTCATCTTCGGAGCACCATTGTGGTTACCTATTGACATTAAAATTTTGAGGTATTTTAATTTATACATATTTCATTTATGTTATTAATTCTTTGTTGATACTTAATTTTCTTTGTTTGATGTATGTATGGTAAATTGGTTATTAATATGTTTGATGTATGCATTAGTGAATTAAACTTAATTTATGTTGCTTTGTTTCATATATATTTCATTATGTACTTGAATAATTGGGTGATAAAATTGATAATTTAGTAATTAATACCAATATTAGGACATGGCGAAAAATAACATTTTACGCTTAGATGGTGAAGAATAACATTTTCGACTTATATTCAACACTTGAATACTCCTAACAATAAATGGTGAAGAATAGCATTTTAGATTTAGATGGTGAAAAATATCATTTTAAGCTTAAATTGTAAAGAATAATATTTTAGAGTTATATTCCATTATATACTTCAATACCCCTCATAATAATATAATACAAGATTTTTTATCTAATGAACTGCTTGGGTTTGTTGTTATGATGTCTAAATGTTTGATTTCATGAATGATACAGGTTAGCAATTTATTTTATACTATTTTATTGTTAATTGCTAATATTTTATTCATATTTATAATATACATCTATTGTTAATTTTTATTGATTGAAGTTCTTAACTTATAACTTTTACATGTCTAATCAGGAGCATGACTAATCAATCTGAGAATCCTCTTTCACAAAGCAGATCTGATGTCCAATCTCGATAAAAGAAGAAAAGACAAACCATACAATTAAGAGAGTTAACCCTTAATCAAGTGATGATCAAAGGATTCTAATAGAATTTGATAAGAGATTTGAGAATCCTTTGGGGCCAAAAAAGAAAATTTTAAGAGCTACATTGCCCTGCTTAGATGTAGTAAAGCTAGTGTCCTGAAGAAATTATTCATGTAATAAATATGATTTTCATTTATTAACTTATCTCTATTATGTTGTGTAGCTTACTTATGATGTACCCAACATTGACTTACTCAAAAGGAAATGTCTTTCCTTTGTGGGTGAACTTTGGAGGGAATTTAAAACTTATCTTACGAGTACATATATGTAGGCCATTGAATGATGTTTCTCTATGTGAGAAATATTAGTTCCTTAATGATGACACATGATAAAGATTTGTTCAAAGTAGATAGGATCCTATATTTCTTGTAAGTTAATTTACCTTAGTTTTTATATTATATTATTTCATTTTATAAACAAATTTTTTTTAATTAACTTGATAATATCAAAATAGTAGAGAAAAAGAAAGGGACAAGAAATTTCTACAAAGAACAACTACCCCCATAGATAGTCTCATGGGGGCTATGAGTTGCTAGAGAAAAAGATTTTGCAGCAGAAGCAGAGAGAACGTCAAACATCCTCTAAGTCAAACTCATTTAGTGTGGTTTCTCCTCCATCTCCATCCAATCACCATGAGAAATGTAAGAGAGCACGATAAAGACCTTCTAAAGAGTATACCTCTAACCCATCTCAACTTGTAGCTGAGAGGATTATAAGTAATTAAGTCAAAAATTATTTTTATATTTATAATATCAAATAACACATTAGTAACATTTTGATTCATATATTTCTGTAGAATTCTCTGGTTAAACAAAGCTCTTAGGGAGACTTTGTGGCTAGGGGATGGGATGATATTCTCACCACTTCTACTAGACAATTGGAGCATCTAGATCATGTCTGTACTGTTGGACAAAGTGTGAGGATATGGACCTTTTCTGCTCCATCTTTTATTAGACCATTGCATGAGGAAGAAATTGTGTCTAGAGAGAAGTTGGATGCCATTAAAAGGCGATAAGATGATTAATAAGGAGCTTGCAAAAAAATTAGAAGAGGAAATTGGGCAAAAGTTTAGAGATGAGTTTTGGAACTTTCCCAACAAAAATTACACTAGCCCAACTAGATCCTTCTTCTAGAGGTGTGACACAAAGGGAAGTAACATAGTGGAGGGTTCAAACTCACCAGAAGATAAGTAGCTTCTACAGATGCTAGATGACCATGAGTTATATGTAGAGGATCCTCTATGTATGGTTGTTGTTAGAAAAGTATACCACATAGGTTCAATAATACATCACATCCAAATTGATGATGATAAAGCGAAGGTGGTGGTTGAACAAGTTATATGTAAATGCTTCTGTCCTTGTGCCTACTAAGGAGGTTCAAACAATGACACATGCCCCTATTCATTTCATTCTATAGCCCAAAAGACTTGTGCAATGGGCTAAAACTAAGGTATTGATTTTTCGTTTTATGTTACTACTTGATTTACATATCATGGTTAGTAATGTTTATGATGTATTGTTTAGGAACCTCTCCTAAAAAGGATGTTTCATTCAAATCAAATGAATTAGAACTTAATCTGGTGTAAAAGGATACTTTTTACATCAATTTAATAGTCGATGCAGAAAAATACTTTTTACATTGATTCAACAACCAAGGTAGAAGTTTATTTTTCTATAGCATGTTTTTCTAAACCATTTGAACAAATGTATAAAATTTATTTTAATCGATATAAATTTTTTTTATCAATAAATAAAAATTAACAAAAATAACAAATTTTAATTGATTATTACCACAAACTAAATTAAGATAAAATTATAAGAAATAAAATAAAATCACAACTAAAATTTATTTATATTAAGAATCTTTATTAAAATGTTAGCCTAAAAAATAATTTAAGTTTGAGTATAGAAATATAGAAACTTAATCATACATTGCATTTAATACTTCTGCATTACATAATTACCCTATATTGATTTTAGAAATTCCATTACCTTATTTAAGTATCCATTTAAAATATAATAAAATGAAGAAATATAAATTTAGTTAAATTATCCCAATTTAATTTAATTCCATAATATTTTATTTTGAAAAGATAAATCTCTCACTCTTATATATACATTTAACATAACATACATCATGTATAATAAAATGTTAAAAAATTTATATTATTTTTTAGAAAATATTTATCTTGTAATTAATTTTAACTTATAATTTAATTTTAATACAATTAATATAAATTATTTTTACTGTTAACCAATAAAAATTATAGTAAATATTATTTCTGAAGTAATTATTTTAAATTTTATTAATTTTTAATAACACAATAATTATTTTTTTATTTTTCAAAAATATATATGATTTTATTTTAAAAAATGATTAATAGTTATATATTATTCAAGATGATATAAACTTACTCAATAAATATTTATGATTTGATGAATATTAAAGATAATGTTTCTTTTCAATCATTATAATTGGTCATCGTGAAGTTAAATTTTATTTCAAAGAATTTTATTGAAAAATTAAGAATATGAAATTAATATTTTTTATATTTATATTATCATTAACTATGAAAATAATATTATTTAATTTTATATATTAAAATAGATTCTCATTAAATATTATTTAATTTTACATTAAATATTTATTTTTATTTTTTAAATATTATTTAATTTAAAATTTAAATATTAATATGCTATAATAAATTTGAAGATATATTTTTAGGTAAACTAAATTTTATTATATTATTATTATTTTAATTGATCTTAATTTAAATTTAATCGTTAAATTTTTTTATTTGATATATCTAATATTGGAGCTTTTTTATGTTATATTTTAATAATTTATTTTTTAATTTTAAAACCTTCATTCCTTTCCTTTTTATTAATAAAATATAATATTGGAGCTTTCTAACTATAATTAATTGGTCTTGGTGGAATTAAAACCAGTGGGGCCTATGCTTTAGTCTTACCATTTTAGTTATTGGCATTAGAGGATTATATTGGTTTTCTTAGGAAATGTTTTTTGATATCTTTACTATCACGGGTAAAGTCAAATGGCATGAGCATGAGGTCAAAGATAGTACATGGAAAAGTGGCAACGAGCAAGATATCTTCGAGCTTTATCTGAGATATACGCGGGTGTTTGTCTTTTCGAATTTTCCAACTTAGAATTGGACCAAAGTGAATATTGATGGAGTCTGAGGATCATCAGACTCGGTTAGCCAGTTTTGAGGGTGTTCTTAGCGAAGTTACAGGAACATGGTGCTTTTGGGTTTTCTTCAAAACAATAGGTGTCGTACAGTGCATAAGGTAAAATTTTGGTGGGGTTATTAGCTTGAACCATAGGTTTGGCGAAGTTGTGGGTGGAAATCGATTCTTTGTCATCCTTGTGCCACTATGCTTAGTGCCATTAATGATTTCTTATATAAGGAATAGGGTGCGTTTGGTTTTAAATTTTTTTTTTCATATTTTTTGAAAATAAAAAATATGATTGTTTTATTGTTTTGTTTCCTATTTTTAGAAAATAAAAATAATAAAAATATATCTGGAAAATCAATAGATGATACTACAAAAGTAAAAAAAAAAAAAACTTCTGTTTATCCTTTTTTTAGTCAAAAAATAGAAGAATTTAACCAAATCAAAATGATATGAGCATGAACATTCGCAAAGTGATGAAGAAACCTTCAACATAAACCTATAAAAGTAAAATCCAATCCAAAAATAATAATAAAAGTTTAAAAGTTACTTCTTAAGGTGATGATGATTAGACTACAAGCAAAATAAACGTATATAAAAAAAAATAAAAGTAAGAAATGAAGCAATTCAAATCTCACAATCACACAAGAGCATTTGACAATTGAGAAATCAAATAGATTAACAAAATAGTATGAAAAAGAATGAGTGGATTAAGTTTAAAAATAATTACCAAATTGTTATCACATTTTCACTTATTCCTTTTTCAAAATGAAATACAAAATAGAGAAAACAATGTTTTAATCAGTTTTAATTTTGGACCAATTTTAAAAAATATTTTCAATGAAAATATTTTTAAATAGTTAATCAAACCTATTTTTAATACTATTTTCTATTTTTTTTTAAATAAAAACAGAAAATGATCAAAGTAAATGGAGTCTTTTTTGATTTTCTCATAACACGAAGGAAATATCGTGGTGGATTGGTTTATGTATTATACTTAATGAGGAGTCTGGTCACATGATTTGTGAATAGAGATGGAAATAGTCTGAGTCAAGTTAGGCTTTGAGTGTTTAAATTTGGTTTGTTTAAAAATTTTCAGGTCTGAGCTTGGATCTGTTACCTGTTAAAGCTTACAAGGCCTGCAAGCTTGTTTAAAAGCTTACTTTATAAAAAAATTAATAAATAAATTTAAAGTCTATATAAATAATTAATTAAAAAAGCTTGCAAACTTAAAACTTACAAGATAAAAAGATCATTAAATAGGTCTAAAACATATATATATATATATATATATATTAATATTATCTAAATAAAATATAAAATAAATATTATATAAATATAGTATATTAAAATAAATATAAATATATAATATATAAATATAAATAGGCCCCTGAATAGGTTAAATAGGTTTTTTTATAAGTTTAGGCCTGACTTGTTTATCTAAAAAAACTTTTTAACAAACCTGAGTATCTATTTATTAAACGAGTCGAACATAACTAGACTTTAAACAAGCCGAGCTATAGATCCTGTCGGACACCTTGTTCACTTCTATCCCTAGTTGTGAGGTTTGCTGAGATTTTCATTCTTTTTCCTTATAATATTCCTTGTTAATTTTTTTATTTTAACCCTTCTTACAAAAAATGTAGGATGGAGAAAGTAACTATAAAACTAAATAATATATATAATGATTTATCAATTGGATTGATAAAATTTTTATTTTATATAAAATTATTATAATTATTATATTAATATAAGTATTAAAATTTTACATTTATTAAAAGATTTAATATATATATATATATATATATATATATAATTTTTTACATACATAATTAGTAGCATATATCTATTTACATCCAAATTAGATCTATTTTATTTTTTAATTTTTAATTTTAAAAAATTATAAACCGTTAAAAGAAATATAAATGGATAGATAATATTATTTGTAAATAGAAAAATAATTACTTTTATATATATAAAGAAAATGATGAACATACATTTTTAAAATGTATATATTATTTGTTTTAATATAATAATTTTTTTATTAACAAATAGAAAATTTTATAACTATCAAATATGCTATATATAATGTATGAAAATGTGCATATGTATGATTATAGTTCAGTAAATAGATCAACTTAACTTGTTAATCTGATGTATTTTGGTTCATAGATTAGTAAATTATTCTGTTTAATTTATTTAATTATTAAATATATTAAAATAATTAAAAAATTTATAAAAAATTAACTCGCAAATCAATATATAAACTTTCACTCATATATGATAATCAGCACTCTATATAAATAATGTATAAAGTTAGAATTTAAAATTACAAATATTGTTAACTTGAAAAGTCTTATATGTTTGGACGAGTAATTTTAGAATTTTAAAAATTTTTAAATAAAAATAAGTAATTATTAAAAAAGGAATAATGTATAAAAAAGTATAAATAATAATAATAAAATTTTAGAAATTATCTTTAAGAATCATTTAAAATTATTTTTATTTAACATAAAAATTAGTTAAATAAAATTTTAAAGTATTTTTAAAATGATTTTTTATTATTTAAATACATAAATTTTAATAATTCTAAATTATTCTATCAAAACACATGATTAATTGGTTATAGAACTTTAAAAATTATTTCATTTGAGAAAATAATTTATTTTTATTTTTAATTATAAAAATATAATTTTTATTTTTAAAGATGTATAAAAATGATATTTTTATGATTAAAAATAAAACAACATTTTTTTAAAATATTATGACTAAAAAGAGAACATTTTTGTGGCGGTTTGAAAAGTAATTTAGGTGGCAATTTCAATATTCGTTCATAATTTTACTATCAATTTTTGATTCATCATTATTATCTCTTGGAAAGAGTTTAGTGTTACTTTTATGCAATTCGATGGTATATCTATTTCGACTGAACCTAACGAGTAGCAGATTTATGCTAGTTGGGTAAAAAATTTGAAGTTATTTAATCCTTTGAAATAGTGGGCTGAGTCCAGCTCTATGTAAATACATTCACTTTAAAATAAATTCTTAAAATGATACTAACATTTTTTAATTAAAACAATGAGGTTGCTATTAAAAAGATACTAACGTTTTTTAAGATTAAAGATACTTTTACCAGAAACACACTGTAGAAGAACATGACTAAGAAGAAAACTTCACCAAGAATAGTTTGGAAATTTATGAGTAGATGTGTTCAACTGATGACTATATAGATTTTGTTCTCTATTCATACATTCAAAAGAAATGGAATGAAACATAGAAGCTAAGTATTTGCAATGATGCATAATAGGTAATAGATTTGGATGATGATCATTCCTCATTATGCCTTTATAAACTGTTGCAGAATTTGTACACACGTGGACATCCAAGAAACTTCATCCATGACCAAACCACAAATCCCATCTCCGAACTAAACATTCACCTAAAGAAGCCTCAATTCTGTAGTTTATATAAAAACTAGTAGCAAGTAAAGGCATATTCGATTTCTTTCTTTCATCAAACCACCCAATCTAGAACCAGATTTTCCCAACCAGCATCTATGCATAACACCAATCTTCCGTCCAAATTTTGGGAGCAACATTGTCGAGATTCAATCATACTACTTGATGGTTTTTCTTTTGCACTTGACTTGCTTGCTTATCTTTGTTCTTGAACCGGATGTCTTTCTCGATGTTCCACAAAATCCAAAGTCTCATCAGTCTCCTGCAGATCAAAATTCAAATGATTGTTAATTATCTTAGCTAACCAGAAAAAGAAGAGGAGTATAAATGCTTTTCCTAGTTAGGTAAATAAATTCAATATTTTTGCACGTAGGTGATGAACTTATGCAAGATAAATTTAAAAAATTAAATTTATTCAAATTTTAAATTTTAAATTATAATTTTATATTTTAACAAAACTTTTAGACCGAACAGATTTTTCTGTCCCTAATTTAAATGGTTAATATAAAATTTTATATAAATTTACATATAATCAAATCGCTTTCGTGTCATTAATTATGCAAGCATCATCTATAAAATGATAATTAACTTTGTTAATAGTAATTTACAATTCTGGCTTATTTTCTAAGGAAAAAACAACTTCTTAGTGCTCCCCGATTTCAACCGCCCATCGTCAGATTTCCGGCTAATTAAATTTTGTACCTTTGAAAAACAGTCAATTTGTAATAAATGTGATTTCGGAACACTTATTTCTATTTTTGAATTTGCACACAACTAAAGACAGTCCAAATTGGTGTCATAAGGGCATCTAGGTTAGAAAATTAAAATTAACTTAATGTTGAATCTATATAAAATTATATTAATATTTTAAATTTAATTAAATATATTTATAATGTAATATTATCTAATTATAAGTTATTATATTATTAAAAATGATTAGTTTTATAATAATTTTAAAAAAATTATATTTACTATACTTTTAATTGGTTAATAGTGCAAAATTTTTTAAAATAGCTGTAACTTTTTTAACAATGCATTATATAAAATGATATTTATAGTTAATTTACATACCTAAAATAACAATAATAAAAAAAGGAAATTGAGTTCATGAATCACGAGTTCAAGACGAGTTAGCGATGGCGTAGGCGCATGTGATGTGCGGATACGAGAAAAAAGGGCATGAGATACACGCGCCAACAACTGCGCACAATTCCCACTCTCTATCTTCAACGACCCTTCAAAAATATCTGGCTAACATTACCCCAAGATATTATCTCCCTGATGACGTGGCACCCCAACGAAAGTACTGACACGTGTAAAAGCGACGCCATGTGGAGCCTTTTTGTCCCGGAATACACCCTCCCCTGAACCGAACCCAGAGGGTTTCTTCTCCGCTAAAATTCCGATCACTCTCTCACGCACCATGGAAGAAGAGGATCTCCGTCTCCACTCGCCGCTGTTCTCCCCCGATCCAGAGCCATTGCCCGAGTCAACTCGCTCCTCCTCCTCCTCTTCCTCCTCCTCCGCCGTCACCGTCGCCAACACCTCCAAAGATTTCTCGCATCATTCCGCGCCCGCTCCGTTTCTGGTATTGGTAACTTCACTCGTTTTCCCTTCTCCTTTTCGAAGTCATTTTGCACTCCTCACGATAGGTTTTACAATTTCACCTTTATTTCTCTCTTTGGTTTCAATTTTATGGTCAAAACTTGCGTGTTCAGAGGTTGATCCCGGAGTGTGTTTGCGCCGCAGGATGAGATCGCTTCTATAGTTAGCCGTTTGGATTCTAAGTCTTTTCAGCGCTTTTTCCTTCTGCTTTTATGGTGTTTAATCGCGAAATTGGGCTATACATGACGTTCAGTGGGTTTATGTATTGTAAATCGTGATTAATGAGTCGAGAATATCTGATATCTAAATCCAGGGGAGAAAAATAGAGAGTAATACTGATGTGGTGAGGATCGTCAAGTAACTGAAATCATAATCATGTTATAAATTTGCGAACAGTTTGGCCTTTTTAAGGTTTGACCGTGGATGCCGATGCTTTGTAAATTGTAATCAACTTTGTTTGTAAATCTCTTATGTTTGACCTCTTAAACATGCCTTCAAGTTATCTCAGCAAGCTATCTGTTTGGTGTGGATTAAGTATGATAAGTTGATAACTTGAGTTTATAATTTAAGACAATAACAATTCACTTGGAAGTTGCTAGGAAATATTGCTAAGAAAATATTCTCTGATATCCTTTTCTCCTTGGAACTCAACTTGGATGCATGTGAAAAAGCTTTAGACAGTTCAATGTGAAACTTATTGATCATGAGAGATTTCATTTAGAAGAAGTAGCGTTTAACCACTTTTGATTGGCTCATTTTGAATTTATCTAATATTGGTTTTTGGCATTATTATTAAATTTATTAATGGTATAGATTGACCAATTTAGTTCCTATATGAACCTAAAATCTCTTGTTTCTTGACAAAATTGTATTCAATGTTGTATGTGATTTCTTGTGAAGATTGTAACCTTTCTGTTTATTTGGTTGGCAAGAATATACTAAACTCAAAATTTTGTTGCAGGACCAGTCAGCAAGATGGACAGATCAGCAGCACAGTCTATATCTTAGTTCTTTAGAGGCCTCATTTGTGAAGGAATTGCATCATTCTATGAGTTTACGTGGTTGGAGCATACAAAATAATGCAGATGAAACTTATAACTGTAGAACTTCGCCAAATTCATTTAATATGCATAGTCAGGTCAGACATAAATTTCAAATAGCATCTCTTCTATTGTGTGGATATGTATTAATTTTTGTACTTTTCTCTGCACAATCAAGCCTTATTATCTTTTGTTTCTTTCAGTCTCAGGCTCTACAAGATGCCTGCCAGAAGATCAGCCTTGAAAGAGCTGCACCCATGTTAGAGAGCACTGCTGATTCTCATGTTCTTGCAGGAAGTCAATTCAGACTTACATCTGTAGATAGAGGCTGTACTTTGGGAGAGCCTAATACTTACAATCATGGCTTGCTTTGTGATGAGGAGATTCATGCAGGGGGGAACTCAGCATTCACCGACCAGACACCAAGAAGTTTGGACAAGCAATCTATTTGCTACAAATCTAATCAAGAATTGATTTGCAGTACTACAGGTAGCTTGACTTGAAATATATTTTCTTTATCTATGCTGGCTATCCTGTAGGCTGGTAGATACTTTCTATCACCATATCACTTCTTGCACCTTGCTGTAGACATGGTTGTCATATATATACACCTGTTTTTCCTTTCTCACTTTCAAAACACATGCATGTATTTCATTAGCAGTTACATTAACAAATTATTTTGTCCAGTGATTTAAGTTCAAAGAACATGAGGTTACTCAGTTTTTAGGAGGTCTTTAATGATCTTTGGCTTGAACCATGGCACAAAGGAGGCTGTGTATCAATGAATTCTGAATTTACCTGCTGTAAAACCTTATTGATGCTAGTCTTATTTACACTGCTGGTTTTGGACCTGTGGTTAAAGATTACAAGTTATATTAAGTTGTTACTATTTTTCAAAGAGAGTAGATTCTAATGCTGGCCTTCATAGATATGCGTTTGAGTTTCCTTTTTATGCTTTAAAATTTGTATATTTAATGTGGATAATTTGTTGACTCTTCTATAAAGCTTTTCTTCCTCTTATATGCAATGGCTTTACAGAACTACTATGATACCTGAGCCCTTGCTCTCCAGTTCTAATTAAGTCCTTGTGAACCATATCACCTGTTGTACAAATCAATGGTTTCACATAATTTCTTATAGTGCTTAGATTCAGTCAAGTATGAATTGAATGTAATGCACGTGCAAAATTTGTTGTAAAATTTGTTGTTATGTTACATTTTTTAATATGTTTTATGGATTTATGCTATTTTGTGAGAAGTAAATCAATACTTTACTGAAACAGAGAGCTATAGGTCATCTATGAACAGTGTTTAGTACGCAATACCTGTAATTTAAAAAAAAAAAAGTATATTGTAAAATAATGCATATCATGATTTGAAATTTGTATCAATTATGAGCTTTTTTTGGTCCTTAAATTGAGTGGGAGCAAAGATTCATTTCTTCCCTACTGTTCTTTTAAACCATTTTTGCAAGACTATTTAAGTATCACATGATTGAGAAAATATTATGGACACTGAATTGGGTTATACAATATGTTCTTCTGTACTGATAAATTTTTTTGGAAGGGATTCAATCATTATACTTTGCTATGTTTTTTTGGTAGAGGTCACTGATCAAAACTTCAAGGATGAAGAAGCCAGATCAAGCTGCATGCCGGTGATGAAAAGGTTGAAGACTGCTACAGCTGATGGTTCAAACTGTGATCAAGTAGTGTGGAATTTATTCTTTATCTGATAAAAATCTCATATAACCCAGAATGGCTTGCTTAGCTTTTCAAATTCCTTTATTGTGCAGGTTGTGCCTTTTGGAAAATCTCACTCACCAGATGTTTCAACTAGTAGTAATTCAACCTCAGAAATCATAAGACATGAATTGCTATCAGAAGCACCAGAGAGCTACCATTGTCCAAAGTATGATCTGCCTTACTTTCTAAAGGGAAGGTAAGCACATGCAACTTAGAATTGAAGCTTCAGATTTTACAGTGGATGCTGATACAACTTGAGAGAATAGATAATTCGCTTGGTGCTATTACAAGAATTTGTTGAGAGACTTCTGTAAAGGAAAATCGGACTTGACAACTCTATTCTTGTGGAATTTAGTGCTGGTTAGGTTACCCTAAGGTGTTTGATGTAATATAGTGCAAGGAAGAAACCTTCTATAGCAATATGCATAGACATAGTAAAAATTATGATTTTATATGATTTTTTGTTAGATGAATTTTTGGATGGTTAACCAACTGTTTAGGTATCCGAGATAAGTGTTACATTTCTTTAGTCAGCTTCCTCAAGTTTTCTGATACCTAGTTGTACTTCAAATAGTTGAGAAGATAAAGATATCCAATATGCGCGGTCTTTACAGTATGTTGTATTTATCAGTTGTGTTGGGCCAGTACCGCAGTAGCTAGTATATCTTTGATAATACATGCTTCCAAGTGATTCTGCAGTTGAATGATTATGAATTTATTTCTTAGCCATGAGATTTTATTATTCCTTGAACTGTGGTTCACTGTCTTATTTCTCCGCTTTGTTTCCGATTTTTTTTTGGTGGTATGGTGCAATTACATTGCCTTTCAGCACTTGTTGATTCAGTTCATAAAATTGTTGACCATGGGATATTGTTTAAGTAGTATTGTTGGAGGTCGCAACTTTGGCTGTGGCCGTTTAATGTTTTAAGTAGTATTCTTGTGAACTTCTGTTAATCTTCTATCTGAAATGTAGCTTGTCTTGTAATATGCTGCTTAACATTTTTAGATCCCTGAATAAGGAGAAATTCATTTGTACGAGCCAAGATTACTTATTTGTTTGTTACTGGTTGAAATGAATAATCATCTGCATTTGATCGAGTGCGTTGTATCAATTATTTTACATAATATATCAAAAGATAAATATTTGCAATATTAGAATTGAAGTCCTTAAAAAACGATGACTATCATTCTTCCGTAGGCTGATGGTACGGCATATTCCAACAGAACTGTTCGAAGATTTTTTTTCTTTCGATATTTACTTACTACATAAAACCGTGGTGGGTAGCAATCTTATCGGTCGAAGTAGTAATGAACTTAGGTTTTTTCAAGATAGTGGATTTTAGGTGCGTCGGGAGAGTTTTGTTTAATTAAATTGGTCTACTAACTTTGTTTAAATTAATTAGAATTCAAAGTATGAAGGTCTTTTAAAAAAAAATTCAAATGTGGGTGCATCTGCAGTACTAGGGAAAATACTTTAATTTGATTATTTAAAATTATATGTCATCATACTAATTTTTCTTAAAAAATAAAGATATGATCTCCATAAATATTGTATTGTTTATTACTGAGTATTCATTGTTTAATTATCTAAATGCAACTAATTGAATTATATAAAAATGTATAGGAATGAGTAAAAAGAAACACTTAAAAAATCAATTATTAAATGGATCAGGTCAAATTCAAGAGCTTTTAGAAATTTTATAACAATGAGAATTGACGATTTTATAAGAACTAAACCTTCTTAAGCCTTGATTTATTTTGAAGGTATTTTATCCTATGTTATTTAGTGGCTTGCAAGGAAAACTCTTCTTAGTTCTTGGTACCAAGTGTTTGGAGGGCACAAGAGGTTTATTTGAAAAGAAAGAAATAATGAGTGTGTATGAGATTTAATGTGTATGTGAGAGAAAGAAAAAATATAGAATGATATAAATAAATAAAAATATAAAGAAAATTTTGAAGAATATATTTATTTGAGTTTCAAAGGTTAGGAAAATGTAGTTTTCATTCACTATTTGATGAATGATTATAAGAGATAGTTATCTATAAACACAAGATTTTTTTTTTCATTTGCAAACTTAGTTTAAAAGCAAAACATCTCAGAGAGTTTGAGTGTATATACCAATGAAGAAATACAAATATAGTGAGGTATTTATATTTGAACTTTGAAATTTGGTAGTTATTTTTTTTTTGTTAGAATAAGCTCCAAGTTTAATCATATTTGTTCTTATACTTCTATTTTGTTAATGCCACTTATTACAATATCCTAAAATATTTGTTGAATCTTTTCAACATATAACAATGTATTTGATTAAATCATCTTCTACATTGTTGGTAATCGAAACATATCAAACCCAGTAGATTTTATAATATCTCAAACAAAAGTTTAAGAATTTTTGAAATTAAGGTTCATCTTTATATTCTTCTCCTAACATCAATTATCATATAAAAATGAAACATAGTATTTTTACGACCAATAGCCATTCTTAAATTGAATCAAAATGCATATAACATTAATAAAAGATAAAGAAAACCCAAAACACCATTAGCAATTCTTCACCAGAGTACTTTAAATCCTTTCAATAAAGAGAGATTACTCAATCACATTTAAATTAAAAGTCATTGTCGTAATTCTAGCATATGAACTAATAAGAACAAATAAAAAAAATGAAAAATAAAACTCTAATATTTTCCTTCTTGAATCTGTTGATATTCTATAAGATCTTAACTTTTGCCTTAATATATATCTAAGAACATTTAATTCAATCTTAAAACCCTTTGTTAAAATGTCTTTTTTTTAGTTTAAATAGGTAAAGAATTAAGTTAGTTTTAATCTACTTTGATTTAAAATAGAACAAATAAGAGAAAGAACCATGAAAAATTTTATAATTAGATCATAAATTTGTTTGGAGTGTAATTATTCAAAAAAGGATCAACAAACATAGGAAATTTTTGGAACTTGATTTATTGCTCTATTTGATTGCCATTATGCATAGTTGTTGGATGTTTTTTTAGATAAGTTATGAATTTTTTTAATGGATATTTTTTAATTTTTTTATTAAAAATTTTGATATATTTTTTTATTTTAGAAATTTGATGATGTATTTTCTGAAGAATTATATAAAAAGTTTCCTTTCCAAGAAGCATGGAATACCAAGTTGATTTTATTTTTAAAGTTGTAATTTTAAACTGACTAGCCTATAAAACTAGTTCTAAAGAGGTTAAAGAAATTCAAATGTAAGTAAAAGAGTTGATGTAAAAATTATTTGTGATAGAAAGTATTAACCTATAAGCAGTTTATGTTATCTTGATATCAAAGAAGGATGAGACATGATACCTGTGTGTGGATTGTAAAGTTGTCAATAAGATCACGATAAAATATCTTTATCTTATTATATGAGATTAGAAGACTTACTTGATAAACTTGGTTCTTGTTTGTTCTTAAAAATTAATCTAAAAAGTGATTATCATCAAATTTGTATTAAAGAGGATGATGAGTGAAAAAATGCTCATAAAATAAAATATGAATTGTATAAATGGGTTGTTATGTCATTTAATCTTTGTAATGTACCAAACATTTTTATAAGATTAATGCATTTGTTTTGTGAACTTTTATTAAAAAATTTGTTGTTGTCTATTTTGATGATATTTTAATTTGTAGTAAGGCAATGAATAAACACCTAGATCACTTACATGTTAATCACTTTTTGTATGTTGTTTTGCAAACTCATGAATGACATGTTAATCTTGAGAAGTTTACTTTTTGTATGGAATTAGTTGTCTTCTTAGAATTTATTGTAAGTTCTCAAGAAACTAGTGTTGAGAAGAGAAAGTCAAGACAATTAGAGAATACATATAAAATTGAATGAGGTAAAAATCTTTCATGGTTTACCAAATTTCCATAGAAGGTTTGTATAACATTTTAGTTCTCTAATTTCTCCTTCGAATAAACTTGTTGGAAAAAAATATTTTCTTTGAATGAGATGAGAAACATGAAAAAAATTTAATTTGTTAAAGGATAAGTTAACTAATACCACTATGTTAAGTTTACTTAATTTTAATAAAAAAAAATTAGATTGAATGTGATGTCTTCAAAGTGGGTATTATTAAAGCTATTTTGATGCAGAATTCTAAACTTCTGACATATTTTAGTGAGAAGTTTAGTGAAGCTATACTCAACTATCTAACTTACGATAAAAAGTTCTATACTATGGTGAAAGCCCTACAAACTTAGTAATATTATTTTTGGTCAAAGAAGTTTGCCATCCATTTCAATCATCTTAGTTAAATTTCTTGAAGTCCAAAAGTAGGTTAACAAAAGATATATTAAGTGGTTAGAATTTATTAAAATATTTTCTTGTGTTATCAAATACAAAAAAAGAAAGGAAAATATTGTATCTAATGCATTGTCTTAAATGTGACCTTCAAGATTCGAGGATGAATCCTTCATAAAAGAAGAAAATGATGTGAACGTAAGTAACACATTAAACAAAAGTGATCATTTGAAAGATTTTTTATTAGGAGTGTGAGGTCCAATAACTAGGAGCATGACTAAGCATATGGAACTACGTTTATGCAAACCCAAATCCAATATGAGTTAATTTATATAGCTACATTATCGAGAAACTTAATTGATAGGATTCTTATCTAATTTTCAACCGAATTAATATTAGTTTAGAATTTAATAATAATTAAATTATTTTTTATTTTTAATTAGATTTATGTTAATTTAGGGATGAGTTTGGTATTTTTTTTTAAGGTTTATCTCTTCTATTATGTTTAATTGGACTTTCCATATAATAAACTCAATCAAGTTTTTTATATAGTAGGATTTAAAGATTCAATGTAAGCACAAATTTATGAATAATAATATTTTTCTTTGAAAGTTTTTATTTTTGTGTGAATTGATTCTTTTTATTTTAAAAAAAAAGAACTATCCTTGATAGCATTAATTCTTTCAGCAAACCGTTGTAGAATTATGTTCCTCTTTAATAACTTCAGTATTTTTGAACAATTTGCAATTTTGTATTAGGTTCCTTTATTTTATTCTAATTCTCAAAACATTCCAAAATTGATATCTTTGCAATTCAATTCATTTCACATGAGTTAAATCATATCACCAATTTATCATGATCGTACATTCAAATCCAATTACCCACGATCCAAAACACGAAAAAGTAATCTCTAATATGAAACAATAAAAATTCATGCTAAAATTAACTATAATGCATGGTTACATGAAATTAAACATCAACTTAAGAAAGAATATCATGCAAATAATTTTGTTTTTGGAATAAATAATATAACAAAATAAATATTTAATTTTTTTTACAAAATTCAAAACCTTCCAAGCATCTATGCAAAAATCATAAGTCATGTTAAGGAATATACCTCCTGGCCAAATGGATATAAAATCACAACTTTCTACGTCAAACTATAAGCTTGAAAGTGTAGTGAATCATTTACTAGTATCCATTTGAATGCAAAACATGGACTCTCTTTTTCGTGGTGGTAACAACGATCAAAGAATGCTTTTCACTTTACTGACCTTTAGGATTTTGACATGATACATTTCACGTTTAGTATTTATCATGTTACACTAATTGACCAAAGGGATTTGTAAGACCAAATATGGATGGGTTAAAATGTTTTCAAAAGTCCTTCACTTCATAACCAACAGCACATTGAAACCAACTTGTGGTATTGATGTCCAAGTAAGCATTTTACATTGTAAATGACTATTATATTGATAGGAATCTAAAAATTATATTCAAATATTATAAGCAATGAGTAAAGTATTCTTACTCAAATGATAATAATGTATGAGTAAAGTATTCTTACTCAAATGATAATAATGTTAATATAGTTTGACATATAACTTATCTATACCTAATGTTGTGATATATTTTCATTTTTTTTATATATCTAGACTAAATGTGTGAAACATGTCATTTTTATATAACTAAATCTTGATTAATTTTTTAATTTTTTAATAGATTTATAAAAAATAATATCAATAAATTATATTAATATTATTTAGACATAATATTCAGTTAGTTGTCTTTATCTTTCTTTCAAGGCCTAACATATAATTCTCGTTCACATACATGATTTGTAACATGCCCAATAACTATTTTTATAATAATTAAGTTACAATAATAGATCTATTATTATATTTAAAGCATAGTATCAAATCTAGTATAAAAATATATCTATAAAGAACAACTATGTTTTATGATTGAGATCATACATTTAATGAAAGATAGAAGACACTGTGAATCTTAACGTGTCTGTCTTTTTTTTTTCCTTCCTATATGAAGAAAACATTAAATAAGAAGACTATAAAAGGAAAATATTCAAATTCATTTACACAAGTTTAAAAGTTTTTTATTATTTTATTCTTTTTATGCATACACTAAATTTTTTGTTCAATTATTATAAGACTTCTTTATAATATTTATTCAACCTCCTAATAGTAATTTTTTGATACTTTTTTGCTTTTGAAAGTATAAAGAGGATTAAAATTAAAAAATACTTGAATTTTTTAATTATAGAAGCTTGTAAAAAATTACTTAGGCATCAATTTTTGAGTTCACAAAAAAGAAGAGTTGGTCTATAGAAGTGAAAGAAATGAAAATCAAAGAAATAAAAATAAGTTTTTTATTATGTGATAAATAAAAGAAGGCATTGAAATTTATGGAAAATTTATAGGGTTTTGGATCCCTTTGTGACTTTGCTTGGTTTTACCCCTAGTTCCCTTATTTATTCAATTGTTAACCACCTATGTCATTGCTATTACTACTCCTTAAAGTGACAGTTATAATAATTTTCCTTCTAAATACTATCTGCATTGATCCTACAAGATAGATAAATAAAAGAGGCATAAAGTTTAAGAGAACATTAATTACGTGTTAACTGGTTAGAAATCTAGGTGCTCGATTGATCCTCTAAGACTTTTAAGTTCAATTATCCTATAATTTCGTTTATTGGAAGTGGTATGATCACCTAATCTTCCAACCAACTAACAGATTAATAGAATTGGCTAGTTTCCATTAATGGATTCAGCATAATAGAATAATACAATTGTAATAATGAAAACATTATTTGAAAGGAGAAAAATAAGGGTTCAAGCAATGCACATCACAAAGTTTGTCAAAGTCTCATAAAAGAAAAAATTACTTATTAATAAATAAAAGTAGTTCACAAGTATCCATAACAAAATCAAATAAGAAATATAAAATCGATGTTGCCAACAAAGTTGGCAATTGCTTTGAAATTGCATCGATCAAGGATTGCTCCAATCCAGATCCTACAAAAGAATGTTGGAGGAGGAATCAGAAATGGAGAGATTAGAAATGATGGATGGAGGAAAGGTAAGGTTGTGTCTAGAGAGAGATGTATGTATCTCGAGGAGAAAGATGGTTTTCCTCGATGTTGTGGTTGTAGAATGGTGTGGTAGAACCTTCATTTTATAGGTGCAAATTAGGGTTTTCAGTATTGCAGATTGAGTTTGACCTAGCTTTCTTGCAGCTGTCACAATTGTTCTAGGTCTTCTGTAGTGTCTTAGAGCTGATTAGGATGCCTCCTGCATCATTAGAGCTAACATGGCATTGCTTGCTAAAGTTTCAATGTTGGCATGGTCGTACTAAGTTAGAACAACCATGCCCAGGTTTGCATGGCCATCTTGGTCCATTGAGGAGGCAATTCTGTCTTTTTTTGTATCCTTATCTTTTTATGTCCCTTTTGCCTTTTTTGGCTTGAAATCTGCTTATTTTTGGGTTATCTACTTACTTGAAAATTTCTTAAAAAATAAAGGATATTTGGCTAAATTACAAATGAATAATGCTAAATCATACAATAATTATGCCTA
Organism: Canavalia gladiata; assembly: GCA_037954105.1. Classification (NCBI taxonomy): domain Eukaryota; kingdom Viridiplantae; phylum Streptophyta; class Magnoliopsida; order Fabales; family Fabaceae; genus Canavalia; species Canavalia gladiata. The sequence continues at coordinate 68,121,805 of CM075658.1, forward strand.
AAATCTTATAGATAAAATGATAGAATGATAGTTTATAAACTTTTACTTTGTTTATAGAGAATATTATAAACTTTTTATTTGTCTGTTGCATTCAAGCTTTGTTCTAGAAATCAAAATAGTTAGATAGAAATTGTTTAGTCTGTATTCTTTAAATATATTAAGCATGAAAAAGCTTGTACAAAAAATACTAGGAATTGTATTTTTAGTTAAAAGTTTGTACACTCTGTTAAATAGTTGAATTATTTATTGTGTGATAATGAAACTGGATGTATCCCTTAAATAGATAAAGGTGAATTAGTATAACATCTTGTATAAATCTTTCTCTATTTATCTCTAAATACTATTAGACAATTAATTGTCATAAGATAATCAAGATTTTAAACTAAATTTTTTTTAAAAAGAAAATCATAGTTTTCCTACATTACCATATTTAACATTTTTTTGTATGTCATCTCTTTTTCTACAACATCATTTTATTCACAACTTGTAAAATGCATTTATTTTTCTACTCATATTAATCTCAATATATTATCACTATACCTGTTAATAATAATACTTGATTAAGAATAATATTTTATAACATCTAATTGGATCTCATAATCAAGTCATATTTGTTATATTATGGCATCAAACATATTGTTTCAAATACTTTATTATGTTAATCAATATCAAATAACAAAATAAATATAAAAATAACATGATAAATAAATATCTTTTATGATTGATGATTATTAACACCATGTAATATAGGTATAGTTAAGGATAATACATAACTAACCCTTTAACCATGTATGCCCTTACTTGCTTAGAAGGAATAAGATTAAAGGTGCCAATAAATTAGATAGATTCGTTATCCAATTCTTCTTAATCATAATTGTTTGACATCCACTATCATTTCTACTACCATTCAATATTCTCCATCATTATTGGAGTTTCCTCACACCATTTATTACCATCATCACCACTTGACATTTTCTGTAGTCATAATCTTTCTTTACTTTCAACCATAATCATCATCATTTAACATTCTTCATTGTTATTATTACTACCTAATACATTCTATTATTAATGGTTTTATGGAAAACCTTCATCATAATTATTATAATTATTGTTTCATACCTAATACATTCTATTATTTAACACACTCAACTATTGTCACTTAACAACCCATATAGCAATCCTACATAGTGTTATCTCTCAACCCTCTCTACCATCACTTAATACTTCTTATTATTTTGATTATTTTTTTCCAACATCCTTTGTTGATTCTATCATGTGACACTCTCAATTACCACCATTATATGACATTTTTAATTGTTATCATTATTGTTTCATACCTTCCACCATCACTATTATCACTACATAACACCTTTCACCATCATCACTATTATCGTTGTCTAACATCTTTTACTATCCAACCCCATCATTATTTATCCTCCTCTATCAGTGTAGAAAATGTTGTTCATCCATCTTACTATATTAATCTTGGCAATTAAAAAATAAATTTTACAACAATTTTGTTTATTAAAAAATAAAACAAATTATAAAAACTAAAACTTATTTTAATTTTAAATTTTTATATTAAAAATCACCTCAACCAAGAACTTAGTTATAAGTTAAAGAAATTACATTGACCATCATTATATTTTGATGAAATTATATATAATTTATCTATCTCTTTTATCCTTATAAAAACCATCCCTTAACTAATGTCGTTTGGATACGATACTAAACTTTATAATAAAACTAAATTATTTTTTTTAACTATTACAGAAATCATCTACCTTTGAGATAATTATAAAAACTATCCTCACAAGTTTTTTTCAACAATTTTTCATACTTCTACCGTTATATAATTTAAGCATACTACATGTAAATATTTATATGTATTATACACTATAAATTTTTATTTTTAAATATATTATAATTAAATAGAAAATTAAAAATTGTAAATACTTAAATAAATTTTTTAAAATAATTTTAGAATAGTATAATAAAATTACTAATAAATTAAATTATACTTTCATATATATAAAATGAAAAAGATTATCCTAATTTTCTTATGATAAGAAATTTCAAAAAGAAATATCATCACATAAACTATTATTAATTTTTGAAAAATGATCTCATTTTTTTCGTTTTTATCTATTAATTTTTTTAATAAATTTAATTTTTTATCAAATAATCCAAGTGGTTAATTTTTATTGAATTTATATTCTATTATTTTTAAGATTTGAATTATAATTGAGGTTATCATGTATATTTTTATATTAATATTTTTATTTTTTTAAAATTTAATTGTAATGTATTTGAAATTTTATTTTTATTTTTATCTTAGTGTTTAATATGTTAACATTATCATAAGGATAATTTTTAAATATAATTAAAAATAATATTTTAAGTTCTAAATAATATATTTATAGAATGAATAGTTCTTTCAATTTAAGAAAAAAATATTTGATTTAATCATTTTATGTTTGTCTTTGTTGGTGGTTCATTTTAGTATTATTTAAAAGAATATTATTTATTAATAAATTTATTTTAAATTAATTTTTTATTTAAATTTTTAATAAAAAATTATTTATATAAATATTATAAATTGATATTAATAAAAAGATATATTATATTAAAAAATTAATTTAAAATATTAATATTTATTATTAATATATCAAATATAAATATAAAACATGATTTAATTAGTATATAATTTTAAATAATATATTAAAAAATTTAATAAAGACTGTACTAATAAAATCAATCTAAAATTTAACAATTTTGGTTTTTTATAAAAAGAATGGTTGAATATATATAATGGTTATTTTGTATATTTTTATTATTAATAAGCTTTTAAGTGAATTTAGGTAGTTTTTAAAACTTGCTACTAAATAAAATATAATATTTGAGAATGTAAAGAGAAAATCAAAAAACAAGGTTGAATCGATTTTTAGGTTCTTTTCATGAATGAGAAGACTGCACAAACCAATTAGATAGGAGATGTTACTAAGAGAAAGGGAGAGAGATTCACACAGGATTGTTATACTGGTTTGCACTTTTCAAATCAAAGAACTATGTCCAGTTCTTACTACAAGTTAAGAATTTCTGTATTTCGATAGAAAATTTTAGAATTTCAAAAATTTGTGAATAAAAATGAATAATCATTTTAAAAAGTGAAACATGAAAATATTGTGAATGATAATAAAAAATAAAAACTAACATGATAGAGGATTTTATAAATCCTTTCTAAATAGAAGTCATTTATAATTCTTCCTATTTGATGCAAAAGTTATTTAAATAAAAGTGTTTAGTATTTTTAAAATTATTTTTCTTCTCATTTAAACATATAAATATAGTAATCTCAAATTCTTCCATCCAAACACAGAATAAATATAAAAATCAATATACAAAGATTTATCATGTCAGATCAAACCCTAAGTATTCTTTTACAACATATTTTTTCAAGCTTTAATCATCCAAGTATTCTTTCTTCAAATTTTTTTAAGTTATACCAAAAAAAATTATATAGAAAGATGAAATATAAATTTAAGCTATCAAAAAATTGGAATTATAGAATAATGATAGCAAAGAGTGTTTTTATTTCTTGCAAGAACTTTTTTTTCCAATTTTACTCTCTTTTTCTTCATGTAATGGGAAGTCTTCTTTAAATACAAGTTAAGGAGAGGCTATTGAAATGAAATAGTTTGATCATTTAATGGATCAAGTTGTTGGTTGAATGTGAGATTTAGCTTTATCAAGAATCAATATGTTCAGTCTAACGGTCTTACCTTGAGTGATGAAGTTTTCCAATTAATCTAAGCATTGTGGCTGGATATCCACAATCCTTTTTTCTGCAAACCAGTCAGTAAGTACAACAAATTTTGGTTGTTTTGAAGTAGTTGTTTGTTTAAACCAAGGCACACATAACCTTAGATGCTTGGTGTCATATGATCAGATGATATGTCAGCGACTAAAGTTTCTTAAACATTATCTTCCTGCTTTCAACAGTTAACAGAATAGATCATTAAAAGATTTAAGAACAATTCATTAAATCTTAACATCTTTTGAAACATAAAAATTTTGGAATATAAACCGTCTTGATTATAAGAATATTGATCATTTTAATTAAAATAGTTTTTATCACATAATGTTGTCATATTTTTTTTCCTTCATATGTGTTGAGTCACATGAATAAGTGCAACACTCAAAGAAATTTGAAAAATTTAAATGATTATTAATGAATTACAATTATTTTAGAGTTGTCTTAATGTTTTCATCTAACAACAAATTTTTTCTTCAAAATGGATAACTAATTTACTATTTTACTTTTTTCAATATTTTATTCTATAAAGTGAAACCACATGTTAAAAGATAATAACAAACAACTAAAATATTAATATTATTTTAAAAATTAACTATATTTTTTTTATTTTTTCCATAAAATAAATTTCAATAGATTAAAAATACAATGAAAGAGAGGAAATGTAACATTTATTAAGGTTATAAGTTAAAAAAATTGATTAAAAATAACATTATCTTATTAGGTTTTTTATATAGAGCAGAAAGAGATAATAAATTAAAAAATATGTATATCTTTAATTTGTTAGAATAATATTATATTTATTATTTATCATTGAAAAAAGTTAACTACCTACTCATAATGTGAGATATCATTTTCTTTATATCAAACATAAAATAAATATTTTTATATTGTGTAACCCTAATATTTTTTTAACAAACTAAACTGCCTTTAATTCTTTCCGTACTTATGAACATGATGTTAACTAAATTAATACATATACATAAATAAGCATTTTATAAAAATACTATTTTTTTTATAACTCTTATCATTTGTTTATTATTTACTCAAGTTACTGCAATATACGAAGTTGCTGCTCTTATAATTTATTTGGATATTGGATGTCCCTCGATCAAATGCATATGCTCTCAAGGAAAATTTTTTGTTGTCCCATCCACTTCTATTTTGATTAGTCGATTTTCAATATAATATTTAAATATCAATTATTCTTTAATCTTTAAAAAAATATATATACTAGCACGTCCTTGACAGCAAATCTCAGCAAATTTAGTTGCACTATACAGCTTTAAGGTGACTGAATCCAATTTTTAATGTTTTAATTGTGAAATAGTACCAGTAACAACTTCATCAACATATACTGAACTGCTTCACTACCTACCGTAAGTTCGTAACAGGTTTGGTATCATCTTCCGAATGCTTTTAGTTACCATCTTGAACATTCGCGTTATCTAATCACATCTCCCAACATATAATTTGTTAATAATAATAATAATAATAATAATAATAAATAAGTGATTGTGGAGAAATAACCACTAAGACCTCAGTTTTCGTTGGGAAATAATCCATCTTCAAGATAACATTTTAATTCCCATCAACAAATGCAAAACTAAGAATTAGAAAAGGAACTTTTACTCTTTCAGTTCGACAGAATGATAACAACAATAGATAAATTAATTATTAGTTATCATTATGTGTGAGTATTGGACCTTACTTCAAACCAAAGCAAAGAGAAACAAAGAATAAATAAATAAATAAATATATATATATATATATATATAAATTTATTTTACACGAAAGTTTATTATAAATTATTATATTTAATATTTTTTTAATAATTAAATTTTATTAATTTAACTATTAAATAAATATATTTTATTATATAGATTATATTTAAAAAATTTTATAAAATTTTAAAAAAATTAATATTTTATTAATTAAATTTAAATTAACATATATTATTCATAATAAAATATTATATATCTTTTAGATTTTATAAAATTTTGTAATTATAATATGTGTAATAAAATTTATAAATTTAACTATTAAATTAATAAAATTTAATTGTTTAAATAAGATGATGAGTTAAGTAACTCACAATAGATTTAGTGTATTACTTTTTAAATAAGTTGATTTCTACACAATTATATTCGAGATTCAATCTATTATGGATTAAATATTTTATTTTATTTTATTATCATATTTATAATTTAATTATTTAATTAAATATGATAAGATTTTTAATTAAATTTAAAAATTTAAAAATATGATAGAGATAATAATAATAAGAACTGAATTTTTTATGATTTAATATAAATTATTTTTTATTGTTAAATTATTAGAAAAAAAAATTTATAATCTGGACAAATCAATACATATGTAATAATTTTTATTAAACAAAGATTAATAGATATTATTTATTAAATTATATATATATAATTTATATAAAGATATAATCATTATTAAAATTTTCTTTGACCTAAAATTATCTTAGTAATTAATAAACTTATTTATTATATTTTAATTCTGAACATTTAATATCTTAGGATGCTAGTTTAATGAATAATAAATATACTTAAACACGTATAATTAATAATTATTTAAGAAAAAATTTATCACTCTTAATAATAAATAAGGATGGAGGTGAACATTTGACAGGAGCCTAGTGCTTGGTTCATTTAAAGCTTAGTTGAGTTAAACTTGTTTAATAAATAGATAGGTTGAAACTTGTTAAAAAATCATTTTAGATAAACAAGTCAGGGCTTATAAAAAAGTTCATTTAACCTATTCAGAAAACTATTTATATTTATATATTATATGTTTATATTTATTTTAATATATTATATTTATATAATATTTATTTTATATTTTATTTATATAATATTAATATATATATATATATGTTTTAGGCCTATTTAATAATCTTTTTATCTTGTAAGTTTTAAATTTGCATGTTTTTTTAATCAATTATTTATATAGGTTTTAAGTCTGTTTATTGATTTTTCTGGAATATACTCAGACTCAACCTCAAAATTTTTAAACAGATCAGACTTGAACACTCAAATCCTAACTCGACTCTCGGGTTACTTCCATTTCCAATAATAAGTTTAGATTTTACGATTATAATAATTAAATTAAGATCTTGACAAAAAAAAATTGAATGAATAAAAAAATAAATTCTTTTACTTATTACTTATTTATTTGAATATAAAAATAAATTTTCTATAAAATTATTTAATTATTATTTGATAATTAAATTAAAAAAATTAATTTAATCAAATAAATAAAGTTTAATCTAAGTGAAATATTATTATATTTTTTATTAGTATTGATAATAAATAACCTATGATGATATTGAAAAATTTTAATTTTATTTTGGACAAAATTAAAAATTTTAAATATCAAATAAGGATTTGATTATATTATTATAATAATGTTAATAAAAAAAGAGATGAGATTATTTCACATCTTTTTATGATAGATATCTAGTTGTTAATTTTCTAAATAATAGAAAAAAAATAAATGTGAGAAACTTTGAGTATAAATTATGTTCTTTTATGAGTTTAAATTTCTTTTGCAATAACAATTTTTTCAATGTACACTACACGTGTTCTATTTGGTCAATGTATTGATCGTCGTAATGTCGAAGAAGATTCTTTGCTTTAAATAATTGTAGCTTATTTAAAATATTTATCACTTTAACCATGTTTATTGAATTACATTTTAAATATATAATAGATTGATATGATTACTTTTTTGTTGCACTATAATATTCTCAACATTGTCAATGGTATTAGAGTTTTGTATTTTATTTATTTAAATTTTATTCTTGTGGATTAAAATTTAATGAATGAAATGGTTGAAACATGCTTACATTATGTTTTGTATGCCATGTTGTATGCATTGTACTAAATAAAAATTTTATTAAGTAAATAGATAATTATTTTGTGTTAACCATTTGATGATTTTAAAATGCCTACACCTTTCATATATGAATATGAATGATCTTTTGAGAAATATATAAATGAACATCGATCATTATTTATGTATATTAACTTGTTATATGATGAATTACACTCCAATTATATGAACTATTATTGAATTCATTAAAGTAAATTTTAAATTAATAAATTTTAATATCAATTTCTAATATCTTTTTATTAGATTTGCGTTGTTATACTTAATAATTTAATTCTATAAATATAATATTATATAATAATGATTTGTTTATTAAATTTTATAAGATATATATTTTGATCATGTAAATTTATACATCTATCATTTATAATGTTATACATTTTTATTATGCAAATTTAATAATATTATACGATAAATTTTTTTAATTTTAAACAAAATTTTAAAATTTTTATTTATAATTAACAACAAAATAACAAAAACATTATAAATCAATAATAAAATTAGTTTAGGCATATGATGTATAAAAAAATTACTTTATATTTACATCGAAACAATTAAAAAATATAATTTCAATTCATATACATTCATAAAAACAACATATAATATTAAATTATATTTGATAAAATTAAAATTTTTATTTATAAAATTTATTGTATATTTAATAATTTTTTATTAAAATAAAATGACATCAAATATCAAACATGATAAAAATAATTTTTTATTAAATTTTTTTTATTATTTCAACGATTAAATTTAAAATTTTCATATTTCACTTTATTTTAATATGTTATACAATATTTAAAATATAAGTAAACAAAATATCTATAATACTTAAATTATATAAATTATATATATATATATATATATAATTATGATAATATGAAATGAATTAACAGTTTTATTGATAAAATTATTTTTTTAATAAAAAAACTATTAAAGTTGTTATTTATCAAATTTGACATCTATTATTATTTTAGTATTAATTTATAATAAAATGACACATTTATAAATAGTTAAAATTATTTTTTAAATTATATGATTATTTTAAAAACTTATATAGAAATCATAATTATTTATAATAAAATCTAATAATTAAAATATATGTTTTCTCACCTTTGACATGTTCTCTCTCTATAAAGGGGGAGACCAAGCAGACCTACGAAGCCCAAGATTAAATGGACATGGTGTGAAGTGTGAACCCATTCCTCTATTTCGTGTTTGCTGGTTTTGTTTCAGTGAGCTCAACACAACAGCACAGGCGCTGCACCCCATAGACTTTGAATATGGAAATTTCATTCCTCTTTTCTTTTCTCTCTCGTCATCGAGGGAGACACCACCACTAGCTTCAACCCTTTCAATCCTTTACCCTTCTTTTTTTTTTCTTTCGTTCCTTTTTTCAGGCAACCTCATCATGGAATCGTGGCTATAACGTCACCTATTTCAGTTACCCTTCTTTGCATTTATTGCTTCTCCCCTCAATAACGTGTAAACCCTTTTTGAGGAATTGGAAATTGGAGGCAGAATTGATTGATGGGTCTCGTGTCGAATCAACGAGGCTCGAGATCAGAGACGACCCTAGACGGCTTACCCGTTCCCAAGAGGAAATGGTCCAATTTAATGCCTCTATTTGTTGCCCTTGTGGTCATTGCGGAGATCGCGTTTCTAGGTAGGTTGGATATGGCGAAGAACGCAGCCATGGTTGACACTCTCGCTGACCTGTTTTACCGGTCACGTGTGGTGATTGAAGGTGATGATTTGGTGGTGGTTGCTGATCGGAATTCTCAATCAGAGAGCTGTGAGGAATGGTTGGAGAGGGAAGATGCTGTCGCTTATTCAAGGGACTTTACCAAAGAACCTGTTTTTGTTTCTGGAGCTGAACAGGTTTGTTATTTCTTTTCTAATTATCATGTTCCCTTTTTATACGCTCCTATGTGATCATGAAAAATAATAATAATGGTTATTCACAAGTTAGTTTAAGCATCTTCTAGTACTTGTATTTTTTTTCTTTTGTGGTTTCTGGAGCTTAGCAGTTTCAGTTAATTCTCACTAATGTTGGTACTTAGTTCAATTGTGGTGGCTATATATGTCGTTTAGCTTGGTCATGAACATAAACCTCATCACTTTGTTGTATGGGTAATGTTGAAGAATTACTATGCTTTTACTATATTTTGTCTTTAGGGGAGAGGGTGGGGGATTTGTTTCCTCTCCTGGTCCTGGTAGTTGTTGAATAACAGGATCCTACAACTGACCATGGTGGGTCTTGTGTGGTTAAATTTTGTTCTTTCCCTTTTCAACAACTCAAGATCTTCTTATTCAATAATAGGGGAACATCCACTTCCCCTTCTAGCATGTTTGTTCCATTGTTTATAGGTCAAAATATCATTCATGCATGTAACTTTTTGATAGTTTTTCTTATAAAGTCCCACTTTTTCGTTTTGTGCATCTAAAGATTTTAGTTCGTTCAAATGCAGGAGTGGCGGACGTGTTCGGTGGGATGCAAATTTGGGTTTAATGGGGATAAGAAACCTGATGCTGCATTTGGGTTACCTCAACCAACTGGAACAGCTAGTGTTCTGCGATCAATGGAATCAGCACAATACTATTCAGAGAACAATATTGCCATGGCAAGACGGTGGGTAAGCACTATTATAAAGTGTTAATTCATTTGATAGGACCATTTATTTCCTATTTGTTGCTTAATCCGATGCCATGGTTTTCTATTGTTTTTATAATTCCATGGAAATGTATGGGTAATGCAGAGAACACATTTTTCTGGTTTACTGTCATGGGATTGTGGATATTATGTGGGCAAACATAAGCTATAGTTTGTAGACTGTTTTGTATACAGGGTTTTTAGTTGCAGCTATGCTTTTACTTTTGTTCATTGAAATTCTTCTTTCTTTTTGTTCTATATTTTAGTGGAGTTTTTCATTTCAAAATTAAAATAAAAATGTTAACAATTAAACTAATATTTCAATGTTCTTGTGTACTAGGAGGGGATATAACCTCGTAATGACAACGAGTCTATCATCTGATGTTCCTGTTGGATACTTTTCATGGGCTGAGTATGATATCATGGCACCAATAAAGCCAAAAACTGATAGTGCTCTTGCAGCTGCATTCATTTCCAATTGTGGTGCTCGAAATTTCCGGCTGCAAGCTCTTGAAGCCCTCGAAAAGGAAAACATCAAGATTGACTCCTATGGTGGTTGTCATAGGAACCATGATGGAAGAGGTACATTATAATATAACATTGATGCTTTTTTGTTTTATCCCTGTATAGATATTTCTCTTCTCAAAATTACAGCTGCACAAGTCTTTCTCAAATTTAAGTCACACACCTACCTTTTGGATGATGACTTTATTTACTTTTAAGAAAATGTACTTTCTTTATTAATTCTTGTTTATTTTGTTTGGAACAAGAGGGATGAAAGTCATTGACTTGCAGATTTTAGATACAAGGATTGTAAAATGGCTCTAATTTGCCTGCAAATGCTTCCCAGGTTGTAGGAATAACTTTTCTATATGTAAAATGCTTTTCTAATTTTCCATTGGCGAATGACCTTGTGCTGCTATACCATCTATCCCTATATAATCTCCTTCTGTATTCTTTTTCTACTTGATGCACATGTCTTCATTGCTGTTTAGCACCTTTTTAAAAAAAAATTCATTAAGTAGAAAACTTACAACCTATCATGCTGGGATTAAAGGTTGGCACATGTTACCAAAGTGACACTTTAATTTTCATTGGAAAACAACTCCAAAAGCAACTAATGCCCTGTTTAGGATGATTTTTAGTTTTTAGTTTTGAAATTATTATTAATATTATGATGATGCTGGTGGTGGGGGTGATGTTTGGTTAATCAATTTTTAAGTCTTGAAATTATTCCTCTGGAGCATCCAATGATTATGTGATGTTGTTGTCATTTACTAATGAAATATTATTGTGATTATCATTTTATTGTGTTGCAGTGGACAAAGTGGAGACCCTGAAGCGCTACAAATTTAGCTTAGCATTTGAAAATTCTAATGAGGAAGATTATGTTACTGAAAAATTCTTCCAATCCCTTGTTGCTGGTATGGATAAACATATATTATCTCCATTCTCTCTTGCATTACTAGATATGCAACATTATTAATGTGATACTAGTTGTCCATGGGCTTCAGAAACACTTTGTTTTAGCTCTTCCATCCCATCTGATTTTCTATTATATCTAATTCCATGAGTTGCCAAGATTCTCTTCTTCAGTAATGCAATTTCCAAAATTTATTTGGAATTCAATGCTCAATTTTGGATAACTAGGCACAATATTCATGATGATATATTGTTCACACTTAAGTTTATACATAAGTGAGTCCTTGTTTAATTGCAGGATAAAGTAGATGTTATTTAGTTATAATGAATCATCTTATTTATTACATTGAATCTGTCTACTCTGAGCGTTGAGTCCATTGCTTCAAATTAATTGGCAATACATTTGGGAATGAGCTTTGAGGTGATGAACCAAACTTAGGATGGTGTGCAAGGTACATTTGGTTGTAGAATATTGTAGGTATAAATTCTAGAAATTTTTCTGTCAATGAAGTGGATAGTTGCAATATTTCCTGAAAGACAATTTTTTCCTCTGATATGTGATGTGATGATATATTAATATGCCATCAAGTCATATTCTTGTGTTCTTGGATACTCCAATATGGATATTATCTTTTGAAGAGAAAAATGCATTTCCATAAAAACGTACGGAAAATTTTTGTAATGGGTCTGCATTCTTAAATTTTTCACACTTATCAGCAGAACCCAGTTATGATGCTTCTTCTGGAGACTAATCTCTTCTATTGTAGGAACTGTTCCTGTGGTTGTTGGTGCTCCCAATATTCAGGATTTTGCTCCTGCTCCTGGTTCAATTTTACATATTAAAGAGCTAGAGGATGCTGAGTCCGTTGCAAAGTCCATGAGATACCTTGCAGAAAATCCTGAAGCATTTAATCAATCATTGAGGTAAATTAAATGATGAAAACAAAGAAGTTTCTGGAGTCAACTTTCCTTTCCTGCATCCGTCTCTTACTTGTGTGCATGATTTAATGAAGAAAATTGGCATGAGCAGTTTATATCATTCTGTGATTCACATTGACTATTAAACACCAGGATAACAAAATAATATAAAATCTGGGCACTTTGATGGTTTCTGTTTCTATATGAGGCATCTTGAGTATGGTTTTAAAATGTGAATGGGTTTTGAGTTATGTTTTTATCTTTACTTTATGTTTATTAGGATGCATCCTTGAGTTATCTTATTATGTAGGTGGAAGTATGAGGGCCCAACCGATTCCTTCAAAGCTCTTGTGGATATGGCAGCTGTACATTCATCTTGCCGCCTTTGCATTCACTTGGCCACTATGAGTAGAGAGATGGATGAAAAGAGCCCAGGCTTCAAGAAACGCCTGTGCAAATGCACTAGAGGACCAGAAACTGTATATCATATTTATGTGAGAGAAAGGGGAAGGTTTGAGATGGAGTCCATTTACTTAAGGTATACTATTTACTTTGATTATTAAAATTACCTAAGCTCATAATCCTATATTAATTATCATCTGGCATGCTAATTGGCTACTCCTGGTTACTTGGCAATCATAAGCAGAATAAAAGCTTCGGGAAAAAAAAAGAAGAAAGAAATATCATGTGATGATGTTTGGTTAGAGTTAGACCATCTGAAAAGACTATATCCATTATGGCTCTTCCCAGTTTTAGTTGATTCCATCTTTACAAAAATGTCATGAAATAACATTGTGATAACTCATTTATTTTGACTCTAATTGGCAGGTCTAGCAATTTAACTCTGGAAGCCTTGAAGTCTGCTATTATGTCGAAGTTCACATCTATGAATCATGTACCTGTATGGAAGTCAGAAAGACCTGAAATTCTGAAAGGGGGCAATGATTTGAAAGTTTACAGAGTATACCCAGTTGGGTTGACACAGAGGCAAGCTCTTTATACCTTCAGCTTCTCAGGGAATGCTGATTTCAGGAATCACTTGGAAAGCAATCCTTGTGCCAAGTTTGAAGTCATTTTTGTGTAGCATGTGCTAATGACCTCTCTGCTTTACATGAATAGCTTCCCTTAGCTGAACGTTAGAGTTATAGGAATGAGTAGGGCAATGAAATTGGCATGACTTTATTAATGCCTACCCTCTTAGGCAATTCATTGATAAAATATTCAGAAGATATCTTACTTTAAATTTAAACTCGTTTCTGTACCAGAAGTGGAAATCCTTATGTAATTCCTTAACAGTCTTTTTATTTGATTGTCTAGAAACAGTGACAGGATGGACTACATGACAGTTGTATATTGTGGCTGAAAATTTGATAAAAGCACCACATCACTCAAGAATACATTGAGGGTAGGGGTGCGATATAGATTCGTGTTTGGAAATGTTACTCGTACATACACATATTTCTATGCATCCGGTTAAACCTTTTTTTAAGTTTGTGGCAATTTTACCATCACAAGTATTTTTTAAAACCGGCACAAATTCAGAAGAAATAAGAGAAAGTGTATCCGAATGTGCACAATTGTGTATATATACAACTATCAATTTGAAGCTTGACACATAATTGCTCTAGCAAGTAATGAATTTGGCTCTTCAACATATTGCTTTTTAGACATGGAAGTTCAAAAATCAAGAACTAGTTTTTAGCAAGTGCAGTGATCAGGTTGCCTGAGCTTTATATTTATATTCTCTCTGGTTCGGAATGATAGTTACCTTAGCAAATTTGATTTTTAATTTATTTACAATTTTGATGAAGAATTAATTTTCTTTTTTTTCATATTAATTTTAAATAATTATTATGAAAAGAGAAAATTTCAAATGAAAATCTAAGATAAAATAATTGAGATATAAGAATATAAAAGAAATTACGTAAATTTTATTAAAGCAAAAGTATTGTTTTTTAATTACCATAATCTTAAATTAGACACGGATTTAGGGAGCAGCAAAGGTGAATCCTGACCCCCTCCCCCTTTCCTTAAAAAATATAAAACGTATATCTATAATATTTTTAATGTAAAATACATATAATTATATACTTTGATAATTAATAAATAATAATAATTTTTTAAATATATGGACCACGAGAGAAGATATATTTATGTTAATGATATATCTAGGTCATAAATGACTATTATTTTACATCGGAGAGAGGGAATATACTTTATACTTTGTCTTCTTACATGCCGGAGATTATTACGACTATAATAAAAATGTTACAACAATCTTAATGATTTTTTTATCTTGAATATGGGTTTGTGTCGCCACAGAGTTCTTTTACCAGATAAGGATGGATGAAGAAAGAGAGTAGAATACGATATGCTGTGGTTGTCTGGTTCCAGTGTAGCTACAACTCAACCCAAAGATTGCATGATTAAAGATATGTTGTCAAGTTGGCATTTGCAAACCAAGGGCCAGTTCAGCAGTTTTAAGTACACACGTCTTTCCCTTTGCCACTACGTATAAATATATAATAACATCATAAAACAACTTTTATATAGTTGTTGTTCCTTATTAGTTCCGCGGGTACCAATTACGGTAGAAAGGGATCTGACTCTTGGCAACCTCTTAAGGTTTAGAAATAAACATCAATGTGCTTATGTACACATCCCAATTCATTCGGCGTTTTAAATTTTGTAACAATTTTAACAGTTATAAATATTTTTTTAAAATTAAAATAAATAAACAAATAATACGATATATTCAAATATGTGTATATTGTGTATGTGAATGTGTATGAATATCAATGGTCTAAGGTTTATAAATAGAGCTTTCATCTATCTTGTCCCTTTCCACTATGCCGTGTGCTCTTCATTTGGGGCCATGATTAAGTGCATGTTTGAGTTCTTATATAATTGAGTGAAAAATCTTTAATTATTTTAAAAATTACTAATGAATAATTACTTTCATAAAATAAGATGAATCAAATAAGTCATAGCAAGGATCAAAGAAATATTACCGCAGTTGTGAACGGGAAAGTAATCTTTTAGGTAGTTGTTCAATTTCATGTTGTCTTCTTTCCCCACCCCTCTTTCTTTTTTCTTTTTTCTTTTTTCTTTTTTCTTTTTTCTTTTTTTATCGTAGATTATAAATTATTTTTACGCCTTCTTTCTTATGGTCGTCATTGAAATCACATGCCAAACGGCTGCGTGCAGCCGCATACAATGAACGAACCCCAAAAGTCCATAAACTACCAAACCCAAGAAAAAGAGAACCATGGGCGGACAAGACCAAATACATTTGTTTATATACTAATTTAAAATTTAATTAACTATTTAATCATTTATAATTAGTCATAAATTTCTGACAATTATAACATACGGTTATCTTAAAATATAGAAAGCAGATTAAAATCAGTTGTTACATAAATAAAATAAAATATAATCCTATTTTTGAATGTTAAAATTTTAATATTTTAAAAAAAATATTTAAAATTTTACATTACAATTTAAATTAATAATATATATGAAAATTTAAATTTAAAATTTTAAAAATAAATTAAAATTAAAATTGATATATGTGATATCCTATATCAAAATTAAAGAAAAAAATCATTAAAATAATGATATATAATCGTTATAATATCATATATGAAAATTTAAAATTGATTAAAATTTAATTTATTTACATAGAATAATAAATTGTCATATTTTGATTAATTGTAAGTTTTATTTAAATTTTTAAAATTTAAATATTTGATAAAATAAATTCATTCCTTAAAATTTGTGGTGGAAATACATGAGGAAGGGAAATTTTGAAAGAAAAAAAAAGAGAGGGTTTGTTAGTTTAAATGATATGATGAGAAAAGGTGTGGCCTTTAGGAGCATCGAAAGGGTGATGGATCTGTGATGGAAGCTCTTGCTTACTCGTAGGGTCTCCTTGTACTCTGCTCCTTTCATCCTACAAAAATGTTCACTCTTCTCTCTCACTTTCTTAACATTCACATACCCTCCTTATTCCCATGTCTTCCTTCTCCATTCGCTTTCTCACCCCTCCATGCTGTTCCAATTCTCACCTCAAGACATGGTGCCTCTCCACCACGCCGCCGACTGCGGCAGCTCCGGCGGCCCCGGAGGTGGAGGCGTCAAGGTTGGAGGCTAGAGTGGAGGCAAAAGATGGCTACTGGGTTTTGAAACATGAGTTCAGGGGAGGCATCAATCCTCAGGAAAAGGTGAAGCTTGAGAAAGAACCTATGAAGCTTTTCATGGAAGGTGGCATTGAAGAATTGGCTAAGATGTCTCTTGAGGATATTGACAGCTCTAAACTCACTAAGGATGATATTGATGTCAGGCTCAAGTGGCTTGGCCTTTTTCATAGGAGAAAGCATCAATGTAAGTTTCACTTTCTCCACTTCCTTTCACAATATGCATAGATAAGAGAAACAAGGGAAAGTAATTGATTCATACTTGTTTAAATCTCAAAACATGGCAACATACGAGTTGTTCGTATTTACTCGTATTTAAAATTAATTAAATTTCTAACTCTGCTGAAGCACAACACTTAGTGTCGGTGATGCTCTATAATCAGAATTTGAGTTTTATTTTGATAATCTATGCATTAAAGGTTGATATTTAAAGTTTACTTGAGTTATTAATATAAAATTAACTTAAATTAGATAACAATATGAAAAGCACCAATAATATTGGACTTACTAATAAGTTATGCAAATTTGAATATACTTGTTCAATTATTCAAGAATAAACTTTACACTATGCTGTTAATAGCTTACATATTTGAGTAAGGATCTTGAAAAAGGAATAAAAAGTTATGATGAATCAGAATAACTTTACAGTTTACAGCAATGCTTAAGGAATAAAAAATAATTGCTTTTATTAAACATGATGTTACAATACACAAAAAATTATGATGAAAATACATTCATAATATGTTTTAATTTAACATTTCCCTTTTAAGTAACGTAGTAGGGTTAATTTATGTCCATTGCAAAAAGCAGATGGTAGATTCATGATGAGGCTAAAACTTCCAAATGGGGTGACAACAAGTGCCCAAACACGATACTTGGCGAGTGTGATAAGGAAGTACGGGAAAGATGGGTGTGGTGATGTAACAACGAGACAGAATTGGCAAATTCGAGGTGTGGTGCTACCTGATGTGCCAGAAATTCTTAAGGGTCTTGCAGAGGTTGGGTTGACGAGTCTGCAGAGTGGCATGGACAATGTGAGAAACCCTGTGGGTAACCCTCTTGCAGGCATTGACCCACATGAGATTGTTGATACCCGACCTTACAACAACTTGTTATCTCAATTCATCACTGCCAATTCACGTGGCAACCCTGCCGTCTCAAACTTGTAAGTCTATCTATATAAGGTGGATTATAGTTGCTTGTTATTGTTAGAGTAATAGTTGGATTGCAAACATTTAAATTTTATAATCTAAATGATGATACAAGAACCAGCAAACCTTCCTACTTCCATCTTTCACATTGTAAATGTTACCAAAATCATATTTATTTTAATCTTTTTTTCGTTATTCTCTTTCGTTGACATTAAGATATAATATGGATCATATTTTTGTAACATTTTGTAAAATATAGACCAAAATGGAAATTCTATGAAAGTAAGACTGAGACAGTGTTTGAAAAATTTTATGGAAAATAGTTTATAATTCTCATAATCTCTTTTGAATTTTTTTTATATATTTTATCAAGATAAATTTTTTCAACTTATTTCAGTAATTTCTCAATCAAATTTATAACATAAATTCTCCTGTAAAAAATGCTTATTTCAATGAAGTGTGTACTCAAATGCATCCTAAATTGATTATATTTACTATCTCAACTATATTTACTCAAATTGTACTTGTCTAGGGGAAACAAACATTGGTGTGGGGTCCTTACATTCAATTTTGTAATGTGTGTAGGCCAAGGAAGTGGAATGTGTGCGTGGTGGGATCCCATGATCTGTTTGAGCATCCTCACATTAATGATCTGGCTTACATGCCTGCTAATAAGGATGGTCGTTTTGGATTTAACTTGCTGGTTGGTGGATTCTTTAGTGCCAAGCGATGTGCGGAAGCAATTCCACTTGATGCATGGGTCTCCGCAGATGATGTAATCCCAGTTTGTAAAGCTGTTCTTGAGGCCTATAGAGACCTTGGCACCAGAGGGAACAGACAAAAAACAAGAATGATGTGGCTGATTGACGAACTGGTGAGTAATCATTTAATTTAAATGTCACTTTTGCCTCCAACCAAATCAAACATTTCATTCTGACATAACTTACCACAGTTGATATATAGTTAGAAATCTTAAATGAGATTAGTATCTATATATCTTAAAAGAGATTAATATCTGACTGATGGTTGGGATAGCTTTGGTCTGCAAAAGAAAAGTCAAACAGGAATAGGATGATTTAATTATCACTTAGTCCTTCTTTCATAAATTGAAATCAATCTAGAAAAAACTAATGCCATATATCCCCGGGTGTGAATGCTGGAAAGTTTGAAATGTTTGATATTCTACTATTATTTATGACAATCATCTATTTCTACTGTTATTAAATGTATATGTGAAAATGTTTGGGAAATGTAGGGGTTAGAAGTATTCAGATCAGAAGTAGAAAAAAGAATGCCAGGGAAGCAGCTGGAGAGAGCATCCCAGGAAGATCTGGTTCAGAAACAATGGGAAAGAAGAGATTACCTAGGTGTTCATCCACAGAAACAGGAGGGTTTAAGCTATGTTGGGATTCACATTCCAGTTGGTAGAGTCCAAGCAGATGAGATGGATGAACTGGCCCGTTTGGCAGATGAATATGGCACTGGTGAACTCAGGCTCACAGTGGAGCAGAACATAATAATCCCAAATGTGGAAAACTCAAAACTAGAAGCCTTACTCAAAGAACCTCTCTTGAAAGATAGGTTTTCGCCTGAACCTTCCCTCCTCATGAAAACACTGGTGGCATGCACTGGTAACCAATTTTGTGGGCAAGCCATAATTGAGACAAAGGCAAGAGCATTGAAAGTGACTGAAGAAGTAGAGAGGCAAGTGGCAGTGACTAGGCCTGTGAGAATGCATTGGACTGGCTGTCCCAACACTTGTGGGCAGGTTCAGGTTGCTGATATTGGTTTCATGGGGTGCATGGCTAGGGATGAGAATGGTAAGGCTACTGAAGGTGTGGATATTTTCTTGGGAGGGAGAATTGGAAGTGATTCACATTTAGGAGAGGTGTATAAGAAAGGTGTTCCTTGCAAAGACTTGGTGCCCATTGTGGCAGACTTACTAATAAAACATTTTGGAGCTGTCCAAAGGAATAGAGAAGAAAGGGAAGATTGAATTTTATAGGTCAATGGTAATTTTAGTTTCTCATTGAAATCTAATGTTGTCTTTTCACAAAAATATTAGTGTCCTCTGAATAAGAAAGGGATGATATAAGGGAGAAGTTGCACAAGGATATTCCCTGTAGTATATTACATTCACGTGTACTTTTGGGTAAGACATGTTTATTCTTTGCTAGCCTCTAAGTTACACATTTTTTTCTTCAAAGATCTATTGTTATTTCTTATCTTATAATGTGACATTAGTAAAACAATAAATTCCCCCCTCCCCCTATTTTTAATTTTATATCATTTTAAAATTGTTAGCACTATCATAGACTTCACCTTACTTTTCAACCTCAATTAAGGAAACAGAAAGTTTGTTTTAGCAATTAGTTTTTGTGAACTGAAGTAAAATGGAAACTTCCACATGTTACTAAAAGAAATTTTGATACTAATGCACCATGATTGGTTAATATAAATATATATATATATATATATATATATATATAATTATTTTGAAAATAATTTGTTAGAATTATTTTGCTTAATAATTTTTTTAAATGATTAAATTTTATTAATTCAATTGTTCAATTAATAAATTTTATTGTATAGATAATGTTTATAAATTTAAAAAAAATTAATATTTTATTAAATAAATTTAATTTAGCGTATATTAAAAAGATATTTTATCTGTTAAATAAAAATTATATAATGATTATAAAAAAAATTTAAATTTGGTAAATACGTTTTACATAATAAAATTATCTATTAATTTAATGATTAGATAAATAAAATTTAATCATTTAAAAAAATATGGAATAGAATAACTTTTAATATAAATTATTTACAAAATGACTTATCACTCTTTTTATATATACATAAAAGAAGAATTAATTTTAATTTTATAATTTAAATAAAATAATTTATAATAGTTATATATCATTTTAATTGATAAAATTAACTTCTCTCATATCAATATATGAGAAACAATTCATTTAGCCAACGAGTAACTATTATAAAATTTATTTTTCTTAACAATATTTTATGGATATTAAATTTTATAAATTTAATCGTTAGTTAAAATATTATTATTAAAGAAATTAATTTACATGATTTTACTATACAAGAGTAATGAAATTTTTTAAGTTTGTCAATCTGTTTGTAGTTAAAGTTGTCTATAATATTTAATTAAGTTAATTATAATTATTATATTGATGTTATATAGTCTAAATTTTAAGTTAATATTTTTAATAATAAAAGATCCAAATGATTATAATTTATTAAATTAAATAAATAAAAAGAATTTTAAATAGAAAGAATCGTCTTTAATATGTGTCCTACTTAACCTTATAGACAATATAAAATTAGAAATACAATGATATGAAATTAAGAATGAAAAGTTGTAGATAATATGGAATTAGATAATATGAAATTAAGAATACAATAATATGAAATTAAGAATGAAAATTTGTAGATAATATAGAATTAGGAATACAATGAAATTAGGAATGAGAATAAATAAACTCGTGTAGAGAAAGTAAAAAATATATTTAGGTTCGTAAAATATATCATATTTAAAGGTTTATTTTTATATATAAAATTATTATAATTTTATAATTTATTTTAATATATATTTTAAGATATAATATATATATTTATTAACTTATTATATTATAAATTTTAAGCATAATTATATATTTTTTAATAATTATTTATATATATTTTTAATTTATTTATTAATTTTTTTATATTATAAACTTTTAAGTAGATTCTAGATTTAATAGATCTTAAATATATTAAAATTTAACAACAAAAATTTATATCAAATAATAAATTCAGATTAAAGTTTAAAAATTTTTAAACTACATTAAAGTCTATTTTATCCTAATCTATTTCTATCCTCATAATATTTTATTTATTAGTCTGCCTTTTATAAAATTTTTAACAATTTATGAATTGTTTATAGCATTAAAACGTCCTATATGTGAATTTTTTATTTAATCCTAAAATAAAAATATTATTCTAAAATTATTTAAATATTTAATTTAAATTAAATAAAAAATAATTAAATGTTTACTTAATTTATTTATTCATTCAAATTATTTTTTTAAGAATTTTATAACTAAATATTAGTAAAAATATAATATTTTAATCATTTTATTAATTTTATTTCATTATTATGATTAAAACTTATTATATTATATGTAAAATTTGAATATTTTTAATTTAATTTTATAAAAGATATATTTGTGACTGTGTCAGGGTGGGTTAACCTATTTTGTCAAGTTTAAATCCAAACATATTATATCTATATTTTACATTTAGTTTAGATAATTTTTTAACAAATATTTATGAAAAATAAATTAAATTTTCGCATAAATTAAAACTAATTTAAACACATTAAATTTTTAAATAAAAAATATAATAAAAAAAATTAAGCGGTATTTGATTTTACCCCGCTAAACTCACGCACCCACCATATAAAAGGGAGAAAGGGGAGATTGAATTGCATTTTGCAATTTAAAGAGATTGAAAGTTAATTTGGAAATTCTAGAATATTTTTATAGAATGAAATTTATTAATTGTATAATAAAATTAGAGGTTAAATTTAATTATATCTGAATTTAATTATGAATGAGATTTAATTATTTATAAGGATATTTCTAAAACCTCTTATTTTAGAATAAAATTTTATCAGAGTTATGTGATAGTTAAAATTAATCTATGGTTATATTTAAATTTGAATGTAAATAAGATATTATATAATTATAAATTGGTGGTTGAATTATTTAGAAATTAAATTGATTAATGTTAGGTGGGGATGTGATATAAAAGTTTTAGATGCCAAAAAATATATATTTATTTATAAATTACATAATAAATTTTGTAAGAAATATAAAATTATATATCCTTATATAAATTAATATAAATTATAGGGGTTATAATACTTACACGTGAAATCGTAGAGAAGAGTTTTAAAATAGGATTCTATTTAATAAATTTAAGTTATACAGAGATATTTTTACATAATAAATATAAGAGGTATCCAATTAATAAGTTTGATGAAAAAAGAAAATCATATATTATTTTATAAAAATGTTTAAAATCTAATATCCTACTATAGATATTACTTTTCTCCCTAATATATTTTTAGGTTATATAAAAATATAGTTAATATTTAATTGGCTTTATATATATATATATATATATATATATATATATATATATAAACTATTATATCTAAATCTTAGTATAAGAAGATAAAATAAAAAACTATTAAAGAAGATTATATTAGTGGTTAATTTATATAAAATTATTGATTTAAGTTTTTAAGACATATTTATTGAAGATTGAAAATCTCGTTTAAGCTAACAAAAAGTACATAATTAAACATAGAAAATATATACATATAGAGTTGAGCAATAAAATAATTGGTTAAAAATTATGAGGTCCTGACAAGGTCTTCTAGTGTGCTAGAGATAGAAATTAGAATAATTAGTTGACATGCATTTTTTGCATAAAAATGTTTTATAAATTGTAATGAAGATAATCTGTTAGCCCTTCTGTGCTGTGAAGTCTAAAGTTTGGTTCACATAGAAGTAAATCAAAGTTCATGATAGCGGAAATTTTCGAAACTAGGGGTATGTGGAGTGAACTGGGTTTGAGTCTCCCAACGGTCTATGGTTGTTCCTTGTAGTCGAGACTACTCTAGTTAGAATATAGCTGTCTCGACAAGACTTTGAAGATTATCATTACCGCTTGAGCAATTTTAGAATGTTATGGAATGAGGAGGATGATAATTTTAGTGTTTCCAAAGGCATTCTGTGATTTGAAATTGGATCCTGGTACCTCTATTATTTAGATAAAACTGCAAAGATATTTGGGTCCACACGGATTTGCATATTGTAAGGATGACCAACTTTAGATTAGTAAAGATTATTGTGTTACACGACGCAATAATCTCAACTTATTTTTGAGTCTGTCATCGTAGCAACTTGTGGAGGAGAAAATAAAACAATCTCATTAATGCATTACATAGGATGATTGTTTTCTAATAGTTCGTTGAGAAGGTTAAAGAGAACGTATTTGTTCTTTATGTTAAAATATAATTTAATACACTACTCTTATTCTTACTTTTATTTGAATGAATGAAATGTTTTACTTTCCTCTGTTATATTTTGTATACGTGACTGTGACTCTTTATTAAGCCTGCAATGTGGATCACCTTCTTTTCGATGTTAAGGTGATCATCGACGTAGAAAGTAGATAAAGAATTCTCACTTCACTATGTGATTAGGAACAATGACTATAATATAAGGAGTACTCATAGGAAGAAGAGAATTGAATTCTTCCTGTAGTTTTAGTTAGATATAATAACATATTATTGTACATATTTATTTTACCATCCTAGTTATAATATCATAAATTACTTCTATTCTGAAACTGTGGAACTGATATAAAAAATGTACCTATGTGGATGTATTTATCAGGAGATTATTTATTTAGATATATGCATGATTAGCAAATTGTGTACATCATAATTGTATAATTATTCTATACTAATACGTACATGTAAAAAATGATATTTAAGTAATATTAAGAATGATTATTCTATACTAGTATATAAAAAAATATGTATAAATAATGTTAAAAGATATAAGTAATTTGAGATTGTAACAAAAAATATTGTTAAAAAATTAATATTCATAAATTAATTTTAATTTATAAAAAAATTTATACTTATTTTTTTTTCTATAATTACTTATAAAAAATATATAAATTGAACCCAATCTTATATGTGACAAATGTTACCTCAGTTAATCTTTTGATGTCATATGTCCAAAACTACAAAGACATATATTTTCTAAGAAATAGTATTTATGGATGTTATTGGATATTCTTTCGGATAAAACTTAAATCCACTGCCATAATTTTCAATTAAATTTAAAATTTTATTTAATAACTAATATTAGTCTTTAATATATTAAAGGTTGGTATTAAAGATTAATGATAAAATTTTAATTTTAATTAAAAAACAACATAAATGACACCTACAATTCAGACAATCAAGAAAACACATTATCTTTGGCATGATGGGACAAATTGCACGCTAGTGTTGTGATGGTCATTAAAGATGGGAACAAATTAGCCCATTCATTAAGAGCCTGGGGTTTAATTTACGTATTAAGTTAGATTTTAAGTCATATCAAAAGGTTTTAGGCTGAAAGCATATCCAATAATACAAATACTTGAAATTGTTTAAATCTTATTTTTATACAAGTTTCCCTAAAATGTATCATTTCTTTCTAAATTTTATAATATAAACCATTCTCCCCTTCAATCATCACTATTTTTTAATTTAAATTTGGTAACTTTGAGACGATAAAAGATGTCGTAAATATAAAAGTAACTTATTTTTTTATAAAATAATTTTTTCATCAATTTTTATGGCAACGAGGCATGGCACTGAATCATCATCCCCCCAAAGTTCAGATTTCCACAAATTTGTAAGAGTTGGTCCACCTTTTTCGCAGAGTAAATCCTTGCTTAAATTAGATGCTGTATCTTATTTTTATGGCCAAATTCACTTTTCTCCAAAGGTAGAGCTCAGATAGGATACACGTGCTTAATTGGTAACTTGAGTCAAGGAATTCCATTGAAGATGTTGTTAATAACCTTATATATTTAACTAAATATAAATAATATAATAATAGTGTTACTGGTATTGATTATATTAAATTTTATTATAATATTTTAAAATTAATAATATGCTACTTTATTTAAAGATTTAATTCTGTACAATTATCAACAGGTTTAAGTATATTAGTCTATTTAAAAATAAATTTGTTAACCTTTGAAAAGAACTTATCATACTAATGTTTAAAATATTTTTTTATCTAAGTCTTAAAAAAATTCTATACATATTTTTGGTAAATTAGCATATAAGCTAGTTTAAAGTTGAAAATTGAAAGTTAAAAGCTGATAAACTATTGATTTAATAAAAAATATTTAGTAAAATTAATTATTGAACAGACTGATAAATGTGCAAATAATAAATAAAGACATGGTTAAATAATAAACTAAAATATAAAATATATGCTATATTTTTTAACAAAAATATATTCAAATTTAATTAAATAAAATTTTATTTTTTAAAATAAAAATATTTGTTTTTAATTTTTACATAAATAAATTTTAAATTAATTTTTTTTAAAGTAATATTTGTACAATTTTAATTTTTTTCAAACGATTTAAAATTTTTAATAAAATAAAATAAATAATACAATAATTAAAAAATAGTATATATTAAAAATAATTTAAAATATAATATTTTATGATAATATAAAAATAAATCTATCAAAACTAATAATATTATTATGAAAGAATCAAATAATATTAAATTTATAAAAATAAATAGCTAAATAAAATATTATATTATAAAAATATATTAAAAATAAAAATAAATAAAATATTTTAATTAAAAACTAAAAACATAAAAATAATTTAAAATAATTTTTTTTAAAAAGTTAGTAACCATAAAAAAAATTAATAATTAAAAAAATTTAACAATATTTTCATGTAACTAAAATATTTTATCAATCATATTTTATAGGTTTAATTTAAGCCTTATATTTTAAAAAAGAAAAAGTTAAACATATTTAAAGATAAAACTTAACTTCAAGTGACCCACGTCCATCATCATGCAACTTTTGGGTCTGGGTCGACCTGGTAAGTTATATTATATTACATGGCTGAACATTGGATTTGGACCATTAGTGTTGGGCTTGAAAGGTTGAAGCCCTCGAATCGGGTATCATGATATTGAGCTTAACCCAGTAAGTTAAGATACATTCTTCTTCTATCAGAAGATATCCCCGACACGACCGAAAAAAGAAGAGGGTTAACTATTTTTTAATCTATAAATATAACATTTTTTTATTCTAATTTACGTAAAAAAACAAATAAATTTATTTTTATTCATATTTTATAAATTTTTATTTTTGCTCCCTACCATTAACTTGTTAAATATTTTGTTGATTTGGTTAACGAAAGTTTAGTCAAACTTTATATTGTAGACTAACTAGTTTTATATATATATATATATATATATATATATATATTCTACGTAAAAAATTGATTTGAGAGAGATATCAAAATATTTTTTATATGACTCAATCATAAAAGTTACAATTTATACTATTTGTGTGAGATTTTTTTAATATATATGATGTGTTGGTAATTGACTAGAATTTAACTAATAATTGACACGCTCGTCGTAAACGCGCAAAAATAATTTCTAGATTTCCCCGAAACTATTGGTATAGTATAAGGTGCAACCTAGGTCATCTCCCAAAGACCATTTCAGATTCTTAAGCAAATAAGGAGAAAATTAGAACAAGGGGGTTTTTGTAAAGATGTGATATCAAATGCTAAATACAAAATACAGAATGAAATTAATTTCACTTAACAATTATCAACTCAAGGAATTCAGAGGCTATTTTCATAACTAATCATTGATCACTAAAATCATGCATTGTGTTTATCAACCTAGGATCATCTGGAACCCCTAAAATGATCCTTGAATTCTCTACTGAGAAACCTCTCAGAATTTAATTGATTATGATCAACAAGATTTAGTAACCACTTAATCTTTTATCTAAACCAATTTTACAATCAGAATTCAGTTGAAGTAAGTAATAAAATGAAAACCTTCAATTCAATTACTTAATTTCTACTCTTCAAACTTTTGGAAAATGATTTACCAATCAAAAACCAATTATAAATCAATTATACATTAACCAAAATACGTCAACCGATCAAACTTTGATTAAAGAATAAAATTGAAGAATATAGTGAAGCAGAGTAGAAACCACTTAATATGCACGTAAATAAAGATCAAGACCTCAAAGTTAAAATGAAAATAGCTTGAATCCTTGAATTGAAACTACAAACCTAGCCTTCCATGAAGGAGGCAAACTAACAACAAAGAAAGAGGCAAACTAACAACAAATAAATCCTAAGCCTTCCATGTAGGAGGCAACTAACAACAAATAAATCTTAAGCCTTCCATGTAGGAGGCAACTAACAATAAAGAAAAGCTAAGCCTTCCATGTAGGAGGCAAACTAACAAGAAAGAAAAACTAAGCCTTCCATGAAGGAGGCAAAACTAATAAGAAAGAAAGAAAGGAAGAAAGAAAGAAAGAAAGAAAGAAAGAAAGTGGTATTGGAGTTAATCTCCAAAATGGTGTGTGTCTCCTCTTGCAAACCCTTCTATTTATAGAGGATTTTTGAGGCATCATCTTCAGAAAGTCACCAACTAGGATATTACTTTTCTACCCTTTTCTTGCTTTCACATGGGCTTTGTTGAAATTGCAAAACACTTTTGAATTTTTGCCACCAATGAGCACAACAATTTTGACTTTCTTGCACCGCAATTTCGGATGTTCACATGTCCGAATTAGAGCTTGCCTTCTGAACAAAAGTTGTAGCCCTGGATCTTAGCTGTCCAACAAAGTTGATTTCATCTCAATATGACTTCTATATCTCAAGATATGGCCGGATCTTTGCACACTGTTCAAATTCCACGTCAGCAACACTATCTCATCTTTTGAGATAATTTCGGAGTCCTAAACATCCCATTTAGAATCTTCTCTTGCTTTGTAAATATGGACACTTCTTTAAGCTTTCATTCAAGATAGATTTCATGATTTTTGGATGTCTACAACTCCTATTATGCTCAAAATACTATAATAGTGTCATTTTAATCGGGTAAGCAAAGAAATTCAATTAAACTTCATATGAACCCAAACTCATAAAATATGACAAAGATCACTTAATTGAACATATAAGAAGTCTTAATGAGATAAAAGTGAGAGATAATTATTTATGAAATCTATGCTTATCAAATTCCCCCACACTTATCTTTTGCACGTCTCGGGCAAACTTAAGTTAAGGATTGGTGACTTTTTTTTTTTTTTTTTTCTTTTTTTTTTTTTCTTTTTTTTGAAAGAACATCAAAGTTTTGAGTTGATTTCTCAAGAATTCACAAAATTTCATGAAGCATTCTTTCATCACATTTTTGAAATTACTTAGAAAGGCAACTTTAATTTGAAAAACATAGATTGAGAAAGATAAAACCTCACATGATATACTCTGAATCTCTCAAGTGTTTGATTTGGTAAGTGTTTCTCTCAAATTCAATCCATGAAAGATGAACTATCATAGGCTTGCATATCTTCTACTTCTCTACTACTATGTACACATGCAATGCACAAATCAAGAGGTCTTTATTTTGGTTCTAACGGGATTAGAAAGATGAAATGATATATTGAAGAGATACAATGTTAGACCAATGAAAATGGTGAGGATTGAGAATTGATTGTAAGTGCAAGTGTGAGAAACAGATATCACTTCTTCAATTTTTTTTTTTATTTTTTTTTTCAATATAATAGTTTATTTATTAATTTATTGCTTCAGTTTTTTTTTTTTTTTTTTTTTTTTTTTTTTTTTTTTCAACCATGATATTGATGAACACAACAATAATCTCCCCCACACTTATTGAAACACTTATGGTATGATAAATCCAGTATTCCTCACCTTCTATGGTCAGACAAAGTTGTTTTTTTTTTTTTTTTTTTTTTATTTGTGGTGAGCTAAAAAGAAGAAAAGGCTAATCGGCTCAAAGGGCTGATCAAAGGATAAAATTATATGGTTTAGTTATTTGGCCAAGTGGTTTGTTCAAGAAAAACAGTGCCTCAATCATTTTTGTACAAATCATGTGAAAATGTAGCTTCAAAAAGAATCAATGCAAGTTCTGAAGTAACATATTCCATGGATGAAAATCACACAAGAAAGAAAATAATAATAAGGCTCAAAATCTCACAGGTAATATATTTATCAAATCTAATCTATCAAGTTCAAATATGTGTTGCCAAACTAATTAATCTCGAAATGTAAATCATTTTGCTTCAATTATTTTATGAAATCTAAAGAAAAACATACTTCCACATTCAATTTTTTTTTTTTTTTTTTTTTAAATCATAAGATGCGTATCAAGAGTCAAGTGTAACTCCTTACTCAGCCATCTTACTCAAAGCAAGTTTATGAATCTAACCTAATTTTTTTTTTGTTTTTTTTTTTTTTTTTTTTTTTTTTTTTTTTGGGTTTTGTTTTGTTTTTTTTTTTTTAATTTTAGATATCGGACCATCTTCCCCCCAACCTATCCAAGACATTGTCCCCAATGTCTTAGATGAAATTTCATATAACAGGAAAAGAAATGTAAGAAAACCATCAAAGTAAGGAAAAGTTATAACCGAAGAGTGGTATCTGGTTCTCTTTTATCTCTGCCATCCTGATTTGGTTGGTTCACCAGCTGCATTGCTTGACTGAGCTCAGATGTAGGATTTTGCAAAATCTCAAGTAGCTGTTCAACAGTTGAAGCAGATACTATGATGTTGCGCATGGATTGTGGCATGAACTCCTGCTCTACTGCATGATCTAAAAAGGATATCAAACCATTATAAAAGCCATTAATATTCAATAAGCCCAAAGGTTTTTTATGAAAATTCCGATAGGCCCAAAATATAATGGTAAAAATTTCTTCCATTGTTCCAAGACCACCAGGTAATGCAATAAATGCATTAGAATTAACCAACATGTGTCTCATACGGTCATGCATGGTTGCAACCTTCAATTCAGTACCCAGGGTGAAGTAGGAGGTGCTCCCATTTTTTAAGCCAACACCTAAGACGTTACACCCCTTTGTGAGTGCAGATCCTGCAACACATCCTTTTAAACCCTGAATCCCTCCCCCATAAACAAGATTGATTTTTCTTGCAGCTAATGCCTTACCAAGGGTAGAAGCTGCATGTTGAAATTCTCCATCCTTTCCAAGGTTAGACCCACCAAAAACACAGATAGTATTGATCTTATCCATATACGGTGTTTCTGTCTTTTTTTTTTTTTTTTTGAAAAAATATGTCATAGAGGTGGATAATTTATAGGGACTCAATATCAGACAAGGAGATCGCTTGAATAGTGCGGGATCAGGATTTGGTAGCAAAAGTTTGAATTTTTGCTACAAAAGTTTGAATTTTTGTTGCAAAAGTTTGAATTTTGGTTGCAAAAGTTTGAATTTTGGGTTCAAGGAAAAGGTGAATGTCAGAGGGGAAAGACTTTAAGCAGGGGTGAAAATTTCAAAAAAAACGGTGGCCCAATAAATTGAAAAGACAATGTAAATGACAAACATACACGCATGAGAATGAACAGTAGTTGTGATTGTGGCTCACATCTTCCTCTGGTTTTACGTCCAGTAACGGCTGAAACGCCTTCTAAGAGTCGAGGATGTGCTTCCCATTCAGTTTTCTTGTAAACTGACAACAGGGTCTTTTAAAGTCAGATTCCCAAGACTATAACGTGCTTTTTCCTTACGGAACAGTTCAAACAAATCAAGAAGGACTCCTTGTACATGCCCACTAGGATGCGTCTCAAGAGTCTGAATGATATCATCCAATGACTCCTTACTCAGTCCATCCTTTATGAATTGAATTTTGTCCTCTCGATTTCTTGAAACCATTCCAGGGTTCTTGCATCTTGTGTTACAGGTCCATCTTGCACACCTGTAGCAAACTCCAATTCTTTTTGCCCTTCTCTTCTTTGCATAGGAACTTCTTCCCATACCTGGCATATTTTTAACAAACGATTCTTGAAATTCACCTGCTAAACGTACCTTAGCTTCAATGATCCAACGGACATCTTCTGGAAGGCCTAAGAGTGTTAATGCTCTCAATCGTTCAAGTCTGCAATTGTAAATGTCTTTAAGAAAATTTCTGGGGAGAGTAGGGAACAAAATTTTGATCCTGGTGAGAGCTTTCTCCATTTTTTTTCTTAAAACACTCAAGTTATTATTTCTGCAAGCTCAATGTGGTGTAATAGTTGGGATGATTTAAGAGGTGAAGAAGGAAGTTGAGAGATTAGTTGAAACTTATAAGCGAGGAATGTGAGAGAGGGAGAGGGAGAAAGAGAGAGAGAGAAAGAGAGAAAGAGAGAGAGAGGGAGAGAGAGAGACTTCTCTTGAATTTATTGCAGGTATGTGGCATTGTGCAAATGCACTTCTTCTACCGTGTGCTTTTGAAAACCTTCGAAAAATGGTTTAAGACGATGTCCATTCACCTTGAAGATTTTTTCAGTTACCTCATTTTTTATTTCCACTGCACCATAAGGAAAAACATTAGTAACTACAAATGGTCCTAACCATCTAGAGCGTAGCTTACCAGGCATAAGCTTTAGCCGAGAATTGAAAAGGAGAACTTTTTGTCCAACGGAAAACTCCTTTCTTGCCAACTTTTTGTCATGAAGAGCTTTGACCTTTTCTTTGTAAATTTTGGAGTTTTCGTATGCTTCTAATCGAATTTCTTCAAGTTCCTGCAATTGAAGCTTTCTATGGATTCCTGCTTGGTCTAGATCCATGTTGCATTTCTTTACTGCCCAAAATGCTCTATGCTCTAATTCAACTGGAAGATGACATGCTTTACCAAAGACAATCCTGTAGGGAGACATGCCAATGGGTGACTTGTAAGCTGTCCTATATGCCCATAATGCATCAACAAGGCGCAAGCTCCAATCCTTCCTGTTAGGCTGAACTGTTTTCTCTAAGATTTTCTTGATCTCTCGATTAGAAACTTCAGCTTGACCATTTGTTTGAGGATGATATGGGGTGGAGACTTTATGCATGACTCCATATTTGCGGAGTAGGGCTTCCATTGTGCGGTTGCAAAAATGAGTACCTTGGTCACTAATTAGAGCTCTAGGAATGCCAAACCTGCTAAAAATGTTAGACCTGATAAAATCTGCAACAACTCGAGCATCATCAGTACGGGTGGCTTTTGCCTCCACCCATTTTGAAACATAATCAACAGCTAGCAGAATGTAAACAAAGCCAAAAGAGACAGGGAATGGACCCATAAAGTCTATACCCCAAACATCAAATACCTCACAAAAGAGAAGTGGTTGTTGGGGCATCTCATTTCTGCGCGAAATACTCCCTATTCTTTGGCACTGCTCACAAGTTATGCATAATCTGTGTGCATCACGAAATATTGTAGGCCAATAAAAGCCTGAGTCTAGTACTTTTCTAGCTGTCCGTTGTGGCCCAAAGTGTCCACCACAAGCTAAGGAATGGCAAAAGGTAAGTACAGACTGAACTTCATGATCTGGAACACATCTTCTAATGATTTGATCACTGCATGTCTTCCAAAGGTATGGTTCATCCCATATGTAGTGTTTGGCATCACTTTTCAACTTGGCAAGTTGCGATTTGGTGAAGTGTTTGGGTATTTCTTTAGCAACCAGATAGTTTACCAAATCTGCATACCAAGGATCTTTCCCGTGCAAATGATAGAGATGCTCTTCTGGGAATGAATCTGCAATTGAATTTTCTTCACAAGGTTGCTGGATCCGACTTAAATGATCTGCTACAAGGTTCTCTGCACCACTCTTATCTTTAATCTCTAAATCAAATTCTTGTAACAGAAGTATCCAACGAATCAGTCTTGGCTTAGCATCTGTCTTCTTCAGCAAGTATTTCAAAGCTGCATGGTCAGAGAAAACAATAACTTTAGATCCAAGCAAATAGGAGCGAAATTTATCTAATGCAAACACAATTGCCAAAAGCTCCTTCTCAGTAGTTGTGTAATTTGATTGGGTTGCATCAAGTGTGCGAGAGGCATATGCAATGACATGAGATCTCTTGCTAACTCTTTGAGACAGTACAGCACCAAGGGCATAATTAGATGCATCACACATTAATTCAAATGGAAGCGTCCAATTAGGTGGTTGAATGATGGGAGTGGTTGTCAACCGCTTCTTTAGTTCATCAAATGAATCCTTGCATGCTTGATCAAACACAAATTTGATATCTTTTTGTAGTAGTTTAGAAAGAGGTTGTGCAATCTTGCTAAAATCCTTGATGAATCTTCTGTAAAAACCTGCATGACCAAGTAAAGAACGTACTTCTCGCACAGAAGTGGGGTAAGGTAGAGAAGTAATAATGTCTATCTTGGCCTTATCAACCTCTAAACCTTTGCTAGATACCAAGTGTCCTAAGACTATACCTTCTGTTACCATGAAATGACATTTTTCAAAATTCAAAACCAGGTTAGTCTCAATGCATCTGTCCAAAACTTTAGAAAGGCTTTCTAAGCATGCATCAAAAGAAGAACCATATACAGTGAAGTCATCCATAAACACTTCCATGCAACTTTCTAAGAGATCAGAGAAAATGCTTACCATGCATCTTTGAAAGGTTCCAGGGGCATTGCATAGACCAAAGGGCATCCTTCGATAGGCAAAAGTACCAAAAGGACAAGTGAAGGTGGTCTTATGCTGGTCTTCTGGGGCTATATGTATTTGAAAATAACCTGAAAAACCATCCAGAAAGCAATAGTGAGATTTTCCTGCTAATCTTTCCAAAATTTGGTCTATGAAGGGCAAAGGGAAGTGATCCTTGCGAGTAGCTTGGTTAAGCTTCCTATAATCTATGCACACTCTCCAACTGTTTTGTATTCTGGTAGGGATTAGTTCATCATTGTGATTTTTGACTACAGTCATGCCAGTCTTTTTAGGAACTACTTGCACCGGGCTTACCCAATCACTGTCTGAGATGGGATAGATGATACCAGCTGCCAAAAGCTTACCTACTTCCTTCTTTACCACATCTAGGATGGTTGGATTCAAACGCCTTTGTGGTTGTCTAACAGGTCTGGTGTTTTCCTCCAGCAGTATCCTATGCATACAAGTAGATGGGCTAATACCTGGAATATCAGCCAAAGTCCATCCAATTGCTTGTTTATGGCTTTTTAAGGTTTGCAGTAACCTTTCTTCCTGTTGTGGTAGAAGGTTCTTTGCTACAATGACAGGAAGCTTCTCATTTTCCCCCAAATAAGCATACTTTAGATGTTCAGGCAAAGGCTTCAACTCTAAAGGAGGTGGTTGTATTATGGAAGGAAGAGATCTATCTGAGATTGAAATGTCTGCAACACTTGCATCTAACATGTCATCTTTCAACGAAGGTTGGTCTGCAGCATTAATCCTGGAACACACAATACATGAATCAAATTCATCACATGTGCAAGTAAAATTATCTAAGTAATCTAAATCAAAATCAAAAAATTTAAAAAGTAGATTGTCAATAGAATAATCATCCGCAAGAAGGTCTATGGCATCAAGTTGAAAGAGTGAATGATTCTCTATGGGATGCTTCATGGCTTCAAATATGTTGAATTGGATGATATCATCTCCAAATTCCATAGAGAGAGTCCCCGTATGCACATCTATCTTTGTTTTTGCAGTTTTGAGGAAAGGTCTCCCTAGGATCAAGGTTGCTCTATTGATGGATGACTCATCTTCCATATCCAAAATGTAGAAGTCAGCTGGAAAGATCAGCTTATTCACTTGAACTAGCACATCTTCAAGTACTCCGGCTGGATGTGCTGTACTTCTGTTGGCTAATTGAATCACCACACCAGTTGGCTTCAGTTCTCCCAGATTCAAAGATTTATAAACTGATGAGGGCATAACATTAATGGAAGCACCTAGATCCAGCAATGCATCACCAAATGTAGAGTTTCCTATTATGCAAGGAATGGTGAAAGTTCCTGGATCTTTACATTTCTGAGGGAGGCTGGGTTGAATTAAGGCAGAAACATTGCGTCCCACACTGATCTTCTCGTCCCCTTTGAGTCTTCTCTTATGCGTACACAGGTCCTTTAGAAATTTGGCATATTTGGGAATTTGCTTGATAGCATCTAGAAGTGGTATGTTGATTTCCACTTTCCTGAAAGTATCTAGAAGCTCCTTATCCAATTCTGCATGAACATTGGGCTTGGATTGAACCATTCTATTTGGAAAAGGTAAAGATACCTTCTGATCAGCACAATTTGGGGTTTTCTTCTCATCAGATGCTTCAAGTGCAGATCGTTTATGGCAAGCTTCTTTTTGTTGATCATTCGATGTCTTATCGAAGGCTGGTGTACTTTTTTCATCAGACTTTCCTTCTGATTCAGATGGCTCATCAGAGATATCTCCAGGTGTGGAGATAAATGCTTCTTTTTGGTGTGGATTAGTCTGATTGAAGCTTTGTTGCTTTAAAATAGTAGGGTCTGTCTGCACTTTCTTCCCACTTCTCAAGGTCATGGCATTCACACTTTTGGGATTTATGACAGGTTGAGAAGGTAGTTGACCAGAACCTTGAGATTTCAATTGGTTGACAGTGGTAGCCAACTGCCCAATTTGAGTTTGTAAATCCTGAATGGTAGAACTTACATTTTGTTGAAACTGAAGATTGTTGGTTGCTAATTGCTTCATCAAATCATCAAGAGAGGGTTCAGAAGCATTAGAGGGTACAGATTGCTGCATATGCTGTTGTTGTTGTCTGAAAGGCGGTGGTTGGTATTTATTTTGGGAGTCAGATGTTTGAATCCTTTGTTGTTGTGGAGGACCATATCTCAAGTTAGGATGGTTTCTCCAACTAGGATTGTATGTTCCAGAAGGTGGTTCAAACTTCTGTTGCTGATAATGTTGAGGAGGCCTGTATTGTTGTCCTGTGCCAAAAATACCATTTACTGTAGCCTCAGGTGTCTCACTTTCTTGCAATGTTGGGCATGCATCAGTAGGATGATCTGCAGAAGTGCAGATGCCACATGTTTTGGTTTTGTCAACAACATTAAGTTGCTGTTGTTGTCCGATGGCCAACTGTCTTACGATGGAGGTTAGTTCTTCAATTCTGTTCTCCAATCGTGTATGGTCTGTCTTGGTGGTCATTTCATGGACTCCTTTAGACAAGGAATTAGTTCGAGAATTGAATTGCTGAGAATTTTCTGCCATGTTGGCAATCAAATCTCGAGCTGCTGTAGGAGTTTTGTCCATAAGTGCTCCACCACTAGCTGCATCAACCATGCTTCTGTCCATTGGCATGAGTCCTTCATAGAAATACTGAATCAGTAATTGATCACTGATTTGATGGTGTGGACAAGTGGCGCATAGTTTCTTGAATCTCTCCCAATACTCATAGAGAGTTTCTTGGGAGTTCTGTCTGATGCCGCAAATCTCTTTTCTGATAGCTGCTGTTCTGGATGCAGGGAAGAATTTCTCCAAGAATAATCTTTTCATATCATTCCAGCTTGTAACAGATGTTGGATGTAGATAGTACAACCAGTCCTTAGCTCCATCATTTAAGGAGAAAGGAAATGCCTTCAACTTGATATGATCTTCTGGAATTCCTTGTGGCCGCATTGTGGAACACACAATGTGAAATTCCTTCAAATGTTTATGAGGGTCCTCACCTGCAAGGCCATGAAACTTAGGTAGCAAATGTATTAGTCCAGACTTCAGTTCAAATGGTGCATCAACATCAGGGTATTGAATGCACAATGGTTGATAAGCAACATCAGGTGCAGCTAATTCTTTTAAGGTTCTATCAGCCATGTTCTTAGCAAAATATTTAAAACTATCAAAATTTAAAGATGAAAAATCACTACTGTTACTTTCTTGGTTATTACTGGATGAATGCCTTCTATGTGCTCTTTTCAAATGGTGGAATGTTCTATCAATCTCAGGATCATATGCATATAAATTTTCAGGATTGGATCGGGTCATACACAAAAAGGTGAATTCATACAGAAAATCCAAGAATGATATACCTAAAGTAAAAACAATTGTTAGAAAGATTAAAATTTTTATACAAACTCCTAAATGAGCCTAGGAAATTAAAATGGTCCCCGGCAACGGCGCCAAATTTTGACACGCTCGTCGTAAACGCGCAAAAATAATTTCTAGATTTCCCCGAAACTATTGGTATAGTATAAGGTGCAACCTAGGTCATCTCCCAAAGACCATTTCAGATTCTTAAGCAAATAAGGAGAAAATTAGAACAAGGGGGTTTTTGTAAAGATGTGATATCAAATGCTAAATACAAAATACAGAATGAAATTAATTTCACTTAACAATTATCAACTCAAGGAATTCAGAGGCTATTTTCATAACTAATCATTGATCACTAAAATCATGCATTGTGTTTATCAACCTAGGATCATCTGGAACCCCTAAAATGATCCTTGAATTCTCTACTGAGAAACCTCTCAGAATTTAATTGATTATGATCAACAAGATTTAGTAACCACTTAATCTTTTATCTAAACCAATTTTACAATCAGAATTCAGTTGAAGTAAGTAATAAAATGAAAACCTTCAATTCAATTACTTAATTTCTACTCTTCAAACTTTTGGAAAATGATTTACCAATCAAAAACCAATTATAAATCAATTATACATTAACCAAAATACGTCAACCGATCAAACTTTGATTA
The DNA here is from genome assembly GCA_037954105.1 of Canavalia gladiata. Lineage (NCBI taxonomy): Eukaryota > Viridiplantae > Streptophyta > Magnoliopsida > Fabales > Fabaceae > Canavalia > Canavalia gladiata. The sequence goes on from CM075658.1 coordinate 68,160,216, forward strand.
AAGAATAAAATTGAAGAATATAGTGAAGCAGAGTAGAAACCACTTAATATGCACGTAAATAAAGATCAAGACCTCAAAGTTAAAATGAAAATAGCTTGAATCCTTGAATTGAAACTACAAACCTAGCCTTCCATGAAGGAGGCAAACTAACAACAAAGAAAGAGGCAAACTAACAACAAATAAATCCTAAGCCTTCCATGTAGGAGGCAACTAACAACAAATAAATCTTAAGCCTTCCATGTAGGAGGCAACTAACAATAAAGAAAAGCTAAGCCTTCCATGTAGGAGGCAAACTAATAAGAAAGAAAAACTAAGCCTTCCATGAAGGAGGCAAAACTAATAAGAAAGAAAGAAAGGAAGAAAGAAAGAAAGAAAGAAAGAAAGAAAGAAAGTGGTATTGGAGTTAATCTCCAAAATGGTGTGTGTCTCCTCTTGCAAACCCTTCTATTTATAGAGGATTTTTGAGGCATCATCTTCAGAAAGTCACCAACTAGGATATTACTTTTCTACTCTTTTCTTGCTTTCACATGGGCTTTGTTGAAATTGCAAAACACTTTTGAATTTTTGCCACCAATGAGCACAACAATTTTGACTTTCTTGCACCGCAATTTCGGATGTTCACATGTCCGAATTAGAGCTTGCCTTCTGAACAAAAGTTGTAGCCCTGGATCTTAGCTGTCCAACAAAGTTGATTTCATCTCAATATGACTTCTATATCTCAAGATATGGCCGGATCTTTGCACACTGTTCAAATTCCACGTCAGCAACACTATCTCATCTTTTGAGATAATTTCGGAGTCCTAAACATCCCATTTAGAATCTTCTCTTGCTTTGTAAATATGGACACTTCTTTAAGCTTTCATTCAAGATAGATTTCATGATTTTTGGATGTCTACAACTCCTATTATGCTCAAAATACTATAATAGTGTCATTTTAATCGGGTAAGCAAAGAAATTCAATTAAACTTCATATGAACCCAAACTCATAAAATATGACAAAGATCACTTAATTGAACATATAAGAAGTCTTAATGAGATAAAAGTGAGAGATAATTATTTATGAAATCTATGCTTATCAATAATCTATTTACTAAGTCAACAAATATCTAAGAAGTTAATAACATAAAAAAAGCTTAAAAAAGTAAGGGGTAAAAAAAGAATTAAAAAAATTGTTAGATTTACTAAAATTAAAAGTATATTTAGGGTTATATATATTTTTGGTACGTATATATTATTTTTAATATTATATATATATATATATATATATATATATCCTTATCATGATTTTAAGGGGTGCATCTTATTCTCTAAAGTGCATTCTTCATGCTTTAGAAAAATTAAATCAAAGGATATGCAATGTATTATATTATATCCTAGTGTATAAATGATTTCTGAGATGTATTTAATATTTATGAGACATATTTAATAATTTTTATTTATATAATAAATATATAATTAAGATGGTTAAAACTATCTCTATTAATGATTTGGGCAATATTTTTAAAGTATTTATATGAATCTTAATATAATATAAAAATAAATTTAATTTATAACTATCTCAAAGTTTTTATATTTTAAAGTCATGATAGATATAGCTAAGGTTCCAAAATAGGTAAACTAATTCAAGATAAATTAGCTTTTGAATAAAAATTATCATCTCATTTTATTACTATTAATTCAATTTCTTAGGTATTAGTATTTAAGTGCAAAAATAACTTTCTTTATCCATAAATTATTTTTTCACTTCTCAAACTATCAGTGAAAAATTCTTGGATAAAAGGCTAGCAAATATAAATATGCAAGTGACTTATACTCTTAAATCTCACATGCTTAAATCTTACCCCTTTTAATTTATATATATATATATATATATATATATATATTATTAGTTATATTGGATAATAGATAATAATGTGGATTGCTATAGCTAACCTAAACACATACATGCATATCATCAAGCTATGCAATAATAGAACCAACCATATTTTTTATTTCCAAATCCTTTTTCACTTCTTAAAAATATATTTAAAGCATTTTTAACCTTAAAAAATAACATATTTAGTACGTTATTTATTTTATATTCATTGACTACACGCTTTGATGATACATTATTTTATTTTATTACAATATTAATATTTGGTCATATTAACTATTAAGAGAGCTAATTATTGGTTGCACTGGGACGATGTATAGTTCTTATATATGTATTGCAGAATACATATATAGCAACTCGATGTATGAATCTATCTAGCATTACTTTTTAAAATTTCAGCACATAAGTTACATATAAATTTTGAAGACACGATTTTTTTGTGTGTCATTGTCTTAACTTGAATGAGAAAATCGTAATTAAAATATGTCATAGGTCCGAAAATAAAGTTTTTACAGTACAGTGTAATTTTTTTTTTTAACATATGCAAGCTTTATCCACTTTAATATTTTAATACAAACATATATTTCAACGACATCATAGATTAAATGGATAAAAATAGAAAAAATCAAAATTAATTAATTTTTTAGAGAGAAAAAGTATTTAAATTTTTATTTTACTTTTGTTTCGTTTCAATCTTATTTAGAATAAGTATATAAAATATTTAAAAACTAAGTGAAAGAAAATAGGAATATTTGATCTTGACTAAATATCTTTATAGATAAAATTGCGAGACATACCTTTGGATTTGAGTGATCATTTGATAACGCCTTATGTAGAAGTGGTGATTTTAAAATTTGAATTTACATAAATATAAGAGTACAATTAAAAAGATAATAATAAATAATTTTAAATTAAAATGTTTTTTTTTAAAAAAATAGAGATGGTAATAAAAAGTGTTCGAGCCCTTTATCATCTGGAATAAGGTCAATATATAAATAATACATAAATACTTTTGGAATTGAATGCCTTTCTATATCTTAAATTAACTTGAAATTTTCTGCTTCAATAAAATATACTGTAAACTGGGTTTCAAATTCTGGTCGTAATGAATACGACAAAGAGAAAATATGTTGTCTAAAAGATTTTCAACCAATAACCCTCTAGCTTTTTCGAGTAGTCTCAATCCGTATAATTAATAGACGACAAACATGCATTTTCTTTATATATTTTTTAATTAGAGAATAATTTTTCTAGAAAAAACTTGAACTTACTTGTTATAAATTTTTTTAATAATAAAATATGATATAAAAATGACTAAATTATATATATTTGTAATATTTGTGGGGAAAAAATAAGTCATCATCCCGAAATGAATGTGACACGGAAAAATCAGGTCGGGCATGCCATTTGCAAGATCATGAAAAGAAGATGATGAAACATTTAGGAGCTTGAAACGTAAGAATCAACTACTGCGAATCCACAAGAAGATGGTCCAGCTGAAGCAAATATATAATAATTAGACACAAGAGAAGGCTAAGTATAACGAGCTAGTGAGTATACAAAAGTAGAAGAATAAACCCGTGAAAAAGCACGGGTTTCAATTTTCATTGCCAGAAAATAAACGAAAAAATTGGTGCCTTTTTTTCTTATGTTCTTTCGAAGCCCCACGTGAAGTGATATCTTAGAGAAATGACACGAAACACATTGTTTGAAGAGTTTTAATATATATATATATATATATATGATAATATTAAATATTCAACATTTATATTAAATTAATAATTATTATAATATGTTTATGATCTATATATTAAATTTTAAAAAATTTAAATATTTATAAATATATTATTTAATTATTAATATTTGTATATATTTAAATATTATATTAATTATTAAAATAAAAATATATAATAAAATTTTTATTAATTTTTATTTTATATAAAATTTTATATATATAAGTTAATTTTTTAAAAATTATATATAATTTAATCGATAAAAACTTTTAAATAATGATTTAGATTGATAAATTTTATATGTAATTATTAAATTAAAATAAATATTAAAATTTAATATCTAATATCAATAAATTTTAATATTATATATATTATTTATTAAAACATATTATACTTTATGTTAAAAACTATAAAAAGGTGATTCTAATGCACATTTATATTTAAATCATGGGGTATTTCCATTTATTGTGTGGAATTAGTGTTGCTTAAACGTAAGTTTCGCTTGATTATACACATATTTTAAGTTGGCTTCAAACTAACTTGTGCATGCCTCGCCAAAATTCATCTTATCAAATGGGTCTATGTCTTCTGTTTATTTAATTTTACACCCTTGTTATCAATTGAGTCTATATATAAAATTATAATGTAACTTAGTATAATTCGCTAAAAATATGAAATTTTTAGTATATATTTAGTTTTTCGTAGATGGTCTAATAATTAATTAAATAATTATGTAACTCTATACATATTTATTCTCATATATAAGCTTCTATATATAAACTATCCTATCATAACGTTTAATCTAACTTTTAGTATATTTTACAGAAAAACTATTACTACTTTTAAATGGCTCACACTTTCTCGTTACCTAGTAACTTGGCCCTTTTCCTTTATTTTCCCCATCATTCGACACTCAATTAATATATAATAATACATTATGGGTTAATTTGTTTTTTTTTCAACAAAATTGAAATAAATTTTTCAAAATTTTATAATAAGTAAATTTTTAAAAATATTGTTTTATAAAAAACTATAGACAATAATTTTAAAAAAGTATCATATTATAGAAATATATTTTAAACATATTTAAACGCATCTTTAGTTGTTTATGTTAAGTACTAACAAAAAGAAATTTGTGCCCATTTAATTTAATTTATTTTTAAAAATATTTTTTTTAATTAATTATTTGAATAAAATTTTTAAAAATAATTTTTATTAAAGAACTAAACATACACCAAGAAAAAATGATTTCTCAGACATTATGAGACTTTCATGATTAATGGTGTAGACTAATAATTATAAAGGGTTTGAGTACGCAGGATTTAATTTTTATATCCTTAATGAATAAAAAATAAAATAAAAATAAATAATTACCGATGTAATTAATTAAAATTATACAATTATAAATTTAAGATGAGAGCATTAAAAATTGAATATATAAATATGAAAATAATAAATTTGAATCACATCATTATATAAAAATGATTAAAATAAAAAGCTAATACATCATTATATAATTATTTAAAAATATTTTTTTAAAGTATTTAAATAAAATATAATAATTATTTACTATTCTGATTTCACATAATATTAAATTATTCCTTTCTATATATGATTATATATAATTATGATTAAATGATATAGAATATTAAAATTAGTAAAATAATATATTTAATAAATTATTATTAAAAAATATTAGTTTAATAATTTATATCGTATTATTATAATAATTATACATTTAAAATTTTATATAATTTAGAAGTTGATAAATATGTAATTTAATGCATCTATTTAATTATATTTTAAATGATATGTCATATCATATATTAACATAAAATAATAAAATATTAATTAAATTTTAAATTTTATAAAATTAATTTATTATATGAAAATTTTAAATTTAATAGTTAAATTATAAATTTTTGATAAAAAAATTAAATATATAATTTTATTAAATTTAGCATTTTATATTATTTTAACCTAACTGTGATCAGCACGAACAAAATCTAGAATGTACAAAGAGCTCTTTACACTACTAGCTAGCCTACAATAGCACAACTTAAGGAAAAACTTCATGGAGACAGATGCAAGAGTTGGAATAATAACTAGAATGATCGATTTTATTTTAGAGAAATATTTACCTTTTCAAATTTTTTAGGTAACTTAAAATATTTGTTATTTTCGTGCTATAAAATTCAAAACGTTCTATAAACCTATAATTTTCCAACAAGTATGCAAAACACAAGGAATGCAGTTAGCCCTTGATAGGGGATATATACTGTCCTTGATTCATTTTCAATCCCCCATTCTTGATCTTCTTATATGAGCTTGTTCTCAAGTACACCTTGATATGCATACAGTTGACCAATGATCCCACCAAACCCTTTTCTCTATTTCAATTTGGTCAGTTTGTATTGAATTGAAATAAGAAAAAAACTTCTCATTCGTATAAATAATAATATATATATTTATTTATATTTAAATGTATATCGTTTAATTTAATTAAAAAAGATCTGTTAGATCTTAAATAAAAGATATAAATAAATGAATGATAATGTTTATTAGTAGATTAATAATCGTTTAAGTTAAAATAATCATTCAATTATATATTTGATATTGTTTGTATACGGATAAATGTGAAATTTGATTAGCTTTAGATTATCATGCAAAGTCCTAAACCCAGTGAGGAAACTAAACTTGGGGAGTGGTGCTACTCACCCCCACCATACAACATTTGTTCCGACACATTAGCTATGAATTAGATTTGAATTGAGTGAAGATAGAAGACAGCAACAAACATTATTACCTGCAAGAAAAAAGAGGAAAGGAAACTGTTGTCCCCCAACAGATGGTGACATTTTTATTTTGACAACCACACATTTTAGCTGCTACATTTATTTGAGGCAAATTATAATTTCACTGCTTTTAGTGGGAGCATTAGATATCAAAAGGCACAGCTTTTGTTGTCCTATATGATATATTCTTTATATATATATGTGGGAGAGAAGAAAAGAAAAGAAATTATAAAGATGAAGACATAAGAAAATTATCATCTAGAAGCAAAGTTGTCTCCACAGAAGAGGGTGGAGCATACCAAATTTACTCGGCAATTAGTTAACGATGGCTCTTTGCTATTGGTTAAATAAATAAAAAACATAATTTAATATATCTTTTTTCGTGTTATTTGATTGAAGGGAAATTGAAGGGACGATTTTTTTAAAAATTACTTAGTTTGATTTAAAATTTGAAAGAAAAAGAAGGGGAAATGGAGGAAATCAAAATCTTAATTTAAATTTGACTTCCCTCTATAGGTAAGATTATTCAGATTAAAAATAATTTAGTTTATTTTAAGTATTGTAAAAATAAGAACAATAAAATTAAATTTATTTTAAAGTTTCATTCTTCTCTTTTTTAAATCAAACATAAAGAAAATTATTTTTCTTCCTCTTCTAAACCAAACATAAGAAAAAAAAAAGAATTATTTTTTAAGAAGAATTATCGTTATATTATCATGTACCTAGATTACACATAAAACGGTTATTCTAATTATTGTTCTAAAAGCATTGGTTTAGGAGTTAATATATAAAAATTATTAATCTCTTTAAGTTTAAAGAAATATATGTTTATTTGATTATATTATCTTATAATTATTATAGAAAAAATATCAATTTGATGCCTTAAAATTAAATTCATTGCTACAGTAGTTTTTTTAAAATTAGTAAATAAGTCAGTCTTTTAAAGATTTATTTTTTATCCTAATAATTTTTTAAATATTAATGACCATAAATTAACTTATTAAAATTTAATATACTATCAAATTAATTTATAAAAAATTTAAAATATCATCATATAAATCTTTACTGAAGATTAAAATTGACTACATAAATACTTTCTAAAGGACTAATAAACTGATATGTTAAATTATTGTAGAACCAATTTCACGGAAAATATTTGGAAGACTAATTAAAATGGTTAATTACTTGAGAATCTTTGAGATTAGTGACTTAAATTTTTGGAAGATTTATTAAGCATATATATAATTTTTTGAAGGATTATATTAACGTATTTTTGAGTTAGCTGGATTGGTCTAATAATAAAAGGTCTAGAATTAAAATAATTTATGTGAAATTTTTCTTTAAATCTCATCAATTTTATTTTTTAAAAAAATTAACATATTTTTTATTCTCTTTAAAGAATATTAAAGATAAAAATAAAATTAAAACATAAAAACATTAACATTTTATTAATTTATTAAAATTAAAAAATAATATAAAACATTAAAATTTTAAAAATAATTGAATGTAATATAAAAAAATTTAACTAACGGTTGCGCTCTACGTATTGGTTGAAATTGCGATTAAAATAATTTTAAAAAAGGACTAAACAGTATTTAACATATTTTTTTATTAAATAATATTAAATACTCCTTATGTCACCTGGGAAATAAGGGCCATAATAAAAATATATGAAAAATGAAACAGTAACAAATTTAACTTATATGGCAAATGTTCGCTAAATTAGAGACACACTCCTTTTTTTTTATTTGTCCACTTAAAAGAAAATAACACGCCAAACTAAAAAAAATCTAACTGATATATTCATTTATATTAAAATTATTTTTAACTTCCTAACACGATTCTATTATGATAAGTGTGTAAAGTATTTAAAAATCAGTAAAAAATGAAAATATATATGAAAAGATAATAAATAATATTATTTAAAACTTCTAAACACAGAATAAATAAATATAAATACATTTCTCTTTTAAAATCATGTAAATAAAAATAAATTTATTAATAAAAAATTAAAGATGAGAATTAGTAATCATGATAAGGTCTATTTAATATTAATATTAATATAATATATCAATTTCAACGAAAAAATCTTTTCATCTAAGTTTTATATATATAATATATATATATAATTAAGTTATTTTAAAAATAATTTATATTAAAATTATCATATTTAATAATTATTTTAAATAATTAAATTTTTATAAATTTAATTGTTAAATTATTATATTTTATTATATATATTATGTTCATAAAACTTTGTAAAGTTTCAAAATAATAAATATTAAAAGATATATATTATATAATAAAATATTAAATTTTGTAAATATAATTTAAAAATAAAATATATTAGTTTAATGGTTGAATAGATAAAATTTAATCATTTTAAAAAAATTTATTATTTTAATTTTTTTTTAAAATAACTCAATTCTACTGCTCTTTCTTTCTACATGTACATACAGCGTATTCATTAATATCAAACATTATATTTTAATACATGTACATACAGCGTATTCATTAATATTAAACATTAAATTTTAACACTTATACAGATTTAATAACTTTATATAAAATATAAAATTTATTAATTTAATTGTTAATTTAAAAATTTTTATTAAATAAATTATGTATATAAAATTTTATAAAAAAAATTACTAAATACTCACTTTATTATTTAATATCAATAATTGAATAATTTATTTATAAAATTTTAAATTATTTAAAATTTAATATATATATATATATATATTATAATATTATTTAACAGTTGAATTAATAAATTTTATATTCTATATAAAATTATTAAATTGACGTAAGTATTAAAGTTTCACAGATCCTAATTCATATATATATATATATAATTAATTAATATCATATATTAAACATTAAAATTTATACTAATTTAATAATTTTTTATAAAATTTAAAATTTATTAATTTAACTATTAATTTAAAATTTTTTATCAAATAGATTATGTTTATTAAATTTTATATAAATAAAAATTAATAAATATTTTATTATATAATTTTATTTTAACATTGTTATAAATATATATATATATATAATGTCATGCGTTGCTAGTTACCAAATTAAGAAAATATTACACGGAAAATAAATGGAATTGCTACAAATTCCAAAACTTAGTTACCTATTATATCATTAAGGGACACCTTTTTTCTTGAATACGTAGAAGGATCAACCTGGGAATCTAGGAGACGAGTCCATCAATTTATTTTTTTCTTAAAAAAATTATATTCTGAATCTATGAAATCGGCTAAAATAAAATTTAAAAGCTTTTAATTTCTATTTTAAAAAATTATTATATACGCATAATAAGATACATATGTTTAATTCAGGTATTTGTCATTAAATTTGTTTTTTATTTTATTTTAAAAAAATTATGAATAGATGAAAGATATAAAAAAATAAATAACCGTGTTTATCGGTAGAAATATTAGAATTGTTTTGACTAATATATAAAAGTCACCCAATTATCCCATTCGCGGAGAAATCATAGCCACAGAATGACACAAGAGACAGTTGTTCCAATATGATCAGATTTTGGAACCTTATTTATTTATTTTTGTAAGCTAAGGTCATTAACGTATGATGAAAACCCACCTCAGAAAAATAAACCCTGTTAATGGGAATGGGAGTCTCTTTCTGTCATAAATCACAATCAGATTTTCATGAAGGCACCCAAGTGAATGACAAGGATGCAATGCCAACGCCATACGCCGCATGTATTCCAAAAATGGATGATAAAAAAAGGCATTACCCTCAGCTTTTTTTATAATATAAGATTTTGTTTGTCTTTTTTTGGTCTATTCTTACAGGCCATTTGGAGGCACCCTACCTCTTTTCTATTTTCTTCTCTTTCTTTTTCTACCAATTCACTCTATTTTAATGCTTATTTGACTCTCAAGAAGCTAATCAAATAATTCAAATTAACCTCTTTAGTACAAAAATAAATAATTAAATTAATAGTGGCCTCTACCCTCCTTAATTTAATATTTATTACACATGATTTTGACGACCATAAGCCTAAGTAGTGTTAATTGTTTACAGTAATCCCACTAATGTTAAATGGGAAAGTGAGGCTGCTTTAGAACATTCAATATAGAAGCCACTTTGGATCTAATTCAATCACATTATCACCGGTGAAAGCGATGGATTACCAGGAACTGGAAAAAATAAAAAATAAAAAATAAAAAGAATTGAGGCGCAGAATCTTTACACCTTAAATTCAAATTTGCATCTTTTCCAATTTTCACTAAATATGACCCACGTATTCACCTAGCAAAGAAAGTTTTGAATCTTTGTTTGAAACCAGTCACGGGCAACCACCTGCTACATATCCTATGCTACCCAAAAGTTGCTCCCAAGAATTAAGAGTCGTGTTTCTTTATACAACATTTATATTGGGGTTCAATCCGCATCAGGTTCACATCTTGATGGAGATTGAACTTAAAAAACTTCCATTCAGGTTCGAACTTTGTACTTCGTACATGTGTTTAGAGACAGCCCCGAATGCGGATAAGAATGGGGGTTATTGCTCCCATTGTGGATAAGTCAAAAGAGGTAGAAATGTGCTACTTGTTCAAAGCTAATAGGAAAATAACAAGGACATCTCATAGTCACAAACCTTTCTACCAGTTGCACCACCACACATCTTCTATACATTATTCTACTAGAGTGAATAATTAAAGCTATACATTAATAATCACCATATAATATATTTTTTTATTTTTAACCAATTAATGTTCTAAGATAGAGGGATTTGTGTATGACAACCATCAAATTCATTAGTATTGTTATGGTTTATAGAACATTGGATGTTAATTAATGTGTGTTTGTTAGTTGATTGAGGTAATTAATAATTAACAACGAATTGGATTTGGCATAGTTGGTAGAAATAGCATATATGAAGAGGGTGTGTGGATGACGTAAAATTGTGATGAGTTGGAGGGAGATAGAGGAAGAGAAGCAAAGTGGTAGGTCACAATTGGTGTAGGTGAAAGTGTTATACCAACAAGGAATCAATCAATTTTTATTTATTCTTTGTATTCTGAAATTCAAAGGAGAGGAATGGGGCAGAGCCGTACTGCTTTGGCACTTATCTTTTGCAATCTTTATGCAAATCTAACAAGAAGATTCATTTTTGCCTCTTTGGATTCGGGTCATGGCCTAGCTATGGGAACCTGTGAGTTCCAAAATTAACGTGACTAGCCGTAAACTTGGCCATGATTGCAAGCGTGGAGCAAGAAAAATATGCTGTGGTAGGATAATATCTTAAAGACTCTTTTTTAGATTTACCCAGATCTTTTCTTCATAGACATGATAATAATTGATTGGGGTTCCTATTTTTCTTCGCTACCTTTTTCTCACAGTTCAATAACATGCGTCACTGGATTTTTCTTGTTTCAATATTCTTTTGTTTTTTTCCCCCTTCTTAGAGGCAATAAACAGTAGTGATCTTCAACAAAGTTGACAACGAATAGATCATGATCGGTTATGAGGAACGTTCAAACTCATAAAGGACATAAAGGAATGGTACCTAATAACTCGACTAACTGAGAGGTCGCCATTTAATCACATTATATTCCTTCCACCACTTCCATTACCAAGCATCTTATACAAACTACTTTATCTAATTCCTACTTTTACTTATGAATTATAAAAACAACTTATCACTTTTTTTAATATATTCAAAAATGGATACAATTTAAATAAACCAATCTTATAATGCATAATGATTAAATAAAAAGGAAAATGTTTCTTAATTCTTTGACAGTTTTCTACCTTTGTGTCTGACAAATTAAAGTGTGTGTAGTTTAATTTAGGAAAGTATTTTTATTTTTATTTATAAAATATTATCTTATTTTTATTTAATTTTTAAGTTTTGTAAAGAAAATAATAAAAATAGGAAATTATTTTCATTATTTTTTAAAAAAATTATAAATAAAAAATTTCGCAGCAATATGAATAGTCTAGCAAAAAATAATAAGAAGCAGCATTTTCAATTAGTGTGTCTCATTAAAAATAAATAAATTGGAATTTTAAAAGTCACATTCGGTAATTCTGCTTAAAATACTAATCCAACAGAACAAGGGTGGGCGTACATAAATATAGCAGCTCCATCTAAATCCATCATCTCTGAAATGATGTTGACCTTTTCTCTTCTATTTTTATTTTATTTTAAATGATAAAAAATTTATAATATGTATATAAATTAGTGTATAGACATAGATCTTCAATCCAATAATATGTCCTTACATTACAGGATGCCAATCAATCTCCAATCACAATTTTCCGTTGATTCTTAGATAGGAAAAAAAAAAGCATATGCCATGTCATCAACTACCTATGAAGCAGGAACAGAAGTAGAAGTAATCGACATTTATTTATGGATCAAACATTTAGATTTTGCTGCCAACTCAGAAGGAGAGTGCTTAATTTCTGTTAAACTAAGATAACAACCAGCGCAGAAAAGGAAATGGAAAAATAGAAGAAGAAAAAAAGATATGTCGGTACGTTTGCGTGCAATTTATTAAGAAGTAAGATGATTGGCCTAAATGGAGGCTGTTAGGCTGCGCATGATATGCAATAGTTCTATGTTTGGGATATATTATTTTTGTATGGAGAAAACTGTTTTATCTATTCCAATTCCAAATATCTTATACTCTTCCTTGTACTTTCTTTTCGTCGTGAAGAGAGAGAAAAAGATCGAAACAGAATTGGTTTATTTACTTTTTTAAGTGATAATTATAAAGAATACATGCATCAATTTAGCCATAAAAATAACATTATTTTGCTAGCTACTTGATATGGTATTATACACTCACGCGCGCAAAACATATTTTGTATAGGAGTTCACGCTATTCAGTCAGTAACAAACATAAGTTTAAAGAGAAACGGAAGAACAAATATTTTCTAACTAAAAGAAATTATTGTTTAAGAGAAAAACTAAAATTTTCAATTAAGTACAAAATTAAGGTACAAATAAATTTAAAATATTTTTAATTATAAAAATATGTATAATTAATTACTTTTAAAATTTTAAATTTTAAACTTAAAAGAAGATAAGTTAAGATGATATACTTATTCTTTAAAATAAATTAATAAATTAAATTAAATTAAATTCATTTTTCCTTCTTAATCCATTATATATATTTTCTCCTATAAATATTTAATGAAAGTTTTATCCAAATTATTTTGAAAGAAAGGATAAATGCTTTAAGCCCCAAAGGAGGTTGGTATTTTGTCGTGCGTGCTAGTGTGTTTATTTTTTCTTAATTCTTAAATCTCTCCTAAATTATGTTAATCAAAAGTAGGTCGTTTTAAATGACAAAACTTTAAATTTCTAACATAAATGTATTTAAAAATATTTTAATTTAATATATTTATTTAAATTGATAAAAGTATAGTTTTAAAAATTGGACAAAATCAATCTCTCAGAACGGTTGAACTAAAACCCAAATATTTTTTAGATTTGAATCACAAAATTATTTTAATAAAAAAATATTAATAAATGAGTAAATTGGCCAACCGATAAAATTAATAAAAACTTAATTTATATATAAAATTATATTATTTTAATATTTAAAAATAAAAAAATTATTTATTTTATTTATCTTATATTTATAAATTAAATTTTAAAATAATATATAATTTTAAATTTTAAATTATATAAAATTAAGATATTAATATATTTTATTATTATATATTATAAATATTTTAAAAATAATATTTAACTAATATTAATTTTATCACGATGCAATTTCAGTTAGATTATTAAATTTTAAGACACTGTTTTAATTGATTTAATGTTGGATCCAATTCTTAAAAAATTAGATTAAAATATTATAAAAGTATAAAAAGTAATTATTCTTAATTGTATTTTAAAACAATTTTATTCAATTTAAATTAATGATTGACTAACTTAAGTTATTGAGTCATGAATAAGTAAATTAATAATTGAAACAGTTAACCCTATCCAACTAATATTTGAGTACGGTCTATTGGTTAATATATATATATATATATATATATATATATATATATATATTGTAAATTAAAAATAAAATTTTTTAAAATTAAACAATCTAATAATCTCTTAATTTTTCAAGTCTCAAGCTTTGATAGTGATAAAAACAACTGTGACAAGTAAAGAATGAGGGTGAGCATCAATTAATGAAAAAATGAATTAAATATATTTTTATTTTTTTAAAATATTTAAAATTTGATTTTAATTTTTTTTATTTTAAAATTTTTAATTTATATTTTTTATTTTTTAAAATATTATTATTATAATTTTTAATATTAATTTAACTTACATTAAATTAAATTAGATTAATTATTATTAAAAAAATTAATATTTTATAAAAAAAATTAATTATAATTCTTTAATCATGATTAATCTATTTTAATTTAATATAATTTAAATTAACATAAAAATTAAGGTGTTTAAAAATAAAGAATGTAAGCTAAAAAATTTTAATTTAGAAAATCAAAACTAAAATTTAAATATTTTAAAAAAATTAAAAACATATTTAAAAAAAAATCAAACATCAAAGAAGTCAACAGCTTTGAGGGCATGTTTATATCGATTTAGATGCATTTAATTTCTAATACAACTAATTAATCAACTTCATTCTCGATCTAATCCATCAAACCAATCTAAAATATAATTTTTAATATATATCCAAAAGTATATAATAATTTTTTTTATATATTTTCTATTAAAATTATAAAATTTAATGTATTGATTATATTAAATATTATAATTTTAAAAATATTATTTTATAAAAGGTCCAAATATACACATTAAAGTTTAATAAAAAAATTGTTTACTAAAAAATAAATATCTCAATATAATAAATATTTTTATATTTTATTGTCCTCATTAAGACTAATATATTTTTTTATAATGGAATCAATAAAATTTAAATATAAAATTTTATATAACTTATCGAAATCCTCTATGTGATCTCCTTAAAACTAATATCAACAATTTTTTTCTTAAATTCATAATTCAATTAAGAACCTAATACTTATTAATTATCTTGAGAACAAATTATAACTTAGATAAATTTTATTTATAATATCAAACCAAAATTTAAATCTTGAAATTAATTTTTTAAAAAAACACGCAAATCATTACTTCTATATATGAAAGAAGATATTCCATGTGAGGATCCTTAAACTATATCAAAAACACCATATATGGCATGCTTTTGGACATAAGATTTGTATTGATGTGCATAATTTGTGACTGCCTCTTCTATAAATTCAATATATATTTGGTTAACTAGATTAAGTAATTAGTTAATAAACTTAATTATACCCATAAGAATTTAAGTTATAAAATTATCCATAAAATTAATTGAAATAGATTTAAAGGGATTATTTTAATAAACTTCACTAAGATTAAAGCTTATTGTAATAAACTGAAAATGAGTTTGTAAGAATCATAATTCATAGGTCATTTTTCAAATAAGGTTCACCGAAGTTTTAACAAACGTTTACTATTAATATATTAAATTGTTACTTACTAATAATTTTGTTTTTTGACATGGGCGTTGGCCTTATTTTTTGGCATCATTAAACATGTCATTTGGTACCCTTTTGCATGAAGTTTCTTTCAATATCCATTTTGTCAGTTTGACCCTAGCCATATGGCTTTTTGAGTCAAGTAAATTAAATAGATAATATACAAATGTAAATGTGTGTGTGTGAGAGAAATCTTAAGTTAATTTTTTTAAGCTAAATTAAATAAATAACTAGAAGGCCTTAAACTTACTTGGAAGATGATAAACCACAGGTTGGTCATGAATGAAAGGAGGAATGGTATCCTAGATCCATAGGTATCTTGAAGTTATATGATTTAATTACAGGTGCAATGGACAAAGTAACATCCTTTTGATTGCTTTAAGCTTAAAAAAAATGAGGCAATCTACAAATTATAATATGATAAAAAAAAATTAAGTAATAATTCAATTTCTTTCACCAACAAGATAAATAATAATATGTTTATTTGGTGTCATAGGTGCCTGTCCATCATAGTCTTCATTATCTTGCACCTGAGTCTTCACATTGTGAAAAGGTGAATTTTTGACCGAAGGTGGTGAGGATGATGATGAATAATGAAAGGTCAAGTACACACCTTTGGGTAGAACTTATAATGAACCCAGAAATAGAAAGCAACCGACAAGGAAGGAAGGTAGGATGGGAACAAATCTATTGAGATGGATGTTTATGGGGTGGGGAGGCCATTTATACAGGTCCCAACATCAGTAAAGAACTTACCTAAGTTAGTGATTTGAGACAACTAGCCAATTTTGTTTAGGGACTAAAAAAGATAAAAAAAAATAAAATAAAATTAATATGTTAATTTTTACTAATAATTTGAAAGGACAAAAATATCACAAAATATAAAAAGGGCATGAATTGTGTTTTGTTATATTTTAGAAAACATATTGCGTATAAAAGCTCAGCTTATAAAAAGATGAAGTTATTTTACAAGATCATCTTAAGACAAGTTGATAAAAAGGTGTAATTAATTTGACAGTCCAAGAAAAACACTTAGAAAAGCTTTTTGCTATTATGAAATTTCACACTTTAATCTCTCGTTGAGTTAGCAAAATAGAAAATCTTAACAAAATTTATTTAAGAAAGTTGTGTTAGAAAACTCAAATTCATTAATAATTGATTTTATATTTAAATATCAAAGTCACTCTCAATGAAAATTAATTTATCAATCATTTTATTTTGAAATGATAAAATATAATAGTATAAAAATTTGACAAATAAACAACAACAAAGAATTAAATTTGGATAGAAGTAAACAAAAGATAATATCATATTTAAAATATGAAGTTTATAAAATCAATATATATATATATATATATATATATATATATATATATATATACACACTTAACTAATTACCATTGTTAGTGTTATTCACGTAATCCTCCTATCTAAATTAATGATAATCTTTCTTTAATTTTCTCTTATCATTATTTTAACGGGGTCAATTTCTTCTAATGCAAACTATAACATGCAATATACAAAATATAACACAAAAATAAAGTGTATGTTTTGGTAGCATATTTTGAAAATGTTTATTTTCCAAAGTTAAGCGATTCTCAAACATATATAAACTCAATTAATTACCACTCGTATATTTTCGTCATCGTAATCAAGTGGTTCTTATATTTTTGTCTAAATCCAACATATAAAGTATAAAATAAAAATCTGGACAAACATAGGTAAAAAAAATGTAACAATGAGAAATATAGGAACTTAGTGCAAGTATAGAACTTAAAGAATTTTTTACAAGACAAAGTAAAATTTTTTTACTTTAAGTATAGAACTTAAAGTAAAGTTGAAAGGAAAACACGGGAGAAGTTATGTCCATGCTTTGTAATGCTTACTCCTTTGATTAAATGTTGTAACTAGAGATTAATTATCATTTTAAAGTCATTAATTACTTTAAAGAGAAAATGTACAAGTATATTTTGAAGATAACAACCAAGCATCCCACCATTCATAGTGGGTAAGTTGTGAAAGGGATAGGCCTAAACTCCTTAATAAAAATATTTATTTTTTAGGCGAACTACATAACTTTGTTCGACATTTTCTCTTCACATGGTCTATATTTAATTGTCATTTTTATTATTAAGCTTCATAAAATGTCAGGAAGCATTTTAATTACTCTTGAAACACACAGCTCAACATTTACCACAATCAGTTATGAATCCAAAACAAAAGTGCATTTATACATTTGCTAGATAAGCATCAACCAAGGGAAGAAAAAAGTCGCTTTTCAATATTGTTCTAGTTGGGCAATTCAAAATTTAGTATAATAATTGGTACATGATCATTATGTTGAATTTCAAATGATAAACTAAAATTTAAAATATGACAAGAAACTGAATAAGAAGCAAGCCCATCATCCTATGTTGATTTGGTCCTCATAAAAAATGCCCTCATCTCAACATAGTCGATTTTGATGTGAATGAATTTCTTTTTCATGGTATAGTATTTAATGAGCTCTTTTGAGTAGATAGTTTTTTTTTTTTTTACCATTCTTTTTACAAAACGATGATGCAAGATAGATTTAGTTCATAATTAAAAGTTTTAACATGAAGTATCCAATTAGCATTGAAATAAATTAAAAAAATCCTAAAGCTTATTTGTACTAAATTAAGTGCATATAGTTGTGCTTTGAAAATTTAAGGCTACACACCAAACATTTTACTATAAAATGCATGCTAGGCTATCAATCCATTTTTTATTATACTTTATTCTTCTCAAAACAAGCTGCTAGGTTAACTTCAATTTATCAATTACTATTATATATTTTTTAAAAGGTAAAATTATTAATTTCTTTTCACCTTTCCTCTTATGTTGTTACAAAAAATTCTTCGTTTTACGTCATTTAAAAAAAATTCTATTGAGCAACATAAAAAATGTTGTCAATTGAACTAAAAAATATAAGAATTGGATCAATATTTTCATTTTAGAAAATGTTAGCAATAAAAAACTTTTATATTTTGGGAGGAAGAATAATGGAAAAAGGATTTAAATATAAAATAATTAAGTAATTACAAATTTTATATAATGACACAATACTAGTATCATAAAAAATGTTTTAAATAAAAACTTTTATTACATCATTGTTGAATGAAATTAGACTTACAAGATTGGAAGTAGGATCTATTCAACAGGAATGAAAATAGTATCATTTGTTGGAATTTGTAAATTTCATTTAATTATAAATAATGTTGGTGGAATGTTTTAAGGATGTATTATTAATTTTTTTTCTAATGTTACGTTAATATTAGAAAGAAAAAAAAATACTAACCAAAATAGTTACAAATTAGATATAAATAAATAAAAAGTTACCAAAATACAACTTGAACTAACTAAAAATAACTTAAAATGTAAAATTGTAGGAAAAAAAATATTAATCACTAAAAAATATAAATTAAGTGAATCAAATTGTTGTGCAACATGATAATGTAAAAAATAAGAATGAGAAAGAAAATATTATCTGACTGACATCCAATTAATTTAATACAGAATTTTGATTTTTGAAAAGTTTAAATTATTCTTGAGTAAAAGAAATAAAAAAGAATGGTTATGAACAGGTAAGTGTTTTCGGATGCGGGTCTTCAATTTTAGTTTCATCGGTACCTGACTCTCCTGAAGCATTGAATATCTTCTCCTCCAAGCTTTGTTTTTTGGTTGTCACATTCTATATTTGTTTGTTGTAATGTTCTGTTTTAGAATTTGGAATTCCTTTCTTATCTTATCATCTTGTTTTTACCGTGAAAACTGAATTATTTTTTAGAGTAAATTTAAAATTTTAAATAAATTATTTTATTTTTTAGTTTAAAATCAAAAAAGAATAAAAAAGAAAAAAAAGAAAAATCAGAAAATAAAAAGCAGAAGTTCTGTCAATTTTTTTTTTTAATTTTATCTATAAATAAAGACTTTCATTTAGTTGAAGGGCCTTTTTCACTTCTAAAAAAGTTTAGAATTTATAGGGAAGGAGGGAGAGAGGAGCATTTGGAGTCATTGAAAGGAGATTTTCAGATTTTTTCTAAGAGAAGCACCTAAGAGACTCTTTACTTCTACATCCAATTCGGCACCTCCTTGACCTCCATGGAACCAGTTCTTCATCATCTTCCAAGGTGCTATCAAGTGACATTCAAGAAGGATAGATCCAGCTTTTATTTCGCTTAATTTTCTTACTTCTTTTCGAATTTCCAAGTTCATCTTTGTCTGTTTTTTTTTCCATTTTTTATCAGTCAAATTATCTCTGATTTTGGTTATTTTTATTGCGTTCTCTTCGTCTTTCTCTCTAGTTTTTGGAATGATATTATTTGTCGAATTTGGATCTAAAATTAAATTTCTATCACCTGATTACTGAAGCATGTTCGTCTTGGTGTGTAAATGAACCTAACTTGTTTGATTTATGGATAACTTGCTTATTTCTAATTTGATTTTTGTCAAATTTGTTTTTTTTATTCCTATGGTTCATATCTTTCAATTTTTTGGTTTTAATTTTTCAAATCTACCAAAAAATATTTTCTAAAAATTCTGACATTTGAATTCAAATATTGGCACCAAAATCTCTTGTGTTCATGAGGTTTATCTTCATCTCTGTTTTTTGTTTTCTTTTTTGATCAGTCAAATGATCTTCGATTTTGGTGATTTTTGTTGCGTTCTCTTTGTCTTTCTCTCTAGTTTTTGGAATGATATTATTTGTCTAATTTTAATCTGAAATGAAATTTATATCTCCTGATTACCAAAACCTGTTCGTCTAGGTGCACAAATGAACCTCCCTTATTTGATTTGTGCATAACTTGCTCATTTCTGGTTTGATTTTTGTCAAATTTGTTTTTTTAATTCCTATGATCCATATCTTTCAAATTTTAGGTTTTCATTTTTCATATCTACCAAAAATTATTTTCTAAAAATTCTGAAATTTGAATTCAAATTTTGGCGCCAAAATCTCTTGTGTTCATCTTCATCTCTATTTTTTGTTTTCATTTTTGA
The DNA here is from genome assembly GCA_037954105.1 of Canavalia gladiata. Classification (NCBI taxonomy): domain Eukaryota; kingdom Viridiplantae; phylum Streptophyta; class Magnoliopsida; order Fabales; family Fabaceae; genus Canavalia; species Canavalia gladiata. The sequence goes on from CM075658.1 coordinate 68,181,185, forward strand.
TCAGTCAAATGATCTCCGATTTTGGTGATTTTTGTTGTGTTATCTTTTTCTTTCTCTCTAGTTTCTGGAATGAAATTATTTGTATAATTTGGATCTGAAATAAAATTTCTATCACTTGATTACTGTAAACACTCAATTATGTCCGAGGCCCCCAATCATTAAAATTAACCAAAAGTTAATTTAATTAAAAATTTGAAAAGATGTAAAACTGAAAAACAGAAAGAACAGAGAGCAGAAAATACAGAAAACAGAAAGCAAAAAAAATAAAATAAAAAAAATAAATAATAATAAAAAGAAAATTAAAGAATAAGTAAAAATGATAAATAGAAAAAAATAAAACTAAAAAAAACAAAAAAAAGGTAAAAAAATGAAAATTGAAAAAAGAAAAAGCTGAAAAATCAAAATAGGGAACAAAAATTTTGAAATCAAAGGGGTTGGCTTTTGGCTCTTAGAGAGGGGGTGACTTTTGGCCCTGGGAAAGGACTTGACCCTTGCTAAGAGAGAGGAAGCTGGCTTTTGGCTCTTTGAAAGAGCTTCACCCTTGCCAAGAAGGGATGTGTCTATATATACCTACAAACAAGAAAGGAAAAGGGGGCTTTTTCTCATTTTTTGGAAATTCTTGGGAGGAGGAGAACTTGGAGTCTTAGAAGAGGGATTTTCAGAACCTTTGAAGGGAGGACCTAAGAATCAGCCCTTGGCCTCCATAGAATCAGCTCTTCATCACCTTCCAATGGAGGTTAGGTCCGAATTTTATCCATCTTAAGTTTCTTGCTTCTTCTCGGATTTCCGAATTCATTTTCGTGTCTGTTTTCGTTTTAATTTTTAATCGGTCAAATGATCTCCGATTTTGGTGATTTTTGTTGCGTTTTCTTCGTCTTTCTCTCTAGTTTCTGGAATGATATTATTTTTCCAATTTGGATCTGAAATGAAATCTTTATCACTTGATTACTGAAGCATGTTTGTCCTGGTGCGAAAATGAACCTATGTTGTTTGGTTTGTGCATAACTTGCTCATTTCTTGTCTTTTTTTTGTCAAATTTGTTTTGTTTGATTCCTATGATCTATATCTTTCAATGTTTTGGTTTTAATTTTTTAGATCTCTGGAAAAATATTTTTTGAAAAATTTTGAGATTTGAATTTAAATTTTGGCGCCAAAATCTCTTGTGTCTTTGAAGTTCTTTAGTAGATCTTGTTCTTTTAACCTTGTTTAGGTATTATTTTTCATGTGTTGATCCTTCTATATGTATTTCCTTCTGATTTGTTTGTGTTTGTATGTCCTCCTTTAAAAAAAATTCCTAAGAGTGCATGACCATATACATGCATCCTATAAGCTAAGTCTAGCTTAAGTCATGCATGATTAAGTCATTGAACCTAAAGAGTTAAGTGTTTGCTTGAATCAAAATAAAAAAAAACTTAATTCTTACCTGTGGACCTTATGACCTAAGCTGGATTGGAGACAATTAAACAAGGAACATCAATGGAGGTTCAATCCAACCTTTTATTCCGCTTAATTTTATTGGTTCTCCTCGGATTTTCGAGTTCATCTTCATCTCTATTTTCAATTTCTTCTTAGATTGTGCAACGGATTCTAATACGGTCAAGTAGCATTCTCTACTGTTACGTATTTTAATTCGTGCTAATTCAAATACGGCTTACGACGATTTGGATTATGCAAGCACGTCTTTTTTTTTTTTTCTAAAAATTCTTCTGCTTCCAAAACATCTATTTTTTTTCTCAGATTGTGCAAACGGGTTCTAATACGGGCAAGTAGCATTCTCTACTGTTACGTATTTTAATTCGTGCTAATTCAAATACGGCTTACGACGATTTGGATTATGCAAGCACGTCTGTTTTTCTAAAAATTCTTCTGTTTCCAAAACATCTGTTTTTTTTTCTCAGATTGTGCAAACGGGTTCTGATACGGGCAAGTAGCATTCTCTACTGTTACGTATTTTAATTCGTGCTAATTCAAATACGGCTTACGACGATTTGGATTATGCAAGCATGTCTGCTTCCCTAAATCCTATATTTTCTTAAGAAACATTAATTTTTTTTTTTTTACCTAAGATCACCCTTTTCTTCTCCAAGAGATCAAGTCTCTTAACCAGAACTACGTAGCCTTGAGTTTCCCATTGCACCAGGGAATACGTAGGAGCAGGATCAAGTCCTGTCAGGCTATCTTCTATAAACCTATTTATTTTCTATTCTATTTTAAGGGATTAAACAGCTTTCAAAACATCGCACACTCAGTTTAAGGGTACTGTTCTTTGGAACAGGCGAGTAGGGTGCCTAATACCTTCCTTACTCGTAACCGACTCCCGAACCTAGATTTCTTCCTCAAGTTAGGGTTTTTCCAAATGTTTTCCCTTAAAATAAAATTTGGTGGCGGCTCTACAATCAAATTAATTCTTTTCAAAATTTAGCGAGTCCGTCGTCTCGTCGTAATTACGGTTATGACAGATGGCGACTCCACTGGGGACTTTTAGAGAGTCAAGCCCTGTTTCAAATTGAGTGTATAAATGCATGTTGATCCTTTTTCTATTTATTCACATGTTGTTATTTATTTCTGATATTCATGATTATTCAAGTTTGTATGTTTCTCACCCTAAGGTAGAAGACATATATATATCCATTGTGTTTAAATTGCAGGTTATTCCACACATTGTAGTCCTACATGCATAACATGAGTGGGGCCCTACACCCGGATCCGAGTGAAAACCTAGGACTAGAGGGGTTTAGTGGTGTCACTTGGGATGCACGTCCCGTTTGACTATCACGAAAACTCCAACTAGAGTGCGTCTTTTTCTTAGTGCCCTACAACTGGTAGCCTTCTCTACGGTTGTAGCAAGCACTAGGAATTAGAACTTGGCTCTAGTGACCATCATAACCTCCAGGATTACAAACTACCCTGTGTGAGAAGCATATATTAGAAAGATCTTAGATCTCTGTCACATCACCTCACATATGACAAAAAAAAAAAGGCAAAAACATATTTATTTTGGGAAAAAATACAAAATATTAAGATTTGAAATTGATTTAGATTAAAAAAAAGCCAAAGAAAATTACAAACTAAAAAAATAATAAAATAAACAGATTTGGCAAATGAAATCATAAAAATAAAGAAAATTCAAAAAATAATTTTTTATACTAATAATTTAAACTGGGGCAAATTTTTGCCTAAACCAATTCAAATTAAGATTTTGGAAAATAAACATATACAAACCCAAAAATGCTTTTAAGTTTGAAAGGAAATTTAGGAAAATTTTAGCAAAACCAAAATGTTTTTTTTTAGCAAAACAAAAAACATATATAATACTAAAACTACTAAAAATCCAAAAAGAAGCCAAAATAAATAAAGAAACAAATCATTCAAAATAATCAACTTTCAAACCTCTAATTATTTGTGCATCCAACATTGCATTCATCCATTTGTTAAACAAGTTTATCATCAATTTTGAAAATTATCCCCACCGCTCTTATTTTAAAATTCACTAAAGCATTAACGTTTTTATCATTCATTGATTTTGGCATTCACTTTGTTTCTCAAAAATTAATTTTTAATTTAACAGAAAGATTAAAAATTGAAGACAGACAACTTTCTCAGCATCCTTATAGAACCCGTTCCAGATCAAGAATCATGGATGAGTTGGAGAGACAAAACGAGGAACTGAAAAATGAGGTCAAATCTCTAAAGCAACAGATGGCCAAGCTGATGGAGGCCATCCAATCATCCAAACAAAAAGAGGCAAGGGAATCTCTACCAGGAGAACCAAACGACCCATCATATCTTCCAGGGTTCACTCCACAAAACCCTTCAACATTAACCATGCCTCCACCAACCGAAGGGATTTATTATGGGTCTCCTCACCACCATACACATACACTACCCCAAACACAAGCTCAAACACAAACCCAAACACATAACCTACCGCCAAACACCATTCCACAAGCATACCAAACGGCTGTTGGGGGAACGAATCCTATGTTCACCCAAGGGCCTCACCATATGTACATACCATTTTCTCAAGCTCACCATATGCTAGAGGAACATCCAATCCATCCTTCAAATGAGGATACTGAAAAGTGGAGAATCCTAGAAGATAGAATCCGGGCGATCGAGGGAAGCGCTTATGAAGCCAAAAATGCAGCTGATCTGTGCCTGGTTCCAGACGTGGTCATCCCTCCAAAATTTAAGGTTCCTGAATTCGAGAAATATCAAGGAACCAGCTGTCCAAAGAAACACCTGACTATGTACTGCAGGAAGATGTCTGCATGTACCTACGATGAGAAGCTACTCATCCATTTCTTTCAAGACAGCTTAACAGGGGCCACTGCAAACTGGTACACTCAACTGGAGCGGACACGCATTTGTTCATGGAGAGACCTTGCCGAGGCTTTCACAAAGCAGTATCAGTACAATACGGAGATGGCCCCTGATCGGACTCAGCTCCAGAATATGGCCGAGAAAGAAGAAGAAACCTTCAAGCAATACGCTCAAAGATGGAGGGAGTTAGCTGCTCAGGTACAACCTCCTTTATCCGAAAAAGAGATGGTCAGCATGTTCGTGGACACACTCCAAAATCCTTTCTATGACAAGATGATTGGAAGTGTGACTTCTAGCTTCTCTGATGTCGTCATCATTGGAGAAAGGATTGAAGGTGGCATGCGCAGTGGAAAGATCATGCAAAAGTCTGCAGGCGTAGTCAGCATTTCCAGTGGATCAGGGAAGAAAACAGGCGAGACCTGCAACATGGCTTCAGGTCAAGGCCAATATACTCCACAGATGGCGCCTTATGGTCCAGTTGGCTTCCGACCACCACCATACACACCATATACACCATACACACCTTACATACCATATCCATACATCGCTACCACCTACCAAACACCATACCCTCCTACTTACAATTACCCGACACAAGTCCGGCCACCAACACCATACACGGCCCAAACACAAGCCATAAGCCAGAATCCTAACCAAAGCCAGAAAAAGGAGAAGAAGCCGGTCCAATTTGACCCTATTCCAATCTCCTATACTGATTTGCTACCTCGGCTGATTCAAAGCTCCCTGGTTGCGCCTTATCCTCTAAAGCCTCAAGAGCCACCATATCCTAATTGGTACAATCCTAACGCCAGATGCGATTACCATGCAGGATTTATTGGTCATTCTACTGAGGATTGCCTAGCTTTGAAACGAAAAGTACAAAGCTTAATCGATGCAAAGTGGCTGGATTTTGGGAGGCTTGCTCCTAATACAGAAAACAATCTGTTGCCAAATCACGAGAGCCCATCGACCAGCTGAAAAGATGGGAGAAGCACGACAAGTTGCATTGTACAAATCAAACTATCGAGGATACTTATCCAAAATTGTCGTACTTTTCAAAGTTAATCTTTTGTAAATAAATCTCAATAAATAATGCAAAAGTTACATTTTTCATATTACTTGAGCACGTGCTTTACATTTTGACTTTACTTCTAAAATTTATCATCCTTTTCATCACTCAACCTATTTCTTATTCCTACACCAAAACAATAAATACCAATTGGTGAGGATGTCAGCGCTGTAATAAGTAATCTTGAACGTCGAATTAATCAAGCTAAAAGAGAAAAACCCAATAAGGAAGCAGAATAAACAACCAGGGATTCTACATCGCCACTCAAAAGTAAAAATATCCCGCTGGAACCAAGTTTAAATCCAGGAAAAATTAGGGATCCAAGAAAAGATTCGCTGAATTGGAAGCCTTAAATAATCCAGGCAAAATCAAGGTCAAAACATAAAACTCAAGAAGAAGAGAAGCTCGCCGGGTTAAAAGCCAAAAATAATCCAGGCAAAAGTAGGGTTAAAGTCCAAAATAATGATCGACAAATTCATGATCAGAAAAGGTCTTGCTGGGTTCCAAAAGCAATTCAGGCAAAAATCAGGATCATATAAAAGCTCGCTAGGTCAACAATAAAAGAACGACCTAGGCAAAAGTTAGGGCACAATCAAACAGAAGCCCGCTAGGTCAACCATCAAAGAAGACCTAGGCAAAAGTTAGGGCACAATCAAACAGAAGCCCGCTAGGTCAACCATCAAAGAAGACCCAGGCAAAATTTCGGGCACAATCAAGCAGAAGGCCCGCTAGGTTGAAAACCCTCAAAGGGCGGCCTAGGCAAAAGTTAGGGCACAATCAAACAGAAGCCCGCTAGGTCGACAATCCTCAAGAACGACCTAGGCAAAAGTTAGGGCACAATCAAGAGCCCGCTAGGTCGAAAACCCGTAAGGGCAACCTAGGCAAAAGTTAGGGCAACATAAAAGACCTGCTGGGTTGAAAACTCAAAAGAATAACCCAGGCAAAAATTAAGGTCAAACTAGGAATTCCAAGACAACATGATATTCTGCACCTTATATCTTCTTAAAACTGGGGCAAAATTTTTCCATTTCTCAAAAGTTTGGCTAATTTGACAATCAAGATTATGAAAAGCAGCATTGGCATTTTTCATCAAAAGGTGCCATTTGGGCAATCGAACCCACCCCTTTCATCATCCTTTTCCTTTCAAGTACACCACCTTAAAACATACAATCTCAAAATTCTCCATCTCCTTCTTTCGATCATCCAGCATCACTTTGCACACCTCAAAATGCACGTGCCACAAGGAAACATGAAAAATGTAAAAAAAATTAAAAAGGGATTAATTTTGAAAAGTCATGACAAGTCGGATGAATCCTCAACTGTTGCAACACAATATGATTGTTTCCCAAAGATTCATTTTCCTACCAGCCACAACGTCATCAAGACGTAAGGAGTGTATCTTATTCAATAATACTGACCACTGTTGGGCCTCAAAGATCCTGACAAAAGCAAATTTACAGAATTGACCAAGAAAACTTCGTAGTTGGGTCAATCCAACTCGTCCTGACTCTTGATTCTTTTCACACCTACTATGGAGTTGTCGAGGAAGGATGTGTTAAAAAAAATCAAAAAATCAAGAGAAACAAGAACATTTTCATTTCATAGTTTGCATTTATCCCACAGCATCTGTTTCACCAAATAATTATTTCAAAGCATCAAAATAAGAACCCCACATCATTTCTGCATCCTTTCTATTCAAATATCACAAACATCGCATCTTTAGTCATTCAAACATCGCAATAAGCATTTTGTCATTCAAGCATTTCATAACTCATCTTTCAAAAAACTAATTAAGACCTGGGTAAAATTGCCTAAGTTGATCATAATTAAAAGACTTCCAAACTGGGGTAAATACTTGCCCACACAAAAATTCAATTTGAGGTCATCCTCGAATTCGGAGTCAAGCTCAAAGTGGGGCAAGCGCCTGCCCATTAAAATTTAATTTGAGGCCATCCTCAAATTCTAAACCAAGAACAAAATTGGGGAAAACATTTGCCCAGAAAATTCAAGTTAAGGCAATCCTCGATTCCTCAATGTTAGAAAAATCAAACTGGGGCAAATGTTTGCCCCCACAATTCAATTTGAGGTCACTCTCAAAATCAAGTTCAAACAGGGGCAAACGCTTGCCCACAAAAGTTCAAATTAAGGTCATCTTCAGATTCTGGATCGAGTCCAAATCGGGGCAAACATTTGCCTAAGAAAGATTTAAATCCAAGAACAAACTGAGGCAAACATTTGCCCAAAAAAAAAAGAAAAAGAAAAAAAAACCCAAGTTGAGACAATCCTCAATTCCTCAACTCCTATCAAGTTCAATAGGGCAAAGTGGCCCAGAAAATTCAAGTCAAGCTCATCATCAATCTCATCGAGGCCTAAACGGGGGCAAAATGTTTGCCCAAACTTCACTCAAACCAAGGCATTCCTCAATTTTCTAAACTGGGGCAAAATCGGGTTGCCCAAGTTTCTTCAAAAAGTAATTATCAAGTGCCTAAAAAACCTTCAAGTTCAAGGTAGAATAAGTAGTTTATTTTAATTCAAGAAAAAGAAATTTCAAAATAAATTTGTCCGATGGCAACTGACGAAGAAGTCTATAATCCCTTTTCACGCGCCACCTCAAGGCACATCAAGTTTGTGTTCCACCCTGTCAACAACGGGACCTCTACATGATTCCTTCCTGTCTTAACAGGATCACTTCTCTCCTGTCAACAACAGGACTTCAAGCATGTCTATTTTTCTGTCACCTGTCAAGCAGGTTTGCATTTATCCTGGCAACAGCAAGATGTCATCATTTGCATCTTCCCGGCAACAGCGGGACTTCATTTGCATTCTCCTGTCAACAACAGGACTTCTGATAAGCATAGATTTCATAAATAATTATCTCTCACTTTTATCTCATTAAGACTTCTTATATGTTCAATTAAGTGATCTTTGTCATATTTTATGAGTTTGGGTTCATATGAAGTTTAATTGAATTTCTTTGCTTACCCGATTAAAATGACACTATTATAGTATTTTGAGCATAATAGGAGTTGTAGACATCCAAAAATCATGAAATCTATCTTGAATGAAAGCTTAAAGAAGTGTCCATAGTTACAAAGCAAGATCAGATTCTAAATGGGATGTTTAGGACTCCGAAATTATCTCAAAAGATGAGATAGTGTTGCTGACGTGGAATTTGAACAGTGTGCAAAGATCCAGCCATATCTTGAGATATAGAAGTCATATTGAGATGAAATCAACTTTGTTGGACAGCTAAGATCCAGGGCTACAACTTTTGTTCAGAAGTCAAGCTCTAATTCGGACATGTGAACATCCGAAATGGCGGTGCAAGAAAGTCAAAATTGTTGTGCTTATTGGTGGCAAAAATTCAAAAGTGTTTGCAATTTCAACAAAGCCCATGTGAAAGCAAGAAAAGGGTAGAAAAGTAATATCCTAGTTGGTGACTTTCTGAAGATGATGCCTCAAAAATCCTCTATAAATAGAAGGGTTTGCAAGAGGAGACACACACCATTTTGGAGATTAACTCCAATACCACTTTCTTTCTTTCTTTCTTTCTTTCTTCCTTTCTTTCTTTCTTGTTAGTTTTGCCTCCTTCATGGAAGGCTTAGTTTTTCTTTCTTGTTAGTTTGCCTCCTACATGGAAGGCTTAGCTTTTCTTTATTGTTAGTTGCCTCCTACATGGAAGGCTTAGGATTTATTTGTTGTTAGTTGCCTCCTACATGGAAGGCTTAGGATTTATTTGTTGTTAGTTTGCCTCTTTCTTTGTTGTTAGTTTGCCTCCTTCATGGAAGGCTAGGTTTGTAGTTTCAATTCAAGGATTCAAGCTATTTTCATTTTAACTTTGAGGTCTTGATCTTTATTTACGTGCATATTAAGTGGTTTCTACTCTGCTTCACTATATTCTTCAATTTTATTCTTTAATCAAAGTTTGATCGGTTGACGTATTTTGGTTAATGTATAATTGATTTATAATTGGTTTTTGATTGGTAAATCATTTTCCAAAAGTTTGAAGAGTAGAAATTAAGTAATTGAATTGAAGGTTTTCATTTTATTACTTACTTCAACTGAATTCTGATTGTAAAATTGGTTTAGATAAAAGATTAAGTAGTTACTAAATCTTGTTGATCATAATCAATTAAATTCTGAGAGGTTTCTCAGTAGAGAATTCAAGGATCATTGTAGGGGTTCCAGATGATCCTAGGTTGATAAACACAATGCATGATTTTAGTGATCAATGATTAGTTATGAAAATAGCCTCTGAATTCCTTGAGTTGATAATTGTTAAGTGAAATTAATTTCAGTCTGTATTTTGCATTTAAAACTCAATATCAATCTTTACAAAATCCCCCTGTTCTAACTTTCTCCTTATTTGCCTAAGAATCTGAAATGGTCTTTGGGAGATGACCTAGGTTGCACCTTATACTATACCAATAGTTTGGGGGAAATCTAGAAATTATTTTTGCGCGTTTACGACGAGCGTGTCAAAATTTGGCGCCGTTGCCGGGGACCATTTTAATTTCCTAGGCTCATTTAGGAGTTTGTATAAAAATTTTAATCTTTCTAACAATTGTTTTTACTTTAGGTATATCATTCTTGGATTTTCTGTATGAATTCACCTTTTTGTGTATGACCCGATCCAATCCTGAAAATTTATATGCATATGATCCTGAGATTGATAGAACATTCCACCATTTGAAAAGAGCACATAGAAGACATTCATCCAGTAATAACCAAGAAAGTAACAGTAGTGATTTTTCATCTTTAAATTTTGATAGTTTTAAATATTTTGCTAAGAACATGGCTGATAGAACCTTAAAAGAATTAGCTGCACCTGATGTTGCTTATCAACCATTGTGCATTCAATACCCTGATGTTGATGCACCATTTGAACTGAAGTCTGGACTAATACATTTGCTACCTAAGTTTCATGGCCTTGCAGGTGAGGACCCTCATAAACATTTGAAGGAATTTCACATTGTGTGTTCCACAATGCGGCCACAAGGAATTCTAGAAGATCATATCAAGTTGAAGGCATTTCCTTTCTCCTTAAATGATGGAGCTAAGGACTGGTTGTACTATCTACATCCAACATCTGTTACAAGCTGGAATGATATGAAAAGATTATTCTTGGAGAAATTCTTCCCTGCATCCAGAACAGCAGCTATCAGAAAAGAGATTTGCGGCATCAGACAGAACTCCCAAGAAACTCTCTATGAGTATTGGGAGAGATTCAAGAAACTATGCGCCACTTGTCCACACCATCAAATCAGTGATCAATTACTGATTCAGTATTTCTATGAAGGACTCATGCCAATGGACAGAAGCATGGTTGATGCAGCTAGTGGTGGAGCACTTATGGACAAAACTCCTACAGCAGCTCGAGATTTGATTGCCAACATGGCAGAGAATTCTCAGCAATTCAATTCTCGAACTAATTCCTTATCTAAAGGAGTCCATGAAATGACCACCAAGACAGACCATACACGATTGGAGAACAGAATTGAAGAACTAACCTCCATCGTAAGACAGTTGGCCATCGGACAACAACAGCAACTTAATGTTATTGACAAAACCAAAACATGTGGCATCTGCACTTCTGCAGATCATCCTACTGATGCATGCCCAACATTGCAAGAAAGTGAGACACCTGAGGCTGCAGTAAATGGTATTTTTGGCACAGGACAACAATACAGGCCTCCTCAACATTATCAGCAACAGAAGTTTGAACCACCTTCTGGAACATACAATCCTAGTTGGAGAAACCATCCTAACTTGAGATATGGCCCTCCACAACAACAAAGGATTCAAACATCTGACTCCCAAAATAAATACCAACCACCGCCATTCAGACAACAACAACAGCATATGCAGCAATCTGTACCCTCTAATGCTTCTGAACCCTCTCTTGATGATTTGATGAAGCAATTAGCAACCAACAATCTTCAGTTTCAACAAAATGTAAGTTCTACCATTCAGGATTTACAAACTCAAATTGGGCAGTTGGCTACCACTGTCAACCAATTGAAATCTCAAGGTTCTGGTCAACTACCTTCTCAACCTGTCATAAATCCCAAAAGTGTGAATGCCATGACCTTGAGAAGTGGGAAGAAAGTGCAGACAGACCCTACAATTTTAAAGCAACAAAGCTTCAATCAGACTAATTCACACCAAAAAGAAGCATTTATCTCCACACCTGGAGATATCTCTGATGAGCCATCTGAATCAGAGGGAAAGTCTGATGAAAAAAGTACACCAGCCTTCGATAAGACATCGAATGATCAACAAAAAGAAGCTTGCCATAAACGATCTGCACTTGAAGCATCTGATGAGAAGAAAACCCCAAATTGTGCTGATCAGAAGGTATCTTTACCTTTTCCAAATAGAATGGTTCAATCCAAGCCCAATGTTCATGCAGAATTGGATAAGGAGCTTCTAGATACTTTCAGGAAAGTGGAAGTCAACATACCACTTCTAGATGCTATCAAGCAAATTCCCAAATATGCCAAATTTCTAAAGGATTTGTGCACGCATAAGAGAAGACTCAAAGGGGATGAGAAGATTAGTGTGGGACGCAATGTTTCAGCCTTAATTCAACCCAGCCTCCCTCAGAAATGTAAAGATCCAGGAACTTTCACCATTCCTTGCACAATAGGAAACTCTACATTTGGTGATGCATTGCTGGATCTAGGTGCTTCCATTAATGTTATGCCCTCATCAGTTTATAAATCTTTGAATGTGGGAGAACTGAAGCCAACTGGTGTGGTGATTCAATTAGCCAACAGAAGTACAGCACATCCAGCTGGAGTACTTGAAGATGTGCTAGTTCAAGTGAATAAGCTGATCTTTCCAGCTGACTTCTACATTTTGGATATGGAAGATGAGTCATCCATCAATAGAGCAACCTTGATCCTAGGGAGACCTTTCCTCAAAACTGCAAAAACAAAGATAGATGTGCATACGGGGACTCTCTCTATGGAATTTGGAGATGATATCATCCAATTCAACATATTTGAAGCCATGAAGCATCCCATAGAGAATCATTCACTCTTTCAACTTGATGCCATAGACCTTCTTGCGGATGATTATTCTATTGACAATCTACTTTTTAAATTTTTTGATTTTGATTTAGATTACTTAGATAATTTTACTTGCACATGTGATGAATTTGATTCATGTATTGTGTGTTCCAGGATTAATGCTGCATACCAACCTTCGTTGAAAGATGACATGTTAGATGCAAGTGTTGCAGACATTTCAATCTCAGATAGATCTCTTCCTTCCATAATACAACCACCTCCTTTAGAGTTGAAGCCTTTGCCTGAACATCTAAAGTATGCTTATTTGGGGGAAAATGAGAAGCTTCCTGTCATTGTAGCAAAGAACCTTCTACCACAACAGGAAGAAAGGTTACTGCAAACCTTAAAAAGCCATAAACAAGCAATTGGATGGACTTTGGCTGATATTCCAGGTATTAGCCCCTCTACTTGTATGCATAGGATACTGCTAGAGGAAAACACCAGACCTGTTAGACAACCACAAAGGCGTTTGAATCCAACCATCCTAGATGTGGTAAAGAAGGAAGTAGGTAAGCTTTTGGCAGCTGGTATCATCTATCCCATCTCAGACAGTGATTGGGTAAGCCCGGTGCAAGTAGTTCCTAAGAAAACTGGCATGACTGTAGTCAAAAATCACAATGATGAACTAATCCCTACCAGAATACAAAACAGTTGGAGAGTGTGCATAGATTATAGGAAGCTTAACCAAGCTACTCGCAAGGATCACTTCCCTTTGCCCTTCATAGACCAAATTTTGGAAAGATTAGCAGGAAAATCTCACTATTGCTTTCTAGATGGTTTTTCAGGTTATTTTCAAATACATATAGCCCCAGAAGACCAGCATAAGACCACCTTCACTTGTCCTTTTGGTACTTTTGCCTATCGAAGGATGCCTTTTGGTCTATGCAATGCCCCTGGAACCTTTCAAAGATGCATGGTAAGCATTTTCTCTGATCTCTTAGAAAGTTGCATGGAAGTGTTTATGGATGACTTCACTGTATATGGTTCTTCTTTTGATGCATGCTTAGAAAGCCTTTCTAAAGTTTTGGACAGATGCATTGAGACTAACCTGGTTTTGAATTTTGAAAAATGTCATTTCATGGCAACAGAAGGTATAGTCTTAGGACACTTGGTATCTAGCAAAGGTTTAGAGGTTGATAAGGCCAAGATAGACATTATTACTTCTCTACCTTACCCCACTTCTGTGCGAGAAGTACGTTCTTTACTTGGTCATGCAGGTTTTTACAGAAGATTCATCAAGGATTTTAGCAAGATTGCACAACCTCTTTCTAAACTACTACAAAAAGATACCAAATTTGTGTTTGATCAAGCATGCAAGGATTCATTTGATGAACTAAAGAAGCGGTTGACAACCACTCCCATCATTCAACCACCTAATTGGACGCTTCCATTTGAATTAATGTGTGATGCATCCAATTATGCCCTTGGTGCTGTACTGTCTCAAAGAGTTAGCAAGAGATCTCATGTCATTGCATATGCCTCTCGCACACTTGATGCAACCCAATCAAATTACACAACTACTGAGAAGGAGTTTTTGGCAATTGTGTTTGCATTAGATAAATTTCGCTCCTATTTGCTTGGATCTAAAGTTATTGTCTTCTCTGACCATGCAGCTTTGAAATACTTGCTGAAGAAGACAGATGCTAAGCCAAGACTGATTCGTTGGATGCTTCTGTTGCAAGAATTTGATTTAGAGATTAAAGACAAGAGTGGTGCAGAGAACCTTGTAGCAGATCATTTAAGTCGGATCCAGCAACCTTGTGAAGAAACTTCAATTGCAGATTCATTCCCAGAAGAGCATCTCTATCATTTGCACGGGAAGGATCCTTGGTATGCAGATTTGGTAAACTATCTGGTTGCAAAAGAAATACCCAAACACTTCACCAAATCGCAACTTGCCAAGTTGAAAAGTGATGCCAAACACTACATATGGGATGAACCATACCTTTGGAAGACATGTAGTGATCAAATCATTAGAAGATGTGTTCCAGATCATGAAGTTCAGTCTATACTTACCTTTTGCCATTCCCTAGCTTGTGGTGGACACTTTGGGCCACAACGGACAGCTAGAAAAGTACTAGACTCAGGCTTTTATTGGCCTACAATATTTCGTGATGCACATAGATTATGCATAACTTGTGAGCAGTGCCAAAGAATAGGGAGTATTTCGCGCAGAAATGAGATGCCCCAACAACCACTTCTCTTTTGTGAGGTATTTGATGTTTGGGGTATAGACTTTATGGGTCCATTCCCTGTCTCTTTTGGCTTTGTTTACATTCTGCTAGCTGTTGATTATGTTTCAAAATGGGTGGAGGCAAAAGCCACCCGTACTGATGATGCTCGAGTTGTTGCAGATTTTATCAGGTCTAACATTTTTAGCAGGTTTGGCATTCCTAGAGCTCTAATTAGTGACCAAGGTACTCATTTTTGCAACCGCACAATGGAAGCCCTACTCCGCAAATATGGAGTCATGCATAAAGTTTCCACCCCATATCATCCTCAAACAAATGGTCAAGCTGAAGTTTCTAATCGAGAGATCAAGAAAATCTTAGAGAAAACAGTTCAGCCTAACAGGAAGGATTGGAGCTTGCGCCTTGTTGATGCATTATGGGCATATAGGACAGCTTACAAGTCACCCATTGGCATGTCTCCCTACAGGATTATCTTTGGTAAAGCATGTCATCTTCCAGTTGAATTAGAGCATAGAGCATTTTGGGCAGTAAAGAAATGCAACATGGATCTAGACCAAGCAGGAATCCATAGAAAGCTTCAATTGCAGGAACTTGAAGAAATTAGATTAGAAGCATACGAAAACTCCAAAATTTACAAAGAAAAGGTCAAAGCTCTTCATGACAAAAAGTTGGCAAGAAAGGAGTTTTCCATTGGACAAAAAGTTCTCCTTTTCAATTCTCGGCTAAAGCTTATGCCTGGTAAGCTACGCTCTAGATGGTTAGGACCATTTGTAGTTACTAATGTTTTTCCTTATGGTGCAGTGGAAATAAAAAATGAGGTAACTGAAAATATCTTCAAGGTGAATGGACATCGTCTTAAACCATTTTTCGAAGGTTTTCAAAAGCACACGGTAGAAGAAGTGCATTTGCACAATGCCACATACCTGCAATAAATTCAAGAGAAGTCTCTCTCTCTCCCTCTCTCTCTCTCTCTTTCTCTCTTTCTCTCTCTCTCTTTCTCCCTCTCCCTCTCTCACATTCCTCGCTTATAAGTTTCAACTAATCTCTCAACTTCCTTCTTCACCTCTTAAATCATCCCAACTATTACACCACATTGAGCTTGCAGGAATAATAACTTGAGTGTTTTAAGAAAAAAAAAAATGGAGAAAGCTCTCACCAGGATCAAAATTTTGTTCCCTACTCTCCCCAGAAATTTTCTTAAAGACATTTACAATTGCAGACTTGAACGATTGAGAGCATTAACACTCTTAGGCCTTCTAGAAGATGTCCGTTGGATCATTGAAGCTAAGGTACGTCTAGCAGGCGAATTTCAAGAATCATTTGTTAAAAACATGCCAGGTATGGGAAGAAGTTCCTATGCAAAGAAGAGAAGGGCAAAAAGAATTGGAGTTTGCTACAGGTGTGCAAGATGGACCTGTAACACAAGATGCAAGAACCCTGGAATGGTTTCAAGAAATCGAGAGGACAAAATTCAATTCATAAAGGATGGACTGAGTAAGGAGTCATTGGATGATATCATTCAGACTCTTGAGACGCATCCTAGTGGGCATGTACAAGGAGTCCTTCTTGATTTGTTTGAACTGTTCCGTAAGGAAAAAGCACGTTATAGTCTTGGGAATCTGACTTTAAAAGACCCTGTTGTCAGTTTACAAGAAAACTGAATGGGAAGCACATCCTCGACTCTTAGAAGGCGTTTCAGCCGTTACTGGACGTAAAACCAGAGGAAGATGTGAGCCACAATCACAACTACTGTTCATTCTCATGCGTGTATGTTTGTCATTTACATTGTCTTTTCAATTTATTGGGCCACCGTTTTTTTTGAAATTTTCACCCCTGCTTAAAGTCTTTCCCCTCTGACATTCACCTTTTCCTTGAACCCAAAATTCAAACTTTTGCAACCAAAATTCAAACTTTTGCAACAAAAATTCAAACTTTTGCAGCAAAAATTCAAACTTTTGCTACCAAATCCTGATCCTGCACTATTCAAGCGATCTCCTTGTCTGATATTGAGTCCCTATAAATTATCCACCTCTATGACATATTTTTTCAAAAAAAAAAAAAAAAAAAAGACAGAAACACCGTATATGGATAAGATCAATACTATCTGTGTTTTTGGTGGGTCTAACCTTGGAAAGGATGGAGAATTTCAACATGCAGCTTCTACCCTTGGTAAGGCATTAGCTGCAAGAAAAATCAATCTTGTTTATGGGGGAGGGATTCAGGGTTTAAAAGGATGTGTTGCAGGATCTGCACTCACAAAGGGGTGTAACGTCTTAGGTGTTGGCTTAAAAAATGGGAGCACCTCCTACTTCACCCTGGGTACTGAATTGAAGGTTGCAACCATGCATGACCGTATGAGACACATGTTGGTTAATTCTAATGCATTTATTGCATTACCTGGTGGTCTTGGAACAATGGAAGAAATTTTTACCATTATATTTTGGGCCTATCGGAATTTTCATAAAAAACCTTTGGGCTTATTGAATATTAATGGCTTTTATAATGGTTTGATATCCTTTTTAGATCATGCAGTAGAGCAGGAGTTCATGCCACAATCCATGCGCAACATCATAGTATCTGCTTCAACTGTTGAACAGCTACTTGAGATTTTGCAAAATCCTACATCTGAGCTCAGTCAAGCAATGCAGCTGGTGAACCAACCAAATCAGGATGGCAGAGATAAAAGAGAACCAGATACCACTCTTCGGTTATAACTTTTCCTTACTTTGATGGTTTTCTTACATTTCTTTTCCTGTTATATGAAATTTCATCTAAGACATTGGGGACAATGTCTTGGATAGGTTGGGGGGAAGATGGTCCGATATCTAAAATTAAAAAAAAAAAAAAACAAAACAAAACCCAAAAAACAAAAAAAACAAAAAAAAAAAAAAATTAGGTTAGATTCATAAACTTGCTTTGAGTAAGATGGCTGAGTAAGGAGTTACACTTGACTCTTGATACGCATCTTATGATTTAAAAAAAAAAAAAAATTGAATGTGGAAGTATGTTTTTCTTTAGATTTCATAAAATAATTGAAGCAAAATGATTTACATTTCGAGATTAATTAGTTTGGCAACACATATTTGAACTGGATAGATTAGATTTGATAAATATATTACCTGTGAGATTTTGAGCCTTATTATTATTTTCTTTCTTGTGTGATTTTCATCCATGAAATATGTTACTTCAGAACTTGCATTGATTCTTTTTGAAGCTACATTTTCACATGATTTGTACAAAAATGATTGAGGCACTGTTTTTCTTGAACAAACCACTTGGCCAAATAACTAAACCATATAATTTTATCCTTTGATCAGCCCTTTGAGCCGATTAGCCTTTTCTTCTTTTTAGCTCACCACAAATAAAAAAAAAAAAAAAAAAAAAAAAAAAAACAACTTTGTCTGACCATAGAAGGTGAGGAATACTGGATTTATCATACCATAAGTGTTTCAATAAGTGTGGGGGAGATTATTGTTGTGTTCATCAATATCATGGTTGAAAAAAAAAAAAAAAAAACTGAAGCAATAAATTAATAAATAAACTATTATATTGAAAAAAAAAATAAAAAAAAAAATTGAAGAAGTGATATCTGTTTCTCACACTTGCACTTACAATCAATTCTCAATCCTCACCATTTTCATTGGTCTAACATTGTATCTCTTCAATATATCATTTCATCTTTCTAATCCCGTTAGAACCAAAATAAAGACCTCTTGATTTGTGCATTGCATGTGTACATAGTAGTAGAGAAGTAGAAGATATGCAAGCCTATGATAGTTCATCTTTCATGGATTGAATTTGAGAGAAACACTTACCAAATCAAACACTTGAGAGATTCAGAGTATATCATGTAAGGTTTTATCTTTCTCAATCTATGTTTTTCAAATTAAAGTTGCCTTTCTAAGTAATTTCAAAAATGTGATAAAAGGATGCTTCATGAAATTTTGTGAATTCTTGAGAAATCAACTCAAAACTTTGATGTTCTTTCAAAAAAAAAAAAAAAAAAAAAAAAATAGTCACCAATCCATAACTTAAGTTTGCCCGAGACGTGCAAAAGATAAGTGTGGGGGAATTTGATAAGCATAGATTTCATAAATAATTATCTCTCACTTTTATCTCATTAAGACTTCTTATATGTTCAATTAAGTGATCTTTGTCATATTTTATGAGTTTGGGTTCATATGAAGTTTAATTGAATTTCTTTGCTTACCCGATTAAAATGACACTATTATAGTATTTTGAGCATAATAGGAGTTGTAGACATCCAAAAATCATGAAATCTATCTTGAATGAAAGCTTAAAGAAGTGTCCATAGTTACAAAGCAAGATCAGATTCTAAATGGGATGTTTAGGACTCCGAAATTATCTCAAAAGATGAGATAGTGTTGCTGACGTGGAATTTGAACAGTGTGCAAAGATCCCGCCATATCTTGAGATATAGAAGTCATATTGAGATGAAATCAACTTTGTTGGACAGCTAAGATCCAGGGCTACAACTTTTGTTCAGAAGTCAAGCTCTAATTCGGACATGTGAACATCCGAAATGGCGGTGCAAGAAAGTCAAAATTGTTGTGCTCATTGGTGGCAAAAATTCAAAAGTGTTTTGCAATTTCAACAAAGCCCATGTGAAAGCAAGAAAAGGGTAGAAAAGTAATATCCTAGTTGGTGACTTTCTGAAGATGATGCCTCAAAAATCCTCTATAAATAGAAGGGTTTGCAAGAGGAGACACACACCATTTTGGAGATTAACTCCAATACCACTTTCTTTCTTTCTTTCTTTCTTTCTTCCTTTCTTTCTTTCTTGTTAGTTTTGCCTCCTTCATGGAAGGCTTAGTTTTTCTTTCTTGTTAGTTTGCCTCCTACATGGAAGGCTTAGCTTTTCTTTATTGTTAGTTGCCTCCTACATGGAAGGCTTAGGATTTATTTGTTGTTAGTTGCCTCCTACATGGAAGGCTTAGGATTTATTTGTTGTTAGTTTGCCTCTTTCTTTGTTGTTAGTTTGCCTCCTTCATGGAAGGCTAGGTTTGTAGTTTCAATTCAAGGATTCAAGCTATTTTCATTTTAACTTTGAGGTCTTGATCTTTATTTACGTGCATATTAAGTGGTTTCTACTCTGCTTCACTATATTCTTCAATTTTATTCTTTAATCAAAGTTTGATCGGTTGACGTATTTTGGTTAATGTATAATTGATTTATAATTGGTTTTTGATTGGTAAATCATTTTCCAAAAGTTTGAAGAGTAGAAATTAAGTAATTGAATTGAAGGTTTTCATTTTATTACTTACTTCAACTGAATTCTGATTGTAAAATTGGTTTAGATAAAAGATTAAGTGGTTACTAAATCTTGTTGATCATAATCAATTAAATTCTGAGAGGTTTCTCAGTAGAGAATTCAAGGATCATTGTAGGGGTTCCAGATGATCCTAGGTTGATAAACACAATGCATGATTTTAGTGATCAATGATTAGTTATGAAAATAGCCTCTGAATTCCTTGAGTTGATAATTGTTAAGTGAAATTAATTTCAGTCTGTATTTTGCATTTAAAACTCAATATCAATCTTTACAAAATCCCCCTGTTCTAACTTTCTCCTTATTTGCCTAAGAATCTGAAATGGTCTTTGGGAGATGACCTAGGTTGCACCTTATACTATACCAATAGTTTGGGGGAAATCTAGAAATTATTTTTGCGCGTTTACGACGAGCGTGTCAACTTCAAACATGTCTATTTTTCTGTCACCTGTCAAGCAGGTTTGCATTTATCCTGGCAACAGCAGGATGTCATCATTTGCATCTTCCCGGCAACAGCGGGACTTCATTTGCATTCTCCTGTCAACAACAGGACTTCAAACATGTCTATTTTTCTGTCACCTGTCAAGCAGGTTTGCATTTATCCTGGCAACAGCAGGATGTCATCATTTGCATCTTCCCGGCAACAGCGGGACTTCATTTGCATTCTCCTGTCAACAACAGAACTTCAAGCATGTCTATTTTTCTGTCACCTGTCAAGCAGGTTTGCATTTATCCTGGCAACAGCAGGATGTCATCATTTGCATCTTCCCGGCAACAGCGGGACTTCATTTGCATTCTCCTATCAGCAACAGGACTTCAAGCATGTCTATTTTTCTGTCACCTGTCAATCAGGTTTGCATTTATCCTGGCAATAGCAGGATGTCATCATTTGCATCTTCCCGGCAACAGCGGGACTTCATTTGCATTCTCCTGTCAACAACAGGACTTCAAGCATGTCTATTTTTCTGTCACCTGTCAATCAGGTTTGCATTTATCCTGGCAACAGCAGGATGTCATCATTTGCATCTTCCCGGAAACAACGGGACTTCATTTGCATTCTCCTGTCAACAACAGGACTTCAAGCATGTCTATTTTTCTGTCACCTGTCAATCAGGTTTGCATTTATCCTGGCAACAGCAGGATGTCATCATTTGCATCTTCCCGGCAACAGCGGGACTTCATTTGCATTCTCCTGTCAACAACAGGACTTCAAGCATGTCGATTTTTCTGTCCCTGTCAAGCAGGTTTGCATTTATCCTGGCAACAGCAGGATGTCATCATTTGCATCTTCCCGGCAACAGCGGGACTTCATTTGCATTCTCCTGTCAACAACAGGACATCAAGCATGTTTAATTTCTTGCGGCAACAGCAGGACCTCATTATCATTTATCCCGGCAACAGCGGGATACCAAGCATGTTTAATTTCTTGCATTTTCCCGTCAACAACGGGATATCAAGCATGTTTAATTTTCCTGCATTTTTCCCGGCAAAAGCGGGACCCCCTTTCTACATTCCTTCCCGTCAACAACGGGATGCCCTCATATTTACTTTCTGCATCTTGGCCTATTTAGGCCCTCCTCAAGTTTGCTTTTCTGCACCTTGGCCTATGTTGTCAGGCCTCATCAAGTTTACTTTTCTACATCCTTGGCCTATGTTGTCAGGCCTCCTCAGGTTTACTTTTCTGCTTTTGGGCCTACGATGTCAGGCCTCGCCAAGTTCGTTTTTCCACAGCTGGGCCTATGATGTCAGGCCTCCAACTCAGATAAATACCTCGGCCTATGCTGTCAGGCCACCTTGTACATATCTTACATTTTAGTTCTTGCATGCTTTCCTGTCTTAAAACAGGTCGTTTTCACTCTACTGAGCCCGTCGTAACGGGCCATCTCTCTTCTGCTTTTCCTGTTTTAACAGGCCATTTTCATTTCATTTTGCTTGTCCTAACAAGCCATTCCATTGAATTCCACGCCAGTCCTAACAGGCATTTATTCATTCCACTTAGCTTAGTCAAGCTATACAGCTAAGCCTCGCATATTTAAACCCTATCGATACATGAAGTCGATAAGGTCATTCAATCATCATTCTCCAGGCATCCATGAGGTTCAATTTCAAGCTCAAGGCTCCTTCTGTTTGCCGGACTCCTTCAAGGCCTGCCTCGGACATAATGTGTTCACATCTTTACTCATTTCCTATTACGATAATTCAGAGAATCATTTCTCACATTATCTGGTAGGAAAATGAGTAAAGAGGGGCAAACTGTAAACACTCAATTATGTCCGAGGCCCCCAATCATTAAAATTAACCAAAATTTAATTTAATTAAAAATTTGAAAAGATGTAAAACTGAAAAACAGAAAGAACAGAGAGCAGAAAATACAGAAAACAGAAAGCAAAAAAAAATAAAATAAAAAAAATAAATAATAATAAAAAGAAAATTAAAGAATAAGTAAAAATGATAAATAGAAAAAAATAAAACAAAAAAAGGTAAAAAAAGGTAAAAAAATGAAAATTGAAAAAAGAAAAAGCTGAAAAATCAAAATAGGGAACAAAAATTTTGAAATCAAAGGGGTTGGCTTTTGGCTCTTAGAGAGGGGGTGGCTTTTGGCCCTGGGAAAAGACTTGACCCTTGCTAAGAGAGAGGAAGCTGGCTTTTGGCTCTTTGAAAGAGCTTCACCCTTGCCAAGAAGGGATGTGTCTATATATACCTACAAACAAGAAAGGAAAAGGGCGCTTTTTCTCATTTTTTGGAAATTCTTGGGAGGAGGAGAACTTGGAGTCTTAGAAGAGGGATTTTCAGAACCTTTGAAGGGAGGACCTAAGAATCAGCCCTTGGCCTCCATAGAATCAGCTCTTCATCACCTTCCAATGGAGGTTAGGTCCGAATTTTATCCATCTTAAGTTTCTTGCTTCTTCTCGGATTTCCGAATTCATTTTCGTGTCTGTTTTCGTTTTAATTTTTAATCGGTCAAATGATCTCCGATTTTGGTGATTTTTGTTGCGTTTTCTTCGTCTTTCTCTCTAGTTTCTGGAATGATATTATTTTTCCAATTTGGATCTGAAATGAAATCTTTATCACTTGATTACCGAAGCATGTTTGTCCTGGTGCGAAAATGAACCTATGTTGTTTGGTTTGTGCATAACTTGCTCATTTCTTGTCTTTTTTTTGTCAAATTTGTTTTGTTTGATTCCTATGATCTATATCTTTCAATGTTTTGGTTTTAATTTTTTAGATCTCTGGAAAAATATTTTTTGAAAAATTTTGAGATTTGAATTTAAATTTTGGCGCCAAAATCTCTTGTGTCTTTGAAGTTCTTTAGTAGATCTTGTTCTTTTAACCTTGTTTAGGTATTATTTTTCATGTGTTGATCCTTCTATATGTATTTCCTTCTGATTTGTTTGTGTTTGTATATCCTCCTTTGAAAAAAATTCGTAAGAGTGCATGACCATATACATGCATCCTATATGCTAAGTCTAGCTTAAGTCATGCATGATTAAGTCATTGAACCTAAAGAGTTAAGTGTTTGCTTGAGTCAAAATAAAAAAAAACTTAATTCTTACCTGTGGACCTTATGACCTAAGCTGGATTGGAGACAATTAAACAAGGAACATCAATGGAGGTTCAATCCAACCTTTTATTCCGCTTAATTTTATTGGTTCTCCTCGGATTTTCGAGTTCATCTTCATCTCTATTTTCAATTTCTTCTTAGATTGTGCAACGGATTCTAATACGGGCAAGTAGCATTCTCTACTGTTACGTATTTTAATTCGTGCTAATTCAAATACGGCTTACGACGATTTGGATTATGCAAGCACGTCTTTTTTTTTTCCTAAAAATTCTTCTGCTTCCAAAACATCTGTTTTTTTTTCTCAGATTGTGCAAACGGGTTCTAATACGGGCAAGTAGCATTCTCTACTGTTACGTATTTTAATTCGTGCTAATTCAAATACGGCTTACGACGATTTGGATTATGCAAGCACGTCTGTTTTTCTAAAAATTCTTCTGTTTCCAAAACATCTGTTTTTTTTTCTCAGATTGTGCAAACGGGTTCTGATACGGGCAAGTAGCATTCTCTACTGTTACGTATTTTAATTCGTGCTAATTCAAATACGGCTTACGACGATTTGGATTATGCAAGCATGTCTGCTTCCCTAAATCCTGTATTTTCTTAAGAAACATTATTTTTTTTTTTACCTAAGATCACCCTTTTCTTCTCCAAGAGATCAAGTCTCTTAACCAGAACTACGTAGCCTTGAGTTTTCCATTGCACCAGGGAATACGTAGGAGCAGGATCAAGTCCTGTTAGGCTATCTTCTATAAACCTATTTATTTTCTATTCTATTTTAAGGGATTAAACAGCTTTCAAAACATCGCACACTCAGTTTAAGGGTACTGTTCTTTGGAACAGGCGAGTAGGGTGCCTAATACCTTCCTTACTCGTAACCGACTCCCGAACCTAGATTTCTTCCTCAAGTTAGGGTTTTTCCAAATGTTTTCCCTTAAAATAAAATTTGGTGGCGGCTCTACAATCAAATTAATTCTTTTCAAAATTTAGCGAGTCTGTCGTCTCGTCGTAATTACGGTTATGACAATTACTAAAACATATTTGTCATAGTATGCAAATGAACCTAGCTTGGTTGATTTGTGCATCACTTGCTCATTTCTGGTCTGATTTTTGTCAAGCTTGTTTTTTTTTAATTCCTATGATCTATATCTTTCATTTGGTTGGTTTTAATTTTTCGAATCGAACAAAAATTATCTTCGAAAAAATTCTAAGATTTGAATTCAAATTTTGGAGCCAAAATCTCTTCTGTAGATCTTGTTCTTTTAACCTTGTTTAGGTATTATTTTTTTTACATGTGTTGATCCTTCTATATGTATTTCTTTCTTATTTGTTTGTGTTTGTATATCCTCCATTGAAAAAAATTCCTAAGAGTGCATGACCATGTGCATGCATCCTATGTGCTAAGTCTAGCTTAAGTAATGCATGATTAAGTCATTGAACCTAAAGAGTTAAGTGTATGCCTGAATCAAATAAAAAAAACACTTAATTTTTACCTTTGAACCTTGTGATCTAATCTGGATTGAAGATAATTAAACAAGGAACATCAATGGAGGTTAGATCCAGCTTTTATTCCGCTTAATTTTCTTGCTTCTTCACGGATTTTCGAGTTCATCTTCGTCTCTATTTTCGATTTCTTTAAATTTGTGCAACGAATTCTAATACGGGCAAGTAGCATTATCTACTGATCGGTATTTTAATTCGTACAAATTCAAACACGGCTTACAACAGTTTGAATTTTACAAGCACATGTATTTCCCAATCATTATTTTCCTAAAAAACGTTTGTTTCAATTTCTCCTAAAATATACAACGAGCAAGTAGCATTTTCTACTGTTTCGTATTCTAATTCATGCAAATTCAAACATAGCTTATGATGGTTTGAATTTTACAAGCACGTCTGTTTCCTAAAAAATGTCTGTTTTAATTTCTCCTAAATTGTGCAATGAATTCTAATATGAGCAAATAACATTCTCTACTGTTTCATATTCTAATTCGTACAAATTCAAACACGGCTTACGATGGTTTGAATTTTGCAAGCACATTTATTTCCTAAAAATTGTCCAAAACGTCTGTTTTAATTTATTCTAAAAATTTGTAACGAATTCTAATACGAGCAAGTAGCATTCTCTTCTGTTCTGCGTTTTAATTTGAACAAATTCAAACACGGCTTACAACGGTTTGAATTTTGCAAGCACATATGTTTGTTTTTTTTAAAAAAATGTCTATTTTAATTTCTCCTAAACTATGGAACAAATTCCAATACGAACAAGTAGCATTCTCTACTGTTTTGTATTCTAATTCATACAAATTCAAACACGGCTTACGACAGTTTGAATTTTGCGAGCACTTCTATTTCCAAATCATTATTTTTTCTAAAAAAACGTCTGTTTTAATTTCTCCTAAATTATACAAAGAATTCCAATACGAGCAAGTAGTATTCTCTACTGTTTCATATTCTAATTCGTGCAAATGCAAACACGGCTTATGATGGTTTGAATTTTGCGAGCACGTTTGTTTCCAAATTGCTGTTTTCCAAAAAAAAAAACGTCTGTTTTAATTCTTCCTAAATTATGCAACGAGTTCTAAGACAAGAAAGTAGCATTCTCTACTATTTTGTATTCTAATTCGTGCGAATTCAAACACGGCTTACAACGGTTTGGATTTTGCGAGCACGGGATTTTAGGAAATCACTGTTTTCACTAATTTGTCCAAAAAATCACTTTTTACCTAAGATTACCCTTTTATTTTCCAAGAGATCAAGTTTCTTGACTAGAACTACGTAGCCTTGAGTTTTCCATTGCATCAGGGAATACGTAGGAGCAGGATCAAGTCCTAATAGACTATTTTCTATAAACCTATTTATTTTCTATTCTATTTTAAGGGATCAAACAGTTTTCAAAAATATCACACACTCAGTTTAATGACACTGTTCTTTGGAACGGACGAGTAAGGTTCCTAATACCTTCCGTACTTGTAACCAACTCCCGAACCTAGATTTCTTCCTCAAGTTAGGATTTTTCCAAATATTTTTCCTTAAAATAAAATTTGGTGGCGGCTCCACAATCAAATTATATTCTTTTTAAAAATTTTAGCGAGTTCATCGTCTCGTTTTAATTACGGTTATGACACTTATGTTATAGTATCTTTGAATAGATTGCTATTTTCATTGACAATGTCTCTTCCTTCAGTTTTCTCCTTCCTTCATTCCTTACCTATTGAATTATAGAAACCAACTCTAGTTTTTTATTCTTTAATCCGTCATAATCCACCTGTTCAATTCGTAATCTAACAAACCTGTTATCCATCTAAATCGATGTGCAGCACGAAAGGAATGGGTTTGCAAAATCAAGCTATCTATTAACTTTGAATTCATATTTTTAAGCTTAAATCCGTCTCGCGAACACTCCTAGTAAAAGATGACATAGATAGACTAAAAAATATTTATACTCTCATGTGCACTAAAATCTAGAATATAAAAAAGATAGTGACTAATTTATTATGAATATCTAATTATATATAAGATTTATTTAAAAATTTAAAAATATATAAAAAATTTAAAAATTACAAAATATAGATATACATGTAATTAATTAAATTTATGAAATAATTGATTAAAATAGAAAAAAAATGTATCATTGAAAAAATTGTTTATGTTTTTTTGGCTTAAAGCTCATGTTGACAAAATTTTTGTGGATAGTCCAAATGGGCTTCCATCGAAAATAACAAAAAAA
Source organism: Canavalia gladiata (assembly GCA_037954105.1). Lineage (NCBI taxonomy): Eukaryota > Viridiplantae > Streptophyta > Magnoliopsida > Fabales > Fabaceae > Canavalia > Canavalia gladiata. The sequence goes on from CM075658.1 coordinate 68,208,421, forward strand.
TAAAACGAGTTTTCTATTGGATCTTAAAATATGCAGTTTTCTTACCATCCTCAAGCAGTTTTGTTTTGTTGTATAGGGATAATGATGAAATCTTACATTTAAAAATGATTCTAATGTGATTAAAATGTTTAAGATAAATACTAATTTCTATATATATTCATCTATATGTGAATAGATGTGTGAAGATGACTAAGGGTGACAATGTGTAAAAAATATGAGCGGGACTGAGAATGTCACTATGACTAGGATTAGAAATTAAACTGAGATTGAGATTGGAAATGTAAGTGAGACTAAGATTGGTTGCTGGATTGATAATGTGACTAAGACTAAAGTAGTTGTTGGATTAACAATGTGATTGAGACTAAGAGTAGGACTCATGTGAGTGAGAGTAGGACTTTGACAGACATTGTAAAAAGAGAAATGGTTAGGGTTGAAACTGGTTATGTAATAGGTAATGTTCCTTGTATTGGTTTGAATATGAAAGGAGAGCAAGTTAATAAAGTGGAGGTTGAGACTGTACCTTAAACTAGTTTGACGAAGATTGAAAATGTACCTTTGTTTGAAAATTACAATGGAAAATACTATACTTACTATTGGTGAGTCACCATAGAATAATGAAGTGTATGCCATTGATGAAAACATGGCCTACGATGTTTTTAACAGTGGTACTAAAGTTAGTGATGATAGTGAGGATGATGGTTTAAAGAAGGATGGAGTAGACAATAACGATGGTGGCAGTGATTTTGAAAAGAGGATTGATGTAGTTGGAGAAGTTCATTTTAATGAAGACATGATGGAAATTTATATAAGAAAGGAACCAATAGAAAAATAATTTGATTTTTAGCTTCATGGTATTATTGAACTTGAAGTAGGACAATTTATTTTTAATGTGAACCATTTTAGGGAGGTTCTAAAAGATTTTACAATTCAAGTTGGTTTTAAATTGTTGAGAATGGAGAAGGTAAGGATTAAAGTGACATGATAATACGCAAGAGAGGGTTATACTTAGAGGATTCATGCATTCTCAATTTCAGATGGAGTCACCTTTAAAATAAAAATTTATACTCTTGTTTATAATTATATTAGGAAAACTAAGAATCCTAATGCAATTTTATTATGGATTACAAAAAAGTTAATGAGCATGTTAGTGGATAATTCTAACATTAAATATATAACAATGAAGCAAGACTTACTTGTGAAATGGGAACTTGATCCAACTAATCTAATATAATTTTATTGTGCAAATAGGAAAGTTTTCCAAACCATGGGAGGAGTACATGCATTTTCATATAATGAGATTTTCCCTTGGGTTATTGTAGTTAGGGACACAAATCTGAGTAGTATAAATAAGATTCAGTTGAAAAATAGAGTTGGTAGAAATTATGAATTTAAAAGGATTTTTTCTTTTTTTGATGCTATGAAGAATGGTTCTGTGAAGAGGTGCAAACCTTGATTTGTCATTGATGGTTGTCATTTAAAAAGCCTATTTGGAAGGATCTTATTTTCAGTTGTTTCCCTTTATAGAAACAAGAGCATATTTCTTATTGCAACAATAGTAGTATAAGTATAATGTAAAGATGTTTAAAGATATTTTACAACTTTGTTGTTTGAGACTTTTTAATTAGTGTCTGATTGCAAGGAATAAGCATCGATTATTATATCAAATATACAAAAGGTATAGAAATACAATCTTATTTTATTTTATTTTTCTTTAGCACCAATTTTGTTTACGTTCATATTTATCATAAATTTGTGACTAATTGTATACTTGGGCTGAGCCAAGCTGTTGGTGACATTTTTTCTATGTGAAATATAGGTTAATATTTTATCTTCTTTTTTTTCAAAAATTTCTTATAAACTAATATATGGGTTCTTTTCTTATTAGATTTTATTGTAACCATATGCTTTATACAAACAATTTAGTTTTGAAGTTGTATTATGGCATACAATGAGGGGTAATTTGAGATCACCATTCTAGCAATAAGAAAGATTTAATTAAATTTGCAAAATGGATGATTTTTGCAGAAAGACCAAAGGATATGTGGGCAAGGCACATAATTGGTCATGTTTCAAAAAATAGCATATTACCAACAACATTTGATATTCAATATTTGGTTAGATGGGGATAGAAAGAAAAATATTCTTTATATGATGGAGTCCTAATGTAGATTAATAAGAATGTTTCCAAAAATATATGAGAAATGGTGTGCATATTGCTATCAAATTACACGAATAATGAGAAAGACAATGAGAAAAATAATGCAAGATGGTACGTATTGTAATGTGACCTATGGTTGATGAGAAGAATTTCAAATTCAAGATGGTCACTTAACATTTATGGTCAACTTGGGACTAAGGTACCATGGTTGAAATTATTGGAATTTTCCTAAACTTCCATGCAAGCATGCATGTTCTTTGTAAAGCTCACAAGAGAATGAATATGGAGTCTTTTGAATGAAGCTTTTCTATTTCTACATATTTGAAGGTTTACAATGACATAATTCACCTAATACCAAAAGTTGATGTTACTAACAACAATGGATTTCCTGACATTGATTCTCTAACATTGAAAAAGTAGTCAAAAAGATTAAAAAAGGCTAAAAAGAAAAGTAAGGTAAAAGATCCATCGAGAATTCAAAGGGTATGGAGATCTAATATAATTAAATGTACTACCTACAATTAATTTTTGGTAATAATTATAGAACTTGCGAAAATGTTATAATGAAGGAAAAAGTAAAAAAGGCCAATTTCTCATTTGTCTGGTTAACCTAAAAATTTATTTTTTAATTATTTTCTTATTTTTCTTTATTATCTTAGAAAATTGGTCATAAGACTCACTCTTTACACTTAGCTTGCTATCTTTATATAACCATAGCATGTATAATCACAACCTTTCAAAAACTAATTCCTTTTATGCATGTTTCAACAAGTAGGCAAAAATACTTATTCTAAATGGAATGATTAATAGTTGTATCATTTTATTATTTGATTAATAGAATAATTGTTGGTGTGACACATGAAAATTTTAAATATATTATCCACATCAATAAATAGTATAATAAGTAATCACTTATATAATATTGCAATAATTAAAACTCAATAATAATTACATTTAGATAAAAGGATTTTATTAACCTTCAACTATTCATAATTAATTTTAATTAATTTAAATTTTTTTATTTTTGTTATTTCTATTTTTATTTCTTTCATCTCTAATTTCAACTATTCATATTTATATCCAATATATATGTGAATCTACTAAAGAAAAAAATCACAACCTATTTCTCTGCACGTATAAAATAAATAATTTAAAATTATTTTTGTTTTACTAACTTTTATTTATGAAAATCTTTCATAATAATATTATTTTGTTCATTATCTATTATCACTTGATTACTATCATTATGGGAGAAAAATGTTATTTTTATTTATTCAACTAATGAATAAAATAAAATAAAAAGATTATTAAAAATGAAATGAAATAAGATACAAATAAAAAAATATAAAAATAAAAGATATATCACTGATCTAACTAAATAATACACACCTTAAAAAAAAGAAAAGAAAATTTTACTAGAATTTTTATTTTATTTTATTTTAATATTTTGATCTATTTAACATATCACATGTTGAAGGCAGAAATATTATCGAAAAAAAAATAAATCATTAAACAGCATGTGCAAATCACAAGTTCATATTGTGTTAAATTTGCTAATAATATCAACTAGCCAAGAATGTATAATATAACAAATTTCAAGTAATTAAAAGGATTAATATAAATGAAAAAAAAAGTAAAAATATCATGTACATCAAAATATAAAATGTGACATTGTAATTTGTTCTAAATTTTTTTAAATTATTTATACAAATTATTATGTAACTTCATGGTTTTTATTGTGCAAACTTTATCCCTACAATTGTATGATAAACATAAAAACATCTAATCTAAAGTATAATAACTAAAAAATATATATTAATTAGACAATAAAAAAATAAAATAACATATCTATGTATTTTTAATAATATATATATATAATTATATATATATATATATATGTGGATGCTTAGTATTTTATAATAAAAAAAATTATTTATGAAAATTTATTAAATAAAAATTGAGTTTCAAAATTTAAAGACTAATTCACAAAGCTAAAAAAATCTTTAATAATAATTTCATCCATATAAGAATATTATTTATTCTAATAATATTAAATAAAAAATGAAATGATGCTTTGAAAGTATTATTTAAAGACATTTAAGATAGTATTTTTTAAAATAAGATTATTTATTTAAAAGATACTTAAAATAATATTTTTATAAAGATGTATTGTTTAAAATGACTTTTTGTATTCATACCTATTTATAATTAGCATCTGCATTCACAAGTAATATATTTAACATCTAAAAATAACATTCAAAATATTTAAAAGTAATCAATAACATAATTAACATCTAAAAATAACATTTAAATTAAAAATAATAATAACATACGCATCATCTATTTTAATATACTTTTAATTTTTTTAATAAAAATAAACCAATAGTAATTAAACAACCAATCATCATTCATTATCTTTAATTGTGGAGTTATAGATAATAAAATATTGAATAAAAAAGTCAAAAATTAGTTAAAATATTATTTTAGGAAACAGAATGTTGATTATATATACAATCAAACAAAAGATAAGTTGGTTATGAAAAGATGGACAAGAATAATTATAGAATTTAATGAACACATTAAAATTAGAGAATTAGAGAATTAAAATAAAAAATAAAAGTTAAAGGATTAAACTGAAAAAATAAAAATAAAAATACTAAGTTTTAAAGTGACCTTAAAATTTTGATAATATAAAATATCATTCTAGTTTTATATTCAACTATCAATTTAGATATTATAATATTTTCAAAAGAATTATCAATTGAAATAGCTAAATTTAAAAATAAAACTAATAAAACAATCTTTTAATGATTAAAATTTTGTTGAAGAATTGATTATGTGTTATGAATAAAGTTTGCACAATTTGAAAGGAATTTAAAAAACTTTATTTTATCAATAAGTTAATTTTAAACTTTTTTTTTTAAAAGTAAAATCATAAGTTTTATACAAAAATTGTTTTTTTAAATTTTTTTTTCATAAAAATGGTTTGCTATATTTGATATATTTTTAGTAATAAGTTGTAAATTATACTTTAAGTATTAGAAGGTAGATGAAATGAATATAAATTAGATTAAAAAAAGAAATATTATAAGAAATATTAATCTTAAGTCATTTTCAAACAACTAGAGGATATGTCTAGCTCTCTTCATTTAAGAGAAAAAATTTCACTATCAATCATAAAAAATAATAATTGTATATTAATTTATGCATAACATATTTTCTTTAAGATACTATTCCTAATTATTATTTTGTAAATACTATCTTTAGGCTTACCTGAACTACAACAATGAATATTTCTTTCTACATAATCTCTCCAAGCTAAACTAATCCAAAATTAAGCTTAACAACCAATTAGCTCAGCCTGATATATTTTGCAAACTGTCAAAATGTATAAATACATGAAGTATTGAATTAATGAATCCTCTACCTAACATTGTACCACTTGAAAAGGTTTATAATTAAAAGAGTGATATTGATTGAGAGACGTTCTTTAGAAGCTACGTTAAGTATCGAAAGAAAAATAGAGAACACTTATGTAGATAAGAGATTTTTCTTTTTAACACTTATAATAGTTCATGTCTCCCTTACTTTAATCCCTACATGAGATGTTTTTTATTGAGTTTTTTAACCAAAGTATTTCTTGACAACATTTTTCAAGGATTTTATGCTTTTTTTTCAGTCTTTTGTAACTGTTCTTGTCCTTTTCTTGACACATGACAACTTGCATAATAACACTTAATAATTATACCATTCTAAACAAGCTTCTGAAGGTAGACTTCTAAATTCTTAAATTAATCTTTCAAAATCCTTCATATTTTGTCCAAGTGTTACATGTATTCTAACACTAGTATGTAGGTTCAAATTATGAAATTCTTCAACTTAACTTTAACAGAAGTTTTGGGTTATTAAGCTTTTGATGAGATAAACCTTCTCTTCTATTAATCAAAGTTATCTTTTTTGTTGTATTTCATAACTTGAGAATTGTCTTCTCTTATATAAAAATTTTGGAAACTTTAGAACCTTTAATTTGTATTTTAGAATGTTCTACTTATCATCTAGTTGATGGGAAGGTTAGTTTGGAATTTAGAATATCACAACCAGGTCTTCTTGAGTAACCAATCTTTGTGAATTATGCTTTTGATGATAAATTATATCTTTTGAAAACTCTTTCGTATGAGTTTTCTTGTTGCTTAATAAGATTTTTACATTCTGTAGAAGGTCTTGTTTATTTCTTGAATACAATGCTTTGAAGCTTAATAGATTTCTTCAAAGTTTATCCATCCTTCTAATAGCTTTCAATATATTTCCTTTTGTTAATATAACAAAGTCCTTTGAACATATAAATTTCTTATGCTTTTTGGAACATACTCAACAAAAATACTAGTTTCACATGAGTCAAAATACTTAGAATTTGGTTCAAAAGTTTTGTTAACATTAAAATATTTATCAAAGGAGGATCCTAGGCTCAAAAATGTTGTCTTTAGTCGCTGAAAGAAGATTTTTTCAAGAAATGAAGTTCTTTCGCATTTTGCTTCTTTCTTAGATTTTTTTTTAATTGAGAATATGTACAAAGTGTCATTCATAAACATGTACTAATATTGGAAATTTATAGGCCAATTAAAAATAAAATAAAATAAAATACATTTAGAACACCAGCTCCACTCATGCAAAATGTTCAACCTCTAGCTAGATGTAAGAACATCAATTTGCATCTTAAGAGCATTGACAAAAAAAACTCAAAACTTCTCTTTGTCTTTTCATGTGAAATCATGAAGAATATTGAACTATAAATATCAAAGGGGAAATCATGAACCTATGGATAGGTGATGAGGGATTAGGAAGAAAAGAACAAAATTTTCAAGGATTAAATTTGTGACGTGTGCATTCTATGCAACTTAACATAAATACAAAAAATAGCTAATGAATTAAAGATTTAATGATTTTAAGAAAAAAAAATTTCTTTGAAAAGGAGGATGAAAGAACTAAATGAATTAACTATATTTTTAATAGTTAAAATAAATATTTATTTTATTTCTATTTAAAAGTATAATATAAATAGGTTGTTAAATTTTCATTTTTTGTTCTTTTACTATATTTTATTATGTATAGTTTTCTGTAATAACATCTAGGTGATGTACCAAAGTTTTATATTTATATATATATATATATATATATATATATATATATATAACTCTTTCTTGTTATATATTATCATCATAAAATTATAATTTAATATATTAAACTATCTCTCAATTTTTTTTAATTTTAAATTTAATTTAATTTCTCCTCTAGTTTGAGTAGTTTCCAATACCTTTGATGATATCAAAACTTTCAAGATTTATAACTTTTGGTCAAGTCATTTTACATGTTTTTTCCAACCCTATCATATTCAAGCTTATAGATGCAACTTATTTTGTTTGGAAATAGTAAATCTTGACCATCATTAGAGGTCATAAACTAGAGAAACTTTTGACAAAAGAAAATATTTCTAGTCTAAATTTTTTAAAAAATAATTAAGATGAATAAAAAAAATTTAAATTTTTTTTAAAAAAATAAAAAGATTAATTATTATTATCATGATTGTTATCTTCTATGTTAAGTCCTTAAATAATAAAATAGTAAAATACGAAGCAAATATTATTATATCTAAGTAGAAGATTTTCACATAATCTTTATTTTAAATCTTCCTCCAATTTCTATGTATCAGCATATTCTAATTTAAATTAGGACTCAAACATAATGCACAGGAAATTAACATGAAAATTTTGAGTATATTTTGTAGAAACCTTGTTAATTGATCCTCAAGAAAACAATATTTTATGAGTAAATTAATAATAAAATTAGATGCTTCGCAGCCACTATAATTAAGTTAATATAGATTAAGTTTACTTTTTAAAAGATTTATATCCTACTATAGTTAATTTCAATAATTTATTATAATAATTTGAATGCACTACAACTTATTAACAATTTTTTTTTAATAGAACTAAACATTTTAAACAAATATTTTGTAAGATAAAAGATTATTATTAGTAAAATTTTTGTTTATCACAATTCATTACCAAATTGTTTATGATCATTTTACTAAAATTACTATAAACTTTAAATTTTTCAAACTTTAAATCCATATTCACAATTTTCAGTTATTCACTTTTTGAGTTTAGAAAATATTAAAAGTATAATAAAATTAACTGTTATTATAATATTATTAATTCTTCAATTATATTTTATTATATTTTTTAAAAAAATTTGATGATATTTTTAAAAGATAAATAATGATAGTTTTAATTTTTACTAAATATTTTTTATAAATTTACTTATTAAAAATTATTTGCAAAAAATATTTTAATAATAATTCAAACGATATAATTATCAGAATTTAATATATTTTATATCAATTTATATAATTATAAAAAATATCAATAAAAAATCTATTTCTTTTATAATGATTAACTAATATACCTAATATATATATATATATAAAATTTTCTGTTATTATATATTATCATCAATAAAAATAAAATTTAATATACCACACATTTTTTTCAATTGTCATAGCTCTCAAAACATCATTTTCTTCTTTTCTTTTAAATAGTTTCTTATACTTTTCATTGTTAATGCTTTATAAGCATTGAGGTAATGACCCAATTTTTGTTAAAAATTCTAATGTAGATTATTATAATTTTTACATATGTAATAAATGTTCAGGTCGGTCAATCATACAGGTTAGTTTATTTCAATAATAAAAATTATAATATTTATTAAAATATATTTATAAAAATTAAAAATAATAATCGTATACCTATTAAACATTAAATTCCAATACTAATACTATAATTAAATATTTAAAATTTTAAATCTATCTGATATGGTGACAAATATTTTATTTTTTAATTTTTAAATAAGTTTTTCTTAATAATATAATTTTAAATTAATTTTTAATATATTTTTAAAATAATTCTAACTCAGTTATTAAAATAAAAAATAAAATTTTTATAATTATTTTTTATTTTTAAAATATTTTTATTTTCAATTTTAATTTTTTTTAAAATAAAATTATCATAAATATATAATAACTATTATCATGATCATTATTATTACCATCATCACAATTATTATTATCATTATAATCACTATTATTATTATTATAATAATATTATTATTATTATTTAATTTTTATTTTTAAAAGTTTTTTTAAATTTTAAAATTATTTTATTTTTAATTTTTTAATTAATAATTATTTATTTATATTTGAGAAAATTCATAATAAAGCAATAGCATAAAGTAATTTACTTTTAAAATAATTTTTAAAATTAAAAAAAAATATAATTTTTTTAAAAAAATTTAAAATTAAAAATTAAAAACAATCAAATTGATAATTAATAACAACTTACAAGTAGTCAAAACATCTTAACCATTAATAAGTAGTAACATCTTCAACAAACACACTATTATATATTATACATTTTTAAACATATATTAAATATAATATTTTTTAAAAATATTACTAAAATTAATAAATAACATTTTTTATATCGTATAATTTTTAAATATTATTAATGATATTTTATAATATAAATAAGATGCAATAATTTTTAAAATATTACTAAAATTAATATGTAATATTTTTTATATTTTTATAATATTTTTTAAAATATTACAAAAAATATAATATAACATAATAACAACAGTAAATAAAGCTTAATAAAAATAAATAGGTAAAATAAATTTTATCTTAAAATTTTAAAAACATTAAAAAATTAGATCTAATGGACATCAGTAAATCATAATTAAAATAACTTTTTCAAAAATTTATTTAATTTTTAAAAATATATTAATTATATTGCACTGAAAATATAAAAAAAAGTTATATTATTTTTAAAATATAAATTATTATATTATCAAAAATTAAAAATTATGTCTGCCTTAAGTTTTAATTAATTGATAATATACAGAGATGATACATTAAAATTAATTATTTTCCATAAATTAAATACTTCTTCTTTTAAATATTAATTTTTATGTTTTATCTTTATATTTATAAATAGTTGTATATGGAAAAAACAAATTTTCATTAAATACTGTATTAGAATAAATTCTTGAGACATGATTTTTTATACAACCTTTTTCCAGAAATAGAATTATTTCATAAATTTTTTCAATATTAAAGTTTAAAATTTTGAAATTATCTATGTATTAAGTTTAAATATTTTTATATTAATAAATTTAAAATTTTATAAAAATAAATTATTTTGAAATACATAAAATAATAAATGTAACTTTTATAAACTGAGAGATTTATTCAAAAATAAAATAATAAATTATAATTTTCAATTAAAGACATTAATCAAAATTTTTAAATTACATAATTTATTTTCTACATAAATATAATAAAAAATTTAATCATTAATTACTTACTTTACAGTAGTAGTAGTAGTTTGGAATGAATTAATTATTGATGAATTTAAAGAAGTCAAACCAATAATTACTTAATGAAAGGGTTTGGTAGTAAGTCCCACAGAGAGGGCAAATTAACGAGTTGCTTCTCGTCTCATCTCCGAAGTCTCTGGGAGGTGGACCACCTTGATCTTGACACGTGCCGACACAACTCATTTTGATGGTGACGTGTCGGTCCATCAAAGCCTGATGTTATCCATTCGCGAACCTTCCACGTTGGCATATTTCTCCGTACCCCAATGCTGATTCCTGATTGGGTCCATTGGATCATTGCCCATCTTCAATTCTTCATCTCCCAAACTCAACGCCTCTTCATATGTCTCTCTGTGAGCTGTAATGCACCGTCGTATCCAATTCATGGGTCATGGGTCATGGGTCATGGGTCCCACTACACCACATGAATCCTCGCCGGCAAAACAACGTTTGCCTTTCAAACCATTCCCCTTTTTTCTTTTTTCTTTTTTATTTCCAATTGATATTTCTCCAAAATTAGTGACCTGAATTTCTTCATTTATCACACAATCCCCCCGTGCATGCTAGTGAAAAGTGTGGTACAAAATTACAATGCGTACGTCGTTTTTATGTCAATTATCTATCTATTAACAAAAATGAAAACAAATATCTTGTATGTTAGCGTTATAAGATTTTAATTATACGTGATTTATTTTATTTAAAATATATATTCTTTACTAAAAATAATGTTCAATTAGATATGATTACTGCAAGCAGTAAATTTATCTTTCTAAACTTTTAACATAAAATTTTAGTTAAGTTGAATCAATCACTATCAATTGATTAACATGTTTAGTGATTTACTTTCTACATTTTTAAAAAGATGTGATTTATCTCTTAAAATTTTCAGAATAAGCCTTTTGTTAATTTATTTTTAAATTTATTTATAAAAAATATAAATGAATACCTTATAATTTGAGTTATATATGTGTATGTTTTAATCCTTAACTTATGTGTGATTTTCTAAGGATGAGGAACTAAATCAAACATAATTCAAACTTCAGAATGTAATTTATATTTTTTAGAAATAATTTTTAAATTAATTCATTTTCAGAATAGTTATTATGTAAATATTAAAAACCCTAAATATTGAGATACACATTATAAAATTCAAGAACTAAATCGCATATGACCTAAATGTCATAGTATTAATTTACATTCTTTTAAAAAAGAAAAAATATCTTACTTCGTCATCCATGTAAATATGTAATCATCACTTGTCTATATATTTTGTGTTCTCTTATGTAACTTTCCTTGATTTGATATAATAAAGAAAAAGAAAATTCATTAAACTTTTGAAGTTAATTAAGATTCTTATGACACACGGTTGTTGATGTTAAACCTACAGGATCAGTTTCTACAAATACATATACCTACTCACATGGATTATGTCATCATACTCAAATTATTTTTTGGGCTGAGAGATCGTAGGGAGGTGAATGGATTGCCGACTCTGATAATCCATGTATATCAGCATTCCTCATTTAGTTGTCCTTTTCTAGAAGTAAATTAAAAGTACATCACCGTTTGGTAGCATATATGCCACCTTAACTTGTGATTCAAATCAAAAGGGTACTCCAGAATGGTTGAAGAAAATTGTGAACCACAACAACTCCTGAAACACAAGGAATACAAGCCAATGCTAGCTTGTGAGAAATCTCTAGATTTTTTTTGTTTCACTTTTCGTTGAAAACCATATCTAACAATGAATCTCTTACATGTTTATTTCATTGCCTATCATATATTTTGAACGGGCACGGAAGTCTTCTTTTTTTTATTATTTTATTTTATCTAAGGATGTAGAGAGTTGTTAATTATTATCTAACCTTAGCTAACTCTAGCTGTTTTCATAGGTCATTTAATTGAAACAATATATAATAAGAGCAAGCCTAAGCCATTTTGAATTTCAGAATGTAGGTAACCAAAGATAGATGGCTGAAAATGCCTCAAATTAAGTTCTCAATTTTTATTTCAAAAACCAACTTGAATAGCACCAATAACTAGGAATAAGTGATCGTTAGATATGTTATAAACATTAACATGGAATTGTATTTTTAGTTCCAAATCTGTTTTATGCCAAAACATACGCTAAAATAGTTTATAACAGCATAAAACATAAACATGCTATCGCTTACTATGTAAGGATTTGAAAGACCATTCATATGACTCAATTTTTGTTCAGATGTATAGCATTGATTATCATGACGTGCACATATGGTGATGAAATTTCCCCTTTCAGCCAATCATACATGTTAAGTGGTCGGAATCACCTATAACCTAGCTTGTGTTCTATAGTTATTATAAACAATTATAAGAATTTCATGATTTCTTTCTTTGCATTCAAAACAAATGTCTATATATACACGGAACCACAACCGGTGTGATTTTATATTAAGAGGAATGTTAACAACGTATTTTTTTTTTAAATATATTATTCAATATGTTTATAATTAGTTAATCTTTCACAAAAGTAAAGTAGTTTTAACATTTTTGTTATATTATATAATATATTGAAAATATATTGTTAATATTTCTCTTATATTATATATTTATACACATATACATACACATGCTGAATATCAATGTAGGTACATGTGAACAAATTATAGATAATTTAATCATATTATTTTGTTCAAAGATGAATGTAAATACATTTTTTGGATCACGTGAAAGAATCGCAGATGATTTAATCACATTAATTTATTCAAAGATATATAAACAAATATAATTCAATTAAATTTAATAGAGGTAAACAGCTAAAAACATAATATATTTTCATGTTTTATATAGAACTTTCGTTTTATTACTTTTGAAACACATTAAGAAGTATCTCTACTTCTTAACGTGTGTAGTTTATTATAATTTTAATTAATAAAAATATAAAAATTACGTGTTATTATTTAATTATTCTAAGACTATCTCAAGATTGTGACACTTTAATTTTTTTTATTTATCTTTTAAAAATTGCGATGGAATTATAAAAAAAATACATAATTATGAAAAGTTTAGAACCATTTTATACATTTTAAAAGTAACATGACTAGAGTATAGGATGAAGTATAGGGATATTTTAGGATTTTCCCTCTATTGGTACATAACAACAGTGGTCTACCTGGTACAAATTAGTTGGGATTTGATTTTCCGTATGTATATGTAGATTAATGGTATAACAAAAAAAACAGAGTAAAATATTCAAAAAGAAAATATTATCAAGTTAGGGATAAAAGCCTAATCAATGAGGGATATAAATGAGTTAAAATTTCCATGAAGTATTGAACTCAATTTATTAAATGCATGATTAATTAGGTTTGTTTATTTGATTAAATAAATAAGTTTAAATTCACTACATTAAAGCTTGATTATATAAATGCATAATTATATATAACCAAAACCAATACGAAATTAAAAAGGTTAGTACTCTGAGCAAGGGTCAAGCTATCAAATTGCACCACAATCCAAGTTTAAAAAATTAATAAAAATGTTATACAAAATATTAATATGTGATTGATTCAAGTAATAAATAATTTTCAATTAGATTTTAAATTTAAATTTAATGTATAAAAAATTCATCTAAAAAATTAGCATGATTATATTATAAATATTTTTATTTCAATACAACTATGTGTTATAAAAATATTTATGATATTGATAAATAAATATATTAAATATATTTTATATTTTTAATATAACATATCAATTTTCTATATATCAATTTTTTATAAAAAATATAAAATATATTATTTTATATTTTCAAAACATACAAAATCACTAAAGTTAGTATACCTTTGTAAATAAAATATTTTTTAATACATATCTTGAAAAATCAATTTAAAAACACTATATATGTCAGGTTTTATTAATCCATGCACACTACTTAATTAGAGTATTAAAAATATATTAGATTTAACGTGTTACAAGTAAATACAATATAAGGAGTTCACAAACTAAGTAAAAGTGATTTTTGTCTAGGTAAAAGTAAAAATGGTTTATGAGATAATATGTGAAAGGAGCATGTGGCATAAAATAAAAAAATCGGATTAAATATATTTTCAAAATTTTAAATTTAAATTTTTATTTTAAAATAATTTTAGTTTTATATTTTTTAAAAAAATATTTAATTAAAAAAGTAATCAATAATTAATGTAATATATAATAATGGAAGATAAAAATTATATTAAAATTAGAATGATGAAAAATTAGAAAATTAAACTAATCTACCATAAGAGTTATGGTTTCAACTTCATTCTTTTTTATATTATATTAAAAATATTAAAATTAAAATTTTATAATTTTATATAAATTAAAATTATATTTAACTGAAAATATTAATAAGGTTTAAAATATTTAATCCTGAGTTTGGATATGGTAATTTAAAATTATTAAAATTTATATATTTAAACAATAAAAAAATTTTAAAATGTTTTAAATTTTTATTTAAATAGTTTTTAAATTAAATAAATATAATTTTAAATAATTCTTATTTAAAAAAGATTTTTAAAATTTTTTATTATTTTATTTTTAAAAATTATTATTTATACTTCTTCTTATATATTATTTTTAAATTTTTTTCTAAACACAGGATAAAAGAACTTTAAAATAATAATAAAACTAGAAACGCGTTATCTACTTAACTAGGAAAAAAACGATTCAACATTCTAATAAAACCAATCAAAACTAGAACATAAATAGGAATGGAAGTAAGCGGAGTAGAACTAGATGTTAAATGTTTAAGTATGATCTGTTTAACAATTTTGAGGTATGAGTCTGAACCTATTATGTGTTAAAGATTTGTATTTCTGTTAAGACTTGGTCTGGTTTAAAGCCTATAGGACCTACAAGTCTTTAAAAGTTAACGTTACAAAAAATATTAATAAAAAGATTTAAAGTCTATATAAATAATTGATTTCTGTTAAATGTTTTAAATTTTTATTTAAATAGTTTTTAAATTAAATAAATATAATTTTAAATAATTCTTATTTAAAAAAGATTTTTAAAATGTTTTATTATTTTATTTTTAAAAATTATTATTTATACTTCTTCTTATATATTATTTTTAAATTTTTTTCTAAACACAGGATAAAAGAACTTTAAAATAATAATAAAACTAGAAACGCATTATCTACTTAACTAGGAAAAAAACGATTTAACATCCTAATAAAACCAATTCGAAGCTAGAATACAAATATGAATGGAAGTAAGCGAAGTATGATCTGTTTAACAATTTTGAGGTATGAGTCTGAACCTATTATTGTTACAAACTTTTATTTCTGTTAAGATTTGGCTTGGTTTAAAGCCTATAAAACCTACAAGTCTGTTTAAAAGTTAACGTTACAAAAAATATTAATAAAAAGACTTAAAGTCTATATAAATAATTGATTTAAAAAATTTGCAAACTTAAAGCCTATAAGATAAAAAGACTATTAAATAGGCCTAAAACATATATATATATATATTATGTAAATAAAATATAAAATAAATATTATATAAATATAAATAGATTTTTTTATAAGTTTAGGCCTGACTTATTTATATAAAAATATTTTTTAATAAATTTGAACCTGTGTATTTATTAAACAAGCTGAACCAAATTAAACTTTAATAAGTCGAGTCATGAACTTCTGTCAAACAGTCTTATTCACTTTTATCCCTAGTCACATATGTTCTATTAAAATTTAAATCTTAACAATTAAACTTTATAAATTATATATAACAAAAGCTATGTATTTTTTTTTATATAAAAAAAAGGAATGATGGTAATTTATATCATGCTATTTCCAGTAGATGATAATTCTATTTAAAGATTTGTAAAAGAAAAATATTTTTATCTATTCGAAACATATTCATATTTTTACATCATTTATTAATATAAAATATTTACTAAAATTAATAGACGTAAATGAAACCTAAAGAAGAGATTAGATTAAAAATAAAATAATTAAATATATATAAATTAATAATTTTTCTAATATATATAATAATAAGAATTTACAAATGATAAAAAAAAATTATGAAAAATAACATGAACTAATATTAATCATATTAAATATTATAATTTGCAATAAATTATTATTGATTAATTTTTTATAATGTATCTTAAAACATATATTAAAACCGATAAATAAAATAAATGTGACTTAAATTTTATATTTTAGCTCATTTAAATAAATGCCAGAAAATGCAAAACATATCTTTTACGCAATTCATGAGCAACTAAATGCATATTAAATTCGTGCGCCAAGCATTTAGAGTATACCAAATATGTATGGACACACGAGACCGGCCATGTGAAAGTCTTGGAAGATTTAACGTCATTCAAAAGGAATAATATTATACAAATTCTACTATTAAAAATGGTTGAAAATTGAATCTTTGAAGAAAAATTTCTATGGCTAGAATATGGCATGTTTAAGGTGATAAATTAAATTTTTGACTTTCAAGAACTTTTATACAGTTTTTATATTTACTATATCTCAAAAATATGCGTGGATTGTGACTTGTTAAATGTACAATTTACTGGCCAACTCTTTATGTTGTAGATTGACTTTTGTAATTAAATGCATGTGTAGGGTAGTGTTTATTTTTCAAATATAAGAATCATAATCAAAGAATAAGATTAAAGAGACCAAATTTAAAAATTTATAAAAATATAATTAATCTTAAATATTATATATCACATTTTTTATTGTTATATTCTCTTAACAAAGTGGTTCAAGCTATTCTGCATTAACCGTATCATTTTGGAGCGCACGGTTCCATTTGCATACAGTCTTTTACCAATTACACATCAGCAAGTAAATAATGCGGAAATCAGAAGATATTTTAACTAGTTAAAAATTTAAATTATTAACTAAAAAATTTGTTAAATATTTTAATTTTATTTAATAAAATAATTTATTTTAATAGTTATTAATTTTTTTTACATAGTTAATATATTTTTTTAAAAATTTTAAATAATTTTTATATTTTCAGTTTTTAACTAAAATATTTTATTTCTTTTTATCTTTAATATATTTTTATAATTTAATATTTATTTATTTATTTATTTTTATAAGTTTAATATTATTTTATTCTTTTATAATAATATTATTAATTTTGATATATTTATTTTTATATTATTATAAAATATTATAAAAATTATTCTTTAATATATATTATATATTTTAATTATTGTATTATTTATTTTATTTTATTAAATATTAAATTATTTGATAAAAAATTTAAAATTATAAAAATAATATTTTAAAAAAAATATTTAAATTTATATAAAAATTAAAAAAAATATTTTAAAAATAAAATTTTAATTAATTAAATTTTAATATATTTTTTATTAAAAATATAATATACTTATCACATTTTAATTTATTATTTAAATTTATTTTTATATTTATTCAGCTAATTCAACATATAATTTTATCAATTATGTTTTATTTAATTTTTATCAGTTTCTAACTTTCAGTTATCTTTTCAATTTTTAAATAGTTTATTTGTTAATTTATCTAACACAACCCTAAAAATATATAAAAAAAAAATCATGTATTTTTATATATTAAATTAAAAATTATAATAAATGAAATTTTTTAAATCATTCTTATCCTTGATAATTCATATAATTTATTTTATAATAAGTATTTAATTTTTATTTATAATTTATATTCCTTCCAATACTAATTTTATTTAAATTTTAAATTATATATTAAAATAAATTTAAAAATATTTATATATATATATATTAAATCTTAAAAATTATAATGTTAATTTAAATTTAATTTTTGTTATATCAAATCAATAAATATGTTATAATTTTAACAAAAATTTTAATTTTATCTTAAATTTTTATAATTTGTTTTTAATTTTTATTAATATAATATTAATTATTTATAATAAAAAATATTTTCCATTTTTAATTTATTTTTATTTATAATGTTATTTAATTTTTTAAAATATTCATAATAATAATATAGTAGTAAATATAATAATTTTTGAAAATATATATTTTTCACAACCATAAAAATGTATCAACTTTGTTGTTAAAAAAATATATATCTCTTATTTCGTTATTAAATTGATCAATTACTCCATATATATATATATATTAGATTTTAAATTTTAATATTTATATTAATTTAATAATTTTATATAAAATATAAAAATTTATTAATTAAATCATTAAATTATATTATAATATTTTTATGATCATGTATATAAAATTTTAAAAAAATTTAAAATATATAAATATGTTATATTATAAGATAAGAGATCAAGTTATTCAAACGGTAAGTTTACTTATAATTACTTCGCTTAATAACTCTCGTATACAATTATATTTTATTAATCCAAATGTTAAATAAATAAGTTACGTTATATAATTACTTCGCTTAATAACTCTTATATACAATTATATTTTATCAATCCAACCGTTGAATAAATAAGTTACATTATATAAATCATACTTGTAAACTTTTATAAAATTTTAAAACTATTTGATACCTCAAAAAATAAATTTAAATTTCAGTTAATTTAAATTTATATAATAAAAAATAAAATATTTTTTAAATTTTTTAAAATTTTACAAAAATGATCTATATAATATAATTTATTAATTTAATGGTTGGATTGATGAAATTTAATTACATATGAAAGTAATTAAACAGAGTAACTTTTATATATAATTATATTTCATTAATCCAACCGTTAAATTAATAAATTATATTATATTGATCATCTTTGCAAAATTTTATAAAATTTAAAAAATATTTAATATTTTATTAAATAAATTTAAATTAACAGATATTATAAAAAATATAGTTTATTAATTCAATAGTTGGATTGATGATATTTAATTGTGTATGAAAGTTATTAAACAGAATAACTTTAAACAAAGTTACTATTGAAGTAACCTGATCCCTCTTTTATATATATATATATATATATATATATATGAGAATCAAGTTACTTAAGGAGTAATTTTGTTTAGAATTATTCCGGTTAATAGCTCTTACAAATAATTAAATTTTATCAATTTAAATGTTAAATTAAAAAATTATATTATATAAATTATGCTAATTTAAAAAAAATTCAAATTAACGGATAATATATCTTTTATAATATTCGTTAACTTTAATTTATTTAATAAAATATTAAATTTATTTAAAAGTTTATAAAATAATTTATATAATATAATTTATTAATTTAGTAATTAAATTGATAAAATTTAATTATTTATAAAAATTATTAAACAAAAATAATTTTAAATAAAATTATTCTAAAATAACTTAGATATATTTTGCAGAATGAATAAAAACACCAACCACCACTCAAAATAGAGTAACCCTAAAATAGTGGCAATTTTTATCGCGTAGCTAAATAGATAAAATATTATTATAGAAAAAATATTATTATAGAAGTAATTCAACAATATTTTTAATTATATTTTCTTTTATCAATATATAATTTTATTTTTAATATTTGTTAAAAATTAATTATTCTTTCAATTGTTATAGCTAAGTTTTCACATTAAATTTTTTAAAATTTGAGTAAAATATAATATTTTTAATTGATGAATTTATAATAAAAGATAGTTTAAAATAATTCAATTAAAAATTTTCTCAAAAATTAAAATTACATATGAATTGTAATAAAAAAATTTTTAAAAATATTATCAAACTTAAAAAATTATGTACATTTAATATATATATATATATATATATATATATATATAAAAGAAAAAGAAGGAAAATAAAAGAAGATAAAAAAATTAAAATTTGAATAAAAAAATAGAAAAAAAAATTAAACTTTTATTTCTAAAAGTAAATTTTTTTTCTCTTCATTTTTTTCCAAATCAAATAAAAAATACATACTTTTATATTTTCTTTTCTTTCATCCAAATAAACGTAGCTGCATTCCTTTTTAAAAAAGATTATAATTTATATTTAAATCTTGTTTGATATAAATAAACATTTTTAAAACCTTTTTTCTTGTTATTATTTTCGATATAATTCAAAATTAATTTTAAATTTCTACTATCACTTTTGTAACTTTACTAGATAAAATTTTAAGATTAATAATAAAAATATGTAAAACATTAAAATCGATAATAGATGTTTAATTGTTAGTGATATTGAAACTTATGAAAAGAGATAAAATGTCATTATAATGGATATTTATAATTATTTTTCATTATTAAAAGGTTTATTCATATTAAAAGATTAAAATATAATTTAAAATTATTTCTCGTAATAGAGAAGTGAATATTTTAAAATTAGAATAACAGTCCCTGCAAATGAAAAGCAACATAAAACTTTGAAACTAAATGCAAATACAAATAGAAAAAAGTGCATCAGTAGCTGGCACTTTTTCAATACCTAAACGGATTTTGAATGTGTTTGAAAGTATCTTTTAGCTAGATGAACAATTAAGTAATTAATAAAAAAATTAAAATGATTTAGCAATGTTTAGTATAGCAATTATTTTGATAGTTAAATAAAATAATTAATATTTTTTAATATTATCTTATTAGTATTTAAAATTTTAGTTATGAATTGAAATTTATTTTTTTATTTTTATTTTTTTAAAATAGAATAAATACTCTTATAAAAATATTATTTAAAATTTATTTATAAAAATAAAATAATATTTTTAATTTAAGGATATCATTTTATTAAAAACATCATAAAAAAGTTATAATTATAAAATCTTTTTTTATAATGTATAATTATCAAAATAACTATAAATTTATTTATATAATATTTTTAAAATAAAAATATTAATAAATTAAAAATATTATTATTATTTTAATATAATAATTTAATAAAAATAATAAAAATAAAAATTATAATACTTAAATTTTAATTTTATTTTTATTATTTTATTTTTATTAACTAATTTTACTAAATATTTTTTATTTTACACAAAATTTAAGTACACTACCTTAAACAAATGTTGGTAACATAATTCTCCAATCAAAATTAAAATTTTATCTCGATAAGTATATTAACTTTTAATGTTTACCTTTAATACTTTTATTAAAAGTAAGCATTAAAAGTTAAAAAATATTAATATTAAAAATTATAATTAATTTTTATTATGTATAAATTATGTGTGTAAATTTTTATCCACATTTAAATATATTTGTTTTATAATTTTATTAATTATATAATAATATGATTATTTTTTAAAAAAAATTAATAAAAATAATTAATTATTATCAATTAGTTAGATATAATAAAACAAACATAATTGAAAAATCTTACATATATATTTGTAAGAAAGAAAAGAAATTTAATTGATTATATTATAAATTTCATCAAAATTTTATGATTGAAAATTAATTACACACAGTGAATAAAGATAAAAAATAAAATTATAATTTGATCAAAATATTCATAATTCTAATCTAAAGACTAAAATGATAAAATCACATGATAATAAGATTAAGAATTAGATGATACACCTTCACATTGTGATGAATCTTTTGTTTTCAAGATCTTATGAGAAAGTTATGAAAGAAGAACAAGTGTATTAGAGTTGTGTTAAAGTTTGTATTTTAATTTTTTCTTTTTATAGGTTTGAATTGAGCTTTTCTACCGTGAACCGAATTAAACTAAGTCATCTTTTACCTCGTCAATGTTAGCATGATAGTGTTCAGATCTACATGGCTAAGTCAAAATTTTCAAAAATATTGCATGTCCATGGTAAGAATCTGCATGACCATGCTTACTATCTGCCACAATTATAATTAACTTATTTATAATATTGTTAAAAACCACAATCATTACAGATCATATCGAATTCCACTATGAATATGTTGGTTTCTTTTAAAAGCATTTCTATTATTTTATTAATTATTTTTTTAATTTAATTTATATTTTATTTTGAATTTTTTTCATATATGATTATTCTTAAAAAAAATTAGTTAAAATTATTAACAAATAAATAAAAATTATCATATAATTATAATTAATTTTTCATAAATAAAATTATAATAATATTTTATTTATTAACAATTCAATTTTAATTAGAGAACAACACCAACTAACATTTATGATAATGCTAAGCTTTGTTATTTTATATTAACAAACATACTTTTCAACTTTGAATTAATTTTTTGATTTTTAGTTAATTTATTTGTTAATTTTATACAAACAAACTTTTATAATGTGAAAAATGTTAATTTTGATGTTTTAAAGATAAAAAATTATTAAATAATTTTTTTAAAAATATATACATTAAATTAGTTTTTAAAGTTTTTTTTTAAATTTAAAAAAATTTCAATTATCGTGATATTGATTAATAAATTTAAATCTTTAAAAAAATATTTAAAATTTTACCAAATTAATCTATATGAAGGATTAAAGTTGTTAAAGATAAATTTGATGACTAAATGTAGGAGAAAATTTCATTAAGTAAAAGCTTTAACTTTTAAAGAATCAATGAGGTGGTCAATTTTTTTTAGAAGCTATTTATTTACGCTTTTATTTTTAAAAGATCAAACTGTGATGGAAGGAAAAGTATTATGTGGATAAAAGACAACAAGTTCATTTTTTCAAAAGAATTATGTTATATTATTTTAATAATCATATATATATATATATAATTTTGTATGAATTCCTAAATATATAACTAAATAATAATTATTTACTTATATTTTAAAAAAAATATTAATATTATATCTCAAAATAAGATAAAATAATGAAGTATCATATAAATTTTTAATTATTTAAAATTTTATAAATATATTAATATTTATAAAATTTTAAATTTAATAATTATATATATAATTACTTTTGATACACATTTTTAATACAATATTAATTAATTTTTAAATCAAGTAAAATTTTTGTACACTTAATCTACTATCTAATAATTTTAAATTTAATAATTAGATTAATAAAATTTTATTATAATAAATAAGTTATTAAAATCATTATTTCATTAAGTTTAAACTGTGACATTTAATTTTCATCTATCCATATATATATATATATATATATATATATATATATAAGTGAAGAATTCACCTTTGATCTAATAATTTTTTTAATTTAATTATTGAATTACATGATATTATTTTTTAATTATATATACTAAATTTTATATATATTGAACATTCATAATTATGTAATTTTTAGCTAACATTTTCTTATATTTTAAAAAATATATTATATCTTAAAATAAAGATTGATAAAATATTAAATAACTCTTAGTATAACAATCATATTAATGAAATTTAATACGTAAAAAAATTATTAATAAAAGTGATTTAAAAAAATTTATATATATAGTTAAGATCTGTTAATATTATGTCTCAAATTTTATTATTTATATAAATTTAATAATTTATATAAAATAAAAAAATATTAATTAAAATATTATAATATTTTTATAATTTTATATATTAAATTTTAAAAAATTTAAAAATATATAAATATATTATTGAACTATTAATATTTTATGTATATTTAAAAAATATATGAACAGTTAAAATAAAATATTTTTTAATTTTTATTTTTTATAAAATTTTATATACATAATTTATTTAGTAATAAATTTTAAATTAGAAATTAAATTAATATATTTTATATTTTATATAAAATTATTAAATTAACATAAATATTAAAATTTAATATTTAATGTCAATGAATTCTAATTAATATATATATATATATTAAAGAGTTAAAATTTATTTGTATTAAATATTAAATTTAATATTTATATTAATTAAAAATTTTATTAAATTTATTATCTCATTAATTTTTCATTAATCTTATAAAATAATAATTAAAAATATACAAAATAAAAATGTTAGTTTAAAAAAAATAAATTGGAAGAAGTAACTCACAAAGATTAAATAATTTAGTTCACTGATATTACTAATTTGTGTTCAGTAAACATAATAAAAAAATAAGTAAATAATAATTTTTATTAAAAATTATTATTATGAGTATATTAAATCTTGTCTGTTCATATAGATAAGTAAATAATAATCTTTATTAAAAATTATTATTATGAGTATATTAAATCTTGTCTGTCCATATAGATTCAGTTTGTGGCACACTTATACTCACATCAGAAAGGTCAATAGATTGGAGTGATAATTAGAATAATTTTATATTATAATCTAAAATTAAATTTTATTATTTTTTATTATATTAAAAAATGCTTACGTTAAAAAAATTATTAAACAATTTTTTTCCTTCAATATTTTAGTGTTTGACAATATTTTTTTCTTTGCTTTGATTATATTTTATAATATCAATGAATAATTAATATTTTATTGCAATTTTTTTCTGAATAATTAATGTGTATTTTGTTGAATAATATGTTGAATAATTAATAAGATAATAGATATAATAAAAAATTAAGTATTTTATGCTAGTTTTTATAAAAATAAATAACTAATTTACTAAAACAAATAAAAAGTAGATAAAATAATTAATAAGTTATAAATTTCAATTTTATTTAAAAAATTTATATTATTAAATAATTGAATTGAAAATATAAAAATTGGATGAAATATTGCTAACACAGGTTTAAAAATAAAGTAAGAGTATAAGAGAAACTTAATAATTAGTATATTAGATAAAAAAGTTATATTTTTTATATTTAAGATTAAAAAAATTAATGGTTGCTTCTTGTAAAAAAAATCTAGGAAATTCATATTTTAAAAAAATTATAATACTAATAATATTTTATATTTTTTGTTCATAACCTTAAATGTAAAAAAATAAAAATAAAGAGAGTAGTTAGTAATTTTAATTTTTTATTAGTTTAAATTTTTTTTTTAAATTTTTTTAATGTTAACAAGTCACATTATTTTAAGTTGGATTAAATATGCTTTTAGTTCTTTTAAAATATTTAAATTTTGTTTTTTGTCCCTCAATTTTAAAATTTTTGGTTTAAATTTTTTATTTTCTAAAATATTATAATTATAATCTTTGATATTAATTTAAGTTACATTAAGTTAAGTTAGATTAATTACTATTAAAAAAAAATTTAATCATTTATCAACTGTTTTGATTATAACCTTTAAATCATGATTAACCTTTTTTAATTTAATATAATTTAAGTTAATATAAAAATTATAATCAATGTATTTTAAAACATAAGGAATCTAAATTAAAAGTTTAAAAATTATGGACCAAAATTAAAATTTAAATATTTTAAAGAAACTAAAAATATATTTAACCTTTTTAAATTCTCTCCATCTAATAACTAATTATTTCCTCCAATCTTATATATAATAATAATTTATTTAATTTTCAGAGATTAAAAAATCTAATTAGTTTGATAATATTAAATCTATCATTAATATATATGACTTTAAAATTACCATATCATTAATATATAAAATTTATTTTTTTTAATTTTTTATCTAATTAATTATCATATCTCCATTTAATAAATTTTTCAAGTTAATTAAGAGTATTTTGCAAAAAAAAATATTATTGCAACAAATATTATAAATATAAATTTTATAAAATAAATTAAGGTAATTTTTATTTTTATAAAAAAATTTAAAAGTATTATTTCTCTATTAGATTAAGAATACTTACTAAAAAATTAATATTATAAATTAAATGTTATAAAATAATATCGAAATAAACTTTTTGTAATTTTTTAAAAAAGGAGAACAGGTACCGCACATAAAGTAAGTCAACAGTATGAGAGAGAGACAGATCAATTCCTACTTTTTTTCAAATAAAACGAAACAGTGTTCCAAATCCAAATCTCAAACTGCGTTACAAAAGTTCCGAAGAACCTCTAAAATTATTATTGTTAGAATACAAAATTAGCCGGGTACATTTATTTTGAGGTGGATAATCTAAAACATCTAGTAAAATATTTTTTAGTACTTTTTATAAGACCATTTTTGATAAAGTTATCATATTAATAACAAAATTAAAGTTAAATAATTTTTAGTTTTTTAAAATAATATTGTATCTTCTTAGTTTTATTTTTATTTAATATTTTAAACTTTATTTTACTATCGACATTTATATTTATTAATTTAAATTTAAAAAATTCACTTACTTTATTTATTAAAACAATAGAGATACAATAACAAATATTTCATAGGAATTTACTTACCCTTTTCTGATTCTATTAAAAAATATTTTTTACTTTTAATATAAGACTCTTAATTATTGAATCTTTCTAACTTTCTTGCAATCAATATGATAATAAATTTTAACTTTAAATAAGGATAAATTTGGAATGTAATAAAATTTCAAAGATCCACTAACTAATTTGTTCTTAATCTTTGTGAGTTAATTAAAGGATATTATAAACAAAATTGGAAGGAGTGATAACCACCATAAAAATATTTTAAACATTATCTTATAAAAAAAATTAGAGAGTAATAAAGAGAGTGAGGGATATCATGTATGATATAATAATATAAAAAAAAAAGAAAAAATAATTAGAAGTTAAAAAGTAAGACAGAAAAATATAGAGATTTATTAATAGGAGGAAAATGTTTGTTATACATTTTGTTTAGAATATATTGGATGGATGTAAAGAGAGGGATAGAAATAAAAATAAAGAAAAATAGAATGTAATATTTCATGTGATAGGAAAGAAGATATAGGAAAAAAAATATTAAGGTAAAAATACTGTTAAAATCTATGATAATCAAAATTTTTATTAATAGATACACTTAAAAGAAACTGTAATTAAAAGTACTATTTTAATTTTATTAAATGAAAAGAAAAATAAATAAATATAAATAATAACATTTTTTTATTTGATTGATCTTTATTTGATTGAAGAAAAGTAAAAAATTATAGAAAATTTTAAATCTTTTATTCTCTCAGTCTTTTCTTAATTTAAATTTAAACTTCTATTTTTTTTAAATTATTTTGACTTTACCAAACAAGTGGATCTAAATCTTTTTAATGAAATTACTTGAAATTCATCCGATAATTAAAAAACACGTTATCATCATTATTCTTTAGATAAAAGTACTTTCCAACACTGAAATTGACAATCGCACAAATGTAAAGATACCTATATTCTCAAGACGGCCATATAACTTTAGACGTATAAAACAATCATGAGTATTTAAATTTTAAAATAATCCTACTTAAAAATTTTCTTATTTCTTTCAAAACAAAGAAGCATATAAATTTAGATCGCTGTAATTTTTATTTTGTTTTTGTATTTTAAAGAGTAGAAACAAGTTGGATATTTACTATGTTCTAGTCTAGTTTATGTTACAATTATAATATCTAAACTTAATTATTTACTTGATATAGTTTTTTAAAGTTTTACTTAATTTTTAAAAATATAATCTAATTAATATTCATTTATGTAGTTGTTTATCTATTTTTCTAAAAGTGATTATCATGATAAAAAAATATTACTTTTATAAATAATAAATTTTTTAAATATTTTTTTATTAAATCAACCATATAAACGTTATAATAATTTAAGAAATTAAAAATTTTAAAAAAATTAATATTAATATATATATATATTTACAAGATATTAGGTAAACAATATCAATATTTATATATATATATATATATTAAGATTGTTAAAATAGATGTTAAATTTTAAATTAATATTTATTTAATAAATTTATATAAAATATAAAATATAAAATATATTAATTTAACCGTCGAATTATATTATAATATCTAATAGATCATATATATATATATATATATATATATATATAAATTTTTACAAAATTTAAAAATAATATTATTAATATTTACATATATTTATATAATATATCAACCATTCAAATAAAGTTATAAAACGAAATTGTTATAGATTTTTAAATTTTATAAATATTTATATACATAATTTATTAGATATTATAATATAATTCAACAGTAAAATTAATAAATATTATATTATATATATAAAATTATTAAATTAATATAAATTTAAAATTTAATATCTAATATTAATAAATTCTAATTTATATATATATATATATATATAAATTCTAAAAATTTTCTACTTTTAATAAATATTTTATTATTTATTTAAGTCGATAACATCTCATACAATTTTAAAGATAAGTCACTAAATTATTCATGGTTAATAATTTATAATAATAAAAATAATTCTAAATTATTTAAATTTATTAATATTCATCTTTAAATACATTATTAATATAATTATTTATTCTTTAAATTAATAATATTAATATAATAATATCAACATAAAAAATAGTAAAAATGTTATTAATCAATAAACAATAAATATATTATTTATAATAATATTATTTGACTAACAGTTTTAAAAGTTTAGATACTAATTTTGTATGTTTGTTTCCTTTAACATCTTTAGAACTATTCAAATGTTCTATAGTATATAACAAATATTTCATAATAAAATATTATGAAAAGTAATATACTAATAAAACTAAAAATATTTGTTTCCTTTAAAATTATTATCATACATACCTATTAAATAAAATAGTTCTACGAATAAAATATTTATATAATTATAAGTGAAAATTAACTTTGAAAAGAATAAAAAAACACTTTTATTTAAATTTATAACTTAATAGAATAATAATTTAAATATAATTATGTAAAATATATTTAATATCACATTTTTTTTAGAAACAAATTAATACTAAGCAAATATTTTAACTGCTAAATAATTAATTTAATTTTAAATAAATTATAATAAGTTTTATAAATATATACAAATAATTAATATTAAAAAATAAAATATTAACTATTTATAAATTCATACATTATATAAATATAAAACTACTTAAAATACTTTTAATTAAATAAAAATTTAAAAAATATTCATATTAACTAAATTTATTTAATAAATAACTAAATAAAACTAACCCAATATAAGCTAAGACCGGCTAGCGTTATCACCCATTCACTCTGATACATGTATTTTATATATTATTAAATCATTACCTATCATATACTTAAAAATTATTTTTTATAATAATTACTTTAAAGATCATACTTCTAATAATTTTCATTTTATTAATAATGAAAGGTGTTAAAAATCACATATAGTTTTTATTTCTCTTTTTAAAAATGAAATTTTGTTAGCTCGTAGATATATAATAAAATTGTTTAATTCATAAAATAATGTACATAAACATGTAAACATATAAAAATTAAACTAAATTTCTTAACGTGATAAATGATCTCATATTCTTTCCGCAGTATTCCATACAGTAAAGGTGAACGTAATGGGTAAGATATGAAATACTAGAAAGAAAAAATGATGAGAGTTTTCTATATATTTTAAATTTGATTAGTTAGACAAAGACCTGTGCCCCTCATCCGTGTTGTTGCCTCTATATAAGCCAAGCTTAACTCAAACGGATCATTCATTGACTTGAAACAAAGCCATCATAACACCAACCGTATTCCATCCATATCATATTTCGTCTTTTCCTCATAACCCTTTCACCTGTGGGAACTCACACAGAAGATCGAGTTAGAGGGAAAGACTCGTTTGTGTTTGTGTGTTTGTGTGTATGGAGAGTACTATTTCTATTTTGGTTTGCATTTTCCTCTTTTTCTCAACACTCCTTTCGTATCCATTAATAAGAAAACACAAGAAACCCGAACACATAGCTAAGCCTAAGCTTCCCCCTGGTTCAATGGGTTGGCCTTATATTGGAGAGACTCTTCAACTCTACTCTCAGGACCCTAACATCTTCTTTATGTCAAAGCAAAAAAGGTTCTTAATTAATTACTTTGATCCTCATCATATTATCTTTAATTTATTATATATTTTTGGGGTAAGTTTTGTTTTGCATGGAGGTTAATTAATTAAACAAGGTGCTAACTTGATTTTACTAATTAATTAATGTTAATCAGATATGGAGAAATTTTTAAAACACACATATTAGGATGTCCATGCGTGATGTTGGCAAGTCCTGAGGCTGCAAGGTTTGTGTTGGTGACTCATGCTCACTTGTTCAAGCCTACATACCCCAAAAGCAAAGAGAAGCTAATAGGCCCATCAGCATTGTTCTTTCACCAAGGAGACTACCACACCCGCATTAGGAAGCTGGTGCAAACCTCACTTTCTCCTGAAACCATCCGAAAGCTTATTCCTGACATAGAAACTGAGGTCATTTCCTCTTTGGAATCGTGGGTCTCCCAAGGACTAGTCATTAACGCTTTCCAAGAAATGAAAAAGGTTGGTTCATGTGTTTTATATGATATGATAGGATATGTTTCTAGCGTGTGAGTGAATGTGAACCCCATTTTGCTACACTAGTATTGTCTTATTCAATGCTTTTATTGCATGGAGTTGAAATTTGTTTTCATTTGTTGGTTCCCCTCATTAATTTGTTTGTCCCGGTCCTCTATTATTGTTTGGTGTGTCATGATTTTACAACTCACGCCTTGGCTTCTCTCCACTTTTCACACAGTTTTCTTTCAATATTGGCATCCTCTCTGTCTTTGGTCACTTGGAAGGAAATTATAGAGAGAAGCTTAAGGAAAACTACTGCATAGTGGAGAAAGGCTACAATTCTTTCCCAAACAAGATACCCGGAACTGCATACTCCAAAGCACTCTTGGTAAGCTAACTATGGTGCAGTATTTGTTTTGTATTATATGGTTTCTTATAGCTATTATAGTCTAACAAAATTTGTGTCAATTTTTTTTTTGAAATGATCTAAAAGGCAAGGAAGAGAATCAGAGAGATTATTAGTGAGATCATTTGTAAGAGAAAGGAGCAGAGATTGATAGAGAAGGATCTGTTAGGCCACTTGCTAAACTACAAGGATGAAAAAGGACAAACGCTAAGGGATGATCAAATTGCTGATAATGTAATTGGGGCACTATTTGCAGCTCAGGATACTACGGCAAGTGTTCTAACCTGGATTCTCAAGTATCTTCATGATGATCAGAAGCTTCTTGAAGCAATAAAAGTAAGAATTTCTTTTGTCTCCAAAGAAGATTTTCCAAATCTATGTAGGCCATAAGTGTTGAAAAGTTATGCTAATTAACGAGTCAATGAAATGAAACTGTTTTGTAGGCAGAGCAAATGGCACTGTATGATGCTAATGAAGGAGGGAAGATGTCATTGACATGGGGTCAAACAAGAAATATGCCAATTACTTACAGGGTATGGCATATAAAATGTGACGTAGAGATTAAAACAATTTCAAAGTTTAATTTAAAAGAAAATATATTTCTCAATTGGATCTTATGTGACAGGTGATATTGGAAAGCCTGAGGATGTCAAGTATCATATCATTTACTTTTAGGGAAGCCGTGGTTGATGTAGTGTACAAAGGTAAGAAATTTGAGGTGGAATATTCTTTTACCTATACATTTATGGGAAGTTTAATTTTCACAATCTTTTACTATTTCCTACGTCAATTCTAAAATGTTCTTTCCTGCAACTGTTAAGGATATCTTATACCAAAGGGTTGGAAAGTAATGCCACTATTCAGGAACATCCATCATAATCCAGAATTCCACCCAGCTCCTCACAACTTTGACCCATCAAGGTTTGAGGTTCGTTATGCTGAACAGCAATTAATTTGTCCACCACTTAGTCAAACAAATATTTTTTAAAACATAGAAAAAGCGAAATCCTATATATTCTTCTGAAATTTAAATATATTTTAATCTGAATGTCTTCAGGTTGCTCCAAAACCCAATACATTCATGCCATTTGGCAACGGAGTGCACTCTTGTCCTGGAAATGAGCTTGCCAAATTGAACATGCTGATTTTAATTCACCATCTAGTAACCAAATACAGGTAAATTTTCAACTTCAGATTGTTAAATTATGAGATGGATTTTTCTTTCCATATTTTATTTACATCAATTTTTTTGAAGTGAGTTAAAGATGGACAATAAAAATTTATTTATATAATATTTTTTTTTGAAAATTATAAAATTCATTCCATATACAGTATCATATTGAGAGTGAATGTTCATTAACCTTTATTCAATTATTTGGTTTTGACAGGTGGGAGGTGGTGGGATATCAAAGTGGAATTCAATACAGCCCATTCCCAGTTCCTCTGCAAGGTCTACCTACAAGATTTTGGAGAAACGAATAGAATCATCAAAGACAATCATATGATAAAATCTTCCTTTATTCATATATAAAATTTTTTAGATATTCCTTGCCACCACAAGCTTGATTTTGATTCCTCCTCCTTAACCCAACCTCCTGTTTTATAGTGAGGATCCGTTTGATCTATTGCCCCTTTTCCCAAGTATTTATTTAACATCATGTTATGCTATATTGTAAATGGTGGCATAGCTTTAGCACCATTAATTAATCTGATCATCATGTAAGCGTTAGTAAAAATAAATTAATATGTTATCAATTTATTATTTTTGTTTTGAAATTAATTAACTCTATTGAATGGTCCTATAACCTTTTCTGTTACTGATGAGTAGTCTTGGATTCCAGTTTATTAATTTCAAGAAGACTAGACCCTGTATGGTCCCCCACCATGATAGTTTCAATATTACTAATCATGAGCCTCTATAGTACGAAGTTGAGCTTCATTATTGTCCACGCCCGTTGACAATTAATTTAAACTTATAATTAAAGAATGGAATATGAATTAGTTCACAATTATAACACTAAAATGGATTTAGAACTTGAAAAGAAGGAAACAAATTAAAAACAACAGCGATCTGGTCTAAAAATTTAAAATGACCAGAATGAACTAAAAATGCAACGTGGCTCCGTTTGCATGATTGAACATTCATATTGGTTTACGTAGTAGTCACAGGGTGTGATTATGAAAAGGCCACGTGTTGATAATTAATTGGGCGGCTGAAAAAGGAGATGCCCTTAGCAAGAGGGATCCGAAACCTTTTCTAGGGCATGAAGGGTGTTCAGGTTTGGTGGAGAGGCGGGGACCAAAATAGTACATCACATTATTGGACCTTATGGATTGGTTGCAGATTTTGAAGCCATTGCCACTGCTTCTTTGCATTTAGATAGTGGACCCAAAGTTTTTTTCTCAAGGCCACCGTCTATTTTGTGGTACCAACTCTAATAGTTTTACGGAATTTTTTTTTTTAATAATTTACATCTATTTATACTCGAATGTTAAATTTATTTATTTTATATAAATAAGTAAACGATTTTGTATATAAAAAAGTTATTACTGTAATTTTGTATGTATTAACTCTTATTCTTATGATATTTCATATTTCTTATGATTTTAATTTCTACATGATCTTCTTACCCTTTTTCCTTGCAATATTGTGAAAATTTAAAAACTATTTAACAAAATAAGTTTTTATAGTAATGCGTTGCATTATATATAATAGGTACATTTGGAGTGTTTATGAAAAAAAAAATTTCAATTGATCATGCCCCTTTTAACTTGTTTTAATAATTTTTTCAAATAAATTTTTGAAATTATTTTTTAATTAATAAATTTTATGGTATAAACTTTAATTTTTTATGTGTACCAAAAGTCTTCCTAACCCAACAGTCAAATATACCATTTCCTTCAAAATATAAAGATCGTGATAATTTTTTATTATACACCAAAAGTAATCCTAAACCAACAGTCAAATATACTAATTCCTTCTTGAAGTAGATTTTATTTTTTCTAATAAACTTTTTTCTATGCATAAATTAATATTTAAGTTTCTGTCAATGTATTTAAGAAACATAACTATGTAACAACTGTGACAAACTCTATTGGTGCAAGAATTTATTAAATAGTGTTTAATTAAACAATATACTCTAACGCACTTAATATCATAAAGTAGTAAAGGGGAGTCGTCTCCTGTTGATGATCCCACTAGCTTCCACACACTCTAGTCTATGATCGACCCCTTTCTCATCTGAGTCTTTATACTCTGTTCACAAATTTGGTTGTGTCTATACTTTATAATAATCTCCTAATCGTGGTCCCAGGAATAGAATAATGGGGTAGAAGGAGCTAAAAGCATCACTATAACTGTTCATGAACCTCAATTTATTTGATTGAACATCATGCAATTTGTATAGGAGAAAGATAAATATGATCTATACATGAGGACAAGGTGCCCAAAGATATGATAAAGATAACCGATTTGATTAATGTCTCCAAACAAGAACCAATATATATTACAGTGGCAAGGGAGAGAAAGTGATTATCAAATCATATATTTGTGATTCAACATAACAATATTGAATACGGCATCATCACCATCGTCTCCTAAACCACGCCTGAATCCTGTCCTGACCAAGCCAACGCCTTTCACCTTCATTTGGCCACAAACTTGTAGACACAATCATGGCACCTCTGTCTTGGGCCTTTCACTTTTTTAATTTTAGAGTGATATTGTTTATTCAACTAATTGATATAACATTATTTACAACACTTTTTTTTTTTAATCTCAGCCCATCACATCAACTATCTTATTGTATGATTTTTTTTTATAAAATTAATTTTTATATAAATACAAATTTTTTTGCTGCTGCTGCAATTTCAGTTTAGGTTGGGCCATAGGGTTTAGTGTTGGGCCTGTTTGTTTTCTTTAAGTTTAAGGATTGGAGATGTAAGGCTTGGATCCAAAACTTAGTGAAGGTTTTGTATGTAATCTAGGTTGGTTTTAGTAAAGTAAAATGGATGCGACCTATAAAATAATAAATGAAAATACTGTTATAGAAAATAACAAAAGATATCATTAAAACTAGGTTTTTCCTTAAAATAAAATGAAATGTTAAATTAGTTTGGAAATGGTAAGATAAAAAGAAACTTAGAAATCACAATCCCCTTTTTTGAAAAAAAAATCAAAGAATGAAAATAATGAAAATTCATTTAATAATAATATATAATTATTATTGTTCATAGTTATTTTGTCTGAATTTGTGGTTTAATTTTATTTTTTTTATACTTTTTATGTTTTATTGTGGTACTAACTTTTTTAAAAAATATTATTATTATTCCTACAAGTGTGGTTTAATGATTTTATACGGAATTCATTTCAATTAAAACAGGATTGATTTAAACATGGCATCTTATCAAGATTATATTTTTCATTCGTTACTTTACCTAAGGAAACTTAATTAGTCCTTCTAATTCTTTAAACCATTTGAAACGAAAATAATAAAATTTAATTTTACAAAATTAATTTAGATAAAAACATCTTATTAATCCTGTATTTTTCATAGGTCATTTTAGTTGTAATATCTTTGTGTTCCTCCTAAATTTTTTGTATTTTAGAATAAAAAATAATGTTTTAAATTAAAAAAAGTTAATATAGACAGCATAACATGTATTATTAATGATGTACTTTTCATAGGTCATTTTATCTGTAACATGATATTCTAAATTTTCATATTATATTTTAAAATTTGTTTTAAGTAAAATATTACACAAATTTTAAATCATAAGGATTAGTTTAAACACGTCTTATATTTTAGAACAGTTTAAATGTGAACTTTATAATTTTAATTTTTATACTAAATTTCTCTTTTTATTAATTTACAAATCCACTTATTTTTCTAAAGTACTACATGATTCTAAATTTATTTATTTTTTCATTGAAGAAGTTATATGTAAGATGATTGAATAAAATAATTTTTATAATTTAGTATTTGTTGAAATATCTAATATTAGTTTGGAATATTTTTAAAATACTTTATATAAGATTTGTGTAATTCTTCTCTTTTGAGTTGATTTTTAAAAAAGAATTAAATATAATTTTTTAATATGATATCAAAATCTATCAAACTTCACACACTAAATATTTTAAAATATGTTGTAATATTTTATATTAATTAAAAATATAGGTATAATATTTCTTATAAACCTTGAATAATTATTTCCTTTTAAATTAATTTTTAAAAATAAATTAGGATCAGTTTTTTAATAATATTTATTATGAGTGATTTTTTATATTATCCATTTCTTTTTATTTCTTATGCATCAAGGAGGCCAAATAAATATTTCTTTCTTAAAGACATTTTAAATTCGTACAATTAATTTGAAATAATTTTTTTTTAAAAAAATCAAACGGGTAAGATACCAACATATTCTTTATTTATAACTGATTCCAAACATTAAACTTATTTTTAAAAAATCAAAATTTTAAATTACTTTTCTTTCAAAATTTTATCTCAATAATTAAACCTTGGTGAGAACTTCTATTTATAACTCAATTTTAATTTAGTTTGTCATCCTACCATAATTCTAGTTACAAAATTCAAAAGAAAGTTTCCTAAATGAAAGATCAAATGAAACAATCTATATAACATATTACAGTATAGGCAACAAGGCTGCACCAGAAGATAGAGGAATCTTGTTTTTTTTCGTAGTAAAAGTATATCTTGAATACTGTTTTGTCAACATGATTAAGATGATTCGAGTTTTAAATTACAATATAAGTGAATCGATACACATCATCATTCTGTTGTTATATACTGTGGCGTTCTATCAATTTCATTACAATAAAAACAATTGTACAACCAAGCATTCACATGGCAATGTCAACATCATTATGTCTATTGGATCACTTTGGCATTCTTGCAATTTCCACCATGTAATGTTGATGCCACTAACTTCATCAACATATTCTATTTCATGTTCATAATCATTTGGTGTAAAAAGTTGCTTTTATAAAATATATGTAAACATAAGTATAAAATATATGTAAACATAAGTAATCTTTTCAGAAGATCCTTCAATTAATTAATGAAATAAACCAATTAAAATGATGAATTTAGTTGTAATTTGAAATTATCAAAACAATTAAAGCTAAGTACATTAGTTATGAAACTTAAAGGATACAAAAACATAACATCTTTTATAAAATTAATTGTTCAAATAATTATTGGTTTTCTAATCCTAACTAATTTAAATTATTTTTGATAAATTTAATTTAATTTATTTTAATCAATTTAAAATATAATAAAATATTTGAATAACCTATTTTTAGATTTAGTTGCTTCTATAAATAATTATCATCACACAAACATTTTTTATCTAAACAACTAATTGAAAAACTTTTTTGAAGGTTTTAGATACCAAAATAGCAACAACGATCTAAAATTTAGAAATATCATTCTAAAGAATGATCCAAAAATAAAACCTTTAATTATCTTTCAAATGAGAAAAAGATTAAGATGATTTAATAACTAGAATATGTGGTGTTAAAAATATCAGTGATTCAATTAGTTACAAGAGGATATAACCATATATTTAATTTTTACACCGCACTTTCTCATAATGAAAATATAATATTGCATAGACTATTCATATTAAATTGTGTTAAAAGAAATTTATTAGTAACTATTATAAGTTTGTTAATTTGTATTAAGACAAATAAACATACCAAAATATCATCATAATAATGATAAGTTCGTTTATATATATAACGAACTAGTTTATGAATCAAATGAATAGAATTATATATAATTCAGGTTTAGTTAATAAATTTAATTTTTAACTCAAATTTAATTCATTTGGTTCATAAACTAAATTTAATAAATTAATTATTAAATTAAATCTCAAACTAATTTTGAGTTGATTTAATTTATTATCAGCTTTAACTTTAGCTACATAAGTTTAACAACTAAAAAGTCTAACACACTGAAAAACAAAATTTTTATTCAAATCCTGATTATACATACAAAATTTTCTCTCTCCATGTACTGCGATTT
This sequence comes from Canavalia gladiata, assembly GCA_037954105.1. Taxonomy (NCBI): domain Eukaryota; kingdom Viridiplantae; phylum Streptophyta; class Magnoliopsida; order Fabales; family Fabaceae; genus Canavalia; species Canavalia gladiata. The sequence continues at coordinate 68,246,639 of CM075658.1, forward strand.
CTGATTAAAATAAAAAAAATGAACAATAAGGATTAGGGACAAACTAACAAAATGATAGTAGTAATATAATTATTCAAGCCTCCGCATTGATTAGAAACTCATTCTAGTCATAGCATGAACATATAATAACTTTCTTAAGCTGTTCAACATAAGTAATTAGAGCATCTATGAACAAAGATAAGTAATTTAGAACAAAAGGTGTAAGAAACAATATTCTGCAGCAACCGGTATAAACTTCTAATGGAAACTGGAATTACATGAACTGTAAATAATTCGAGAAAAATTTATCCAATGTACCTTTCTTTTAGATTTCAAATAGAACAAGTCTTACATCCAATGGATATGTACAACTCATGCTTTTCACGAAAAAGTAAATGTTTGTCCAAACTTAGAATCTGCATAAATAACACTAACTTTGAATGAAAATTGGTACTAGTTATGGAAATGAGATAGAAACAAAAAAAAATTACCTAAAAAGATTTATGACTTGGTTTCTGAAAACGGCACCAAAATCCAACATGTCTGTCTCAAGTTATGAATAAACGAGCAAGGAGTGTCCAAACCGTGACTACATATGAAAATAATCTCTAAATTTAAAGACAGCATAAATTTTGGAAGAATCGCAGGTGTTGCATCAGCCAGTCTTGCCATTTCTGGGTAACTCACATAGAATGGAGCTGGAACAATGACTTGAAACATCCACAGCACAAGGTAAATGAAAACTACTATAGCTTGCAAAAGAAAAAATAACATAATTTGTAATATAAGCACAAAAAATGAAATTTTATGAATGAAGACATGTGCTTGTATGGACCAAGAATATGAGATAATCATATTTAGTAATAGTAAGTAAAAACAGAAAAATAAAACATGGAGAAAAAATATTATGGAAGCAAGAAATGAATTAATGTCCAATTGCAAATTTTTTTAGCAAAAGAAGCCATGCAATAAATTTGGATCGATTACTAATGATATTACTGCAATTTGCAAGTCTTTACACACATATATACAAGAAGGAACCTTGCCTCAAATCTAAAAGAATAGACACTTTTCTTCTTCAATTTCCTTCTACCTGAAACTAATAATTAAATTTTGTATTAAATAAAATAATTTTAAAATATATAAATAAATTATTTTAATGTAAAAAAAATAAATGTAAAGTGTGCCTTGCATGACTATTACATTATAATATCTAATGAATTGCGAACGTTCAAATAGCATTACACAACACCGGTGTTATTTGAATAAGTGTAATTCAATAGACGTGATATCATGTCGTAGTCATTCAAATTTTGCAATTTTTATATGTTGTATTAGTGCATGTGATGCATCACTGTGTTATCACCTGGACAGGCACAACACACATTGTTGACACATTGGTTAAAGTATCCCAAACTAGTGATATATTTTGAGAATATATTATTTTAGTAAATTATTTTTAAAATTATATTATCCTGATCAATGTGCTAATGGATGTTCATGTGTTGAAATTTTATATAGTAAAACCAAGTTCAAGTTTTATATTTATATCTCTTTTTCTGGAAAGTAAATAAGTGAGATTGTATAAAAATTAATAAGACGAGAAATAGATACATAATTAGCACATAATCTATCATAACACACGAGAGAATCTTTTTCACTTGAAAAACCATGTTTAGCTACAAGCCTTTAAGAATTGGCATTTTCTTTCAAATTTGGAATGTTGATTTAATACTTGGATTAAAACTTCATTAACACGATAAAAACCACACTATTAATTAACTAACAAATTATAGACAAGAAACCTTAACAAAAATAAAAGATGGACAAGTAGTAGCATGATCGCTAAAAGGTTGGGGAAAACTAAAAAATTATGGGCAAAACAATTAATAAAGATTTAGAGATTAATGATTTATTTATACATAATTTATAATAAAATATTATAATGTTCATGTAGCTAGCTAATCCCTAATAGAGGAAAAAAAAATGTTTGGTTTTTATTGTTGTATTGAAATAAAGGAGTCAAAAGTAGATTATGCATGGTATGTTATTCCATTTTATCTTTAAAAGAAGAAGCGAAACGAGCAAATCAAAGCAAGTGAAGCCAACATCTACCATATAGATGTTTATTGTTGAAACTGTTTTCAAAAACCCTTAGAACAAGGTGTGGATGTCTCCATTTTAGATATCCTAATCTATACTAAAATAGAATATTATTCCCTTTTAGGAGTTGATACATAAGCTAGGATTAAAGGGTTGATCCAACATAAGACATATGATTTATCTCTATGATAACACTTGAGTCATGTAATTAAAGTGTGGTCTAGACAACTCTAATCATGGAAAACATATTTTCTTTAAAAGGAGTTGCACCCAACCAACCATCCTTAAAACATTAATTCCAACGAGATGATGAATTCGCTAAAATTTTGAAAATGAATTTTATTTGTTATGTGTGGAGTCACCACCAAACTTTTATTTAAAGGAAAAAGATTTGGAAAAACCCTAACTTGAAGATGAGATTCTAAGTTCGGAAGTCGGTTACGAGTGGGGAAGATGTTAGGCACTCATTCGCCCGTTCCGAAGAACGGTACCCTTAAACCGAGTGTGTGATTTTTGAAAATTGTTTGATCCCTTAGTTAATGTGAAAATAAATAGCTTGATGGAGGTTAGCCTGACAGGACTTGATCCTACTCCTACGTATTCGTCAGTGCAATAGGAAACTCAAGGCTTACGTAGTTCTGGTTTGAGTTGAAAGCTTGACCTTCTGAGTTTGAATTTAAAAGAAAATGTATTGTTGCCTTTCTTGAAAAAATTTTAAGGGTGCGATCCCAATCCACCTATGCACAGGGCCCAAGACAACTACGGTTGCACTTAGACCCATACGAACCTCTAAACAGCGAACAACAGAAAAAGCTACCAGTTGAATTTAGAAGAAAATGTATTGTTGCCTTTCTTGAAAAAATTTTAAGGGTGCGATCCCAATCCACCTATGCACAGGGCCCAAGACAACTACGACTGCACTTGGATCCATACGAACCTCTAAACAACGAACAACAGAAAAAGCTATCAGTTCGTTTTTAGAGTTCGTCGCGTGAGATTAAGGAATGCAAAACGACATTTATTTGATAAAAAAAAAAGACAATCCCCAATCCACATATGCACAGGGCCCAAGGCAACTACGACTGCACTTGGACCCATACGGACCTCTAAACAACGAACAGCAGAAAAAGATACCAGTTCGTTTTTAGGACTCGTTGCGTGAGATTGAGGAATGCAAAATAACTTTTATTTGATTAAAAAAAAAAAAAGGAAAGGCAATCCCCAATCCACATATGCACAGGGCTTAAGATAACTACAGCTGCACTTGGACCCATACGGACCTCTAAACAACGAACAACAGAAAAAGCTACCAGTTCGTTTTTAGGGCCCATTGTGTGAGATTAAGGAATGAAAAATGGGACTTGATTTAAAACAAAATGAACTTGATTTGAATTTTGGGCTTGAATTGGACTTGATTTGAAATAAACTTGACTTGATTTGAAATTAAGGAAAAGAATTGCGAACATGTTTCAGTAATCAAGCGATAGAAATTTCATTTCAAATCCAAATTAGACAAATAATATCATTACAGAAACTAGAGAGAAATAAAAATAGAACACAATAAAAATCACCAAAATCAGATATCATTTGAAAAATTAAAAACGAAAATGAAAAACAGAGATGAAGATCAACCTCAAGAACACACAAGACTTTAGAGCCAAAATTTAAATTCAAATCTCAAAATTTTTAAAAAATATTTTTTGGTAGATATGAAAAATAAAAACCAATTAATTGAAATATATGGATCATATAAATCAAACAAAACAAGTTTGACATAAATCCAATCAGAAATGAGCAAGTTATGCACAAATCAAACAAGCTAGGTTCACTTGTCACCAGGATGAACATGCTTCGGTAATCAGGCGATTAAAATTTCATTTCAGATCCAAATTGGACATAAAATATCATTCCAGAAACTAGAGAGAAAGACAAAGAGAACGCAACAAAAATAATTGAAATCGGAGATCATTTGACCGATCAAAAATGAAAACGAAAACCAGATACGAAAATGAGCTCGGAAATCCGAGAAGAAGCAAGAAACTTAAGCAGAATAAAAGTAGGATCTAACCTTGATTGGAAGGTGATGAAGAGCTGATTCCATGGAGGCCAAGGGCTAAATTGAAGGCTAGAGAGTCTCCTAGGTCCTCCCTTCAAAAATTCTGAAAATCTCCCTTCTAAGACTTCAAGTCCTCCTCTCAAGAATTTTCAAAAAATGAGAAAAAGACCCCTTCTTTTCCTGTTTGTAGGTATATATAGACACCTCCATTTCTTGGCAAGGGTCAAGCTCTTCCAAAGAGTCAAAGGCAAGCCCCTCTCTCAGGAGTCAAAAGCCAACCCCCTTGATTTCAAAATTGTTGTTTCCTATTTTTCATTTTTCAGCTTTTTTTTTCCAATTTTCTTGTTTTACCTTTTTTGTTTTTTATTTTTATTTTTCTATTTATTTATCATTTTTACTTTCCTTTTTTTTATTATTTTTTATTTATTTTAATTTTTTTGCTTTCTGTTTTCTGTATTTTCTGCTTTCTATTTTATATCTTTTCAAATTTTTAATTAACTTAATTTTTGATTAATTTTAAAGATGGAAATCTCGGACATAATTGAGAGTTTACAATGTGGCATGAAACCATCTCTTCAAAAGCGCAAGAGCATTGAAAATTATGCCTCTAACAAGTAAGTAATAGAGATTGTGTCCCTGATTCCATTGTATTTTGAAGTTGGAACTAGAGGTCCATCTTCTCAAAAGCTAATGCCAACTTGGCAAGAATCTCCCACAATAGGTAAAACCCCATAATAGTAATACGACTCAAGTATATGAATAATGGAAACTGCAAATCAACCTTTCCAAGCGATGAAGAGGAGCATAACTCCACACCATAGCAAATTACCTCAACCACCCCTTTCACTAATTTTGTAGCATCCTTAATTGATTTTAGCAACCAAAAATCTTAAATTGTATGATGGAACCATAACTCCCCAAGAACACCTAAAATCTTTCATCTCTACCATGTTGTTCATAGCACTTCCTCGTATGTCATGCCTTTGCCTTAACATTGAAAAAGGTAACATTATCATGGGTTTCATTCTCCCCAACATTCCATTAGTTTATAAAACCAACATGTTTTTGACTTCCTTTTACATTTCTTCACTAGTAAAAGAGCAATTAAGATCATCCTATTCACTATCTTGGGTGAAATAGAGAAAAAGGATGAAATTGTAAGAGTTTTTCTTACTATAATTCAATTGAGAGACCTTAGTGCATGACTTAGATTAGAAAATCACTTTCCACCTGTTGAGCGAAGAACTCCAACCTACGTTATTCCCTAACTTGATTGGAAATAAGCCCATATGACAAACAAGATCTAAGGCACGGAAGAGAAATTTATCAAATTTAAAAACTTCAAGAGAGGAAGAAAGTTAACGTAAGAAAATTATCAAAAATAAAAAGGAGAAAAGAAAATATCTTTTGAGATAATGTCAAGTCCTAGTAGAAGGGACCATGGAGGTGAAGTCCCTTATCATGCCTTTGAATACTCCTATATCACAAATATTTTTAAAATTGATACAAATTGTGTGAAGTTCATTACCCCAACCACTAAAAATGCATGCATGACAGGACAAATTACAACAAGTTTTAAGACAATTATTGACAGGAAAAATATATTACATCTATATCGAAAGTACAATCAAATTATTGATTTAAAAAAGATTTTAGGCAAGATACATTCATAGAAGATGCAAAGAGGAGGGAACACATGACACTAAAATATAATTAAAAGTAAAATCTAAGTCCAAGATACTTTCTTCCGTAGAAAAAGTTCATTCCACTTCTCAAGGAAAGATAGAGAAAGAAGAAATGATAAGAAAAGAATACATTTTACACCACAACAAAAATCTAAGTTGAAGTCAAAGATAATATGCATTGTCTTGAGCTAATTTGTTAATGGAAGATAACCCATTTTCAAGAAAATATATCTTATAAAAAATCTTGATTACTAAATTGCAAAGTAATATAATTGACTACAAAAATTAGTATCACTATTTTTACAAGAATTTTACGAGAATCATTCCTTATCATAATGATCTTTTTTATTATCATGATGGTTTATAGCTAACAATATTAAGTACACAAGTTTATTAACCAAGAAAGTTAAAATAATATCATAACCTAGAACCTATTTTTTAAGTTGGACTTTACCTTCTGTCTCAAACCTTAATCTAATTAATCTAATGATTTTAAGACCCATAGGATATAGATTAACATTACAAGGCTACATTATCCTTGTATTACTTGGACCAAAAACCATAAACAAATTCAATAAAAATGAAGTTCCTAGTTTATTATCTCAAGTTATAGGTTCGGGGTTTAGCAACTTGTAACATGAATTAAATAAATTATATTTAAAGGTTTTGTACCCAAATTAAATCAAACTTTTCTAACTAACTTAATTTATCAAGTTTAGTTTGAGTTCATTTATTTTAGAGAAATTTTATCTTTATATTTTAAAATGATGATTTAAAGAGAAAAAAATAATTTATTTGAGAATTTAAAAATATTTTATTTTAATTTCTTATAAAAATATAAATTTGACACATTTTAAAAGAAAATTTTAATATATTAAAATGAATCAATTTCAAAATTTACCCAAACAATAAGAATTTAAAAATTTTTTCACACCCTCTTTCATTATTTTGTGACTTTTTTTTTTATTTTACTCTCACTTTTTATCATAATTTTAAAAATTAAATTAAATTTATTGGTCGGACTGATTAAATAAAAAATTATTATCTTTTTAAATTAATTGAATTATAAAATTATTTTATCAAAAAATTGGTAACAAACAAATAAAATCGATAAATTGACAGTAAATTAACAATAAAAAATTGTTTTATATATAAAATAATATTATATTGATATATTTTTTAAAAATGTTTTATTTTATTAAATTTTATATGTATAATTTAAATTTAAAAAATTAAAAATATATAATTTTTTAGTTTTTAATAATTTCAAATTATAGTATTAATATATTTTATTATTATATATTATACATTTTTAATATAATGCATATTATGAATATTTTAAAATAATATTTAATTAATTAAACTATTCAATATTAAATTAGGGCTTACCGTTTTAGTGATTAGTTTGATTTTAAAATTTTTGTTTTCATAGTTCAAACTTTGTAAATTTTTAAAATTAAATTTAATTATTTTATAAAATATAATTTTTATATTTTTATATAAATTATTTTTATAATTTTTTACAAAATTACCAAAATATTTAATCATTTTATAAAATATAATTTAATATTTTAATATTTTTAATTTTATTTAGTTATAATTAAAAAATATTTAAAATTTAAATTTTAAAATCTTTAAAAAATAGTTATGATCTTAATATCAACTTTTCAATGTTATATGTACGTAAAAATAAATTTTTAATCTTTTTAATAAATTTTATTCATTCAATATTTTTATATATTTTAATAAAAAATTAATAAATTAGATTATTTTTAAAATATTATATTAATTATGTCAATCCTTTTTAATTTTTATAAATTATCCTATTATTGTTAATATAAACTTTTCGATGTTATTTGTACAAAATAATAATTTTTAATATTTTTAATAAATTTTATTTATTCAATTTTTTTTAAAATTAAAAATAATAAATTAGATTAATTTTAAAAATATTAATTATGCCAATAATTTTATTTTAACTTTTATAAATAATCTTATCATTATTTATTCATATAAATATTAAATAAAATAATATAATACTATTTAATTTATTAGCTTAGAAAGCAAAATCAAACTTAAAATTAAATAATTAGATAATAGCTTTTTACATTTTTATTTTATTTTATCCTATTTTTATTCAATCTTAATATCTTATCATTTATGTTTGGATAAAAATTTTAAAAATATATTTTATTAATAAATTTGATATTTAAGTTTTCAAATATTTTATATTATTTTTTTTTATAAAAATATGTATTCTAAAAATTTTAATACACTAAAATAAATAAATTTTAAAATTTATCAAAACAGTAAGAATTTGAAAATTCTTTTACGACCCTTCTCTACCACTCTACCTCACTTTCGTTTGGTATATACTGAACATTGAAGTATCTTAAAATGAAATTTAATTATTTTATATAATATGATTCAAGATTTTATAGAAATATCATTAAAACTTATTTTAATATTATTTTTAAAAAATAGTTTTTTATAAAAGATAATTACATATTTTATAAAATATAATTTTTAAAATTTTAAAATTATTCTTATTGTAATTTATTATGAAAATATTTTAAATTTTAGGTGTAAAAAATATATTTTAAAAATAGGTATAATTTTCATATCAACTTTTCATTATTATTTGTGTATAAAAATAGATTATTAAATTTCTTAATAATTTTATTTTTTAAATACGTGTATACTTCTTTTTAAAAATAAAAATAAAATTAATTTTTTTAATTTAATTGATTGTTGATATAAATTGTTAAACATCCTAATGCAATTTCATTTATTCTCTTAATAAGTACAATAATCAACTGTACCATAGAATAGAACCTGTAATGTTGATTTTACTCAGAAGAATATAAATTAAATAATTATATAAAAATTAATCTTGCTCTTATCATCTACTATCCTTATTTAATATTAAAATCCTATTTTTTATATTTTGATAAAATATTAAAAAATAATAAACTAATAAGAAATAGAAAATTTTACATTTTAAAATTTTTTAGTTATATTTTTTAAAATCCTAAAATGTATATATTTTATTACCTTTTATTTGAATGAAGCATTTTAATATTTTAAAAATTTTGAAACATTTAAAAATAAAATATTTTTAATTTAAATATTTTTATTTCAAAAATATTTTGAATAAATAAAAAAAATTAATTTTTTATATTTAAAATTATTTATTTGGATAATAAATTTTAAACTTTTTATTTAAATTAAATAGTTTAATTTTTAGTATATATAAAATTTTATATTTAAATATTCAAAAGTTTTTTCTTTAATTTTGTTCCTATTTTTTTATTAAAATATTTAAATATATAAATATTTAAATATATAAATATTTTTATTGTGTAACATATTTAAATAGAATAATAATCCAACCTATAACATATACATAATTAAAATATTATACTTAAAAATAAAAAAAATAACAAAAAAATAAAATAACAAATTTTTTTTTTCTATAAACACTCCCTTTCTCACTCCCTTTATCATTATGTATTTTCAATTATAAAATTTCTTAACATAAAGATTGAATATTTTATAAAATATAATTAAATATTTTTACAATTATGAAATTTATTAACATAAAGATTCATTATTTTATAAAATATAATTAATTTTTTTTACAAAATATCGTATAAAAATTATATTATAGATATAATTTTTTCATTTTTTATAAGATATAAATTTAAAATTTCTATAACTTATTTTTATTTTCAATATAGCTTATTATAAATGATTTTAAGTTTTAATTTTAAAAATATAGTTTATAAAAATAATTATACTTTTAATATCATTTTTTTAAAATTATTTATCGACTAGAATACTTTAAGTTTTCATAAATAACTTTTATCCGTTAAATATTATCTTATATATTTTTATTGAAAAATAATAAAAATTTTAAATTAAATAATTTATAAATTACGCAATCTTTATTTATCCTTTTAAATGATAAATAAATTAATAGTATTAAATATAACATAAAATTATTAAAATAAAAAATTTATCATACTTTTATTCATTTGATATTATATAATTTTTTTAATGTTTTATCATAATTTTAACCTTTCTCTTTTCTCATAATTATATTTTAAATTATAAAAATATTTAATTATTTTAGAAAGTATAATTTTGATTTTTTATGAAATTTATATAAAAAAATTTTAATGATAGATTTAAAATATTTTTTTATAATAATATTTTACATTTTTTATAAAATAAAAATTATAAATTTGATAAATTTTTTTTATTTTATTTAGTTTTATTATAAAAATAATTTAAATTTTAGGTGTAGAAAATTTGTAGAATAATTCTTATTTTAATATCAAAATTTTAAATATTATTTGCCAAAAAATAATTTTTAATTCCTATAAATAATTTTATTGAAAAATTAAAACATAATTTCCAAACATTACATTAATTACGTTAAATTTTCATTTTAATATAATTTTAAAATTATCCTATCACTATTTATTAATCTTAAATATTAAATAAAATAATATAATAATAAATGATTTATTATCTTGATAAAAACTTCAAGTATAAAATAAAATAACTATATAAAAATTTATCATACTTTTTTTATTTTATCATACATTTAATCAATTTTGATATTTTAATTTTTATTTAAAAATTATATTTTTAACATTTTTATTTATATTTTTAAAAATATTTTAAATTTTAAAATTTTTTCAAAAAAGTTAGAAGTTAAAAGTTCTCATATGATCCTTTGCTCTCTACCTCTCTCCGTCATATCCGCATCATACATTTGAAATTTTGCAGTTTCTTTAAATTAAATTTTACTATTTTGTAAAATTTAAATTTAAATTTAATTAAACTATTATATTAAAATTATTTTATTAATTAATTTTTGTAAATATATATTATTTCATACATTTTACTCTTTTATTTTTTTAATATTTTAAATAATTTTAGTTATAGTTTATTATAAAAATATTCTAAATTTTATTTGTAAAAAATAAAATTTTAAAAATAATGATAATTTTAATATTAAATTTCTAATAATTTTGTTCACAAATAATTTTTTTAGTTTTCATTTTTATATATTTCTAATGAAAAATAAATTTATTAAATTAATTTTAATCATATTAATTATGTTATATTTTTTATTTTAATATAATTTATCAATTATTCTATCATTATTTGTTTATTTTAAATGTTTAATAAAATAAAATAATATTATTTAATTTATTATCTTAACGAACAACATCAAATATAAGATATATAAAGATGAAAGTGAATATGACTGTTCAACATAGATTTACAATTCGATTGGTTTAAAATTTAACTTAATTCAATTTATTTAATAAATAGATAAATTCAAACTTGTTAATAAATCTTTTTAGATAAAAAATTAAACAAGACATACTTAAGCTTATAAAAAAGTATAATTAACCTATTCAAAAGTCTATTTATATTTATATATTTTATATTTGATATTTATTTTAATATATTATATTTGTATAATATTTTATTTATAATATATATATATATATATATTATAGGAATATCTAATAGCATTTTTATTTTGTAAGTTTTAAGTTTACAAGTTTTTTTTAATCAATTATTTATGTAGATTTTAAGTCTATTGATTGATTTTGTTTGAAGTGTAAGCTTTTAAACAGGTTTGTAGGTCTTACAGGATTTAAACCAGACCAGATTTTAACAGAAAAAAAGAGGTCGAGACTTCAAAATTTTTAAGGAGAGGAAGATTGGTTTTCGCATGTTGTCTGTAGTGGAAGGAAAACATTTTTATCCGCAAGGAAATAAGGAGGAAGATTGGTTTTCGCATTTTATCTTTAGTGGAAGGAAAACTTTTTTATCCTCATGGAAATAAGGAGGAAGATTGGTTTTACTTTGTTCGGTAAAGAAGAAGATTGATGTTGTCTTTCGTGGAAGGAAAAAAATTTTATCCCAGGAAAATAAGGAGGAAGATTGGTTTTGCCTTATCCAATGCATTTTGTCTTTAGTGGAAGAAAAGTTTTTTATCAGCGGGGTCCACAATAAGGAGGAAGATTGGTTTTACCTTGTTCGGTGCATTTTGTTTTTAGTGGAAGAAAAAAAATTTTATCTGCCAGATCCACGATAAAAAGGAAGATTGGTTTTGCCTTATCGGTGCATTTTGTCTTTAGTGAAAGAAATTTTTTTTTTATTCGTGGGATCCACAATTTTTCATTCCCGATTTTCAGCAGTAAAAGTAGAGAATTTTTTTTAGTTTTTGTTTTATTTATTTTAAATTATTAAAATTATTATTTATTTAAAAAAAAATAAATTAATAAATTATATTTATAACAAAGATATAGTAAAAAAATGATTTTAATATTTTATATAAAATAAAATTTATATTACTAACATATTTTTTTCCACTCATATAAACAAAATTTTTTTTTATTTTTCTCTTATTTTTATTCATCTAAATAACTTACTTTTTTTTTTTTACTCTTTTTTTTCATTTTTTTTATTTTTTTTCTATTTTCTATCTGAACCAAACAAAATATCAAAGTATAGTTCAATTTAACTTACTTTTACATACATAAAGTATAGTTCAATTTAACTTACTTTTACATACATACAAAATATTTAGATAAAAAATTATTATACTGTTATCTTATTTTATAATATTTTTATTTACTTTTTATATTATTTATTTTTGTAACCTATCTAAATCAATAAATTATTTTAAACCTTGTAACATTAAAAACTTTCTTTAATTTATAAAATATAAATTTATTACTTAATTAGTATAATTTAATAATTATCTATTTGATATCAGATGTATAAATTATATTGTGTTATTTAAATAATAAATTTTAAAATAAAAATTTAAATCACTCTATTCAAATAAATAAATTAAATTTAAAATTTTTAATTATTTTATGCTAATAAAGTATTTTAAAAATAAAAGGAAATTATTTAAAAATAATTTAAATTTTATATATTTTAAATTCTTTAAAATCTTAAAATTTCTCATCCAGAATTTATGTCATAAATAACTTACTAAATAAGCTTATTTTTTATAAATTAATCTTATAAAAATAATTTATTATCCTTTATAATTTTAAAAAAATTATTTTGATAAAACTTTCATAAGATTTGTTCACATAAGGTGCAAAAAATTTGTAAGAAGGGCATGAATCACCTTTGTCAAAAAATTAACACCTTCTGTTTTTGGCTTAAATACTTTTATAAAAAGTTAAAATAAAACTTAAAAACATAGAGACATGGATGATATTCTAAAAAATATTGGGAAACACAATTCAGGAATTATTAAAAGTCACTTGTTGACAGAAAAATACATCAATTAATAAATAATAAAATTTAAAACTTATGATTAAAAAATATAAAAATAAAAAGAATATTATGTTGATAAAAATAAACAACAAAAACAAGATACATATTCACAGGAAAAATAAAAATGTTACCTCCCTCCCCCTCCTCCAAAACATAATTTAGTGGAAAATGCAGCATTGTATTGCCACGTGCGCGTAGGTGATTGGTTCTATACATGGGCCCGCCGAAAAATGAAAGTTAGAGATTCAATTCAAAGATCTCATAAGGGACAGGAGTTATAAATAAAGTGCCGAAGGTGATTAAATGAAGGAAACAAAGAAACAAGCCCTCAACATTTTTTGTGCTTCCGTTGCAACCTTCCTCTCACGTTCGCACTTTCCCTCCGTTGTTTCTTTGGCTTCTTCCTCTGCATACATTTCTGCTGTCAGAACTCTGAAAGCTTCCACCCTGGAAATTAGGTAAAAATCCGATCTCATCATCATTGCTCCGCTGGAAGCCGATTGCATGAAAATTCTTGCGTTTCTTCAATGACATGATTCTCTGTGCTGTTCTTGCAACTGATTGAAGCCTTCCTTCTGAAACTGTAGCTCACGCAATCCACCAATCCACCATGGATTTCATCTGGAACGCCAATGCAACGCCCAACGCTTCACATTTCTCCTTCGCGATCTACTTCGCTTTTGCCTGTTTCGTGGCCAGGTTCTTCCTTGACAGATTCGTCTTTCGCGTAAGATCCTTTGTTTGCGTAGCAAAATTCTTGTCCCCTCGCCGATTGGATTCTTGTTAATAGCATGTTTTCTATTTCGTTGGAGATTTAGAAGAAAATAATAGAAACAGCTTAATTCTGAATTGTGCTTGTTTTGTTCATTCTCCTTTTTAGGGTTCCTTGAAAGAAACTGCATTAACTGACTGTTTTATTTGTAATTCAGCATAAATTCTATTTTAATAGTATGGTTTTTTTTTTTCTGGTTACATCCATTGGGTTTTAGTTTACTGGGGATTATTCAAAGTAGTCAGAGAATATTTAAGTTGACAGTTGGAGCTAATTAGGCAATTGAAAATAGATGCTTCTATGTCCCTGTGTTGGCAAATATTCTACTGCAGTGCTGCTCATTCATGTTGAGTTAAAAGGGCTTAAAGCTGTCTCTTGATTTTAATTGATCATTCTCATTTCTGTTATTGGCTCTTTTTGACATTTAAGAATTATTCTTAGCTCATATATGGAAAAATGTATGATTTATACTCTCTTGGTGGGGCGTAGATTGCTATGGGCAGTTTCCTATATTGTCAATTGATGAATCAATGAGTGCTTTTTGTGCATTTTCCTTCTTTCTTTGCCTCGATGATTCTTCGTGTGAATGATAGTTACATGGTTGTTTTATGGTTTCATGGTTTCATTGTCTGTTTGTTTGAGTAACAACCATGAATTTGGTTTGTTGGTAGACTTCATTTTCTAATCTTACCAATAGAACCAGGGGGAAGCAAAAAGAAAAGCACTGTTATTGGTAAAGGATTTTAGAAGAGTATCCCTATTCTCAAAAGTCAAAATATGTGGGAAATGGCATGGTTGCTGCTGTTGTTCTTGTATCCCTGTTCTCAAAATATGTGGAATAAAAATGCTGTTAACCATGATATTTTGCTGTATTTGGAAGAGACACATGTTAGCAAATATGAAATAGTGCACTTTGGCAAATGTTTCCCTCACCTGTTGTCTGGTTAAGAAAATACCATAGCTTAGCACAAGCTCATGTTGGCTGTTCTGGATGATAGGTTAAATGTTTTCTAGCAAAGCACATCAGCAAGGATGATCAATGATTCTAATGGCCTAAACTATTCTTGTTTCATGAAGTGTGCATGGATCCTTTTAGTGACCTGCTGAAAAAGCATTTTTTTGACGCAATTATGACCAATCTTATGTTCATTTTGTTTAAGAATAATTCTAATTCTCCTAGAACATATTTATACTAATCATCCTACTTACCAATTAAAGAAAATACTTAATGGTTGTATGTTTTCAAGATATTAAATGCATTTAATGCTTTGTTTAAAGTATTATGAGGATTAATAGGAGGATAAAACATTATTCTTAATTTAAGTAGAATAGAGAATATTAATGCTCTCTTTGGTTTGCAGAGGTTGGCCATTAGGATGTTGACAAGGGGTCGAGCTCCTTCTCGGATTACTAAGGAAATGCAAGTAAAGATTGGAAAATGCTCTGAGTCAATGTGGAAGCTAGTATACTATGCTACGGTTGAAGCATGCATTCTTAAAATTACTTACCATGAACCCTGGTTCAGTAATACAAAATTATACTTCAAAGACTGGCCAAATCATGAGTTGAAGTGAGTATTTCTTGTAGCATGACGATCAAAATCATTCTTGTGAATACAGATGCTTCTCCCAGATAATGAGTGACTTGCATGTGTCTTGTTGATGATCTATTTCTGTTTGTTTTTCTTAAGAAAACCTTGTCATTGACTGTTACTTTCATCATTGATATTTTTTACATTTTAAACATTCTTGTACTGTTAAGATATGAACTGAATTTTAATTTATAAACCTGGGTTCACATGCAGTAATGTTATCGAATAGCAAAAATTGAGTGTAACAGGATTTTAGAAACCAAAATTGGTCCTTGGTCTTTTTGGGTTCGAGAACTTCCAAGAGACCTAAATTTAGTCTTTTGGTTTTTGATAGACTGATATATGACAAAGCTGATTTCAAGAATTTCCAAAGCAATATACATATATTCCTCCTGCCATTATGGACAATGCATACTACTAGTTTATACATTCATATAGGGAATGATTAATTTAGCTCCTTGCTTCTTCTGATTCAATGTCATTGGTTGCCATTTGGTTCTATAGACAGAGAACAATGAGAACTAATTGTGCTTAGAAAGGAAGTTATATGACTATTACACTCATATCTGAATTGTGCTGTAAATATAATTTGGCATATTAAAATTTTATATTGCATTGTGTTTCTTGTCTTGTCCCAGGAGTTCCCTAGTGATTTACTACATGAGCCAATGTGGGTTCTACATCTATAGCATTGCAGCTATTCTCACATGGGAGACTCGAAGGAAGGATTTTTCAGTGATGTTTACTCATCATATAATTACTGTTTTACTGATAGGATGCTCATATTTAACAAGGTAATATCAGCCTTATATTTTATTTGTGGAATATATCATGCCCATTTCTACATAAACCTTAAATTTGGAACTTAATTATTGATTGCTGTTACTTTACATAAGCATGAAAATTCTCACTTGGTGACTCATTTGATACTCATTACCTGTTGCAACAAGATGGAGTGGAATCAAATAGAATAAAGTTGTCATTCTATTGCTCGGGCATTTCTGTACAGAACGGGAAAAAAAGTTGGTTCCATCCCATACCCCCCAAATTGGACAGAAGAAAAGGAAGCATACTGGATGGAATGGAATGCATTCCATTGGACTCCATTTCATTCCTTTAGCTATGTTAGAGCATTAATACAAGTTACTCAGAACTTTGTTGCAACATTTTTATGCAAGTGACTTGTATTACATTTGTGATCTCCCTGTGTGTGCAATCAAACTATCTGATGTCAATGCTTCAAAACTTTTAAGTATTGTATTTGAGTCTCTTTAAATGATCAAGAACATTAGTAGAACTGATAAATACTTGACAAAACTTCCTTCTTTATAATAGATTAGTGTGTTCTTCCTATCTGCTCCTGTCTTCTGACCTCAACATTTTTAAGATTTTGCTATATCAGGTTGAGCGATTTATGTAATCAAAATTTCAAAACTGACATTAATATCTAGACATATATTATAGAGAGACAACTTACATTTACTGCTTTACAGTTTCTTTAGGATTGGTTCCATTATCCTCGCCCTTCATGATGCAAGTGATGTATTCATGGAAGCTGCCAAGGTTTTCAAGTATTCTGGAAGAGAGTTTGGTGCAAGTGTGTGTTTTGGACTTTTTGCAATTTCATGGCTCATACTGCGGCTTATTTTCTTTCCTTTTTGGGTTATTAAATCAACAAGGTTTGTCTTTTCTATTTATTATGTTCATGAAATGGCTTTATTTTGAAAGGCACTTACCAATCATATTTTATCATCACTGGTTTCTACTTTCCAGCATTGATCTTCAGGATTGCTTAGACCTATCCGAGCCTTTTCACATGTTACTTTACTATACTTTTAATACATTGCTCATAATGCTGCTCATCTTCCATATATACTGGTGGAAGCTCATATGTGCAATGATCAATAGGCAGCTGAAAAATAGGGGAAAAGTTGGCGAGGATATAAGATCAGGTAAGAAAATTTCATCAATACAAATTGAAAATATTATTAGTATTCTATTTATTATTTTGTTCAGAAACCGGTCCATTTTGAGGCATCTTCCACTGAATGTATTCACTCTCTTCCACTAATAAAATCATAAATGAATGTTTTATGAAAATCTAAATTCTGAAAATATGAGCTTGCCTGGAGAACACAATCTAAAATGTAAGTTTTATGTGGAAAGTTTTGCAATTCATGTATTACTTGAGGGATGCCAGTAGCATCTTTACCCAGAGTTAAGTGGTTCAGACTTCAGAAGAATATTTAACCTAGAGATATTGACTTGTGTTAGATAATGTGTGATCAAGGATCAATGCAAGGGGTACAGCTTTGAATTGCTAAGCATTCCCATGCTATATCCCTCCCGGTTTATGTTCATTATACTCCAAATCAATGTATTTTGATTAGTTAAATCATAATACTCTTTAATGCCTTTGTATCTAGTTCTTACACCCAATTTCTAGCATCTACAGATCTTTACTTTTGTTATTGTCTTGGGTAAATATGTACACTTCAGCTGAAGGATTTTTTTTTTGGTTGCAGATTCAGATGATGATTGAATAGAAGAAGGGTTTTGTTGAATTTTCTTTGTCGATGATACTCTTTTGAGTTGTCTATAGATTTCTAGTTCAGTTGGTTAATACAGCCTATTGAAGGGGTCTGAATTTTCGTTAGTTTCAAAATTTTCATTGATTACCGAGTAAAAAGGGAGTAGGAACCGTCAAGCATATTCTAATTCATATATTTTTGCTGTATAAATGATAGGCATTTCTGTATAATTGTTTTTCCAAACAAGCCCGTTTAGGTTAGCCAGGGATTGAATGCAAAGTAGCTGATAAAGAATATGAAGGAGAAAAAAATAGAACTCTTACAGTCATTCTAGTTCTGAAGTTGCGCGATTGACTAAATTCTCGGTATGCCTTGTGGATGCCACCATTTCGTGTAAATTTGTGATGATGCTGGTTTTACTGGAAATTTCGTTGTTTAATGACTCGATTAATCATTAGATCTAAAGAAACTCTTTTTTATCCAAAATGCTCAAAAGAGACTATTTCCTTCTGTGTTTTCTTCGGTACAAAGTTTTTTTTTTTTTCCGAAGTGCTTTGCTAGCAAGATATGATTTGTGATTGGAGATTTGATTAAATTGATTTTATTTCATTTTGGAAAATTTTCCATTTTGATGACTTGAAACTTGGGAGTGGACTTTTCTTCGGTGTCTACTAGTTTCCGGACAGACTAACAGGCCGTATGTAAAGAAAGACAACTGATACGTTTGCCTTAGATCTCATTTCTTTTTACGGTAACTATTGAGTACTTGAGGAATGAATGGTCATTAATGATATCTAGTCATTCCTTGCACTTTAATACTTGCCATTCTATTTTTTTTTTTCTTCATACTTTCTCATTCTATTATTAAATAAATACCCATTAATAAAGATTTTCAAATGTCCTTTTAACATTCTTTTTGCCTTTCAATCTACTTTTGATATCCCAGGATTTAATTGAATTTGATATTAGATTAATTCATGTCAATTTTTTTATTTGAAAGGTCATTGATGATGATATTATTCAATTTGATGAATATTATTTAATTAGACAATGGTAATCTAATCTGAGAAACGAATCATTGGAAGTATCATTTATAATTATTACCAATTAAGAATTGGTAATTTTCAATATTACTAACAGTAATTTTTTAACTATTTGTATTAAAAATTATAACATTTCTTCTCAATTATCTTAATGTTCTTATTTTCTTTTCTATTTCTTTTTTTTGCAAAGAACCTTCTCTATTTCTACCCTTTATCTCCATATTAAGTGAATTCCCAAGAGGAACGCGTGACATCAAATAATTGCAGTTTTTATTTTGAAGCTATTAAGTTGTATCATCTCACCTCCTTTTTGTTTCTATTTACCTGGCAACATTTATTTTTTAATATTTTTACTGCTATTTATTTTATATAAACACATGCCAAATAGAACGTTAGAATTGCTTGGTTATAAAATTTTAATAAATGAATTCACGACTAAGAAAAGTGGAAAAATAACTAGGATTGATAATTTACAGTACATTAGGTTGCTTCACTAATTTTATTTAAGGCCTCAATATTTCTACACATGGCAGGTTATACAAATATTTTATATAAAACGAATTTTTAATATACAATAAAAATAAAATTTAAATCTATAATATCATATAAATTATCCTAATCCTTCACGACATACTAACATGAATAACTTTATAACGAATGCATCTAACTTTTTGCGTTGACTGTGCAACTTTTTTACGGTATGGATAATTTTCTTCTTGTATTTCAGTTATATTAATATTTAATATCACAATTGATGTGGTACATATATCTAATAATACCAAATAAGCAAAACTACTACGGAAGCACAAAGAATTGGATATCTTGAAAAAAAATCCCCTGATATTGCTTTTGTTTCTCTTATGTTTTCTGTTCTCATGTCCCATTAGTTGTTTACTTAATTTATTTTTTCAATTCAGTTAAAACATCACCATGATATACTACACAGCTGCATGATAATGACTCGTGGGGATACTTTAGATTGTGCACAATCACTTGTTGCAATTATTCTACTGAATCTTTTCTGCCTCGGACATCTCCATCGTATCCTTCTTGAGGGGAATAATTTGCATGGCTCCATATTTGAGTCATCTTCCCAGCTTTAATTTACATACTAAAGAAAGTAATATAACGGATTCATTTCCTCTCTCCCCCTCCTACATTCAACTAGACAAGCTGGACTTTGGTGGCTTCTCTTTCTTTAATATACTAAAGAAAGTAATATAACAGGTTCAATTTTTCTCTCACTCTTTTCCCCAACTACATTCTACTAAAGAATATGGACTTTTTCGGCACCTCTTTCTTTAATATACTTCTACTTCTATATACCAAACAAAGTAATACAATTCGTTCAATTCCTGTCTTCTCCATCTCTCTTTTCAAGTTGCATCTACCAGACAATCTGAACCTTTGCCACAACTTCCTTTGCATGGAATGGGAGGGGAAAGATTCCATTTTTTATTTCTATTTATGAGAGTGAATTCTAAAGAACTATTTGCTTTAAAAAATATTTTTATTTTTATTTATAAAAATATCATCTTTTTTTTTAAAAAATTTTATACAGAAAACAAAAACATAGAATAAAAAATATTTTTTATTTTTAATATTTATAAAAATTTGAAATAAAAAATAAAATAAAAATAAAATGATATTTTTATAAATAAAAAAAAAAATTCCCGAAACAAACAACACCAAAATTCTTCTGTTAATCTATTTTCTCCTAAACTCGATCAAAATGGCTCCACCTTTTATCCTTGTATTATCATTTGGTGGTGCTAAACCATGGGTTCGAGGGGAAACTACAAAGTTGGGGCGGGAAATTACAGCAAGCAAGCTAGGGCAACATTTCAACAACACCTTAAGATTTAAATTAACCTTAGTCAAGCATAGAAACTAAGGGTCTTTTTACTTAAAGTTAAAAAAGTTCTTTTTTCATTTTTTTAATACAAAACATACATTTCAAAGAAAAATATAGAATTCAGATTAATTTATGCACTATTTCAAAATTATTAAATAATTTAAAATTAATTTTATTAACATCAGTTCTATTTAATTTTAAATCAAATAGATACTAAATTGATGATTTTCTCACTATTTTGTTTGGATGATGCGTGAAATAAAAAGAAAAGAAAAAAAATAGAAGCATAATAAATAAAATAAAAAATAGTTATTTGATGGATAGAAATAAAAAAAAAAGTAGAAATAATGTTTTTTTCTTTTTTTTGAATATATAAAAAAAAATAAAAGAAAATAAATTAATAGTATAAATTTTATTTTACAAATTAAAAAATTTAATTTAAACAAAAATTTAATTTTTATTATATTATTCTATTATTTATGTTATAAATTTTTATTAACTTTTTTTAAATAAATAATGATTAAAATATTAAAAATCTAACAAAAGAAACATTTTTCCTCTTCATTTTTCTTCTTATAAGAGAAAAATATAAAAGGTGAAATTTATAAAAAAATAATTTTTTTTTCTTATATTAGACAAATTGATCCAAATAAAAATAATTTTTTTATTCTACTTTTTTTCTTCTAATTTTTTTTTTTATTTTCTTCGTCCAAACAATACATGCATTAGAGTGTATCAATACATATGAAGTTTTTGCAGGTTATGTCATATCAAATTGATCTTATAATATCAATGCATATTGAGTTTGTGCATTTTATATCGTTCATATTGATCTTATAATAAAATATGTCCTTTTAATCATAAGAAATGTTGACAAATTGTTTGGTGAGGGAGAAAAATTCAGTTGTTAACTATGTTGATTAGTAGAGGAAAAAGGAACATACTTTCAATTTTTCGTTTTAAAATATTTATTTTTTTTATGAAAAATATCTTTTAAATATAAAAAATATATTAAGATTAGCATTGAATTTTGAATTTTAAAAATATTAATATTGACCACAAAATATTTAAATTTTTTAAAAATTAAATGTATAATTTAAAATTTTAATATTTTTTAAATTTATTTAATTATGTAAAATTTTTGTATTAAAATTTTAATTTTACAATTAGAAATCCAAACAAAATATTTTTTAAATGATAAAAATTAAAATATATCAATTCAATTTCCTTATTTAAAATTATCTACAATTTCATCCATCCAAATGCATTTAAAAAATATACTAATTAATGTTGAATTTAGTAGTAAGAATTAGGCTTTCACAAAGTAATAACACTCTTTATAGGCATACGCAGATATATCTACATTTAGTATATATTCATTCATATGTCAATAAGATTTATTTTTATAAAAAATATTTTTTTAAAAAAAAAAACTCTTTAAATTTATCTTTGAATGATAGGTTTAAAAAAAAAAGAAAAAAATTGTAATTAATATTGTTTTCATTTAAAAATTTTCTAAACAAATGGAATGAGATATGAGAATGAAATTTTTTTATGATTTCTCATGTAACATCTTTTATTATTAAAAAGCATATATGATATATAAATAATAAATTTTTAAAAAAATTATTTTTCTTATAAAATTTTTATAATTTTTTTTTTACGTATCAGCCATCAAAATTCAATGTTATATACATGTATTATGTTATTGTAGAAGTAATGAGGTGTAATACAAGTTTCATATTGTTGAATAATAAAGCAAATCATAAGTATATAATATAAACATAAATCTTATTTTATAAATTAATTTTTGAAGTTGAATTTCATTTGTTCATTTACATATTCATATTTAGAGTTATCAATACATATAATTATATAGACAAGATTTATAGGAAACTAAAAAGATTAGTTTAATTTAATTTATCAATAAATATAATTAAATATTATTTAAAAATTTTATTTAAATCAATTTTAATTTAAATATAAATTTTAAAATTCAAACAAAAATTAAATAGATGTTTGAAACTAATTAGATTTAATGTACATAACCATATTTAAAATATAGATACATTTAAATAGGAAATTAGAATTAAAATTGATGATAAAATATTTTAAATCATATTTAATTATCATATTTTTAATCTGTTAATAATAATAAATTATAATTTTAATTATGGTAATAAAAGAGTTGTTTAAAGTTAGTAATTAAAATAATTATCATGAATTAAAACATGTAGTCCCTAAATCGTAAAATTTATTCAAAATTAAAATAATAATAATTTTAAAATTTAAAATATTTTAAAATATTTAATTCTTTTTACTAAAATTTCTCACATATTTTAAAAGATTTTTAGAAAATTTTTAATAAAAGAATATAACAAATAAATTTTGTTGGATTTATTTCATGAATATGATGTATCAAATGTGATGTATATTGAACTATGAGTGAGACCTCTAGACAAATAAACTTACTAGTAATATTTTGGTGAAGAAAAGTTTCCATAAACTACAAAAGTTATGGCGTAAGCTAGAGGTTCAATTTTTACATTACACATTCATAATTCTTGCTGTTTTTATTGGTTTTACGCAACTAGGCATGTGCATACTTGATAATTCATGAGTTTTTTTTTTTTTTTTAAGATTATGTCTCAATCACATGCAAGAGACTCCACTTGACATTCATATAAGTGACTATTCATTTCATTCACTATTGATAAAGGACATGATAATTATTAAAACAATTAAACTTAACCACTTGTTTAATACAACCTATCACTCTCACACTATAAGAATAAAAAAACTTAATTATGCTAAAAAGATCAACAATAACTTGTTATTATCCATATGAACATTCTTTGTGGGATATCTAATTATAAGGTTGAGTTTCCATTATTTTTTATTGTATTTGATTAAACTTTCATTTCGCTTAATGTCATTCACTAAACTTTTGTTTTATGAAAAATATGATCAAATTAATCTTTAACTTCACATTAATTAGGATCCATAATCGTTTAGTAATCATTCACAAGATTTTGACATATATAATCATATTTCAATTTATATTTGTTAATTATTTTTTTTACTATTACTAACTAGTAATGACAGTATATCTATACAATATATATATTTATTAAAAAAAATTCAATTTCCATCTTCCAATTCTCTTTTAGGTGAATAATAATAACTTTGTCTTCTTAATATATTTATTATTTATTTAAAAAATTTAAATCATAATATTTTTTTGAGATTAAAATAAATTTGCTTACAATTTATTTTCATAAAAATTAAATTTATTTAATATCATTATATTATTTTAATATAGTAGAAAACTCATTAGTATCATAGTTTATGATATCTCTCAAATTTAATCAGTATCACACGTACAACAAAAATATTTTTATGATAAACTCATAATATTCACTATTTATTATCTTCTTAAATATTTTTCCATCCTTGTTATATAATAAGATTATCTATATGTTATACAATTAGCAGCATAAGAGATTTTCAATAATATAAATTGAAGTTATATAACTTCTTAGAAGTTTATATAATATTTTTTCATAGAAAACTCCCACACATTCTTATAACTTTAACATCCAAAATTATACTTGTTACACTTTTCTTTCTTTCATTTTTTTTAAATTTTAAATATATAATTTTATTCATTACTTGTATAGTCCTAAACAAATGATAAAAGTTAAAAATTTACTATCTTTTTTGTATAACTTGTCCTTTGAGTTACACATGCTACATAAATAGACTTAAGTTACATGCAATAAGTTGCGAACATGATCCATCTAATTAAAGTTTTGCACATTACAGAACAAAATTGAAAGTCAATTATAAGATCCTAAAAATAAAATAATATCCTATAATAACAATAAGTGTTAGAAATTATATAGTAGAATAGTGTAATATTTAAGGAAATATCAAAGGTAGTTAGGAATTCGTCAAGCATTTACCGGAACATAAGAGTCCATTTAATGAAAAGATACGTTAAAATAGATATAACTAAGATATATTACTCTCTTTAATCATATAATATGACTAGATATATGATCAATATCCTCAAATCAAATTTTACAATGTTAAAATTTATGTATCAAAATGCTTTAAATTTATAATTTTTGACTTATAACAAAAGAATTAAAAAGAAAAATAAAGTACGAATTTTTTCTAGTTTTACCTTTGGAAAGTTAGGATGCAATAAACCTGAATATCGATCTCATCAACAATAATCAACATTTACTCACCCCAATTTTCTTTATTTTGAATGCTCACCACTATTGTAAATGTTGTACTTGGGTTTAATATTCATCTTAAAAAAGATTATTTTTTTATGTAAATATTTTTTATTTTATTTTAATAAAATCTCATTATTATACTTGTAGAATAAAATAAAATATGAAAATCACTATACTTAATGTGAAGAAACTTTTTTCAGAATTTACATACCATATAACTAGTGAAATATATATATATATATATATATATATATATATATATATATTTCATTATTAGTGTTAAATAAAATAGAATATAAAAAGTATTGAATTCACGCCTAATATTTTAAAATCAACCTTTAACTTAATTACATCACTATTAAATTTATATTAATTTAATTATCAAATTTATACAAAAATAATTAATTAATAATATCTTAAAAAAATTTATTTAATAAAATAAAGAATATTGATATTAGTCGGAAGCAAAAAAAAATATTTTTAAAAATAGAATGTACATACCTTTATAAAGATAACATTAACAAATCTGAGACTATTAAAAAAATTTAGATATCATTTTGTAGGATGAGACGTGTAATACCATTCTTTTTAAGAATTTCCACATTTATAACATGGTAATAATAATAATAATAAATTATATTTTTAATTCTGGTAAAAAAAGTTGTTTAAAACTGGTAGTTAAGAGTAATTATCATGAATTACAACATGTAGTTAGTAAATTATAAAATTTATTTAAAATTAAAATAATAATAATTAATTTTATCATTTAAAGTCTTTTGGAATATTCAATTTTTTTACAACATATTTTCTTTCCATTGTAAGCAATATTGTAACCAACTCCAATTGTTGTTTGTAAATCACAATGAAGTGATGATGTAAATATTTTTTATAGAAGTATATTTACTAATAGACTTTGACATTTTGCTTCTTGACCTACTTTCTTGAAAATAATAAAATCATATTCTACACTAGAATGTGTTATACAAGTAAGTTTTACATACAACATCTCCATATTTAGTGAAAATATATACATTAATAAAACTTACCACATCATTGTTTGAAATTTAATTATTGTCACAATATTCTTCCAACATTCAAGAAATTTAGAAAAAAACAAACTATAATTCATAATACCTTTTAGGTATGTATAGAAATGAACAATGTCATCTGACAAGGCCTATGCCTTGACTTATTTAAAACTTAACTCGACTCAGTTTGTTTAATAAGCAGACATGCTTAAACTTGTTAACAAACTTTTTAAAATAAATAAGTTAGTCTTAAGCTAATTAAAAAACTCATTTAGTATATTCAGGAGTATATTTATCTTTACATATTACATATTTATATTTATTATATTTATTTTAATATATTATATTTATATAATATTAATATATTTACATAATTTATTAAAAATTAAAATTTTTAATTTTTAATTTTAAACAAAAAGGACCTCTATATTTATAAAACTCTAATATTTATTATAAAAGTTGTATATGTTACTTCAATTTTAAAATAAGTATTTTATATTTTATTTTAGTTTTTATGTGTATTTTGTATATACATCCATGCGTTATATTTTTTTGTATATGTTATTGTATCTGTATATAGTTAATAGTTAGTGTTCAATATACATGTTCTAAAAATATATAGTTATGGTTACGAAATTTTTATCTTGTTGTCTTTAAGATTTAAGTCTTTTTAATCAATCATTTATATAAGTTTTAAGCTTATTTATTGGGATTTTTTATTGTATACTTTTAAACAAATTTGTAAACTTTAAAATATGTCAGAATTTGACAACAAAAAAAGCCTAGGACAGGTAAAACTCAGATTCAAACTTCAAAATTTTTAAACAAGTCAAACTTAAATACTAAAAGTCTAACTTGACTCAGTCTTTTTTCATCCCTAATTCTAGGTATTTCAAAAGATGCAAAACATTCTAATCTCACCATTTGGATTACAAGTGTAACTACTCAATCTGCTCACAATATTGCATTGGATATAGTATAATTTATTAAAATTATAATACTACCAATAGTTTGTGCATATTTAGATTTAAACACATTCATATTAATAATATTCCTTATCTTTTTTTCTTTTTAGACATAAACTCACATCATATAAAATTTTAGCATGCATTATAACTATTAATTTTCTTAAATAATTTCTCAATATAATACAATTTTAATAAAAATTCATTTTATTTTTCTTATTTTTAATCTCAAAATTTCATTAACTTCTAAAAAATCTTTCATTTTAAATTTGAAACATAAAACTGACTTTATTTTATTTATCATGTTCAAACAAATTTTAAATATCAACATACAAGCACAATGATTTTCAATAAGGTTCCATATGCACGTGTGTGATTTTCAATAAGGTTCCATATGCACGTGTGTATAAAAAAGTTCACATCAAAATCATGCTATATCAATTGATAATCATATATGAGCTAATGATCAACTAAAATTATGAAAATTTATTTATTCATCATACTTCACACATAATATGGAAATACTAAAGTTCAAACATCTTATAATTCTTATATATATAATTATGTTTTTAATTTCAATAAAAATATTCAAATTATATGTCACTAACAAGACATTCATAAGTTATATGTATTAGATAATATGCTTTAAAATATTTATATCTCAAATACATAATGATTTTATGTATATAAAAACTTAAATAGAATGCATTAAAAACTTTGCAAGTAATTTCCTTAATCAAATATATGATACTCTTATATTGTATTTATATATAGTCAATGTTCAATATACATGTTTTAAATTTGTAATGATATAAGTCTTTCAAATATCTTTTCCATTTGAGAGAAGTAAAACTATTGAATCTTCTTGTACAAGTGGTACTAGTAAGGACTAATATAACATGTTCTACAACTTAAAAAATATAATATTAAAATATATTTTTTTAAAAAATTTTAAATTTGCGAGTCTTTTAAATTATTATATATATATATAATTAACCTTTTTATCTTATAACTTTTAAGATTACAAATATTTGTAATCAACTATTTATATAGACTTTATTTATTAATTTTTTTATATTATAAGCTTTTAAACATGTTTGTGAGACTAACAGAATTTAAAACAAGATAAACTTTAGACAAAAAAGAAACCCTTTAAGTCTCAAAATTTCTAAATAGATTAAGTTTAAATAGTCAAAGTCTAACTCGACTCGACCTATTTCTATTCTCATTCATAATAAAAGATAAGATAACTAGTTTTTTTTATACTCTCACTATCAAAGTTTTCAAATCAGATTTATCATAACATTTTAAAAAAATATAGCTTAAACATAATAAAAAAAATCATATGATCTTTTAATTCCTTAAATTATATTGTAGCAATATGATTTATTTAAAGAAAGTATAATAATGTTCACCAACATATAATTTTTCTTATAAGCAATTAAGGATAAATTAAAATATTTTTTATTTTATATTAATTAAATTATCTTCAATTAAATTTATTCAATCTTTTTATTTATTTTCTAAAAATAAAAAAATTATATTTTAACTAATATACGTGATGATTATAGCTTAAACTTAAGGAAAAAGTTACATAATAAATAATTTCAAATAAATTCAGTTGCAAATTTTAACTTTTCTTTTTATTTAAATTCTCTTAATTTTAATCATCAATCCCTTAAAAAATTGTCATGTAACAAAGTTCATCAAAAAATCTATTTCTTTTTACAAGAAAAATCAATAACTAAATATTCCCAAAATCTATCTAATTAGAGGATATTAAATCGCTTTCATATTACCTTCTACAATTATAAGTGGGCTATCAGCTTAAAATTCTCTTTCAAATTGTTAAAAATATAGAAAGAGAAATTTAGGAATAAAAAGTTTATATTCTTGCCTCTAAATTGTTGGAAGAATAGGAAGATGTTATGTTGTGGAAGGTCTACTATCAGGAAAGCAAAATTTTGATAAACTTTCAATGTAACCTGATTCAAGCTTTACTCCTCAAGGTTAACACAGCAACACAAAATGAATAGAACACTCTAAACCTATACATGTTGGAATCTTGTACAACAATGTCAAGAAAAAAAAATCTAGAGAATGAGAGCTTTTGTTGGATCTCAATTGGAAGGACTAAACGCATGAATAGGAAATTTTGGTCCAAATAATAGTAAAAAATTAATATCGATCATAAATTATATTCACAATAGACAAAAATTAAAATTGTAATGATGATAAACAATTGTTCAATAATGTTCCAATAAATTCTCCACGATCATAGGAATAGAGTCGAAATAAATTTTCAACAACTATATAATATAAGAATACAATGATATCGTCATCTCTTACCATTACAAAATACATTTTAGGAGCATGAATAAATTTCACTTTTAAGTCATTTATCCAATAACTCATAATATCACTGCAACATTTATGCCATTCATGAAGACATCATGACAAATCTTCATATTCTTAGAAACCTTAATACATAATAAATCTCATCGAGTCTGATCAAACTTTTGACTTATCTTAAACTCTTAATATTATGCATGCAAGTTCAAATTTAACATCGATGAAGTTTTCAAGAGCCTAAATTTTTACATAATCTCTTGCTACAATTTATGAAATTTATTAGACCTTTTTTTAGGCCAATTATTAGCTCCCATTTGGCAAATATAGAGGAAATCAGTTATCTAGCCATGACAATTCTTGAGGTAAGTCAGGATGACAAAGTTGCAAATTGTGATAACTTGATAATGAGGAGCTACCTTAGGTCTCTTGTAGGTCATTACACTAATTAACCAACCCTCTAGGATTTTAAAGTTGGCTTCTACATTTTCCTAGTATTTACATTTTGTTACTTCCTAGTTTTCCTACACAAAACTTTGCATGAAATGAATTCTTGCAACAAACTCATGACATATACATAGTATATCATATATATAATATCCTAATAATGGTACATGTCTTACACTTAAGTATCATAGATTCACTATCAGTTTGTTACTCATGATGTGAAACTTCTTCATAAAATACTATTATTTAAATTAGGGTACAATTTTTTTTTGAAACTTTTCAAAACCTTTGTTAAAAGTACAAGCCTTGTCGTACTAATTATCGTAGTAGAAAATAAACGTCAGAAATCATCACTCATGCCAAATTTGAAAACTCACATTTATTTACATAATATAACTTACATTTATTTACACATCAATATTTACATTATTATTTATATATATTGTACGCATTGAAAAATCAGTAAGTTAAAGGCTCTCCATGAGTCTTTTATAGCATAACAAAGGCATCGGTGCCCTTTAATAAATTACACTAATCCATTACAAACAAATCATATACATGAACACAAAATTAGGATTCTCATAAGGGCTCCATGGATTATCTTTTCTTGACCTTTTGCATCCTTGAGCACTAAGAAGCTAGTTCACGCTACATAGCTCGAGGTACATTACTATCATTGAGAATAGTAGAATCAGGGTTTGGAAAAGAAACATGATGTAGAGAATGAGAAATCATAATTTTTTAGTCAATATCTAAGTGAGGATTGATGATATCATTTCTATTCTAGCTACATTAGTTTGTTTATGAAAAAGTAACAATCAAATAACTTCAATTATGACTTATAAATGTTCTTATTTGAAGTGAATTTCTTTTATTAATAGCAACCATTCTATTTATTATAAGCATTCAACTTATACATTCTCTAAATCAAATATCCCATAAAAGCACTACTGCACATAAATTTCAAGAAAACCTTTATACCTCTCCTTTACCATAACATATATATCATTTGACTCTTATTTACTTTATGCCTTAACCATAAATTATTCTCAATCTCTTATGACCTTTTTAGTGGCAATTTTGATTTAGACATATTATTAACAATTTAGTCAGATAATATCTTTCACTTGTTTACTAATTTACCTTTTGATTTAGGATATGAACTTATTCCTTAATGGTCGTCACCATAATAATTTTTGGAAGACCTACAACTTCTCTATAGAAGGATTAGTGAAGACCTATGACTTCACTATAAAAGAACCTGCGACCTTTTGAATGTGCACAAAACTCAGACTTAGCACATTAAAATTAGTGTTAAGTTTCTATATAAGGATTCCTTTTTAGTGATATCTTGATCTATTAGGCTTAACTTTAAGTCTTCATAATAACATTCATTCTCAAACATCCTACCAATATGATATGCACATATATCACTCAATCCATTCAATTTCAACATATTTCGTCAACACATGAAACCATAAATTACATCACTTTAAAGTACATAGCATAGTTGTGCATGAATCAATATACTTAAGAGGAAATAAGTTAAAAAGTAACATAGTTATTTAACTAAAATTCATCTCCTACTTAAAAATTACTTGTTTATGTTTGATTCTAAATTTTTGGACAGCAAATATTCTTTTACTAAAATTGTTCAACTTGCTTATATCTTTGAGTCTTATGTTAAATTTATCATGGGAAACTTAAGTTAATTATCTTCCTAATTAACTCTCAACCTTTCCTTTTCTAAAATATTAGATTTTCTTTGAATTTTTGGTTAAACTTTTTAAAATAATGAACCATTAGAAATTGTTGGTTAAGCAGCCTCTCTTACTTCAACTTATTTAATGGTCATAAATTTAGATATTTTATGGTTAACAACCGTGTTCCAAAATTTAGTAAATGTAGTTCTTTACACCTTGATTCTTAATTTAATTGGATAATTTGGATTACTAAATTGGATCGATTTGTTTGTGTCTTCGTTTATGAAACCATTTATTTGAAATCATTTTTATCATCTTAAAACACCCAAACTATTTAGCCTAAAATTTATTAACCACTTTTATTAAGTTTTCCCTTAAGTTTTGGCTAAATAGCTCTTTTGATGTTCCTAAGGCTTTATAGCCAACTTTTCTTATTTTAGAAGGTGAGTCTTGTGAGATTATAACTTAGGTTGTCAAATTAATTTAACTTGAAAGTTTTGAGGTTTTTCCTCCTAATTAACATAACTTGGTCGAACGGCCATATGATCACCAAAACCTCTTATTTGAAGTTTTAATCATCTTCTTATGATTAGTTGTGATTTTATCAATTATAGAGGGAATTATTCATGCCTTAATGAAATTTAAGACTCTTCCTTCCCTTATCCTTAATATTGATCGAATGGCATTCTTGGCCATATAAGGATCATTTACACCAACTTTTCTCTCACAAACTTTTGAATCTTTCATTTAGATGATAATTAACATAATTTGTCCTTGAATCCACTAAAGTATATCCATGGTCTATGGCCTTGGTGATGATTATGAAGAGTTAGAATGCTTCCTTCATTTTCTAAGTCCATAAATCCAACTCATTGTCTTTTAGACACAAAGATCCAAGTTTTTCTTTATTGAAGTAAAGTTTTAAATTTTGTAACTTAGCTTTAGAACATATTGAGTTATGAGTATAATGGTCCAAATCTAAAATTTTATAAATATTTAAGTTCAATATTATAACTTTTCATGTCAAAAAGGAAAAACTTGTAACTTTAAAGAGAAAGTGACAACATAACCTTATTTTCCATCTAAACAAGTTCATATTCACAAGATCTATTCCAAACTCTAATTATCCTCCACTTGTGCATCTTTCAATGCTTAAACAAAATCTTTTTAAAATATTAAAAATTAACTTTAATAAATTTTCATCGATTAAATTACTCTAAAAACATTAAGGAACACTTTAATCCATGAAAATTTCATCTTAACTTTCAAAAATTACTTAAAAATTTAATGATACTTATTTTAAAAGATTAAAAAAATATTAAAAAATAAAACACTCAAACAAATTGAATCTTTTGAAATTTAAAGAGAAAATCCAAAAAACAAGAAAGAATAGATAAAACACTTTTAAAAGGCTCCGATATCCCATGAAAATGCCTCATATCCATCCGTATGGAAAGAAAAACCTAGCAAAATATGTCAATGACACTTCGAAGTTAATTTACACCTTACTAAATTAAGTTTCTACCAAACATATAAATGTCACACCCATTAGTTCAGTTTTTAAAGAATAAACTTTACAAACCTTAAAACAAGAAAGATGGCCCACTATATTAATTAATTAATTACAAAATAATTAGGTGTGAAATAGCTGTTTCCACCAAATTCCTTTTCTTTTCTTTATTCAGAACATGAAATCAATATTTTACATGAAATGTTACACATTTATCATTGATTCTCAGTGGCACAAAGTGTGGCCATCGCTACTGTTCCTTTTTCCCTAATCGGTGGCTCAATGAATCCAAATTGGTTGTTAAGTAGTTTACCCTGCCCCCAGGGGACATGGGCTGGCCCATCAATGGCGACATATGGCCCAGTGATACTGATCCTTTGTATCTGTATAATATATTGCCTTTTATAATCTAAACAAATATTGACAAAAAAAAATCCAAACAAATTAGTTTAGATAAAATTATTATTTTTAATTTTGAAATATTTAAAATTATTTATATTAATTTTAATTTTTTAAAAATATTAAAAAATTGTTTAACTCAATAATTTTTTAACATTAATTTAGTCTTGTAAAAGATTAAATATAACTGATTTTTTAATTTTTTTCAAAAACTAAAATGAAGTTTCCTCAATTAGTTAAGTAATTTTCAAACCGTGTTAGTTTCCAGTTCTCTAGCGGTCCCATGCCCAAAATTTGTCAGTGTCACCAAAGTTGTTACCGTTCGTGGTCCTACAAATGCAAGATAATGTTACCTTTCTTCTGCTGATTACATGGTGCGAAATTAGCATGATGCAATCGTTAGCTTTTAGAATTTAGGGTCGAACATATGCCCCTGTGATGCCGATTCTTTGTCTCTGTATAATATATTGCTTTCATAATCCAAACAAATATTGACAAAAGAAATCCAAACAAATTAGTTTAGAGGAAACTATTACTTTTTCTATTTAAATTATTTTTTTAAAGATGTAAAAATTGTTTAATTTAATTATTTTTTAACATTATTAATTTAATCTTGTAAAAAAATTTAATATAACTGATTTTATTTTATTTTTTCAAAAACTAAGATGAAGTTTCCTCAATTAGTTTAGTAATTTCCGAACCGTGCTAGTTTCCATTTCCAATACTCTACTGGTCCCATGCCCAAAATTTGTCACTGTCACCTATGTCATCCAAGAGTCATCCAAGAGGTGTAACTACAACTAAATTTTAACATATGCTACAATTTAGATATATAAAGTAAAAGAAAGTAATAAAAATTATATATTTTTTAAAAATATATTAAAAATATATTTTTTAGATGTATACGTTATAAATATAGTTTTTTATTTATATTTTTATTATTATTATTTTTATTTACTTTGATAAAAATATGAATAATCAGAATATACATAAAAATAAATGATAATTTCATCCTCTTATAAAAATATATATAATATAATTTTTCTTCATCGTATTAGGATTTTACATAGATATGAATTTAAGTTAAAAATATATATATATATGGCATTTTTTAAAATTTATAAATAAATCATTTATAATTATATAATTTTATAAAAAAATATCAGATTATCCGTTAAACCTATATGTTAGTTGCATCATGTAAACTTAGCATTATACAATTGTTAGTTTTTAAAATTTAGGTTGATGTTTCTAAAATAAATAATTTATTTATAAAATTATTTTTTTACATCTCATAAACATTTTTATAAAGAAAAAAAATATAAATTATATATATAAGTAAATTATTTTTTTAAAGATGCTTATAGTATATATTTTTTAATTTTAAAATATACATATATTTTTTTATGAAAAATTAATATCAAAATTTTGTAATGGAATAGATTTTTTAAAAAAATATAAGTAATCCTGAGTTGGTAAGATTAAAAATCATATATCTTAAAGAAAATGAGAGAAGCACCATAAAAATACTTCAGTGTATTAGATTGATAAAAAAATGTAAAAAAAAGTATTTATAGAAAATTAAAAAGTTAGAAGATAAAATTAATAAAAATTAACTAATCGATATATATATATATATATATATATATATATATATATATATTATTGGCTTGAAATGAAATGACACATCCAATATAAAACTAAGTAAATGTTCATGGTGGACATTCAAGTTTGTATTGAGGGTATAATGATCTGCCACAAACTTAATACACTTACTAAATCTCCATTCATCCCCATCAAAGCATATGTAAAGACATGGCATACAAATTTCCTGCCTACATCTATTATATCATGTATAATTGCTTTTATGCGTTTTTCAATGAATTTTTTTCTCATAAAAAGTACAAAAGGCATGCAAAGACATGGTGAATGCCTTCATCATACAAAATAAGCTTGTTGGAGAAGATAAGTCTAAACATCAAGCCTTGCTTCTTGAGCATATTAGTCTTCATCTCAATTTTGATCTAATCAGTCTTGTGAAACTTATCCAACAAGTCAATTCTGCTAGAGCAATGACACATGCCTTCCTTTTTGTCACTTTCCTTAGCATATTCACCTTTAATTGTGAAAGTGTTCCACTTTCCAGAAATCTTCACCTTTTCTTTGCCAGGTCCATACATGTCCATGCGAAAAAGTAGAGCATCCTCTACCTCTCTTGCATCTCATCCATAATGAATTCCAGTTCTAACTTTGATCATGCATGAAGCAGAGAGGAACGTAGTGTCCATGAACTAGTCCATCATATTTAGAACCTGGTTCAAGCTTCAAGTTGGAAAGAATGAATCCAATACATCTAAGAATGTATCATCATAGTGTGTTGTTTGAGGCATTATGGTTTGAGAATTTTAAAGAATAGAAGAAGTTTTTTGATTTGAGGAGTATATCAAAACCATCCGTGTATTTTTTTCATCAAAGTTTCTCGTATGAATAGATTTCATGGGACCTATCTTTTCTGCATCTTCTTCTGTAAAGGCCCTTAGCTTGTCCTTCAGGTCACCAATTTTTTCTTGAATTCATTCCAATTAATCTTTTAGAAAACAAAAATACCATGAATACTTTCTACCCTCTGCTTCTCTGTTGATGTTGGATTTTCAACCATTGGATCATCAACTTCAATAGCGAAATCATTACTCTCTTCATTGGAGAGTTATGATATCATACCAAAATCTTGGCATGGAAGAAAACTCCCATAAAAAACTTAAGTAACTCCAAATTGATGAAGTTATAGATCATATATCTCAAATAAAAGGAGAAGGATACTGTCATAACGCCCAAATTACTTATGTTCTCTTAACATTACTCGTACGTCATCTTTTACATGTACGTACTAATACCGAATAATCGTACGGTCAGATGTACTTGATTTGCCAATCATGTATATATCTGAATAAACGAGCTCTTGGTAAATACATACGTATATGTACATCCTTATTCCAAGTTATATCAGTTTCACAATCCCAAAATATAAGTAATTTAGGGTACTATGACTAGGATGATAAGGTAAGTGCGTCCAACATTATGTCATGCTATTTAAACTAAACTACAGGGATCTGTTTCTCTTCCTCAGATTGTTGTCATCAGCCCTGATCCCAAGGTGAGAACTTCTCGTCTACTATCTACGTCGATGATTACCTTAACGTCGAAAGAAGGGTGATCCACATTGTCGGTTCACTGAGAAGCGGTGGTTGTACATACAAAATATTGCAGAAGGGAGTGAGACAATTCATTCAAGTAAAAGTAAAAATAGGAGTAGTGCAGTAACATAAAAAACAAATACGTTCTTTGACCTTATCAATGAACTATTAGCAATTATTCATCTTAAGCAATGCATGAATGTGATTATTCTACTTTCTTCGTCACAAGTGGCTGCGATAACAGACTTAAGAATAAGTTCAGATTATTGCGTCGTATATCACAATAATCCTTACTAATATAAAGTTGGTCATCTCTACGATATGCAGATGCATGTGGCCCCAAACCTCTTTACAACTTTACCATAATAATAGGGGCATCAGGGTCCAATTTTATATCACAGTATGCCCTTGGCATTATTAAAATTATCATCATTCTCATTTCATAATATTATGAAATTGCTTGACCGATAATGATAATCATCGTGGTCTTGTCGAGGTGGTTAGGTCCGACTAGAGCAGTCTTGGCTACAAGAAGCAACCCCAGGCCATTGGGAGGCTCAAACATAGATCACATACCCCCTGGGTTCAGAAGTCCTTACTATCATGAGTTTCGGTCTACTTCCATGTGAACCGACCCCTAGATTTCTCAGTTTCCTTTTACAAAAGGGCTTGCAAATTATTCCCATTATAATTTACAAAACATTTTTATGCAAATGATACATGTCAACTAATTGTCCTAATTCCTCTTTTTATCTCATTTTGAAGGCATTGTCTTATTCTCAAGGGACATTACCTCTTAGACCTCAATTAATTATTTAATTTGCTCAACACTATATATATATATATATATATATATATATATATATATATATGTTTAATTATATCTTCTACCAGCTTAAACGAGGTTCCCAACCTTCAATAAATATCTCTTAAAACTTAGGCCAATAATTTTATATAAATTAACTACTAATATAATCTCCTCCACTAGTTTTTGTCTTTTTTTTTCCTATATACTAAGGGTTAAATATAATAGTTTATAAATATAAACAAAGCCAGTTAACTATTCACTATATTTTTATATAACATAGAAATATATTAGAGGAAAAATAATACCTATTATAAAGTATTAGATTTTAAACATTTTTATAAATTAATAGATGGTTTCCTTTTTCCTTCAAATTTATTAATTGAATATCCTCCTTATATTTATTATGTAGGAATATATTCGTATGACTTGAATTTATTAAATAAGATCCTATTTTAAAATCTTCCTCTACAGCTTCACGTATAAATATTATACCCCTACAATTTATATTAATTTATAGAAAAGTATTTAATTTTATATTTCATATAAAATTTATTAATATAATTTATAAATATATATATATATATATATTTGGGTATCTAAAATTTTATATCACATTTTTCTTCTTCTAAATTATTCAATTTAATTTCTAACTAGTTCAATTTTTAATTTATAATTATATAATATTTTACCTGCATTTAAATTTAAATATATTCATAAATATATTTTATAGTATCATATAATTAATAAAAATTTATTTTAAAATAAAGAGTTCTAGTACTATCTATATAAACAGTTAAATTGTATTTAAAATTAAATTAAAATATAATTAAATTTAATTTCTAAATTTATTATTTAATTAATAAATTTTATTTTAAAATAAAAAATTTTAAACTACTCTTATATTCTAATTAAATCTTTTTTTTTTATCTGAAATTTTAAATATCGATGTAATTTTAATTTCTTCCAAGGAATCTTTACATTTTCACTCGGACGTTGTATTCCAACTTTATCAATTTTAAAATTTCCTTCAGAATTTACTTCTGCCTCCACATTTGAAATTCTAATTTAATTTGATCTTCCCCGTGTGAATTGCTTTATGCAATTGCTATTCTCTCATCCCTTTTATATATAGTGTAGTGTATGTGTGTGCATGAAAGGTAGGCAAACGGTGGTCGTTTGCTTTGCCGTTGTTTTTTTTTTTAATATTATAAATACCATAGAAATACTTCATTTTATTAAGTTGATAAAAGATGAATAAAAGATGTGGAAAAATATATTCGTAAAGAACTAAAAAATTAAAAATAGAACTATTTAAAACTAACGAATTAACAATGAATTATATGTAAATTAGCTAATTAATTATAAAGAATACATTAATTAAAAGTAACTATTTTATGAATATTATATATTATATTTGAATTTAAATAAATTTTATATTTTTTTATAATAAATTTAAACCCAATTAACGATTAATTTTAAATATTTATTATTAACTTTTTAACTTTAAAAGATAAATAAAAATTTTAGATAAAATTTTAAAATTGATAATAAAAATATTTAAAATTTTATTATAATTTTAAAAATATTAAAATAATTACCATCATATAGAAAAAGATAACATTACTAAGAAGCTCATTGATGATTATGCATAACTAGTAAGAAGGTTTTTTTTTTTATATCCAATGATAGAAGCAATAAATTTTAAATCTAAAATTTTATATAAATTATTCCAACTCTTCATTTTTAGATTAATTATGATAATTTTATTAAGAAAAATTTGAAGTTAAAAAATATTAAATGGTAACTTATATTTATTTCTTAGAGAAAAAAAGTGTAAATTTTAAAATAGCATGAAAAATAAAAATGACTTTAATGCTTATATTAAGAGAAAGAAAATAATTTAATAAAAGTATATATGATAAATAATATAATAAAAAATATAAATTAAGTATAAAATTTTAAATATGAAAAGATAAAAATCAATTTATATCATTTATGTTCGATTACTAAAAAATAGTTTTACCAATATATCAGCCCAAAAATATCTCATGTATTAAATTTTGTGACATTACATTAATGTATTTTGTTCTATAACTACTGATATTTATACAACTTTTCTATTTTATGCATTAAGGTGTTAAAAATAAAATTTTCTGTTAAAAAATAAAGAGCTTATATATATAAACAATGCACGTGATGAATCATATTAATATATATTTTTTATTACAGCCATCCATAGAGCAAAAGTAAAAGATATTACTTAGATTTCTTCTACTGATAAAAATATGTACAGTGATATTTACATAATCTTTTGATATAACAAAATGAGGCATATAGAAAAAAAAAATTATAGATTGAGAACTGGAAATAAGTAAGTGTATCAAGTGATTTGGCGATATTAACCCACTAATGCATATGGCAATTTTAGAAGAAAAAAACAAGTGTAAGGTTAATATATATAATTTCGCCTAAACGTGTCTAATTCATGTCGCATTTTATAGTTCTTTCCAAAACATTGCCTTAGAAAACAGGTACAAATTCAAGGAACAAAATTCATTGTCACGATAGTGTACAGGTAATCAAGTAACATGTTTATGTAAAATTTTGTGGATGCAAAAGAATTTTTCAAATATTTGTTTCATTAATCAATATTTTTATAACGAATATATAAAAATTATTAAATAAAATTAATTGTTAAGAAAATTCTTGATAACCCACTTAATTAAATTTTTTATTTCAATAAATTATTTGGTTAATTAACATTAAAGGTGTTAATTAG
The DNA here is from genome assembly GCA_037954105.1 of Canavalia gladiata. Classification (NCBI taxonomy): domain Eukaryota; kingdom Viridiplantae; phylum Streptophyta; class Magnoliopsida; order Fabales; family Fabaceae; genus Canavalia; species Canavalia gladiata. The sequence continues at coordinate 68,287,009 of CM075658.1, forward strand.
ATGTTAAATAAGTCAATGGTTAAAAGTATTATAATTAGAATAGGATGTAATTTAATATAAATTTAGTAGATAGAAAAAATAACAAAGAAATATTGTAAAGATAAAATAAAATGTATTTTGATTATATATAATTATGTTATTTTTGTTAACTAAAAGAATAAGAATTTGTTGCATTGAATTTGAAAGGAGATTTATGAAGAATAGGGAGAAAGTTTGACCTCCGTAGCGTTAGAGTTGTACCATAGAAAATTGATCCAGGCTGGTGTTGGGTAATGTGTTATGGGTAGGGAGGAAGAGTCAAACTGAGAACTCAGTCATTCTCAAGTCTCAACTGAAGTGTGAAGTCTTCTGTTGCTTTGGGCCCCACTCGCCCCCCAATAACTGTCTTCTTAATCTGACGTGACATTTCTATGAGTGTGAGCCGTCCAACAGCACAAAACATCTATCCACGTCACACTCCCCCCACCCTATCTGTTCCTCTTCTGGACTCAACCCTTCTCTCTTTTTAACCCATTCAATAACCCACGTGATCCATAAATGCAACCTTCTCGACCAATCCAAATCTAATCCGTGTGTGAACTGCGTACACAGCTGGACCTTACCCCCGCCACGTCATCCCCAAACCGTATATAAACCCTCCACCCCTCTGACTCTCAGTTTCACTTCAAACGCGCTAAGACCAACAACAACAACAACAACACCAAGTTCTCCCTACCACTTTCTCTCAAGTTTACTCTTCCACCACCATGTCCTCCTCTTCCACTTCCTTCTCCCCCACCACCCTCACCACCGGGCAAGAACTCTCCGTCATCGTCGCCGCCCTCACCAACGTCGTCTCCGGCTCAACCTCCTCCGATTCTGTCTCCGAATTCCGCCTCCCGCTGACCTCAGAACCTGTCGCCACCGGGACTAGCTTCGACCGGATGGTACCGTCGGCGAGCATGGACACGTGTCGTGAGTGCAACATCGCTGGGTGCTTGGGATGCAACTTTTTTCCGGAAGAGAAAAAGAAGCAAAAAAGAGCGAAGAAGAAGTACAGAGGCGTGAGACAGAGGCCGTGGGGGAAATGGGCCGCAGAGATCCGAGACCCAAGACGCGCGGCCCGGGTCTGGCTCGGAACTTTCAATACGGCCGAGGAAGCGGCCCGAGCCTACGACAAGGCCGCCATCGAGTTCCGCGGCCCACGGGCCAAACTCAATTTCCCCCTGGTGGACGAATCGCTGAGTTTGCAGCAGAACGAGCCCGAGAGAGTTGCAGCTGAAGAGCAAATAAAAAATGAGAATCTAAATCCTGAAATGGAAGTTGATACACTCGGAATTGGGAACAAGGAAACTGAATTCTGGGATAGTATTGGCGAAGCTGATTTTCAACAGCTAATGATGATGGATTTCGCTGGAGATTCTTCCGACTCTGCCACATGGAACACTCTTAGTTCCTAACTCCTATATAAATTCCATTAAACATAATAATTAGTTTTGGTAGCATGGTGTGTGTTTAAAATGTACAATTCGGCTAAGTTCATTCCTTCCTTGGTTTCACTCACTATATTTCTGTCTATCTTCCTTCCGCTACATTTTTTAAGGGAGGAAGCTGCAAAGTACAAATCAAGAGTTCAATGTTTGATTTTAACCAAGAATATCTTCTCTGTATAAACATTATCGTTTCATTATCAATTATAGCTAGTTTTTTTTTAATATATATATTTAGCTTAAGTTAAAACCGGAGAAGATAATAACAAATTATGGTTAGTCACTTTCAGTTAGTACAATTTTAGTACGGGTTTAAGATACTTGAATTAATTAAAGTTTTAATTGAAAAAAAAAACAAATTTGTCTTTATTATGTTATTTGTACTGCCAAGTATTAACTGAAAGTGCAATGCCTAAGAGATTCGAAAAAGTGACGTTGGGTGTAGAGGAGCACAGGGAATTGTGTGTTTGGGTAATGAGAAAATAAAAGGGTGGGGCTTGGACTTGGTCCCCACAATGCGTCACCTGAAGATGTAGATTTCGTGTGGTGCGCACTGGGAAAGTGGCTAAAACGGGAATGGATTCGCTTACCAAGTCACAAAAAAGTTACATGGTAGGGCCGCGTGATATCCACCATAATGCCACATTTACAGTGATCATTACCAGATGTAATTCAAGCACGTTTTCATTTCGTCACGTTTTGAATGTGCTCCATTCTTCATCACGTGCTGGCTAATTATGGATGATTGGATTGGATAAAGCAATTAAAAAAAGTATTGAAGCCCAATACAGAGATTAGAATAAAGCTTAGTGACGTTTGAACATAAAAATGTAGGTAAGTTAGATGGGTGGGATCCGCAACTTGTGTTACTTGATTTTTTTATTACCTTTTCTTTCTTTCTTTGGCCTTATCTTCTTCCTAATTTAATTATTTAAGTAACTTCTTTGTTCTATTATTTTGAAACTACATTTGTGGTCAAATCTTACTCCTTAACTACTCGTTTCAAACATATATGGGGACCTGACATATTCAAAGACGCAAATATCTTTTTGGTCTCAATTTGTCCACTTGTTGATATATCATATTAAAAATCAACACGGGCATTTTCCATAGAATTCCATTCTTGAACATATTGTTCAAACATTTATGGTAGATTAAATCTCTTTTTTATTATATAAGTATTTAATATGATAAGCTTTTTCTAAGACACAGTTTATCTAGATAAACTATATTTTTCCTTCATAAATTATGGTTCTTTCTAAATTTAAGTTTAATTTTAAATTAAACAAGTTTTTTTCAATTAAATCATACGAAATATATAATGCATATTACTATATGTCTATATCACATCATCTTATCATTATAAAAACAAATTTCATTTATTCTCACTTAACTTACCTCTTCTCCTCTAATTTCATTTGTGAATCATTTAATTTTATTTATATTTAATGTTTATTTTTAAATCTAACTCTAAATGTTTTATCTTCAGGTGTGATAAGATAATTCTTATATTCAAAATAATAATATAATAAAAATTTATCCTTGATAACAATAAAATTACACATTACCAACCAAAAAATCAATTGTTAAATATTTTTGTGATCGATTTTATAATTTAATTCAATAAGTCACAAATAAATTTAATGATCGAATTAAAAAATTATTTATAAACATATTTAAATTAGCAATCAAATAAGTTGATCATAAAAATTATTAAAATCAATCATAAATTTAATGATATAATAAATTATAGATGATTAATTTTGTAATTCAAATTTTGATTACAAAATTAATCGTTAAAATTTGGTTGACAAATTGATTGTAATTATTTAGTAATTGTAACCAATTTTGTAATCAAAATTTTGGTTGCTATTAAAATATTATTGTAAACTGAAATTTTCGATTAAAAAAAAAATAAGTTAGAAAGATATAATCCTAAATTTGTATATTTTTTGTTATTTTTTTTAATACATGTATATAATAGAGTTTGATATTTAATATTGTGATTAATATGTTACTTTTTCAAATTTTGAATTTGACCATTTTACACAAGGAAAAAACCAAACAATTTGAAATACTAAAAGCAATAAAGTAACAAACTAATAAGGATGAAGATATAACCGAGACCAATAATTAAAAAATCTGACCTGTTTTGACTTTGCTAGGCACTTTGCAATACTAAGTAGGCCTAAAGCAATACCCGCTGAATCCTATCTATGACATCCCAATTAATCTTGCCATCACTTTGTAAGACGGAACCAAGAAACTTAGGTTGTCCACCATATCTATGATGTGATTCCTAATTTTCAACTCTAAAATGTTGTTAATTGGCTTCATATGAAATTTCATTTTTGCCCAAGTAGATTAGACTTACAATCAGATTAGTGCCTCGTCAAAATTTGGGATGAGAAAAATTAAGGATAATTTTTGTATAATTTTTCACATCAAGTTCATCCCTGGATCCCCTTCTTCCTAAGGGAACACCAAACTGACCTTAAGAGGTAAAAGAAGATGTCTATAGAAGAATATATTTCAACCCAATCCAAAGTAAAAATATATACATAGGAATTTCAAGGATCAAAATATCGATAATTGTTTTTGGCATTTGACAAAATATGAGCATAAATATAAAATTTTCCAACAATATATGAAAGATACAAAAAATTTAGAAAACTCACCCTTTCACGAAAATGTACAGCAGTTTCCTTATTATCAAGGGGTGAAATGACAGGAAGATATTCTACCTGTTCAATTTAAGATGAAAGTTCCAAATTAAATTACGAATAATAAGTTTCCATAGAATGTGGTCGATTAGCCACTGTAAGGAAAAACACCCAATCCATAAGAGAGTATACCTTAAAAAAGTTGTGAAATTGAGTGAACATCCTGAACATCAGCTTTCCCAATGAAACATTACCCCTAACAAATTTACATGTAGAACGATTTGTGGTTCCCTCAGAAATAGTAGTACTCGAGGAAATCTATCGCAAGAGACCCTTCTCTATTATTCAGATCCTTGAAAGCAGATTTCTGTATCAAATAGCTAATAAAATTGATAACATGCAAATTATATGAAACGAATTCATGCCCAACATATCTATAGTTCAGTCCTGCAGTTTTGAATAATTCTTGCATCTTACTACCCATTTCCAAAGTCTGAGCTAAATATAACTACAACATTTTAAATTCTCACTCAATTATGTGATTCTCTTCTAGTTTATATGGCAAATTAGACTTGTCATAACTTGATTACAGTATCAAGTATTTATGTTCTACATTGTATCCTAAAATATATTAATTGCAAATTAGACTTGTCAGTGTTTCATCTCTTGTAATTTTTTCAAGTTTTATCTTCGGTTCCCAGCATTCTCTCTACAATGAAACTGGTTGAGAAATTACACCCACTGTTAAAAAAATATTAAACATGGTAGACTCAATCCTCATACGCTCCCTTCCATAAAATATAACCTCAAAGGAGCTCCTGATTTTTATTCATAAAAAAATATAAATAATACTTAATTTCTTTTCAGCTGTCCCTTTTTCCCCATAAGCAAACCAGTTATCATAAATCAAGTGGAGAAGCAGTGATGCAGACAAGTTCCATTATTATTTGAGTGAAAGCCAAATCTATCCCGATATCTATGGCATGCATTTCTTATGTTTTTCCCTTTCATTTCCCTCCCACCTCCTAATCCAGGAACAAAACCCAGAACATCATAGTTTAGTAAATAAATTAGCTATGATATGAACTGAAATAACGAGAGAATTACACGTCTTAGTTCCATTAACAACAAAAAACAAGCCACTTCCTCAATCCTTAGCTACTCAGCTTAAAGATTTGTCTTTTTCCTCACCAACCCAAAGTTTTGATCTTTACCCTATCCCGTCTTTATTATGGAACTTACATCACAAACATAAAAAATTACCAAATTGGAAGAGCAATAATTGCATGTACTTTAATGCCATATCAAAGTACTTTAGCGCATATACTCTGAACCAGCATTGTTTTCCCCTTCCATGTACTCTAATTCCAGAAAAACCATAATCTTTTTCTAAATATGCAATACATACAATCTCAATGCAACATCCACTTTAAATAAATAACTAGTAGAAATTCAATTTCAACTTCAAACCTAAAAAATATACAACATTCATATATTTACTTGTCCAATCTCATAATTACGCAGTTCATACAAATTCTGTTAGAACCCATTGATAAGAAGAAATAAATCCTAAAATTTGAAACGAAAAATCACAAATGGACTGAGATTACGAAGAAGAGAAATCTACTTTTACGAAAAGGAAACAAGATAGAGATTTCCCCTTATATCTCTTCTGATTTATAAAAAAAAAAAAGAAAACAAATTTTATGAAAGGAAAGCAAAATAGGAGGAACGGGATCAGAGACCAAATAGACCAATCACAAATAAAAGAAAATTATATTTTTTATTTAATTGTGTTAGCAACCAAATTTAATTACTATTTAATTTTTATTATTTGGTGATCAAATTTTGGATTTTAAATTTGGTGGCTAGATATTTAATTTTAATTTTAATTTTAATTTTTGGTCTTAATTAGCACCAGTCACCCGCCTCTATGATCGAATTTAGCCAATCATTAAATTTCATCGATATTCTATTATTTTTTTAGTGAAAATAACTAAAAAAGAATCATTTATTAACAATATTTTTATTTTTATATTTTATTTTATTTTATTTCTTTTTTATTATATTATATTTTTATTTTTTATTTTAATATATTTTACTTATGATATATATTTAATATTTTTTAAAAGTTAAATATTAAAATGATCGCATTTAATACACAGCTTTAACATCGTATAGTTATATTAATAATATACTAATTTTATACTAACATAAATTTATTAATATATATATATATATATATATATATATATTACTTTTCTAAGTTGATATAACGATTAATCTATGTATACATATTACTTGCACTTTTATATTTCATTAAAAATAGTTTGATATTTTTATATTTTACTAAATATGTTATGATAATCGATTATATAATGTAATTAATTACTAATGATTAAAGTGTAAAAATTATGATTAACTATTAAATATAAATGATAATAAAAATATAATTATTAATTAATTAATTGTATGATTAATAATATAAAAAATAATTAATTAATTAACCATTAAAATATAATCACAGTAAATATGTGAAGAAATGAACCTTGAAATTAATATATGTTATTCTTAAATTTAGCTGGTTCTTGATAAATAAATGTCAACACATTGGCCGGATACGTACGCTGAAACAGCTTTGATTTTGCGCATATTCACATTCATTGTCAACAGAACTGATTGAACCTAATTTTGACACTCTTTTGACGCCCACGGAAAGGACACAGCCACAACTGGATATTTGTCTCTATTACATCACAAGCATTACGTCATGGTAACGCTGTCATACTAGTCGCGGAAAGTACTACTCCACCTTCTCTCATATTCTTTCTTTGCCTTTAAGAACTTTACAAATAAATATATAATAAGTTAAATAAAGAAACCAATTTATAAATAGGTATAAAATAGAAAGAAAAAAATATATAAATAATGATATATTTTCAATTGTTTGGTTAAAAAAAATTTACATTTTAAAAATAAAAATTTTAAAATTTTCTTCCTTATAAAATTCATTTAACACAATTTACTTTTTTTTTTCTTTCCTTCCTTAAAAACATATTGAACTAAAGTGTAATAAGTTAAGCTGGTTTAGCCTATGCCCAGTGGCACTGGCAGGATAAATTCTCTGCAGAACAAAGTGGTGACCGAGAACAGGAAAAACACTGTCCATAAAAAAAAATACTTAAGAAAAAAAATTAAATAAAGATCGGTAGACACCGATGTAAACATCTTGAAAAAAAAAAGGAAGGGAAGAAAAATATACTAAATTATTTATGTAAAAATAATTATAAAAAAGGAAATGCTATTTACGCATAATATTCGGCTCAGATATATTTCAACACTCTAGCTTAACAACTAAGTTATTATTTACTGAGGCAGGCAATCAATCGTTTGTCAAACAATATGATTAATAAAACATTTATGCATAATCAATGAATTTGTTCTAATGTTAGCATATATATTTTTTTATTAAGCAAGTTTCACAGTCAACTAATATTGGTTATGAGATAAGTAAATAGTAATGTTATAGACAAATATCTCACACAGATGAGTGGGTTATTTGGAAAGGCATATAGAAAGCATTGAATTTTGTCCTCACAGGTCCTTTCTACTCTGGAATCTAGGAAAAGGGCACTCCTGTTATTTATAGATTGTGGTTTGATAAATGGGTGTCTAATTTAAATCCGGTGGTTACATATCCTATGCTACACAAAACTTTGATGATTGCCTTATCAATTTCCTAAGTTCCTATTTTTGTTCCATTAGCTGGTCGAAAGGGGAAGTCTTCAATCAGTTGCGTCCTCAGAAAGATGCAGTTAGGCCTTTAACCTGATTTGAAAACAGGTTTCGTTTTTAAAAATATTTTATAGTTTTAAAATATCATATTATTTTTATTTTTTAATATTTTAAATAGAAAACTATAAAAACAAAAACAAAAAATTTTATTATTTTTAAAATAAAATTGATAACAAAATCTTGCCATAGTTCTCATCCTTGTTAAGAATTACCGGATCGTTAATAAATTGTGGACTCACTTTCTTTAGAGATATCATTAATTATTGTTTGTGTTATGTACGCTCTTTCTATCGTAAAATAAATAAATAAACCCCCCCCCCCCCCCACACAGTTTCAACGTGTTATGCGTGATAAGATAGCGAGACAAGGAGAATAATCATAACAAAATTCGCATAAGTAATAATATTTACATTCTAATTCAATTTAATAATGATAATAACACACAAAAAATATCTCACACGCGTTAGTAACCTTTCTGCTATCTTTTTAATTTTTATTTTTTTCTCATTCTATCTCTCTCCTTAACTTTGTATTTTTTTTTTTTAAGTAAATCGTGAATTTGACATTTGAAATTGGTACTGTTGACTAATTTAGCTGTTAACATTTTGGAAAAAAAAATCTCTAACTTTGGCATCTGTCAATTAATTTATTCCTTTACATAGCGTTAAGAACTAAAATTATTTATAATTTTCAAAAGTCTTTGACTAAATTTATCTTTTTTTAGTAATGTTAGGTTTTAAATGGATTTGTGTAACAACTTTACGGACAAAATCCTTGACACTTGTCAAAATTAGAAACTAAATTAATTTTTTTTATAATATTAAGAATTATATTAACTATTTTTGTTAACTTTAATCATTGATCATAATCGCTGGGAGCAATTTATGTACGGATTTAGGATAGCATGTAAAGAATAATTGATCATAATCACTTGTCAAATTTAGAAACTGAATTAAATTGAGTTTTTATAATATTAAGAACTACATTAACTATTAATGTTAACTTTAATCATTGATCATACCGGGGGAAATTTATGTACGGAGTTAGGATAGCATGTAAAGAATCATTGATCATAATCACTTATAAATTTAGAAACTGAATTAAATTGAGTTTTTATAAGAACTATATTAACTATTAATGTTAACTTTAATCATTGATCATAATCACTGGGGGCAATTTATGGACGGAGCTAGGATTGCATGTAAAGATTTAATCATTGATCATTATCACTTATAAAAATTAGAAACTGAATTAAATTTAGTTTTTTTATAATATTAAGAACTATACTAACTATTAATGTTAACTTTAATCATTGATCATAATCACTGGGGGCAATTTAAGTGCAGAGTTAGGATAGCATGTAAAGATTTATGATTTTGTGCATACTTACATGAATATATTAAGTAAGAATTCTTGTCATGAAAATAATTAATTTTGATTATATAATTATATATAAATGTCGAAATTAAAATTAAATAAAACCAATAATCTTTATCATTCTTATATAATTTATATTATCAAAATTTATTATTTTTACAAGAATAATTTTTGTTTGAAACCTCGTATACCAAAAAAATCCATGATAATCCAATTAATGCGATAAAAAGAAGAAAAAAAATATAGGAGTAGCCACCAGTCCCACCACCAATGTCCAACGGAACTTTTGAAGAGTCATTAACAGTTTCTCATGACAACAATTCTCGTTTGATATTTTTACGTATGTATACCCAAAATCAGAAATCTTGACATGTTATCGGTTATGAACAATGATTAAATTGATTTCAATAATTATATTTACTTATAATGTGTGACAAAAAAAATAATATACATCAATATGATCCCAAAAGTTAACATTAATAGGGTGCATGCATGTTACATGTTTTAATAATTTGTATATAATAATAAATAAATAAATTAATGATCAAGATTGATTCCATGACACTTACATAACAGGTTACATAGATAAATCTTAAAAGATTATATTTAAATCCTTTAAAAATATAAAATTTATGTTAAAATGATTTAAATATTTCTTTAATACATGAATAATGTATTATCAACTTTTCTCAGAAAAATCACAAATTTCTCTTTGTATTCCTCCCAAAATGCAATCATCTATTTGACTCTCTTCCTCCTACACAGCCATTCAGGTCCACGCCATTTTTCCCCCTCACCGCTAGCACTGCTGCGCGTTTGGATCTCCCCTTCTGCGATCTCAAGCAACAAAGATGCCATCTACATTTAGTTTGATAAAATCTGGAGGAGGGGGGATCCATTTTAATTACAATGTTCTTATTTGATAAAACCACTTTTCTATAGCAAGAACTAACAAGCTCCACATAATCATCATGAGTCTATAGAATCTGCCTCATCACATAATTAACATCCCATGGATTGTTCTCGAACAAAGCCTGCTTTCTCCACTGCCATATCCACCAGATACTAGTACCAAGCACAACACCTTTGAGGGCTGAGAGTAAGCCTTCTAATCAGAGAACTGATATGGTCAAAAAAAGCACCTACTCGACTCCAGATTTCTTTTGCATGTGAGCAATAATTTAGGGATTGAAATACCAAACAAAAACTGGCCTTAAATTCTTAAAATTATTCAATTCGATTCTCAATAGAAACGGATTGGTATCATATCTACACAATGATCACTTTGAAAAGAATCTTCAGTTGAATGTCTGCTCATCACTAAAAATTTTAATTAACAAGAAACAAATTTTTTGGGATTAATTAAAATTTAGTCCTTAAAAAATCACAATTTTTCATGAGCTCTTCCATATCTTCATAATATATTTTTCTTTACCTGATAGTCTTTTTGCAGTTTTGGCTTCTCATTTGCCAACAGATGGTACGGAATCAGGAAAGTTAAGACTGAAGAGCTATAAACAATATATCATGAAAAAATTGCATATCGCGTCTAATATTTACAGCAAAAGCAGACAATCATAATTGCAATGTATAGAATCTATATTTCCGTATTCATTACTAATTTATAATGTGTTTACTTCATATAGTTTTGGTTTACAGATTGATGCATGACAGCAATGAGATAAAGAAATGATGGGATTGGTATTTGGTGTCAATTCTCAACGTTCCATCGGACACTACGAATGTAGTGAATACTTCCCAGTCACATACAAAACCGGCTTGATTAGCAATGGCACTATGCCCACTCTACCAGATGAACCTCCGGTGCCACCCTTGAAACCGAAAAACACAATTATCAGTTAACAATATGGATTTAAGCTTTAGAGGAAATCAATCAGTGTTAATATAAGTAACAAAGGTACAAATGTATAGAGGTGTGCTTACTTGTACTTTCACTTAGCGTTTGATCACTTCCCACTGGATTTGTTATTTTTAAAATCAGAATAACTGGTTTCGCAGAGTCCATTCATCGCAGAGCACAAAGAAGTTAGTAAGTAGGGAGCTCTTAATGGATGTGTGGAAAAGAGAGAGAGAAAGAAAAGAAAATTAAAAAAAGAATGGTGAAGAGCAATTTTTTTTAAGTCTGCAATGGTTTTATTTCTGTGCATGTGACATAATCCTTTTAAGATATATGTCGAGACTCAAACTCAGCGGGGCTTATATCCAGTCAACTAAGGTATAATAGAAAGAAAGAAAAAAGCATTGCAGTATCCAGGTTTGTTCTGAAATGGCAAAATCTTACATTTCACGCAATTTTGGCAGCTTCTCTATTGATGGAGGAAGTGATCCTTCAAACTTGTTCTTCTCCAAATGCCTTGGATGTTACAAAGATTAAAGAAAAGAGGGAGTTAAAGATCAGGTTACTGCGGTCAATTTAATACAGCTCAGAAAATAAGAATAATGTGAAATGATGAATCTTTTAGGCTACATACAAAGTTTCTAAATCCTTCAGTCCATCCAAGTCGGGGACAGTGCCTGAGAGGTTGTTTCCCCCAAGCCAACTGTAAATAAATATTAAGAAAGTGGTATGATTTAGTGGTCATATAAAAAAAGGAATCACTTGAGATATTTGAAGTCAAAGGGCAATATTCCATACAGGTTAACAAGTGCAGTTAGATGGCCAATACTTGGAGAAAGTGACCCAGTCAACCCAGCATTTGTCAAGTTCCTTCACATGTACAGAAACCAAAATATGGGAATCCACCATTAAACATGAAAAGCACTAGAGAAGGTGAGAATTCTTATCAGCTACATTTTTACACTCTCATTTACTCATGAATGAAGTCTAATGAACCAAATAAAGCAGACTTTAGCGGTGTATTAATTAAGAATTTAATTGCAGTTGTAGCCTATAGGTGAACTTACAAAGTGACGACTCTTGCAACAAAACCATTAGAGCATGTAACTCCAGTCCATGAATTCCCTTTAGGTCGGCAGGGATCACCACTCCAATCCGGAGGTGGATTCTGAATGTTTCTAGCCAAATCTTCCATTGCAATTACTATGGATAGCCACAACAACTAAATGATTCAAACTAGAAGCTTTATGATTGTAATTTAGTCAAAGAAATTGCAGAACAGTGAGACTAGTATATATTACCATCTCTAGTGCGTGTTCGACCACCAAGAGGTAGAACCTGATAAATTTCTCCAGCATTGATCACAGGTCCAACGGGTACCCCACTGCCAGGGGTCAATGTAATTTTGGTCTGCCCAGAGAGGGGCCACTGTGCAGAATAAACTGTGACACCCTTAGTTGTGGTATTAAGGTTAGAAAAAAAAGTGTGGCCATTAATAGAAACATCAAAAACCCTCCAACTGTAGGGGCTAGGATTTCTGTTGTCTTGAAAATAGAGGGAAATGTAGTAGTAGGTACTAGGAAGGGACGCAAGAGGCCACTGAATTTCTAGTGTCTTCCCTCTACTAGTGGTAATTCCAGAATTGAATGCTCCAGGTGGAGGTAGGTTCCAAAAGTCTGAAGAAGTTACATTTGAATGGGTTGCCACAACAGGATTCTGATCCTTAAATGGTTGCCACATCCGATTGAATTTGTCATCTGGGTAACTAGGTCCACAAATAAACATCTCAATGATCAGGATTCCCATCATGTCTATTTAATTTTGCATTTTCTATACCATTTGCGTAAACACATACATATTATTCAAATAAGTCAGCGCTGTTTGCAAACCCATACTCTAATACCCCATATAAAATTAAGTTATCAATTTTTACTCGTTAGGGATGTAGTGATCTAGCTCATATTCAAAGTCGAAAAGTAAGAATATATCCACCAATGATTTGAAGTTTATCAAATTTATGAAACACTTTAATGCGAATTAACAGTAGATCCACTTTTATTTTCCTGCTTCTTACATTAGAAAAGCTAAAATGCAAAAGAAAATGGATTCAGCTCCTCTAAAGGGAGAAAATACATTTTAGAAGATAAAATGCATTTACATTTTAGTTTACAATCATTAATTAAAAAATTATCGGTTGCTATTATAGTAAAAATCAAGACATCTATAACGAATTCTGAAATTAATTAATGTATCATGGATTCACGGTATTCTAATCAATGGTTATTAGTGCCATTGTGAACTATTCTGACTTTAAAGGAATTAAATCCAAAGAAAATATAAAGCTAAAACTCCATTTACCTAATGATGTCTTCACCTCCAAACGCATGTCTGGCAATGGTAACAAGGGCATACTTGGAGAAGTCAGTAGGATTATACATAGAACCATCCAAGCTCTTCACCTCCATGGCTGAAATGAACGGGCTTGAATTACCAGTGTGTTCATTCCTGGCCAAGCACACACTCAAAGTCTTCCCTAATGACACTACCACAACCTCATAGTGGGAGCTAAGGCCTTTGGCATAGTCCTCTGTGGTGTTGACAATGCTGCATCTGGTCCCTTCAACAATTTGATCAAACACCGGAGGCTGATTCCCTCCATCAAACTCTCCATAATAGTACATGGTCTTCACAAGGTATTTGCTGCCTTTGACAGTAGGGAATGAATAGCAATATTTCTTAGACAATGTGTCCGGAAAGTAACGCAGTGTGGACAGTATGGGCAACAAGTCCGGTTTGTTAATGGTGGTGGTGTTGCCCACCTTTGTGTAGCTTCCATCAGGAATGTATTTGAGATCGTTCACAGTTACCTCTTTGGAGCCCCCGCAGTCTAAAAAATACCCTGCATGTATATATACATAAATGCCTCCATGTTACAAACTCTTTTATCTTCCTCAGAGCAATTCACAATCCTAAAAAAATATATTAAACTGTGCATTTTTTCGGTACGAAGAGCGAATCTTGCTCGAGTAGAGTAGGAATATTTAGGCTACAAAACTTTTCCTCTTATCAAAATTCGAACTAATGGTTAAAATAAATCAATCTATCGACAGATCCATGCTCCGTGCATATTTGTTATTTTCTTTTGTTTTTAATCAAGAATTATTACAAACATTAGAAAATTGTGAAATTAATTAATTCTAGAGTGGAGAATGATGATAAAAGGTGTGGAAATTGTATGCAAGCGTTTAGAAAAAAGAATTAAAAAAATGAAGAGATTAATAAATGAAGAAAGCGAATGCAGTTATATTATGATATTTGGAAGATTGATTGCAGAATAGGTGCACCTTGAGGGGCAGAGTGGGCAAGGATAGGAATAGTGACAAGCCATAGGAGGAAGACGGAGGGGCTCATATTGTGATAAGCCACTGCCCCGCCTGAAAGCATGCGATTTGGGAAGCTTTTTTGGTGGTTTTGTTGAAAAGGGAAAAGAAAGAGAAAGAGAAAGAGAAGGACATGGCCTGATTCGAGATTCAGAAGGGTTGACACGTCCAAGGCTCTCCTGAAAGATAGAAATAGTCATGGCTTGACTTCGTCTTACATCCATCCACAGTGCAATTTTAAGCCACCTACATTGCCGTTACTTTCTTTGCATATACCTCACTTTCTCCTCAGATAATCAAATTTCAACATCCAAATATTTCTCTCATTTTTCAATCCTAAACTACTCATATATACCACTCCTGCTATGTACGGCTATCTAAAAATAAAATCTTATTTCATAACTCAAACAATCAAGAAACATCTAAGTAAGCGTGAGTGAGAAGTTACATACTAGAATAATTTTATAGGAGTATAATTTTTTCACATTAAATAAAAAAAATGTAAGTTATAGTACGTTACTTTTCTATAATTCAATTACATCATCTGTTTATACTTGTATAAATTAAGAAAATTTGACTCCCAGCTTGCTAAATGGATTACATAATAAATTTAATATTTTATATTAAAAATGTAAATGACATTTACTAACCTACTGATCCATTAAAAAATAAGTAGTCACGAAAAAGTAAAATAATATTATATTAATGAAAAAAATTAAATAAAACGAAATTAATATTAATAGAGGAAAAATAAGATTATTATAACAAATGTTCAAATAATACAATAAGAAACTAAAGTACATTTTTTTAATTAAATTTTTATTTCAAATATTTTATCTAAAAAATAATAGTAGTAATTATTGTATTATAATTATATTTTAATATTTTTCTCGGTTGAATTAACTGTGACGTTCAGACATACTAACATGCATCTTAGTAATATTTTTTCTAAGACAATAGTAAGATAAAATATTTCATAAAATATTATAATTATTTCCGGCAGGTCTTAACTTGCATCCTTAGTAATAATAAGACCTATTTGAAATTGTACTATCACGTTAAGATAATGTTAAGAGGCCCCAAAAATTATTATTTTGGTATCAATAATACCTAATTCATAATAAAGGATAAAGTTCATAAAATAAATATTTTAGAATTAGACAAATTATAAAACCTATGATAATATTATATGTGATTTAATCTTCTAAATTATTTATATAGATTTAGTCTATTTAAAATATACGATATCTAAATTAGTATTATTAAGTTGGAAATATAAATATTTATAAAATATAAAGATGTATAAAATAAATTCTATTATAATTTTATTTTATTAGATTGTTTATATTTTTAGGAGATTAATTATTTTTCATATTTTATGTCAATAATATTTTTATAATTAGTAGAAACAATCTACCTTCTAATCTTGCTAAATAATAAAATTATATATATATATATATATATATATATATTATAATAGAGAGAGTGTGATATTTTTTTTAAGTAGTAATTTAAATAGGATTGGTAATAAGATTATTTATATACAAATATATCTATGTCATATACATATATGTATATTAGATACAGAACTTTATTAATTGACATATCGACCTACTCTAATGTTCAAATGAATGTAGTAGATACACATGATATTATTTTACATTTTCTTTTTAAGTTCATATGAAAATAGATTTCGAATTAGGTTGAGGTCTATTGCGCTTCATATCACAATAATTTCCACTAATTTAGAGTTAATCATCCTTATGATATGTACATGTATGTGAGTCTAAATTATTATAATCATTTTTCAAAATAACAAAGGATATCAGAATTTAATTTCCACAATAATAATGTGTCATAGTAGTCTTAGCTACAAAGAGCAAACTCTGGGTCATTGAAAAGGTTCAAAGCTAGTTCATGTGCTTTCTAGATTTAGAAATTTTCATTTCTCATAAATTATGATCTATTTTCATGTGAATTGATTCTTAGATTTCTTGACCTTCTTTTATATAAGGATTTACAAACACTTTTCCACATTAATGATTTATAAGATAATTTTTTTATGCATGTGATAAATAATCAACTATCTATTCAATAGTTTAATTCATCATTTTCAATCAAAGATCTTGTCTTTTTCTCAAATACAGGACCTCATTATTCTCTTTTTCACCTATCATATAGGCTTTACTCAATTTTCATCAAAACAAAATTTAAAAGACTGCTATATTATATGAGGATTCAAATCCTCAATTCTTTATCTTATTTTATATATTATACATCACTTCCATAGATACTTCACTTAAAACTTTCAAAATTTAATACATAATATCTATACAACTATTGAGGTTCTCAACCTTCAATCATCAATTCAATTTGATTAACAGTAATATACATGGTTAATTTTCAGACTTCTAATCCATTCGACACAGATATATTCAACACCATTCAAAGAAGAATAACTTGCACGATAATATCTATTCATTTCATAAGTTTCACAGTCATGTTCAATATATTGCACAATCATACTAACACAATGTTACATGGTTAAACAGTCCTACTTTTGCACACCTATATTAATTTTTGATATATCCATACTTTTTATTTTTATTTTATTTTTATCTTTATCATTTGATATGATTGTTCTTAAAATTACATAATCTCACTGAAAATACTAGCCCAAAATAATTATTTTTTTTAATTTTTCAAAAAATCATTTAAAAAATAACAATAAAATAATCATACTCTCTAATTATAAGATAATTTGATAAATTAATTTATAAATTTTTTATTAATAAATATTAATATAAAATTATTTAAATTTTTTCATATTTTATTTTCACCTATCAAGATTTAAATATACTTTTTTTTATATATAATAGCTCAATTAAATGATATATATATATATATATATATATATATATATATATAAACATTGTAAAAAAGTTAAAAGGAAAAATAATAATTTTTATAAAATAATAAATTTTAAATATTTTTATATAATAAAAAATAATTCAGTCTTTTACCAAATTTTTTAACTAAAAAATTTCTTATATTTATTAGATAAAAATAAATTTCTATAATTAAAAACTTATATTTATTAAATAAAAATATATTTTTATAATTTAAAATTATTAAATAATATTTTTTTAAAAAAATTTATAACTGTTCTAAATTTAAAATTAATAATTTTTAAAATTTATATATATAATTATACCAATTTCTAATACTTATAAAAATTTATGAACATAATTTTTAAATCTACATAGTCAAACACTTAAATCTTAATATTTAAAATTTTACATATAAATGAAAAGTGTGTAAATAAAATTTTTAATTTTAATATATTTTTTTACATCAATTTATTTAATTTAATATCACAATCATATTTTTATTTCTAATTAATTCAATTAAATTATCAACCAACAAACATATAAAGTAAATATAAAATTTAATTTTAAACATAATAAAATATAATTTCTAAATTTTTAAATAATAAATAAAATTTTATTTTAAAATTAAAAGATCTCTGGAAGTACTTAAATTTCCTTTCCTTATTTAAAATGGAGTTCAGTGTCCATCCTATTTTATATGATATCTCTGACTCAGCTTAGTTTCTTTGCTCGGGCGCTACTTTATTATGTGTGTCCACTAAAATTTTTAAAATTAGATTGTTAAAAATTATTTTTGTGAGCTTTAAAAGAGATTTAACAGAAAGCACGGAAAGACGAAAATGGAGATATTTTAAAGGAGACAACGGTTGAATTCGAGGAAGGAAGAAATGACGCACCGCTTGCCAATTTCATTTCGTTTGCCACATTTCTGCCATTTGCTGATGTCCACTTTGCATGAAAATTGAACGTGGAAGCTAGGAAAAGCTTTCTGTGTGATAAGGTCAAGTGCCCCCCCCCCCCCCCCCTTTTTTTAGAATCTGAATGTTATATTATTCATGTTGAATCAAATATATATATATAATTAAAAAATAATAAATCAATATAAAGTTAAATAAAATCAGGTTAAGTAAAACTTTAAGTTAACATAAAGAGGGTATATTATAAAATAAAAAATTACAATATATAATTGAAAATTTTAAACAAAAACATTTTTAGAAAAAAAAAAAACTCAAACTATTTTTTATCATTAGTTTCTGTCCAATTTTATTTGGTATAAGTCAATTTTTATTGAGTATTTTGCTTTACTAAATTTTAGAGTTATATTGATCACTTATCTTTTCATCGATTTTCTTTTATTGAACCAAATGATGCAGTTTACTTTTTTTCATTTATGCATAAAAAAATAGTGGTCGCACTCACAAATTTATAAAAAGGTTATTTGTATATTAATTATATGTATAACTTTATTTTATAACTATAAATATATCATCCATTGAATATAGTTTTATTTAATTGAGTAAATTAATGTAGATTGTAAAGTTTTTTTTAATTTATATGCATATTTTCCATAAAAAATTATTGTATAATAGATTTGGTTTTTAAATCGATGGTTAATTTACTTTATATAATAATTAATCTTGTGTATATATATAATTCATCCAATTTCAAGTTAGTGAGTTTTTCTTTTTTAAGAAAAAAAAAATCTTTCAAATTAGTGGTTTTAGTTTCACGTCTTTGATTAAATGCATTAGTGCTGTTATCGACATTTCCTCTAAAAATAATAGGGTTTGCTATTTTTGGGAGTTTGAACTTTGAACGAAATTACAAAGATGGTATTTATGTATGTATCTACCGTTTAAAATTCTTGAATTATATTTAAGATTTGTAGTTTATTTTTTTGCGAGTAAGATTTCATGTGGATTTTCTCAAATTGCATAGTGCAGTAACAAAAAACAGTTGGTAGCCAAGCGGGAAATTCGGATTCGCTTTCTTTTATGCCGGCATTTAAAAAAATAGACCTCCAATAAATCTCTATTATGTCAAAATTTAATTAATAATAAAAACAAAGAATTATTAATTTATTCTAAAAAGAAAAAGTGTAAAGTAATTGCGGAATCCTGATGAGCCTTCAAGGATGGCCCAGGCCAATAAGCAAAGCGAGTAACATGTGACGGCGCTTATACACACGGTCCAAACGCGAGCCCAATACGGAAAAGCCATCCTCTCTCTCATAGTTGATACTCCTAATCCAAACTTTGATTTTGCTTAGCTACAAAGTAAAGATCATCAAAAATACAGAAGAGCCTAGGGGCTAGAGTAGACAGTAGAGCTTAGCTACAATATAAACAATTTATTTATTGATTAATTTGATTAGAAAAGAGTGCGTTAAATCCACGTCTGACAAACCGGTAAGGACGCTATAAAACCGTTAAATTAACTGACCGCAATAGATCGGCTCGTCTTATTCAGCCATGGGCGCCTCTCAGAGCCGCGAGGGCCTCGAAGTGACCGACTCTGATTCTGATTACGAAGAAGAAGAAGAGAAATACGAAGATGCTGAAACTCACTCCGGTTCTCAATCGAGCCAGCTTGATGACGTGGACGCTAAACTCAAAGCCTTAAAACTCAAATACCCCTCACCACCCTCTTCTTCCACCAAACTCCAAACCCCTCTCCCCAAAAACGCTGTCAAGCTTTACCTCCACATTGGGGGTAACACTCCTAACGCCAAATGGATCCTCTCCGACAAACGCACTTTCTACACCTTCCTCAAAACCAACGACGAAGAAAACGACAACGAAGACGAAGATAGCGAGGGTAATTGGGTTCTCAAAGTCGGTTCCAAGGTTCGTGCCAGAGTTTCTGCTGAAATGCAATTGAAGATGTTCGGCGATCAACGCCGCGTTGATTTTGTCGCCAACGGCGTCTGGGCCCTCAAATTCCCCACCGATGACGCTTACCGAAAATTCGTCACCGAGTTTCAAAACTGCATGTTCGAGAATGTGTATGGCCTCGAATGCACCGAAGAGAACAAGTTCAAGGTTTACGGTAAGGAGTTTATCGGCTGGGTGAAGCCTGAAGCCGCCGATGATTCGGTCTGGGAAGACGCCGACGACGTGTTCGGGAAAACTCCACCGGAATCGGTTCGGTTTAAAGGGGATTTAATGGAGGAGTTCGAAGAAGCCGCAAACGGAGAGGTTCAGACCTTAACCCTCGGCGCTCTCGACAACAGTTTCTTGGTCAACGACACCGGCGTTCACGTTTACAGGAACTTCAACCGCGGAATTCACGGCAAGGGCGTTGCCGTGAAATTCGACGGCGGGAGTTTCCGGCAACAGACGCCGAACAAGGCGTTGTTGATGAGAGCCGAGACCAACATGTTACTCATGAGTCCTTTAAAAGATGGGAAGCCTCATGCTTCGAAGCTTCACCAGCTTGATATTGAAACAGGGAAGGTCGTGACGGAGTGGAAGTTTGAGAAGGATGGTGCTGATGTTACAATGAGGGATATTACCAATGATACCAAAGGGTCGCAATTGGATCCTTCGGAATCCACCTTTTTGGGGTTGGATGATAACAGGCTATGTCAATGGGACATGCGTGATAGAAAAGGAATGGTTCAGAACATTGCCACTTCTAGTTCCCCCGTTTTGCATTGGAACCAGGGACATCAGTTCTCAAGAGGAACTAACTTTCAGTGCTTTGCAACCACTGGAGATGGTTCCATAGTTGTGGGGTCTCTGGATGGGAAGATAAGGTTGTACTCGAAGACGTCAATGAGGCAAGCTAAGACTGCATTTCCAGGTCTTGGTTCACCAATTACCAGCGTTGATGTTACTTATGATGGCAAGTGGGTGCTGGGCACCACCGACACTTACTTGGTACTAATATGTACCTTGTTCACTGATAAGGATGGGAAGACAAAGACTGGGTTTAGCGGTCGAATGGGAAACAGGATACCTGCTCCCAGATTGTTGAAGCTGACTCCTCTGGATTCACATTTGGCTGGTGCAACCAATAAGTTTCATGGTGGCCATTTCTCATGGGTAAGCACTTTTCACCTTTTTGTTGTGTTTCCATTCTGATCTTAAATCTTCTTGATACAAATCCATATAGCAGAATCTTTTGTATAGCTACATGTCAATCTTGGCAAAATCTTCAACTACAGCGTGCATTTAATTGTCTTTGGTTGATTTTGGTGGACCTAGCTTTTTTGTTATACCCCTTTGATAAGGTTTTTTGTTTATAGTTCCCAGGATATGATTAGGAATGAATGCGTTGGAGGGAACGTTAGGATAGCGCTAATGTGTATAGAATAGATGGTAGAATTTCACCTTTAGTGGTTTGGGCTTGTGTGGAAAAGACTTGTACAAGTCCCTTTTAGGAGAGTAGTTTAGATGGAGGGCAATACAAATCACTTGATGTAAAGGAAGACTGTTAAAAAACTATAGGAAAAATCATTAAGAAATAATTAGAGATCAATAGTTTGTCTATAGGTATGATTCACAATAGAATATTATGGTTTACCAATAGTAGCTTATGAGTTTAGGATCCACATTTATTAATTTCAAAAGCAAATTCAAACACCCTTGTAGCCGATCCTATCTAATGGGAAAAAGCTTGGTTGCTGTTTTTATAAATTACCATACTTCAGCAAATTTCAATTTAGGGTTTCTTTTGCTATGGGGCAACTATTTCTCCTGCTATTATAAGCTTGTTACCATAACAAAGTTGTTATTCAGATGCTTTCTGTTCCTTTGGTTTTAGTTGCATTGATAATGTGTACAAAGTTACGCATTAGTGAATGGTGCCAACGAGCCAGACGGAAAAATTTCACAAATAAACTTGGTTTTAGAGACTTTTTATGTCCCATCCATTCCTGTTTGTGTCCTCCTTTTAAAAGAAATATGGTGAAACCAACTTGATTCCATAAAGTTTGATCTATGAAAACTTATTAACAAATTCTTTCAATCAAATACATAGTTTATTGCCTAAGCTAGCATGTCTTTTCCAAAACAAGGATTTTTCTCTATTTTTCTGATGCACCTATTTCAGGGTTTAAGGACTCGCCTTTATTTTTATGTATGGTGCTTTGTAGTTTGTTGATGATCGTCCATTTTGAGACCTTCACAGTAAATTCCTCATTATTTACTATCTGAGTATTATTATGCTGAGTATGGACACGGGGTTGAAGCTTTTGTTAAAGGTGATAATGATAATAAAGATCATGTGATTTGCATATATTAGAGCACTGGTGGGATTATTATGAGACTGATCTGATGCAGCAAGACATTCGAGTGGCAGATTGAAAAATGATTGGTGGGATAAATGATAATGGATAGCATTAGAAACACAGGGTATTTAGAAAAACATATTGATGAAACGGATTTAATAACAACACGAGTGGTGCAAGCAACAATGGGATCAATATCTGAAAATTATAGGACATAGCTTCAGGTAGGTTGAAAATTTGAGTTATGATTCAAATTTTGCTCCATCAAGTGGTTTTTTTACAATGTTTTTTTGTTAATTGGGCTGAGATGGTGAGATTGTGAAAAGAAATTTATATGCATGAGTTTGAGAAAAGGACTCAAGTAAAGAACATCTTCATACTATGCGAACAATGTACTAGCTGTTAGTATTCACATAATTGCTATTTTCAGTTAACTACATATATATGGATAGTGCTTATGCACCTCAACAGAATTGTATGTTTATTCCACACTGAATACTTGTTTGTGATGTGAATTAGAAAATTTATTTTAAACCAATGATAATTAGTAGTTTACCAAGTCAGTCAACTTGCTGCAACCAACAAGTATCTCATTTATTTTTTGTCTTTCAGGTCACCGAGAATGGAAAACAAGAACGCCACCTTGTTGCGACTGTGGGCAAGTTTAGTGTGATATGGGATTTTCAGCAGGTGAAGAACAGTGCTCATGAATGTTACAGGAATCAACAAGGGCTGAAGAGCTGTTACTGTTATAAGATAGTATTGAAGGACGAGTCAATTGTGGAATCACGATTTATGCACGACAAATTTGCTGTTAGTGACTCTCCAGAAGCTCCGTTGGTGGTGGCTACTCCTATGAAAGTTAGCTCCATCAGCCTATCTGGAAAGCGACACGGTTAAACCTTTGTTTACTTTCTTTGTTTGAAAGGTTTCAAATTTGTAGTGTTAGGAGTGCCTATGAACAGTATATTGCTTGTATTCATGTCTCAGTTACTGTTTTTTTTCTGTACAGCGAGTTTTAGGTTGCCCTGTATCTATTTTCTTTCGTATAGTGTGTTCATTTTGTGATTACAAAGTTTGGGCTTGCAAAGACTAAATTGTCCCTTTTGTTTACAAATAAAAGATTAGTTGGTTTTGAAATTTCATCCTTTCCACCACTCGATTTATTTATTTATTTTTTCTTTTTACCGCATTTATTGGATTGGCGTGGATTTTTTTGATATACGGGGGTGTCAAGCAAAAATTGTCCTTGTAAAAATAATAAATTTTGATCATATAAATTATATAAGAATGATAATGGAACAAATTATTGTTGGATATATTCTTACTTTCCCACTTTGAATATGAGCTAGATCACTACATCCCTAATGAATAAAAATTGATCACTTGATTCTATATGTGATAGTAGATAATGGGTTTGCAAACAGCGCTCACTTATTTGAATAATATGTATGTGTTTACAAATGGTATAGAAACTGCAAAACTAAATAGACATGGTGAGAATTATGATCATTGACATGTTTATTTGTGCACCTAGTTATCCAGATGACAAATTCAACCGGATGTGGCAACCATTTAAAGACCAGAATCCTGTTGTGGCAATCCATTCAAATGTAATTCTTCAGACTTTTGGAACCTACCTCCAACTGAAGTATTCAGTTCTGGAATTACCACCAGTCAAGGGAAGGCACTAGAAATTCAGTGACGTCCTATGTCCCTTCCTAGCACCTACTATTACATTTCCCTCTATTTTCAAGACAGCAGACATCCAAGCCCTTACAATTTGAGAGTTTTTGATGTTTCTATTAATGGCCACACTTTTCTTTTCTAACCTTGATACCCCAGCTAAGGGTGTCATAGCACAGTGGCCACTCTCTGGGCAGACCAAAATTACATTGACCCCTGCTAGTGGGATACCCGTCTGGAGAAATTTATCAGATTCTACCTCTTGGTGGTCGAACTCGCCCCGGAGATGGTAACATATATTAGTCTCACTATTTTTGCAATTTCTTTGACTAAATTACAATCCTAAAGCTACTAGTTTGAATCATTTAGTTGTTGTTATCCATAGTGATGGTAATAGAAGATTTGGCTAGAAGCATTCAGAATCCACCTCTTGATTGGAGCAGGGGTCCTTCCTGTTATTTATTAAAAGATTTTTTTTTTAAGATTTAATCTGATTTAGAATGAATGTAATTTATAAGCTTATTTAAAAATTTATATTTTTAAAAATTAATAAATAAATTTAAAATTTATAAAATAAAAATATTATTAAATAGATATAATATATATATATTATTTAAAAGATTTATAAATTATATAATTATATTAATATTATATATTAAAATAAATATAATAAATATATAATATAATATATATATATATAAAGATAAATAAATTTTTGGGTGAACTATACAGATTTTTTTTACTTGTCTATTTAAAAAAAAATTTAACAAATTAAATCTATCTATTTATCAACAGAATTAATTTAGACTTTAAACAAATTGAATCGGTTATATTTTTATATTCTTGTTCTTTCTCATCCATACCTAAAAGTCGTTTATAATTAAATTCCTAACTAATACACCATTGAAATCTGCTTATTTCATTCATTAGATTTTTTTCCTAAGTAAATTAGAGTGTAAAAATGTATCTGTTATAACATTTTAATTTCAGGGAGTATGATGAAATTAATGATTTTAATTTATTTTTAAAATATATTGATAATATAAATATTTTTATACTATAATATAATTATAAATTATTATTTTTATTATAATTATTTTAAAATTATATTTAATTAATTAATATTATAATTTTATATTAATAATATATCAAAATTGAACTTTTATTTTTATATACAATTAAGTGTATTAAAAGAACTTCTGATAAAAGAAAATAATACCCCTTTAAAAGTAATATACTTTGTCCAAAGATTATTTTTTTTTCAAATATGTATATTACTTGTAAAATTTTATTGATAATATATATAACTATTGCTATTACTGAGAGGAGTTTACAAAGTTGATATTGTTTAGATCTTATTCGATACCAAATATATTGTATGATAAAACTAAATTAATCACATTATTTGTTGAAAGTAAAGTTTTAAAATTACATGATTATAACACTTCAATTAATAATTTTGTAACTTGAAAAGTTAGAAGAATAAAATGAGAATTAATGAATTGCATTAGATTAGTTCTAAGATATAAATTTTTATAAAAATAAATGTATTTAATTTTAATTTATTGTTAGTAAACAAAAAATTATATTGTTAACGTTAAAGATCATCTTAGATATGAATTTTAAATAATTAATATAAAAATTAATAATTTTAATTATATAATAATTTATAATTTCATGTCGTTGGGTCTTAATTAAGCTCCAACTTTAATTTTCATGCTTCTATTTGTTTTTTCTTGTCTTTATCCATTTACTTTGATCTTAGTACTAGTTATTTGATTTCTTGTTAGCTCCCAAGTTCAGCCACTTCTTTTTAGGTCATTATTGTTCAGGTATTGTTTGTTCTTAGGCTATTTTTTTTTCTTCTCAAATTAGGTTCCTGATTTACATTGTCATTACTGCAAGAAAGTAAAAGAAATTGGATAAAATTACACGAACTAAGACATAATTAAGCATGAGGTAAGCCTAAATTCTTGTAGATAAGTTAATAGATAACGGTTTATTAGGAATCTTATCTTTTCACCACGTTAGAAGGTTCCTACCCATCATCCTATTCTTATTCATCATGATTCACCAAACTTTTGCAGTCATGCTCTTCCTCGTATAGATGAGACTTTTGTCTCCTTAGAAATTAAGGAGGAAATGCAAGTGGTTGAATATTGTTCATTTGACTGCTAAGGCCAACAATGGTAGGGCTACAGTCTAAAGTTTTTAAGAAACCCACTAGAAGGATTGAGAAAATTTGAAGTGTTTTATCCATAATAGGAATGTTGATGAACCAAATCAATCTATATTAAATTGTAAAATCGAACCAAAAGAAACTGATAATGAAAAAATAATTTTTAAAAAAAATTACAATTTTTTATATAATTTAATTTGATTTGTGATTTTTTATATAAAACTGAACCAAACCTAACCATATATAATTATATTTATATTTAAATTTTATTCTTATTTTAAAAAAGAAGACATTACATTATGTAAATATTTATTATTATATGTTGATATTTTTTTTATAAATTTCTTTTTACATCCATGATATATTTTTATTAATATATATATTTTTAGTATGACTTATATTTTATCCTATGTTTTTAGTGTATGCTCTCAAGTTCTCTTGATTTATTTTATATAACAATTTTATGGAAAGTTATCTATTTTAAAGAAAGATAATTTGTTAAATCATAATAGCTTATTATTAAAAAAAGAAAGATGGTTAGAGTTAAAACGATTGATATCTTAATAATGTTAAAAAAATATTAAAATCAATTATCCTATACATTAGTGAGCTTAAATGTAGTTTTTAATATGCTTCTAGTAAGGTGTCTTACAGTCTATTAAAGTTTTGGAATAAAGCGTCTAACTTGCGCGCGTCTTACCAAGAGTAAAATTCAATTAATGCCAATTTTCACTTCTTAGAGCATTATTTGTGGAGATGATTTGATAGTTTATAAAATCATTCAAAACAAAAGAAATTAAAGTTTCATAAATTTTGCTAAATTAAAATAGGAAAAAATCATTTGCAAAGCAAAAAAAAATACATAGTTGGCATAAAAGGTCAACATAAAGTTGAGTTCATTTACAAAAGTATGAATTTGCATTTATATCTCTCAATCATTAGTCTTGTTATCCCTGATTTTACAATGTTTATCCTTAAATAGCTTTAATTTGAAGATTGCAAAAGCCTGCAAAAACTTATAGAGGATATTGAATTGAGTTTGAAGAGGTTTGTGAAAAAAATATATTTGGAAGACACTTAAAAGAGAAGCTTAATTGAAAGTTAGTAATTAGATGTAATTATTAGATTACAAAGGTAAATCAATATAAATTTTGGTATATTTTTTCTTAATCCTTTATTATCTTCATTGATATAACGTCTAAGAATATTTAAAGTATGACTTTTTTTATCAAATAATTGTTTGTGAAAATTCTCTTATATAAAAGATTTAACTATTTAACTTTAGTAAGATACTTATTTTTAAAAAAAATTAAAAATCTTTTAAAAAAGTTTTTAAAGGGAAAACTTAATTCAACTTTTCTTTTATTTTCATTATTTTCTTTTCAAAAAAAATATATATCAAAATTGACATAGAATATTAAGACTTAAAATTAGTCAAATTAAATTAAAAAATTAATATATCATAAAATAAAAATATTAAATGCATAAAGGTCATATTATTTAAGAACGAAAATAGGTTTTAAAAATAATTTCGTTCAAAAATAAGAGACTCAAATTTCTTATAGTCTTCACTAATTTTTTATTTCCTCTAGTTATATGAAATTTCAGTGTCCATTTTTTTTTTAAAAAAAATAGCAAATTTGATCTCTCATGATTTTTTAAATTTAAAACTCTAAAATTATTATTTTATATCCAACTTTTTAAGGATTTTGTAATAACATTGAAACATGAAATAATTTTTAAAGTTTATATGTAAAAATTTACTAAAATTTGAAGGAATTTTATAAGATGTGAATTTAAGGTTTTAAAAAAATGAAAAATATAAAATTTCTATTTTATTTTTGATAAAATTAATTTTTTTCTTGGTAAATTTTTTAAAAAACAATTTAATTTACAGTAATTTTGGATAAAAATAAGAATTATAAAATTTTAGATGAAAAAATTTGACAAAAAATTGAATCTGTAAAATTTTAAAAATAAAAATACTAAAATTGCTAAAAAAATATAGAAGAACAAAATTATACATAAGTCAAAGTAGAGGGACAAAAATATAATTAAGAATACTTTTGAATAATAATTAATTAAACGGTTATTTAATAGACTCTTTTTATATAAAAAAGTTTGTCATAAATTTGATCATAAAATTTATTAAAATAAATTATATCAAAATTTTATAAAAATAAGCTAAAATAATTATAAAGATAATAAACTAATTTTATAATTTTTTCATAAACTCTTTCAAACAGTACATAAGTTTTTACGACATAGTAATAAATTTATTGAAATATTGAAATTATAATTGTTGGATAAAAGGAAGTAAAGTTAGGATTTTTTTAAAAAAAAATATAATTATTATCTTTATTATCACATGATTCGATTCACATTGATAAAAAAAACATATTTTTTTATACCATAATACAATAATAATAAATAACTTTCTAAGGCAATGAGAATCACAAGACCAGTTAAAATTTTCTCCACACACCTCACATTTGATTTGAATAATAATAATAATAACTCATCTTTTTCCCATCTTGAATGTTATATTTTGCCCATATGTTCCATGTTGGCATATGGTAAACGGAAAAAGATAAACCACAGCATGACCCAATATATCAGAGACAGAAGCACTAAGGAGCCAAAAAATCCTTTTATCAGATAATAATAAAGACAACAAGTAAGAACTCCGTCTTCTCCTCTCACCTCTCTTAACTCTGCTTCTGCATACCCAAACACTGTCTCTGAGTCTCAGACTCATCTATCTATATTATAATTATTATATGCAGATAAATATAATAATTCCCCTCGCCCTTGTTCGCATTTCCCCATATTAAAAACCAAAATCTTGTTCTTTTCACTCAAGGGTGGCTTCATTTTTCTGCGAATGTTCTCCACCAATGCAGCAACCTCCCTCTTCTTCCCTTCCACCCGTTCATCCTTCCGCTGCCGTGCCTCCGCCGGAGACATCTCGCCGGGCCCCTCCTTCTTCCCTCGCCTCTTCCAGTCCGCCGCCGCGGTCGCCGGAGGCCTCAGGATAGGGCAGGTCCCCGACGGTGGAGCAGCCACCGTGGAAACTAGAGGCGGCGGCGGGAACGAGGGCATAAGGGTGAAGAAATGGTCTCGGAATAGAGAGAGCTACTTGGATAATGATAGTGACCCTCTTCCTCTTCCTATGACGTACCCTGATTCCTCACCCGTTTCACCTGAGGTGATTGATAAGCGCCTCCAATGTGATCCAGAAATTGAGGTTCTTCCCTCTTACCTACCACTTTATTATTATTATTATTATTATTATTATTATTTTGAAAGGGATGCTTGTCTAGTGAGTTCATGCTTGAGTAATTTACTAACTACAAAAACATGTTAACATGTTTAAATTGACAAGATATTTTGTTTTTTCTTTTTTGGACTGTAGGATTGTAAAGAGGTTGTGTATGAATGGACTGGCAAGTGCCGTAGTTGCCAAGGATCAGGATATGCAAGCTACTATAACAAGAGAGGGAAAGAGGTTACATGCAAATGCATTCCTTGCATGGGAATTGGTAACGCACTTGCCTTGCCTTTCTTTTGATTTTTTTCTATTCCATTTTGTTACAAATTGTGTTGCTATTCGCTGAAGCGTGTATAAATTAGAGAGAAGCGCAAGTGTCTTGGATGAAGAGAGAAAGAGTACTCATGAATTGTGAATTATCTTTTTTATTAACAAATATTGAATGTCATGGTGTGACCTTTAAATGTAATTGCATGAGGATGAGTATTCTCCTGTAGGTTCATATTATCATGACAACTTAATTTGAGAATTTTCTCTTTATTCTTGTTTGTTGGATCTGTCTAACTCTCCCCAGTCCCCGCAACTCACAATGGCTGGAGCCTTGTGCAATGGTTCACCCTTATAGTGAGACTAGTATTGGTTATTGTTTTGTGCTAACAATGCTCAAGCCGAAAATGTGTGTCAGCAGGGGATCAGGGGGAAGACTTCAGCAAAAGTTGGCTTTCCCTTATGTGCTATTTAGTGTTCAATTTTTATGTGGAATGTTTAGGTTTAGGCATATCAAATTTACCTCTTCTACAGGGCTAACTGCCATTCTTTTAACTAGGCACTAGAGAAAAAATTAACTATTTCTGAACTGCTAAGCATTCTTAATGTCTTTAATAAAAGTTAGGAACTTAGCTTCAAAATGATCAAAGTAAAACCCCTTATCTCCTTGATAATAATCTCTACATCTCCTATGTTTTATTAGCATCTTTACTATATGATTGAATTCTAATTAAGCTACGTTTTTGGTTCCCAAGTTTGCTCAATTAGCTGCCTTATTTCATGAATAATTTTTATTTTTACTTTTATGCATCAATTTTGGTGCCTGTAATCACAATTATTTTACTCTTTTCTTTTTTGCAGTCTCTATTTTTTTGGCATTTGGTAGAACATAGATAGAAGTACTCTTGCACTTGCACTCATATGTATATTTACTTTTAATGTTGAAACGGTGGATTATATATTTAAGGAATATATAATTTGATAATTCTGTATTATAGTGTATACATCATTTTATTTTGAGGCATATTTGCATATAAAAGCTTGTGAGTTGTGACCAAAAGCTCTCTAGATATAATTGATTATCTGATGTTGTGGTCATCCAATAAAAGCAAACGTGATTTTGGCTACAATATAGTCAAGAATCTATTTGCTTGACTGCCATTCAGTCATGACTGATGAACTTTAATTTCTGTCTATTTGTGAAGGTCATGTTTCTGCAGTATTAATTGTTGTGTGGCATGACTTTTCTGTAAATTTAGTTTTAACTGTTTCAGCATACAAGAGTGTAGAAGAGCAATAGCTAAAACTTGAGAAGACAATATGGAAGTGTAAAAAATATAAAAAGATTGTGTTTTACTGAAGCTTGGGTTTTCCCTAATGATCTCCAACAGTTCTTGTGTGTTAATTTTAGAAGATTTGGCTCCAGCAGAGATGCTAAAAAAGGCTTTGGTACTGTGCTCAATTTGCAATTATTTGATGAGTTTGGTTGGAAAGAAATGCTAGAATCTTTATTGGGTGTTAGTTGCCTCTTGAATTCATCTGGGATCATGCACTATGCAGTTCACCTAGTTCCTTTGTAGTGTTCTACTACTGGTCTTCTATGTTTTTTTTACATGGGGGAGGGGGTGGGGGTTATATTTGTTAGACTATAGTTGACATGATGTATTACTCAGTCCCCCCCCTATTCTTCTTCTAGTTCTTGTGGATTCCTTATCCTTGTGCTTTTTGTACCTTTCTTTTCTCTCAATAAATTCTTTTGTATACATAATATAATTTCATCTATCAGGTATGTATATGTAGCATACAGGGAAATTTTTGGTGTTTCTGATTTTTTGCATCTAAGGCATCTTCATTTAATACATTGCATGGCCATAGCCATGCCCCATTCATGTCATCTGATATGTGTGACTTTGGAAAGCTATTTTTTCCATTGTTATATCAATCCCTGATAACAGTGCAGAGCTGCCAACCCCAAAAATAATGTAGCAAGATGGCTGTTATATTGAAAATAATGGAAAAAAACATGTAATTTATACTTCACACATGTAAGTGGTCAAAAATTTAAATGTTACCCAAAATTAATAATATATTATCACTAAGAGGAGGGATCAATTACTCCAAGATTAACTCACGGTAGAGTTACTATTTTTTTTTAAATGGTTGAATTTTATCCATTCAATTGTTAAATTAATATATTTTATTGAGTAGGTTATGTTTACAAAATTTCATAAAATTTTAAAAAATTTTGATAGTTCATTATATAACTTTATTTTAACAGATAATATATCGCTTCTAATATACGTTAATTTGAACTTATTTAATAAAGTATCAAATCTCTTTCAAATTTTATGAAATTTTATAAACATGATCTATACAATAAAATTTATTAATTGAATTGTTGGATCAATGAAATTTAACAAGTTAAAAAAGTTATTGGGCAAAGTAATTCTAGCATGAGTTATTCTTGAAGTAACTTGATCTCTTCTTTGTCATTAATAATCAAAACTTGTGGTCTAGACACAACATAATTGACAAGTCAATGACAACAAGGAAAAACTGAGGCTGAGGTGCTGTATTGGGTGGTTGTAACTGAGATGAGGGTTTGTTAACCATAACAACCATAATAGCAGCAAATTCACCCACAACTTAGTCTGCTATCACCTCTTGACAATTATGTAACGTGGTGCCACTTTTGGTGCAGTAAGGCTGTGCAATGCGACAGTACATTATGGTGCACTATTAACTATTTTTTTTTTTATAATTTGAAATCTTAGATTACATTAGAAAGTGATTAGACCTCTCAATAAAGGGAAATAAAGGCTATAACAAATAGTTAGGTAACTGATACTTAACTGCTGTAACAAATAGTTAGCTTGTCAAACTAAGCCTATAAAATAGAAGGTAAAATGATAGAGTAAGTATGTGGATGATTTTGAGAAGAGTTTTGTAATTGGGGTGTGCTGGGTCTCTCGAAAACTCAGAACTAGTGAGGACTATTATAAAATTCTTCCCTAAAATCTGTATTTCAGTTCTGATAGGGGCTGGGACAGAACCATGAGGGTTTAACAATAAAGACTCATTAGAAAGTTTTCTATTCTAAAAATTAGTCATTCTAATGTAGAATGTTTCTACTTAAATTCCATTGAACTTTTTTCCTGACTTATCTGTGGTGAAAAAAAAAATTAGCCATTCTAATTGATAGTTGACATTTCTTTTACTTGACTTTGGATTTGTTATGCAATATGAATTAAGAACCTGTCTGGTTGTCATATGATGGATCATAACATATAATTTTATAGGACTTCCAATATAAGAGTTTCATGGCTTTGTTCCACCCACCATTAGAGAGAAAAATTTCATGGGGTATGTGAAAAGAGTACTTATGCTTTTTCTAATTTCCATTGCCTGTATTGTTAGTTTGAATACTTCCTTTATTTTATATTGTTTATCTTGCAATTTTTTTTTCTTGCATCAGGAGTGTTTACTGCATTATGCCTAGTAAACACTTCTGCAGTCTTCTGCTGTTTAGAAGGTGCAGCTTCTTGTATTTTTGTCTTAAGATCTAGTTGTTTCAATTCCACTTTTTCACTATGATTAGCAAACAAGATGACATTTAGGATGTTCCCTGTTCCCTTTTGGTTTATACTACGGTGAAGCATGTAATGTGAGAGTGTTTGATGATCTAGAAGTTTTGTTTCATATTGAAGTTTTATTTTAGATAGGAATTTAATATGTACATTGTACCCTCCCCTTCCTCGAAGTGGGTATACCTTTCATGTCAAGATACATTCTTTGGTACTTTGTTTGTACTATTGAATATGTACCACATAAAAACCAAGTTGCTTTGGGGGCCACCTTAGAGTTTCTTTCTTATCGGTGAGTTATTCTGGCTTTAAGTGTGCTTCCCTTAGATGTGAACTTTCTGGTTTTGTGGTAAACCTTTTCCCGTCAGTAACACAGACTTGGAGGACATGCATGACGTTTCTATCGAAAACATTCTTGAGTGGCTTTATTTCTGTGTTAACTTTCTGAAATTCCATAAGTTCTTTCATCTTCACTTTTGCCAACTGTTATTTACAAGAATGTGAACTTGGACTAATTTGCCGAGTGTCTGTTTTGTAGGATACGTGCAAAAGATAACAGCCCGCAAGGATATTGATTTAATGGAGGATTTGGAAAATGGAAAACCACCATGATGGTGTGATGGTTCCCATCTCCTTCAGTCTCTTATTCCCTTTCTACTCCTCGGGAATTTACACTTTATTCATCTTGATGAGTTATATTCTTCCATAATTGTTCCTCAAAATATTCATGTAAATGAACATTGTTAAGATTAGACATTAGTAAAGGTAGTAGCTATTAAAAAAATGAGTTGAAACAACAAATTTCCCTGCAAAAGAAAATAGGAAAGACACACTTGCATCTTTTGGAAAGAATATATTCTTTTCCACAAAATCTAGTTACCTTTCGGCTCACTATATTCTTTTCATATCCTGCGTTTCCTTTTAGCATCTTAGTTCCGTAGTGATGAGGAATTACTGGTAGCCTAAGATTGGCATGTAAAACATCACCTTTTCCCTTTCTCACTAATATAAAACACAATGTTCCCTTTTCAATTTCCATGTCAAGTAAAATCCACTGCAGCAGAAAAATGTCAAGGACTAGTTTCCTTGATTTCCAATACAACCTTTCAAAGAGAAAATACCTGAGGAAGCCATCTCGTCTGTTCTCACGGCAGAGCTCTAGCCTAAAAGGTGGTTTTTTTCAGCCTAACGTTGATGAGATGAAGCAAGTGTTTGACAAATTTGATTCCAATAAAGATGGAAAAATTTCTCAACAAGAATACAAAGCCACCATGAGAGCTTTAGGCATGGAGAACTCAGTTCATGAAGTCCCACATATTTTTAAGGTGGTGGATTTGGATGGAGATGGGTTCATCAATTTCAAAGAATTTATGGAGGCTCAGAACAAGGGTGGTGGGATTAGGACCATGGATATACAGATTGCATTCCGGACTTTTGATAAGAATGGTGATGGAAAAATTAGTGCAGAAGAAATTAAAGAAATGCTATGGAGGTTGGGAGAAAGGTGCAGCATCGATGACTGCCGGCGAATGGTGAGAGCAGTGGACACTGATGGTGATGGCATGGTTGACATGGACGAGTTCATGACCATGATGACACAATCCTTGAAACTAGTTTGAAGGCTTATGGTTATCATGTTTCTTGAGGTTGAACGTGGGTGCTGTTCAGTGTGAAAGCCATAGGTGTTGTATTTAGATGCATTTAAGTGATTTTAAAATCAGTGGTACAATACAATGGTGCTATTAAAAGGAAATTTGACACTACCAAAGCCCCTCTCTTTGCCTGTTCTATTCCTTGTAAAGAATCATATAATATT
The DNA here is from genome assembly GCA_037954105.1 of Canavalia gladiata. Classification (NCBI taxonomy): domain Eukaryota; kingdom Viridiplantae; phylum Streptophyta; class Magnoliopsida; order Fabales; family Fabaceae; genus Canavalia; species Canavalia gladiata. Next base: position 68,322,478 of record CM075658.1, read on the forward strand.
ATTAATAAAACCTTTCTCGGGTTTCAACTGCTACCTTTCTTATTTCCTCTTCAAAATTTGAAGAAAATCACGGTCAAAGTAAGCATAATCTCAATCTGCTTAAGGCTTAGTCACATTATTACACAAGTCCCGCAAAATATAATATCCTTAAAATACCTCACCCTCTAACCAAATTATTGAATACGAGTCTCAAATAAGAACTTCGGTTAATAAATCAGTAAACGAATCTATACGACCGAAATATACTTGTTCATTCTTGGTGTCTCATCATTCAAGGAATTTATAAGAGCCTCTCAGTAAAATCAATTGTCGTTGATTCACTGCGAACACCGTGACCAAGTTAACTTCCATTGAGTTTGTTGATATTGCATGCTCTCCACAATGAGAAAATATTCTGACCTGTCTTTTCCTCTCTTTCCACAGGTAGAATAGGTTCATGAGCAGCTGTCATGTAATGCAACTAGGACCAACTAATACACCAAATTAATCTTTATATATGTATATATATGGACACCAAATTAATCTCTAAAATGATAAGTATTGACCAATTTATTTCTGAAAGTTACAAAAATATATATATATTTCTTGAAATTACTAAATGTGGCACGTTATAGTTCTTGTTTTTGTAATATAAAAATTAAAATGACTGTAATTTTATAATTTTAAAAACTAAATTAACTGGTACTCATAATATCAAATCTAATTCAATGTATTAATTACTCAACCAGAAACCTGTAGCGGCTGTTTTAATAGTATACTAGTTGCTGCAGATTACAATTCCAAAGTAGGGCTTAACCCCCCAAAACGATGTCTTCTTTTATGTGTTACAGCTTAAAACAATACAAGTAAGCACCAAAAAATATTTTTTCCCAATACACCGTCTATAAAATGAAGAATGAAAAGATGCTTCCAAACATTTTTAAAAGGTGCATTTTAGGATGTACTTCATATGACCGGGACCATGATGGCCTGCTATAACACGCAAGGTCAGTTTGTAAAATTGTATTTTTGTCTCTCTTACTGTTTTTATTTATAAGTATCAATATTATTAAATATTATCATATGATCCTAAAAATAAATCATCCCTGAGAAGCATTTGTGATGTTTTATGTTACCTAATGCCGTCGAAACTGGGGCACAACATAAGGAAGCAGAATGCAAGTGTAGAAATTGTTTTAATCTTGTTTGCGTGTTATTTAACCCAAAATGCCAGATACCGGCAAAACTTACGCATGTTTTGCTCTTTACAAGGATGACCATTTAAGATTATAAGTTTTCTTTATTTGTCCTGACTTTACATCAGACTGACTTAAACATTGGTTCCATGCATTGTTAGCATCTTTAAAATAAATTGAATTATTTTTGTCAGTAGACTTAAATATTGCTTTCAAATTGAAAATAGAATTGAAGTTTTATTTACATTAAATATTGTTGGAATTCTTAAATTACAAATTTAGTTTTAAAACAACAAAACAAACGTATACAATTGCCCTAACCAGGATAACAGATAAGGTTTGAACAAGAAATTATAGTATTTATTTCTATACTTTCCTGGGTAATAATTTTGATTTTCATATTTGAATTAATTAGAATATGAGATGTCCTAATATTTTCTCATTAACATAAATACTATTATAGAATAAAAAGTAACTAGTATAAATATAAGTCTAAAAACTCAATTCAACTATGACAATATTCATTTTTTAGTTAGAAAATAAGAAACATATACATATTAATTTTTTTAGTTTTAAAATTTTAAATTAATTTATTGATAAAGAGTTTTTTTTCAAATAATAATTTGTAAATATCCTTCGACTTCTATATAAAAAATTTAGATCCTTATTTTAAGAGCATGGTAACTTTTGTATGTACTATTCTTTTTAGTAGTTACATTTTTTTTTCACTTTAATTAATTTAGTATAAAATTATTTTAATGATATTTTACAAATGGGTGATGAAATTTTGGAACGAAAATATTCAAACTTTAGCCTTTGCTACATTTTGGGATAAAACTGGCAGCTAGACGTCTCACTATTTTTTTTAGTTCACAAAACTTATACACATTATTAAAGAAATCACATATAAAGCACATTTGAATTCAAATAATATATAAAAGAAATAACTTAAGAACTTAATCTTATTAATAAAATGTGTTATTTTTCACTTTACTATTAAATATTATTATAATTTTAATTATTTAACTATTGTAATAATTATTTTACATTTTAATAATTATGAGAAATAGAAATATGAAAATAAAATTCTAACTATTTTGATGATTGATTATAGAGAGTATAATTAAAAAAAATTCAAATATTCTTTTGAAGTTTGGTAGGCCAAGATAAGTGGCCCAAGTCCAGATTTGACCATGACTAAAATAGCATTCATCCTTGATTGAGAGAAAAGGGTAGAATCGGAAAAGAGGAGGGAAAAAGTGCTTGCGCTTATATAACTTTCAGCCGCATAGTGAAAGAGCAGAGTTAGGGTTCTTACGGTCTCCACACTCCTTCAGAATGAGGATGCTCCTGATGCTTTCGAAAACCCTAATTTCTCATCACCAATAATAATAATTTGCACCCCCTCTTTTCTTTTTGCCTTGCTTTGTTATGCAATCAATATCTTTCTTTTTCCTTTTTATGATTTTTGCTCTCTCTCTCTCTCAACCCAAAGAGGCTGTGAGGATGGTTTCGGAGTGTGGAACTGATGGGTCGGTTGCCGTCAAACATCATTCGCCGGTGGCGGGGCGACATGATCGGAGGGATTAGGATTTTAGATTTTGTTGCAGCCATTAATGGCGGAGGTGCTTTTCGATGACCGATCCCATCTCTGTAAAATCTGAGCCTCACCGAATAAATTAGTAATTGAATATCGTTGGCGTTTTTTAATGCGGTGTTTTGCCAGTTTTTTTTGAAGGGAAAGATAGGAAAAGGGGTTTATGATTCCACTTTTCCCTCTTTCGTTTCGTTCCTTACCTGCTTTTTATCTTTTGTTTCATCCCGGAAAACCCTAGTTTTTCAACTCAAAGTTGTGACATTCTTGTTAATAAAAAATTGTAAGATTTCTTTAGGGCTGATATTTGTACACGCATATATATTCAGATACTCTTCAAATTTAACGTATATGAAATGTTTTTTTATAAAAAAAAATGTACATAATTTGCAAACATCCTTTTCCCTTTCTTTCTATCATTTCCTATATGCATTATAGTTCTGTTTTAACTTTCCTTACCAACTTCCCCGGGTTGAATTACCTTAATATAATATACAATTTTTTATACTAAAATATGAGAATATACATAAACATGCAAATATTGTATCCACTCCCTTTAGTCCTATCCATCAACATGCATCTACTTCCTAAATCCTTTCCACCAGAGAATTTAAATGTATCCAAATGTAAGTAATGTATGTAGAAGTTTTTCATTTGTTTTTTATAAATGAATAGAATAATTACACTAGGTGTATCCACTCCCTTACACCCTTGAGCAAAGTATCATTCTTTGGGGAATATTTATTGTTATTTTTAATTATTTAATTAATTTTTGTTTAAAATATTTTTTCTTTTGTTGTGATTAAATTAATAATAAAAAATATTTTTTTAAAATTTTATTGTACGAAAGTGTCTGACGTATAGAATGAAAATAATTTTTATTAATTATGTTGATTGCCAATAAAAATGAGAAAAGTGAAATTATTTATGGTTTGATTTATTTACTCTATTTACATTTTAATTTCTAAATATATTTAGGAGATGATTGATTTTTTTATTAGACTAGGGTTAAAAAAAATATTTATAGGGTTCGAAAAAAAATATTAATGACAGAAGGATGCAAACAGTGACTATGATGCATAAATTTATGCGTTATGCATAAATTTATGTGTCACATGTGTATTAAATATAATACTTTAATAAACGAAGGCGGTGACGCATAAACACTGGAATTTTGAATTTTTTTAAATTATGTGACGCATAAATTTATGTGTCACAGACATTAATTTATTTTAAAATATATATATATATATATATAACGTAATTAAAAATGCGTAATAATCATATTAAATTGGTGTATGCTGAGTGTTTTAAAAGTATTTTTTTACTACTTTAATTTGTTTTAAAATTTGTGAAATTTATTTTTCAACTAGTATTGTGAGTGAAATTGTTTTTTTTTAGTTTATATTTTTAATTTTCTAATTATCGATAAAATAATAATTATTATATATTTTAACAGAAAAATATTTGAAGGTGAGGAGGATTTAATATTTGAGGAAAAAAAAACCAATTCAAAATGCATAATAATCATATTAAATTGGTGTATGCTGAGTGTTTTAAAGATATTTTTTTACTACTTTAATTTGTTTTAAAATTTGTGAAATTTATTTTTCAACTAGTATTGTGAGTGAAATTGTTTTTTTTTTAGTTTATATTTTTAATTTTCTAATTATGGATAAAATAATTATTATTATATATTTTAACAGAAAAATATTTGAAGGTAAGGAGGACTTAACATTTGAGAAAAAAAAAAACCAATTCAAGTTTCTAAAAATGTTAGTTTTATTGAACTAAAAGAAAAAATTAGCAAAAAATTAAAGTTTGTACCCAAATTATTTCAAATTTAATAGGAAGATTTTTGGTCTCATGAAAGTGTAGAGTATAGAGGATTTGAAATTAGTGATAACGAAGATGTAAAATGCATGATTAATGCATTTGAGCAATAACGTTTGATCCGTATGTTTGAAGTGTATATGGAAATTGAAGTTGTTAACAAAGACACTGAATCTGCACTAAGTGATAAACAAACGATACTTAATATTAAGTTATTTGTTTAGTTTATTAAATATTTAATTAAATAAATGTTTGATGTAAATTTTTCTGTAGGTGGTATAAATGTTTATAATGATGATGATGAAGCTTATTTTTATCCCCCATGATGAACTCGATGATAAAAAAAGTGATGATTTAAATGTCAATGAATTAGAATGGTAAAATTTAGGTGACACTGGTGATGATAGCGATGGTGATGATGATAATGATGTTGATGCTGATGAATATCGTATGGTGAGCCATATTGGAGGTGATGGTAGAAGTTCATTTCAAGTTCCGTCTTCATCACATGGAACATCTATTCAACGAAGAGATCAATCAGGTAAAAAAGTTGGTGTTAATGTTGTTAAAGAAATTAAGTTTTTATATCTAACGTTTAACTGTGTTGTTTATTTATTTTGAAAAAAGAGTTGGCATTCTGGAGTAGCAATTCTCATTACAACAACATTAATTAGAATTATCCAGATGAAGATGCTAACTTTTCAACAAATGTCGGACATGATAAATGGGTGGTTGGTGATAAGTTGTACGTTGGTTTACAATTTGAAAGCAAAGAACACGTACAAACTGCATTGAAACATTATGCGATGAAGCTACACCAAAGTTTTATTGTTGTTGAATCAAAGCAAACTCATCTTTGTGTTCGTTGTCCTAATTACAATAGTGGTTGTCCATGGAGAATGAGAGCTTGTCTATCTAAATGATCTAATGAATGGGCTGTTAGGAAATGGGGTGGTCAACATATTTATGTGAATGCCTGTCTATCTCAAGACCATAAAAAGTTAGATTCTGATTTCGTTGTTTCGTGCATATTGGGTATGTGGTTATCATGAAACAAATATCTTATTTTCTATATTGTATTGCATTTTTAAATTTTCTTAATTAATTTTGGTTGTTTATTAGGTATGATAAATGAACAACCATCTATATCAATTTCGTTGATTCAAGAAAGAATATTGAGTCAGTATGGGTTTAAAGTATCATACAGGAAAGCATGGATTGCAAAGCAGAAAACAATTGTCCGTGTCTTTGGTGATTGGGATAGTTCTTATGCTTTATTGCCAAGATGGTTACATAAAATGATTCAATATGCTCTAGGTTCTAGGTACAAGCTTGAGACAGAAGATGTCATTATTGGTGATCAGGTTCAAAATGGAGTAAGAAAATTCTTTCGAGGTTTCTAGTGTTTTAGACAATGTTATGAGACATTTAACTTTTGCAAACCACTTATTCAAATTGATGGCACATTCTGTTATGGCAAATATAGAGGTACCTTGCTAATAGTCACAACTCAAGATGGAAACAACTCTATATTACCTATTATTTTTGCTATTGTTGAGGGTGAGACATTGGATGCATGGAGTTGGTTTTTAGCTTTGTTAAGAGAGTATGTTACTCAGAGGAGTGGAATATGTTTGATATCAAACAGACATCAAAACATTAAATTAGCAGTTAATAACCCCCATTTGGGATGACAACCTCCACATGCATATCATGTTTATTGCATCAGGCATATTGCAAGCAATTTTAATCATCGATTTAAAAAGCAGAAACTGAAACAAGATTTGCTTAAATTAGATAAGGTGATTTTATACTTTATATTTATTTATATACTTGATTATTATTTTGTTCATGGTTATGTGTTTTGAATGAACTGTGCAGGTTACACAACATGTAAAGGAATATTTGATCAGAAGTTAGAAGAGTTTAGAGCAATTAATGCAGACGTGACTAGGTGGATTGATAACATATCAAAGGAGAAATGGAGTATTGTGTATGATTAAAATGATAGACGATTTGGTCACATGACAACCAATCTAGCCGAGGCAGTTAACAAAGTGTTAAAAGGTGCACGAAATTCTCGTTAAATGTACTTATAGCCGTTTGGTTGAATATTTTGTGCAAAGGGATGCAAGCGCTAAGGCTGAGATTGAAAGTGGTCAACATTTGTGTAAAAAATTGATGGATGCAATTAGGAAAAATCAAGAAGCAGCATGTTCTCATTAGGTTAGAAGATATGACATACAGTCTTCGCAATTTGAGGTTGAGGAAACTTTTAATCCAATAAGTCAACGAGGTGGGAATAAATGGTCGGTAAGGTTATCTAATCGTTATTGTCAATGTGGTAAATTTCAACTGCTAAGGTATCCTTGTTCTCATGTAATAGCTGCTTGTGCGATCGTTAGTATTGACTTCTATCAATTTGTTGATAATGTCTATTCGCTTGAAAATATCTTTGGAGCTTACTCTTTTGATTGGTGACCTATTGGGAATGAAAGTGATCTTTCCGATGTTACCAACTGGGTTCTCATTCCAGATGAAGATAAGTTGAGAGGAAAGGGTAGACCGAAATCAACTCGAATAAGAAATAAAATGGATTGGATTGAATCACAACAAAGAATCAAATGTTGCAGGTGTAAGGAGTTAGGTCATAATCAGTATCGATGTCCTCAAAGAGACCAAGGTTAATTATCTATGACGGTGATTCATGCTTTGTATGAAGTTAACTTGGGTATTTTAAGGTTGCTAATGATATGTATTGGAGAGACATTGTTACATTTTTATGTAAGTGTAGACGTTATATTCAACTATTTAATTTCATAAATACGTCATTTCAATTTGAAAATAACTTCCTAAAAAAGTTAATAAGTCAATCTCAATTCCAATTATATATGTTCATCTACCATTACTCAGGAGTATAAGCAATCTAATTTATGCTAAGTAAATCGATTAAATAGTAAAAAAAATCTATATATATCATGTAGTACCCATAAATAGCATAAAGTCAAATATAAAGTCCATACGAAAAGTGTCATATAGTGCATGTACAGTGAATAAAATCAAAATACAAGGAAAATACATTAAAATAATCAAACACCTTGTCCCCTAGTAATCCTCCTACTCTGCCGACGAGGAATCTACTGTGCATCCTGATCAGACTGATCTAACTGTGCTCACATGTGAAATGCAGTTGACAAATCTGCATTTAGATGAATGTCTTGTCCATCAAACTGATGATGCATGTGTGGAGGATGGACATAGGAATGCATGGGAGGATCAGGAGTGACCAACGGTGCCTGGAAAGGTGGTGGAGTGTGAAAAGACGTGTCAACATGGGATAATGACGCTCCCTCTGTCCCCTGAAAGGCCGCTAGTACTTCAAGCTTAACATGGTCAAAAAATGTCGACGATGGCAAGTCCGGCGAGGTAAACAGCCCAAAAGTAGCGTCAAACTGTAACTCAGCTGAAGTACTTAAATGACCTGCATCTACAAGCATCACATGAGTCACACGTTACTAAATTTACAACTAAAAAAATCATAAATTGCTTAATAATGATAATATAGAGAAAAAGTAACAAACCAGATACATCATGATATCTCTGAGATGGAAATGTGTACATAAGATGCGGCGACGGTGGCACATCCTCAGTCGGGATAAAGTATTGACCCTTCTGTCTAGGTGGAAGGTGGGGAATGAGGGGTGTCACTGCAGACCCTGCCTCTCGACTCGCGTGGGGTCCATATCTGCCCTTGCATCAAATGGAGGAGCATGTTGAGTTAGTTCAGGTACACTGAACCTAGCCTCGACAAGGTGATCCTCAATCTTCTTCAAGAGCATGATCCTCTCCACACGGCCACGAACCTTGTCTATAATATCAGCATGTGATATAGACCCATGAGCAGCAACCTCCGTAGTCTAGTATACGATCTCCAACTCATCAACCTAAGTTTAATGTAAATATTAAATAATTATTAAGTGTAAGTTAAGTATTATAACCAAATAAGTTAAGAGTTTGCACACCTACCACGCGTCCCTTAATCGCGGCTTCTTGTGTGATCCATCAACGTGTATGTCGAATATACCACCTCGTATAATCAGAGTTGTGACTAAGCAACTCATGTGATGGTACACCCAAACACACACGTTGATTTCTATGCTCCCAGATGGCTAAGAAAGGGCCGAAAACTCTCCGCCAGTTCTTGTCAGTCTTCCCCTTCAGTGTCATGCTATATACATCCTATGGCTGATAGGGAGGCTGAGGAATATGCTGAGCCATACCAAACTGCCTCATGCATCGGTTAGGTTGGTGCCACTCTAATATGTTAAAACACATCAAAGGCACCACAGCTGTCCACATGTCAGAGCCAGCTGTACAGGCATCGAGCAAATCATCCATGACCGCCCTATATGGTTCCCATGTGATCTGTATATACAACAAGTTAACTTAAATTAAGTTGAACATTGAAAAGAAAAAATTAAGAACTTAGTCCATAAGAAGTATGAATCCAACCTGCTATTGATCCAATGAATCGAAGATATGCCTATAATACGTGATATCATGGTGTCGGTCTGGCCTCAGGCAGCCTCGTATCCATCTATAAAAGGATTGGGAAATAGTTAAGACCTAAAAATTAAAAATCTGAAGATGTAATTCATAATTGTTGAAGATGTTTGTTGCATACCTTCCACCTAAAGGCACACTATGGTCATCATATGCAAAGCGTCTAGGAGATAATTTGGGGAAATGTTCCCAAGGCTATAACTGCAACAAAGAGGTGAATCTGCATATCTCCTTCTTATTGTAATCTGTCTAACCACATAGCTCACGATAAAGATATGCAAGTACTTCTCCTCCCAACTATACTGACCACATCTATCGAAGTCGGCAACGAATGAGAGGTATCTCAAGGGGACTCTGGAACTAGAGTGGACGCAGAGAATAACACCACCAAGCAGTCACAGGATGTAAGCACGTGTAAATCTATTGAGCTGCTCATCATTGCCTATGTGGTCATCTATGCTGGCAAAGTGCTGAAGCAGCCAACTCATCTTCAAGGAACCTCCCACAAGCTCCCGCTCAGAAGGCGAAGCCCCAAGTAACTCCTGGACAATGGGCTTCCAAACCCTCGCAGATGTAGCACCAATAAGGGGTTAACCATCGATAAGCAACCCCGTCAGCACCGCAACATCCTGAAGAGTGATCGTGCACTCCCCAGGCAGCATATGAAAGGTGTGCGTCTATGTCCTCCACCTCTCAACGAATGCTTCAACTAACGAAGCATCGCTATGTAAGAAGGGTAGCTAGGCTACACCTAAGAAGGCTGCTCGGCGTAACCTATCTGTAATGACAGCAGACACCACAAGTATATCGTCATTCTTGTGATGAAACTTCACCCTCTGTATCTTCAACTCTTTGTCAGGCTTTTCGTTCCATATCCGCTCGGAGATATGAACGCTCTGAAGTGTCAGAAGAAACGCATCATCTGGTCCTGGTCGGATGATGCATGACTGGAATGACTGACTCGATGATGTCATACTCTACGATAAATTTGTATTTAAGTCAACCTTGCTAAATGTATATGTATTTACTAATTTAATTTCTAAACTTAAATTTATATTTTAAATTTTATGTAAACTTAACCTACTTATGCTAAATTAATCTAATTTAATACTGAATTTTTAAATGTTAAATTTTTTAAGTATATTTATGAATTTAATAAAGTATATAGTATTTTTTTTAATTTTTAAACTTAAATTTATATTTAAAATTTTATGTAAACCTAACCTAAGTATGCTACATTAATCTAATTTAATATTGAATTTTTTAAATTTTTAAGTATATTTCTTAATTTCATAAACTATATTGGATTTTTTTTAATTTTTAAACTTAAATTTATATTTAAAATTTTATGTAAACCCAACCTAAGTATGCTAAATTAATCTAATTTAATACTGAATTTTTTAAATTTTTAAGTGTATTTTTTAATTTCATAAATCATATTGGATTTTTTTTAATTTCTAAACTTAAATTTATATTTAAATTTTATGCAAATCTAACCTAAGTATGCTAAATTAATCTAATTTAATACTGAATTTTTTAAAATTTTAAGTATATTTCTTAATTATATAAACTATTTTGGATTTTTTTGTAATTTCTAAACTTAATTTTATATTTAAATTTTATGTAAACCTACCCTAATTATGCTAAATTAATCTAATTTAATACTGATTTTTTAAAATTTTTAATTTTTTAAGTGTGTTTCTTAATTTCATAAACTATATTGAATTTTTTTTAATTTCTAAACTTAAATTTATATTTAAAATTTTATGTAAACCTAACCTACATATGCTAAATTAATCTAATTTAATACTGAATTTTTTAAATTTTTAATTTTTTAAGTGTATTTCTTAATTTCATAAATTATATTAGATTTTTTTTAATTTCTAAACTTAAATTTATATTTAAAATTTTATGTAAACCTAACCTAATTATGCTAAATTAATCTAATTTAATACAGAATTTTTAAAATTTTTAAGTGTATTTCTTAATTTCATAAACTATATTGGATTTTTTTTAATTTCTAAACTTAAATTTATATTTAAAATTTTATGTAAACCTAACCTATGCTAAATTAATCTAATTTAATACTGATTTTTTAAAATTTTTAATTTTTTAAGTGTATTTCTTAATTTCATAAACTATATTGGATTTTTTTTTAATTTCTAAACTTAAATTTATATTTAAAGTTTTATGTAAACCTAACGTAAGTATGTTTAATTAATCTAATTTAATATTAAATTTTTTAAATTTTTAATTTTTTTAAGTGTATTTCTTAATTTTATAAACTATATTTGATTTTTGTTAATTTCTAAACTTAAATTTATATTTAAAATTTTATGTAAATCTAACCTAATTATGCTAAATTAATCTAATTTAATACAAAAAAATTTTAAATTTTAATTTTTTAAGTGTATTTCTTAATTTTATAAACTATATTAAATTTTTTTTAATTTCTAAACTTAAATTTATATTTTTAATTTTATGTAAATCTAACCTAATTATGCTAAATTAATCTAATTTAATACTGAGTTTGTTAAATTTTTAATTTTTTAAGTGTTTTTCTTAAATTTTATGAATTCTATTAATTCAACCCTATAACAATAATCAATTAAATAAAAAATTAAATATACAATAAATACAAACATATCTAACTAAATAATTAAATCATAAACATAATTAATTAAATAATTAAACAAATTACATAAATAAATTAATAAATAAAATTAAATATTATTCATCAGATATAAATATCTTATCCTACAACAATAAATTAAACTAACTAAATCACATTTAAATAACACAAAATTAACAATTACATTTATTTATTAAATCTTATTATTAATTATATTTTTAACTTAACTTTAATTTTTAAATTTTGAAAAATAATTACAGTTTCTTCTTATTATATATATAAATAAATAATAATATATAAATCTATTTTTTTAACACATAATGTTACAATTTTTTTTCAATTATTACATAATATTTTAGTTCTTATATTTATAAACTTTTTAAAATACATACTATTTTTTCAAAAATTTAATTTATTCAACAATTATTTACATTATATATGTTTAAATATTTATAATTAATCGGACCAAATATTATTTTTAAAAATACTTATTTATAATGTTTTAATTTTTTTTTGTCCTATTTCCTTTTTCTATTTTAAAATTTTTAAAAACTATAATTATATTAATTAATATTATATTTCAAACATTTTTTAATAACATATTTAACTCTTTTCGTTAACAAAATTTTTTAGATTCTTAATTTTAAAAATAATTATATTACAAATTTTAATATTCATATTTCTATTGTTGTACATCAAATTTTTTGAATTAATTAATATTATAATTATTAAAAATATTTAAAAACATATTTAACATTTTGGTGTTAAAAATACTTTTTACATTCTGAAAATTTTAAAATATTATTTTATATATTTTAATATTTACATTTATATTTTTTATTTTTACTTAAAAATTTTCCAATTAATTAACATTATTTCTATAACAATATTTTAATCATATATTTACCGCTTTTTTTTTTAATTTTCTTTTACATTCTGAATTTTTAAAAAAATTATATTATCAATTTTAATATTAACATATTATTTTACTTTAAATTTTTCAAATTAATTAATATTAAATTTAAAACATAATGTTAATAATATATTTTTAGCTTTTTTTTATTATAATTTTTTTCACAGTGTGATATTCATTGAAAAAATAAAATTATCAATTTTAATATTAACATATTTTTTTACTATTCATTTTTTGAATTTATTAATATAACATTTATATTTCAAACTTTAATAATATATTTAACACTGTTTTTTATAAAAAAAAATTATTTATATTTTTTCGATATTATTAATATTAAAATTATAAAATTTAATTAATACTACATTTAACATTTTTTAATTACGAACTTTTAGATTCAGATTTTTAAAATAATTTTATATTTTCAATTAAATATTCGTATTTATAATTTTTTTGTTTCTCATTTTTTTCTGTGCAAAAATATTTTATTTTAAAATTTTAAATATATTGTGAATGTACTTATAACAATTTTTTTTAAATTTTTACTTTAATATTTTTAAATTCTTTCTTTTTCTTTCTCCTTCTTTGTCTAACCGCATGATTTCTAAAGCATTTCAACATGACTAATCTTGTTTTATTTTTTAATATTTAACTCTAACTTCTGCCATGATCCCAAATTGCCAATAACTTCCAAACGACAACAGAAGAGATATAGGAAGGAAGGGAACACATGGACCACAAAAATGGTCCCTACTTGCTTATTTAAACAAGGAAAGGAGAAAAATTATTTTCGAAAACCTATGATGCATGCATCACATATTAAAATATATTATTTTCAAAAAATGACTATGACGCATAAATTTATGTGTCATATGATATAGCGCATAAATTTAGACATCATATATACATTAAATATAATATTTTAATGTATGACGCATAAATTTATGCACTACAATCTGTGACGCATAAATTTATGTGTCATAATCACTGTTTGCATTCCTTTGTGGTAAATACTTTTTTTATCTCTACATTCGTAAATACATTTTTTTGAAGCCTAATCTAAGTAAAAAAACCGGAGATGATTGGTACATGAAATCTTTTTCTTTCCTTTCTCAAAAATCATATTTTTTAAAAATTTAAAATTATTATAAATGTCTGGTATATTTACAAGATCTATATAAATATTAAAATAAACATAGTTAGAAAATATTCTTAAAAATGCTAGTTTCCTATAAATGATTTTCAACACGTTGATACCAACATAATTATCTTATTAAGTATTGATATCAAACATAAGAAGAATACTTAAGTTAAGATTCAAGAAAAGTTTAAAAGAACTTTCCTATCAAATGTTCCGCAAGGACATTTGTTTTGAAACTGGAACATCAATTTTTGGACTTTTTAATATAAAACAGGTATTTTAAAAAGTATATAATTTAAATTAGTTTATATATGTATCTAAAAAATGTTCAATAATTTAGAATTATTTATTTTTCTTTCACCTTTTTTCTAGATACTTTTCAGGAAGAGTTTCCCAACATGGTGTTTAAGCTAAGAGCAACCATAACCTCCACAGGCGGAGATGCGGCAATTAAGCCGCCAGTGCCTATGCCAATCTGCCTCCTGCTAATTCCACACCCCCAAACATGAAACAAGTAGACTTAAGCACTTATCTACAGCACACGCCTTTCAGCGAAAGTAAATTCTGTTGCAAACAAGCTGAAGTTCAAATGAGGCCTCTGGTATGGCCGAGAGCCAACAAGTCATTAGGAATCTGATACAAATAGTACCTATTCAGTATAAAAAATGCACAAAAAAAATCAATTAATTTCCAGTAATCAGCAATTAGTAATAAATATTTTATCATTACTATAGGAAAAACATAGCCACCAATCATTGGCAATATATAGTTCCCAAATCATCGAGAGATTTGCATTATCAACCGTTCTGGTAATAACCACAAAGTACAAATAAAAGATTGGACACTACTGAGTATTAAACATGATACCCTATTTACAACGAATAAAGACAATATACAGATATAAAGGTTTTCAAAGAATGATATTATATTACTCTGTGCATCTAGCTACCCCAATGGGGTCATTATACCTCAACGACTTCCCTTTGAATAAGAATAGCATTAACAGGCACCATCCATATTTAGAGTATATACAATTACTCTGAATCTCCGATAGAAAAGAATCAGCTGACTGGTTGTTACTGTATATCGGCAACCAATGCACATGGCAATATATAGTTCCCAAATCATCGAGAGATTTGCATTATCAACCGTTCTGGTAATAACCACAAAGTACAAATAAAAGATTGGGCACTACTGAGTATTAAACATGATACCCTATTTACAACGAATAAAGACAATATACAGATATAAAGGTTTTCAAAGAATGATATTATATTACTCTGTGCATCTAGCTACCCCAATGGGGTCATTATACCTCAACGACTTCCCTTTGAATAAGAATAGCATTAACAGGCACCATCCATATTTAGAGTATATACAATTACTCTGAATCTCCGATAGAAAAGAATCAGCTGACTGGTTGTTACTGTATATCGGCAACCAATGCACATGTTCAGAAAAGGGAAATGAGAGACAAAAAACACTTTTAAGCATAAATAAGAACTCAACATACAGCATAAGACAGATGTCACGGGTCTTCAAAAATGATTTTAGTACCTAAAAGTTCTATCTCCAAAAACAAAGTTCATGAATCAATGATTATTGTCAAAAGGTTTCTCATACATTCAACTGAAAGTTGATGCAGAATGAGCATAGCATGAAGAGAAGAAATGTTAGTTTGCTAGCAACTATCATACATCAAGCAATGACATTCAAATTAACATGCCAAAGTTTCTTTCTCATGCACTTATCTTCAATTGGTAAAGTACTTTTTTTCTTATCTTCTACTGACAAAGGAGGCCCAACTCACATGATACAAGGGAAACTGTGCAGCAGATTAAAAAATGCTCTTCTGAATCTGCTCGGTCAGTGAAGCATGCGTATCAACTAGTCAATCCAGACATAATCTGCATACAAAATTTTAAAAATATCAATGTTAAAATTGTAATGCCATTTAGTCAAAAAACAAAGTATTATGTCACTAATGGCACCATTAATCAGTCTTCTTCCCAGGGTTGTGTAGGACAAAATTTCTCCATGGACTACTTTTACGTTCGGGATCAAGGCTGCACAGGGGGGCTGAGAACAACACCGATTATATCCAGTTTCAGAGAATTCAAGAGTTATTGAACAAGAAATTGTCAACTGAGAAAGGAACCATTTAAAGTTAAGTCATCTTTATCAAAACCTATTTCTGAATCCAAGAAGAGCATAGTGTACAGCGCTTGCACAGAAGCAGGAGCTAAGGCAGCTGCAGGAACTGCTCAAACAGCAGCAGCCACCACAGGTCCTGCACCTGAACCATGCTGGAATTTTTTCGAGGGGTTCAGAGCTAACACAGCAGCAGATTTCCCCAGGCATCACTGAGACTCTCACAAGCCTGTAAGGTCAACAAAAATAACCTTCATTGGTAAAGGAAAAAATTACAAAACACAATGAATTTCTGTTTTTGCCCAAGCATCCATGTCCTCTTTGTACAGGGGAATGAGTAATTGAAATTTAAACATCCATTACGTGATATAAGCAACTTATCCAACAATGAACAGATGGTTTCAAGTTTCAACAAGTCCAGTGATATTTAGTATTTACACATAAAGTGCTAAATTTGCTGCAAGCAACTCCAAATTATTCATCTTGTGCTGATTTACTGAAGCCGTTTTCTTTAACTTTCATGTAACGCATGCATCAGAGAACACAACATAAAGCTACATATTGTTCTCAATACGCTTGACATTTCACCTGTTGAACTCCTTGGGCATCTTTAGGTTGGTTAGACCAAACATTTGTTTTTGATTTATCCCTTACAGGCAGAGGAACAGGAGAAGGTATGCTTGCAAGACTATATTCTGCTTGGAGCAAAATGTCATTGGCTCCAGCAGCTAGATGAACTCCAAGTCCAACAGCTTCAAGAGAAATGCTTCGAAGAAATGCAATTGTACCTACAAAGATTATTTAACATTACAATGAAAACTGATGCAGAGGATAGCAAATTAACATTAGAAATTAGTTGTCAGAAAAATAAACAAAACAATTTTATAATCAAACAAACAGTAATTTTTATGAAAGAGTAAACCCTTAATTTAGTCCTCCGAAGTTAAATGTGTCCCACATAAGTTGTCCAAAAATTTTAATGACCATATTAGTCCCTCAAAGATTTAAAGTGACACCATATTAGTCTTGCAAAGATTTTGTTACAACATTAATCCCTCAAAGATTTCATTTGTTACCAAATTAGTCCCCTAATGATCAAAAACAGAGGACTAAAGGGGTGACAATAAGAATCTTTGAAGGACTAATTTGGTGACAAAACCTTTAAAGGACTAAAATGGTAGCCAAAAAAATCTTTAAAAGACTAATTCCATGAACAAAATTTTTGGAGAACTTATGTGATAGCTCATGTAACTTCGGAGGTCTAAATTGAGATTTACTCCATATAAAGTTTAGCTATGGAAACTTCAGAATGAACAACTTAATGAACACAAAACAGGCTTTGTATAAATTAGTGCAACTAAACACAAAACTATTTCACAAGTGAAAAGATTCTTTACCTGCCACTAAAGGGTCTAATATCCCCTGGAACCTCAATGCAAAAACTGAACCAGTAAATTTTATGGAATATTACAACAATATTATTATCCTAATAAATGAGGTATGCCTTAATGGGTAACTGCTTACTAACTTATTGATCAAAACACCTCAAACTTTAATTCAAAACCTTCTTTTTATACAACCTAAACAATCAGCCAATCCTTACTACAAATTAAGAATGCCACCACAATTTTGTAGTGTAACTTTAAAAAATAATATATATTTATATTAGTCATATTTGAATAGCAAACTCCAAATAATCAATTATTCCCCAATTCCTATACTAGGGATAGGCATCACTCATTTATTCAAAACTAATTGAAACCAGGAATTCAGCTATATCATTCACTTATTAATCAGAACACCCAAAACTTTAAATCAAAACCTTTTTTTTAAACAACCTAAGAAATCAGCAAATCCTTACTGCAATTTAAGAATGCCCACCACAATTTTATAGTGTAACTTTAAAAAATAATAAATATTTAGATTTAAAAAATCAGCTCTGACATTAAATAAAAGCAGAAGCCCAAGGTCTTGCACTCTGATTTGAAAAACACTTTCAACTGTATCTGTGGAAGATGAATTTGAAAGAGTTAAGCTGGATGCAGCCAACAAACAAGAAACAGATTGTTCATCCATATCTTCTTTGACAGAAGAAAAGCCAGACTCAGAATTGAGGACTTCACTCTGAACCACAAGATTCTTCACATAGGGCTCATAACTCAAAGCAATATCAATCAAGCTGAGAACAAAGGAAGATGTGCAAGAGAGATTCTGTTCCTCTTTTGAAATATGAGTATCACCTGCATCTTTGGTATCAGATGCAGGCAAACCGAAAAAGGATGATATTGCATCAAACCAATCCAAACAACCATCTACAGCAACAACTGTGCCAATTTGTTGTGTGCAAAGCATGCTATAAAACAGTAAAATTGTGAGAAATGTAGAAGTGGCAATTTGCTGCTTAGAAATATATCGTTAATTGAAGTTGAAGATTTTGAATAAGTGGCTATTTAATTACCTTCCTTCTTGATGGGTGACAACCGAGAATCCTCTTATAGCTAATCAACCAGAAAAAACATAAGCCAGCAACACCAATTCCCCAATTGCAACACTCTGATAAAATGTCATCCTGACAAGGGATATAAAGCTACTAAGCTGAGTTATTTATGAAAGGAGAAAAGAATATATTGTTATCAAATGATAGAAAACAAGAATGTGGTAATAACAATTTCCAGGATTTTAGATTGGATGAAGCAATGGTAATGTAAATTCTTTAACATAAAGAAACTTATTTCCATACCAAGAAAAACAGTGATCAAATACGATGAAGAAAATGATAAAAGAAACCAAATGGAAAAGGACAAATTTCTTCAAAAGAAAATTGTAAAAGTAATCTTCTCATAAAAATCTCAATATAAGAATTGATATAAAAGGGAGAGCATAAAAGAGAGTTTTACGAATATAATAAACAACAGTCTTACATTGTGCATGAGTTGATCGTCTCCCCAATTTTGCTACAAGCCACCATAAACCTTAAGTTGTATCTCATTGCTGTCTTCTTGGTCTAAATGAATAAAGGAAAGTGAAAATAATGTGAAAAATAAAAATAAAAATAAAAAATAAAAGCAGAAACTGTCTCAATTAAAACCAATATATTACACAAAGAAAAGGAAGGCAGGTGGTGCAAACAAGTTTAAAGACAAGATGATGTTGGCTGAGATGCACTTTGTATTTATCTCAAATCCTCAATACAGTTACTGAGATGGCTTTTTTAACGATAGGGATTAAACCCAATCCATACAACAAAAGAAAATTCACTCTATTGATCAATTTTGAAGCATTTTTTTATTGGTTAAAAATTGGGAAGATTTTTCAAATAATAACCTTTCAAGTCATCTCTGACAGTTTCAGGTGGCAATGAATCCAAAAGTGGTTGATATCCTTCATCTTTCATCAATTTGGTTAACAGTTTTAATTCTGACCGTACTTCATCAATTTGTGGGTGCATATTGTCCCCAACAACGAACACATGAACCAAACTTTTCAACTCAATCCAACTACAACCAGGTTCTTTAGTCACTCCTCGAGCTTGCATCATCCTCCTTACACGCTCCACATCTTCCCACTTTCCTAAGGCCGTATATATACTTGATAACAATACATAAGTTGATGATTCTGGTGAGCCTAACACCATTAGCTTCTCTCCAACATAAGCACCAAGTTTGTAGTTACGATAGTTCTTGCAGGCCCCTAATAATATGCGCCACAAACACAAACCATGATCAACTGGTGCTGATTCGATGAACTCTTTTGCTTCATTTAGTTGACCAGCACGGCTCAAGATATCAACCATGCAAGCATAATGCTCTACTGTTGGAGCAATATTAAACTCATTAAACATCATCTTGAAATAAAGCCAACCTCTGTCCACCAGTCCCATATGACTACAAGCAGAGAGAAGATTCACAAACGTGACATGATCAGGCTTTGTTCCCTCAGAGCACATCTCCTCAAACAACTCCAAGGCTTCATTACCACGACCATTTTGAGAAAGTCCAGATATCATTGCATTCCATGAAATTACATCTCTGTCAGGCATCCTCCAAAATATGCGGTACCCGTCATCCAAACTTCCACACTTTGCATACATGGCAGAAAGAGCACTTCCAATTGGAATTTCCAAGCAGAAACCATACTTAATAATCCGGGCATGCATTTGCTTTCCTTGATCTAAAGCCGCCAGACTGGAACAAGCCTTTAGGACACTCGACATAGTTAGGTCATTGGGGATAACTCCCTCCATCTGCATTTTTCCATACAGATTTAGAGCACCTTCATATTCCCCATTCTGTACATACCCTGTAATGATAGAAGTCCAAAGAACAACATCAGGTTGTTGTATATACTCAAAACCCTTACGAGCATCCATTATGCTACCACACTTTGCATACATGTCCACCAAAGCTGACAAAACGTATAACTGCAATTCATACCCCAACTTCAAGGAATAACCATGCAATTGCTTCCCTTCTACAATAGCACAAAGATCACTGCAAGCATTGATCACCCCAACAAGGGTAAACTCACTAGGCAACACTTCGGAGTGATGCATATTACAAAACAACTTCAATGCTTTATCAGCATCCCCACATTGTGCAAAACCAGTAACCATAGCCGACCATGTGATAGAATTCTTATTCCCCGACAACTGGAAAGTCCTAAGCGCATCCTCCAAGCTCCCACATTTTGCATACATTGTCACAAGAGCATTGCCCACAGAGACAATGTTCAGCAACCCATTTTTTATGGCAAGAGAATGAACCTGCCTTCCAGTATCCGCAAACCCGTGACTGATCAAGGCACTAAGAACACTGGTGACCACAAACTCATTCTCACACTCTTCTTCTTGGCGACGCATGAGTTCAAAGAGCTCAATAGCCTCATCAGCGAGCTCCTGAGAGGCATATCCAGAAATCATGGTAGCCCAAGAAACCGTGTTCCTCTCGGGCATTCCATCAAACAATTTGCGAGCTTCTGAAACGAAACCCGTTTTGCAGTACATGTTGAGGAGGGAACTCCCGACGAAAACGTCATCGAAGCAGGCCGTTTTGACGGCGAAAGCGTGGGCCTGCCGGCCGGCGAGGACGTCGAAGAGGTTGGAGGCGGCGGTGAAGACGCCGGCAAAGGTGTGGGCGTTGGGGAGGGTGTTGTGGGCCATCATGCGGCGAAAGAGGCGCATGACGAAATGTGAGTGAGAGTGTCGTTGGGAGAAAGCATTGATGAGACAGTTCCATGAGACAACGTCTTTGTGGACGATGCTGTCGAATACGAGTTTGGCCTTTGACAGGTGACCACACTTGGCGTAGAGGTTGAGGAGGGAATTGGCGAGGTATATGTTGTTGGATAAGGATGCGTTTTTGAGAATGCAAGCGTGCAGTGTACGCCCACTGTGGAGGTCTTTGTGGCGAGTGTAGTGAATGAGGTGTTGGAACACTTGTTGGGGATGAAGTGGAAGAGTCATCCCCTTTGTTACTTACAACTTCTGACCTAACAAATCACAATCTTGATGAAGCGTATCATCAACCGCTGCTATCATCAAGTTAGATAAACAGTATTAATACTAACACATAAGCTGCTTGTTATTTTTCTTATCAATTTATTCTATCATGCATCTTCATTCTGGGTTAATTTTATTAGTTGATTTTAGCCCAAGGAAAACATCATAGCACACAGCCATCCACCAAGCACATTCACACAAGCCAAACAAAGAAATAGTTGAGTATTATCTATACACAGCTTGGAAAGATTTCGCAATTTATTTTTATTCATAATTTTTATTTTTTAAATACTAATATCTTAATAGGGATTGATCTAATTTAATTACAGGTTCCATATTTAAATTATAGACATACTACTAGTTGCGTTAAAAATTTAAAGGAAGTAATTTTCCGTTTAAAATGATTCTATCTGACTTAAACATGATTGTTTTTAATGAAAAATGTATGTAATTCAAATAAAAAAATATTATTACTCAAATATTATTTCAATTTAGTTCTGATTTAATTTTAAACCTTTAATATTTATGTTTGATTCTAATAATTTATTTTTAGTTTTTTCATCAAATTTAAAAGTATTATCTTTTAACTTATTTTCAACAATATAATAGAATAACCATTATTAATAATCAAAATATCTATTATTTTCTTTAATTTATTTTAATTTATAACTTTTATTTGAATTTAAATTTCTTTTATAATGCACTTGAAACTTTTAAGTATAAATCACATATCAACTAGAAAAAAAATATAAATCATAGCCATAGAGTCTTAAAAAAACAAGAAATATAAATTATTCCGATAAAAATTTTAAAAAAATTAAAAAAAAAAATAGATTGGAGATATTCTTTAAATATAAATAATTTGTTCAATAGTAATTCTTTAAAAGTGATGAAAAGTGTATTAAATGAAAAAATTATATATATATATATATATACATATTTTTAAGATGTATTTTTGATTAAAGTAAAAGGTTAATTTAATATAGATTTTTTTCTATTATTATTTTTAAGAAAGATAAAATTTTCAACTCATATTTATCAAAAAGATAATATTATTATTAATCACTTATGATAATGGATGAGAGAATCATCTCGCAAAAATAAATAATATTTTTATTTGATAAATTAGTAAAACATAAAAATATCATAATAATGCTAATATTAATGGTGATAAAATAATAGGAAGAGAGCATTGATTAAAAGTATAGTAGGTAATTTAATTAAAAATTATTTTTAAACAATATAATTACTAATTACAAAACATTGCAAACAAAAGTATTCAATTCAATTGCAAAATTGTTTAAAAGCTTTAAAATTATAATTATAAAATATAATAAACATATTATGTAGGTATGAAAGGTTGAGTATTATAATCCATAGCCACATTACACTCATATCTACAAAATTTTGTGAATAATTATCTATATTTGAAGATAATCCTGTATGACAAGTAAAGATCTTATATTTATTATGAGTAATTGATTTTTTTTCACATTTTTTCACATTTTTTCGCACCCTTTTTTTAATTTTATTTTAAATTATCCTTCCAAAAATATATAAACACATTTTAAAAAAAAATTCTGCAAAAATTATTTGGATATGTTTTTAAAAATTAATTTTAAAGGGAGGTTAAGTCCTGATCTTGTTTGGTCTTTCAGAACTCAGAAGAAAACAGGTGGATAATGGTAACTACAGAGTTCCATATGAAAAAGAAAAAGGAAAGGGATGATAGCTTGAAAGGTAAGCAAGAAGCTGTGGAGGATTTCCATGTCAAGAGGAGGAAGAACGAGGAATATCTTAGGAGGGACCTTCTGCCAAAGTGGGGAGTCACATATAAAAATAAAAAGGCATGTAAGGCAAAGTGGGGAGTCAACCACTACCTTCTGCCAAAAATGAAAATCCACTACCTTCTTGTCTAGAATTTTATGATGAAAATAGCATCTATAGTGTTTTTATATGTACCGTTTAGTTCAAAGCAAAGTTAGGGAGAGATTTTAATGGAGCGGAGGAAAAAGATGGAAAGAAAAAGGAATGGAATAGGAAATTTTTTTTTTATCATATTCTATTGAAGATTATGAAGAAGGAAAGCGAAGGATACCTTTTTTTATTTGGTTCACAGTCAAAAGGAAGGAATTTAAAGCAAATTTACTTCTATCATTTTACTTTAAAAATATTTTAGATTTAAAATAATATTTTAATCAATTAAATTATTGCTTTCTAAGTTTTTTACTTTTAAAAAAAAGTTAAGTTAGAAGATATTTTAAGTGACTTTTAGTTTAAATTTTTTTTCATTTTTATTTACAAAAGTATCATCTTATTTTTTATTTTTAAAATTGTACTAATAAAATGAAAAAAAAAATGGAAAAACTTATTTTTATCTATTTCCTCTACAAAATATTAAGAATAAAAATAAAAAAATATTTTTACAAACTATATCACCTAAAATAACTTTTCGTTCATCTCTCTTTTCTTTCAAATAATTGAACCAAAAAAATAATTTTAAAAGAATTTCTTTTCCCCTCTTCATTTTTCTCCAATCAAATAATACGTTTGAACATGTTCAACAAAGTTAAAAATAGTATTTTAAATTAACTATTAACTTATTAATTAACTTAAACGTGTGACCAAAATAAATCTATTCAGGGAAACTAGTTTTAGAAGTTTGTAATGTTTTATTGTCTAAAAATTTTGGGGTTTGTTTCTTTTAAAATTTTCGTTTACACATGTTAAGTAAATTTTTTTTATAATATTTATTTTAATTATTACATAATTTATATTATCATATTTTATTTAATAAAAATATTAAAAAATACCATCCAAAGTTTTAGGATAGGATGATAAACTTTTTTGAATAAAATATAAAATTTTATGACTATTAGAAAATAAATATAATTAAAAAATTGTAATTATGATTAAACAAATAAATATATTTTCTTTTATCATTTTTCACTAATCAACTAGTCTAAAAAAATAATTTGTATTCAGATGCGATAAGCTATATATAATTCACATCAACTTCTTAAATAGCTTTCAATGTTGCATTTTATGCTCTGAATTGGTCTCCTCTCGAGTTATTCACTTCAGATAAAAAAATAAAACAAAAAAAACAAAAAAAAAACTCCATAGAAAAAGAAATATTATTAAAATCTAATTTTCTTACCTTGTGTTAAATAAAATATTTTAATATTTTAAAATTTTTAAAATATTTTAAAATTTAAATACTTTTAATTTAAAATTTTTTAATTTTAAAAAATTAAATTTCTTTATTTAAATGATAATTTTTAAATTTATTAAATTTTATATTTATATGTTTTAAATTTTTATGTTTAAATTAATTTTTACTGTATACAAATTTTTACATTTAAATATTTATAAATTTTTTTTAATTTTGCTTCTATTTTTATTTATATACAAATATTTTTATTATACAGCATATTTAAACAAAATAATAATCTAACAAATATATATAATTAAAATATTGTTTGATATTAAAAATATTATATTAAATATATATATATATATATATATAAACAATAAAAAATAACACAGATAAATTATTGTTCATAAAAATAAATTTAAAAATTTTAAATTTTACCTATTTTAATAAAATTTAAATTCTACCATTTTAATTTGTTAAAATACTCTTTTAACATCCTTAAAAATTAAATTTTTTATAAAAAAATTATTCAAACAAAATATTTCAATTCCTAAAATTTTAAATTTTCTCAAAAATTACATTCCCTCGTTGAAATACCCCATTCAAATCCGAACAAAGGGTTAATTATTTTCACCAGTGATTGAAATTCCCTTTTACACCACAGCATAAATCATTATCCAGCTTTCATTAATTTGGCTTCTCTAAAAGAAAAGGTATATTAATAATCGTCGATTAATAAATTAAACATTCAGATTTAAAGTATGTTAAAATATACAAATGATTTTTATCATAATTTCAACTCTTAAGTTTTTAACCAGTGGCTATTAATGTGCTTTATCTTCTTAAATGCATTTTCTCACTTTGAAAAGCCCAACCTGCCTCTCACTAATTCCACACCCCCAAACATGAAACAACGACCAAAGCACATATCTTTTAAGAAAAGTATAAGGAAAAAACTTCTCATACATTCAAATAATAGCATATATCCATTTGCATCCAACTGTATGCTGTTGGATATGTTTCATTTTAAGTTTGCTAAAACATACAGCATAAGACATAGGTCACGGATCTTCCAAAATGATTTTATTATCTAAAAGTTCTATCTCCAAAAACAAGGTTCAGGAATCAATGTTTATCGTCAAAAGGTTTCTCATACATTCAACTGAAAGTTGATGCATAATAAGCATAGCATGAAAAAATGTTAGTTTGCTAGCAACTATCATTCATCAAGCAATGACATTCAAATTAGGATGCCAAAGTTTCTTTCTCATGCACTTGACTACAATTGTTAAAGTGCTTTTTTTCTTATCTTCTACTGACAAAGGAGGCCCAACTCACATGATACAACGGAAACGATCCTGAAGATTAAAAGATGCTCTTCTGAATCTGCTTGGTCAGTGAAGCAAGTGTATCAACTAGTCAATCCGGACATAATAATCTGCATACAAAATTTTAAAAATATCAATGTTAAAATTGTAATGCCATTTAGTCAAAAACAAAGTGTTATGTCACTAATGGCACCATTAATCAGTCTTCTTCCCATGGTTGTGTAGGACAATATTTCTCCATGGACTCTTTTTTACGTTTGAGATCAAGGATGCACAGGGGGACAGAGAAAATCGATTATATCCAGCTTCAGAGAATTCAAGAGTTGTTGAACAAGAAATAGTCAACCGAGAAAGGAACCATTTAAAATTAAGTCGTTTTTATCACAGACCTATTTCTAATCCAAGAAGAGCATACTGTACAGCACTTGCACAAGCAGAAGCAGGAGCTAAGGCAGCTGCAGGAACGGCTCGAACAGCAGCAGCCAAGGCAGGTCCTGCACCTGAACCACGCTGGAATTCTTTCAAGGGGTTCTGAACTAACACAGCAGCAGATTTCCCCAGGCCAACTGAGACTCTCATAAGCCTGTAAGGTCAACAAAAATAACCTTAATATAGAAAAGGAAAAATTACAAAACACAGTGAATTTCTGATTTTGCTCAAGCATCCATGTTCCCCATGTACATGGGAATGAGTAATTGAAATTTAAACATCCATTACGTGATACAAGCAACTTATCCAACAATGAACAGATGGTTTCAACAACTCGAGTGATATTTAGTATTTACACAAATAAAGTGCTAAATTTGCTGCAAGCAACTCCAAATTATTCATCTTGTCTTTATTTACTGAAGTCATTTTTTTTTACCTTTCATGTAACACATGCATCTAAGAACACAACATAAAGCAACATACTGTTCTCAATATGTTTGACATTTCACCTGCTGAATTCCTTCCTGGGCATCTTTAGGTTAATTAGACCGAACATTTGTTTCTGATTTATCTCTTATAGGCAGAGGAACAGGAGAAGGTATGCTGGCAAGACTATTCTGCTTGGAGCAAAATGTCATTGGCTCCAGCAGCTAGATGAACTCCAAGTCCAACAGCTTCAAGAGAAATGCTTCAAAGAAATGCAGTTGTACCTACAAAGATTATCTACCGTTACAATGAAAACTGATGCAAAGCATGGCAAATTAACATTAGAATTTAGTTGTCCAGAAAATAAACCAAACAATTATATAATCATGCAGACAGTAATTTTTTTGAAAGAGTAAACCCTCAATTTAGTCCTCCAAAGTTAAATGTGACATAAGTCCTCCAAATATTTTTATGGCTATATTAGTCCTCAAAGATTTAAAGTGACACCATATCTTGTTACCACATTAATCCCTCAATGATTTAATTTGTTACCAAGTTAGTCCCTCAATGATTAAAAACAGAGGACTAAAGGGGCGACAAATGACAATAAGAATCTTTGAAGGATTAATTTGGTGATTAAATCTTTAACCTTGCATTTGGATAGAGAATTTTGGAATTTTAGGGATTTGTGAATAAAAAATGAGTAATCGTTTAAAAAAGAGTGAAATATGAGAATAATTATGAAAGGTAATCAATATGAAACTAATGGAATAGAGGATTTTAGGAATCCTCTCTAAACAGAGATCATTTGAAATTCTTCCTATTTGATACAAAAACTACTTCAATAAAAGTTTCTAGTATTTTCAAAATTCTTTTTCTTATCATTTAGAGATATAAAATCTAGTAATCTCAAATACCTCTATCCAAACACAGGGTAAAGGACTAAAATGGTGACCCAAATTTTTGGAGAACTTATGTGATACCGCATGTAACTTTGGAGGACTAAATTGAGGATTTACTCTTTATAAAGTTTAGTTATGGAAACTTCAGAAAGGTCGGCAAAAGGAACACAAAACAGGCTTTGAATGAGTTGGTGCAACCAGACACAATAGTAATTCACAAGTGAAAAGGTTCTTTACCTGCTACTAAAGGGTCTAATATCCCCTGCAACCCCAAAGCAAAAACTGAAAACCAGTAAATTTTATGGAATATTACAACAATATCCTTATCCCAATAAAGGAGGTATCGCTTAAGGTAACTGCTTATTCATTTATTAATCAAGACACCTCAAACTTTAAATCAAAATCTTTTTATACAACAATCAGCTAATCCTTACTACAGATTAAGAATGCCACCACAATTTTGTAGTGTAACTTTAAAAAATAATATATATTTAGATTATTCATATTTGAATAACAAACTCCAAATAGTCAATTATTCCCCAATTCTGGATACTAGGGATAGGCATCACTCATTTATTCAAAAAACTAATTAAAACCAGGACACTCAGCTTCATTCAGCTATATCATTCCCTTATTAATCAAAACACCTCAAACTTTAAATCAAGACCTTTTTTTATACAACCTAATTAATCAGCAAATCCTTGCTGCAATTTAAGAATGCCCACCACAATTTTAGTGTAACTTTAAAAAATATTAAATATTTAGATTAATCAAATCAATAAGAAGCTCCAAATAATCAATTATTCCACAATTCCAATACTAGGGATAGACATCAATCATACATTCAAAACCAATTGAAACCAGGATACTCAGCTTGATTCAGCAATATATATCATTCACTCCCTGTAGTTGACACTATAAGATGTCTATATTAGATTCAGTGATAGCAGAAGAGTCTTATTGTGGTATACAAATGGAGATATAACAGTTTCATCTTTTATGAAGAAGATATTTTGCTAAACATATCACATTAGGACATTGTCAATCATACAAATAATGAAAGCCATAAAAGTGTTGCACTATCTAAATACATATTATCTATGGGTCTGTCGGAAATGTTAGCATTACCAACAGATATCTCATAAATATTTTGAAAAAAAATCCAACTGCTATTGCTGCCTACCTTGTATTTTCATACATATCAACAAATTATACAAGTAAAATTAGCAAAGAAATATCTATCAATCTAACCTACCTCTCTGCATACCCATGAGCACTATCCGCTCTTTCTTCGCAGAAAGTGGGACCCATTTTAGATCTAATATATAAGCAAAAATAAGAAATTAAAAAAATTACAGAGGAAAATTTACCTTCCAAGGGACAAGGTTTACAAGTTCTACATACTTTCCATGTCTTAATGCTGCAAGATCTGTATGATTGGAAGTTGGGACTGTA
The DNA here is from genome assembly GCA_037954105.1 of Canavalia gladiata. Lineage (NCBI taxonomy): Eukaryota > Viridiplantae > Streptophyta > Magnoliopsida > Fabales > Fabaceae > Canavalia > Canavalia gladiata. The sequence goes on from CM075658.1 coordinate 68,351,674, forward strand.
ATCCACCCAAACAAGAATTCACCATATATCTAGCTTCTGGAACCAAAATTAAAATGTAAATACATTATTATGACCAGCTCGAAGAGAAGCTTATCCAATTAACATGTTCTTGATAGCAGTAAACCACTGCTAACTTACTCTAGAAGAAAAACGAAGGCCCAAACAGAAAATAATAATTTTGTGGGTTGTTAGGTTGTTAGGCATTTGTTATGGTTGGTTACTCCATGTTTTATCTATCCTGATTTTTAGGCATTTGTTATGGTTTGTTACTGCATGTTTGGATTCCTTTATTTTAGCTTAATTAGTTAGGGTATCTCTCCTATAAATACCCATAGGAATTAATGGTGAACGACATCAGAAGAAATTTAAACATTTGTAATTGGGTCTAGTCCTCCTACAAACTCTTTTATGGGAGAAATTCAGTGTTGAGATTCTTGCACTCTTATTTCTGCTTTGATCACTACTTTTAGTTTGCTAGATCTGGGCAATAATTCTACATCTACTTTGAAACTGAGAGGTAAAATCAGGGACAGGGAAGTTCTCATCTTGGTGGATAGTGGTTCTACTCACAATTTCATCTCTCAAAGTGTGGTCAAGGAATTACAACTTCCAACTCAGGATGTACATTCATTCGGAGTCCAGATTGGGAATGGGGATGTAATACGCTGCCATTCAGTTTGCAAACAAGTGGAAGTTCACCTCTCAGATTTATCCATCACTGAAGATTTTTATCCCTTCTCCATAGGTGGTGCAGACTTAGTTTTGGGTATCAAATGGTTGGCATCATTGACCACTGTCCAAGCCAATTGGAACAAAATGTTCCTTATTTTTCATATTAATGGAAGGAGATACAAACTGCAGGGAGTGCCCAAATCTGGTCCTACACAAGTCTCTTCAAAGTATGGCCAAAGAAGATAATTTCTCCTCTAAGGTAGAGCCACCTCCATTAATTCAGCAAGTGCTGCAACAATTTAATGCGGTTTTCAAGGAGCCTACATCATTACCCCCCTTTCGAGAACATGCTCATGCCATTCCCCTCCTTCCCTACTCAATCGCCCCTAACATCCGTCCTTATCGGTGTCCTTACCATCATAAAACAGAGATTGAAAGACAGGTTGCAGAATTTCTTAAGATGGGATTCATTCGCTCCAGCACCAGTCCATTTGCTAGCCCAGTGCTGTTGGTACCAAAGAAGGACTCCACATGGCGATTATGCATTGACTATCGAAAGCTTAATCAGATCACTATTCCAGATAAGTATCTGATCCCTACTATTGATGAACTCCTTGATGAGTTACATGGCTCACAGGTATTTTCAAAAATTGATCTTCGTTCTGGGTATCATCAAATTCGTGTACAGCCAGAAGACATCCATAAAACTGCCTTTCGTACTCATAATGGCCACTACGAATTCACCGTTATGCCATTTGGGCTTACTAATGCCCCCTCTACTTTTCAGGCAGCCATGAACGACCTTTTCAGGCCTTATCTTCGCAAATTTATACTCGTCTTCTTTGATGACATTCTGGTGTATAGTCAAAATTTGGAACAACACCACCAACATCTTCAGTTGACACTCCAAGCACTTCTAGACCACTCCTACTTTGCCAAGTCTAGTAAGTGTTTGTTTGGTCAACCATCAGTCCACTTCCTTTGCCATGTGGTCTCCGGTGGAGGGTTATCTGTGGAGGATAACAAAATTAAAGATGTTATGGAATGGCCATGTCCAGTCAATGTCAAGGAGTTGCGCGGCTTTTTGGGTCTCACAGGTTATTACAGGCGCTTTGTATGGAATTATGGCATCCTTGCCCGCCCTCTCACTGAATTGACAAAAAAGGATGCTTTCAATTGGTCTTCTAAGGCAGAGAACGCCTTTTTACAATTAAAACAGGTATTAACATCCACACCTGTGTTACAACTCCCTAACTTTGACAAAGTTTTTGTTGTCGAATGTGATGCGTCTCTAGATGGAATTGGAGCAATTCTCATGCAAGATGAACACCCCATAGCATACTTTAGCAAGGGGCTGTCCTATTCCAATCGCATTAAGTCTGCCTATGAAGGGGAACTACTTGCTCTAGTGTTAGCATTACAGAAATGGAGACATTATTTATTGGGGAGACATTTTATAGTTCGAACCGATCACCAAAGTCTCAAGTTTCTGCTTGACCAGAGGCTTTATACTGCAGAGCAACAGCGTTTAATTATGAAATTATTGCCTTTTGACTTCTCCATTACTTACAAACAAGGACGAGACAACATAGGTGTTGATGCTTTATCAAGAAAACTCTCACATGCCACCTTCCTTGCACTTACCCTGCCTGTCCAGCTTGATTTTGAAGGGTTACTAACAGTCTTGGCACAAGATCCAGTCACTAGAGCCCAAATTGAGTTGCTTTCTACCAATCCAAACAGCCTACCTCACTTCTCCTTGGTTGGGGGCTATCTATTCTACAATAATAGGCTTGTTATTCCAGATGCACCGACACTCAAACAAACCTTGCTCGAAGAAGCCCATAATTCCCCTTCGGGTGGTCATGGGGGATATTTAAAAACCTTGCAGCGAATTCGGTCTAATTTTTACTGGCCATCACTCTCTAAGGATGTTAAAAGGTACGTACAACATTGTTTAACCTGCCAACAAACTAAATATCAAACTCTCTCACCGGCAGGACTCTTGCAGCCACTACCAATCCCCAACAAGGTTTGGGAAGATATCTCCATGGACTTTATTATTGGGCTGCCAAAATCTAAAGGATTTGACACCATACTAGTGGTTGTGGACAGATTGAGCAAATATAGCCACTTCATTGCTCTTTCTCATCCGTATACAGCCCGCACAGTGGCTGCCCTCTTTTGTAAAGAGATAGTTCGGCTCCATGGTTTGTCCCGTTCTATCGTCTCCGATCGCGACTCCATCTTCCTTAGCTCCTTTTGGACAGAATTATTTAAACTTAGCAAAACTCGCTTGCACATGAGCTCGGCCTACCACCCACAAAGTGATGGCCAAACCGAACTGGTAAATCGTTACCTTGAAGCTTATCTCCGCTGTTTCTGCCATGAACAACCTCAACAATGGAGTAACTTTCTATGTTGGGCAGAATTTTCTTTCAACACAGGTTTTCACACGTCGACAGGTACTACCCCCTTCAAAATTCTTTATGGACGAGATCCACCAGCACTCCACCCCTTTGTACAGGGAGAAACTTATCTTCTTGATCTAGAACAGCAGCTGAAACAAAGGGATGCCATGCTTAAAATCATTCATTCACACCTCCAAAAGGTGCAAGATCGGATGAAAGCTCAAGCGGACTCTAAAAGGCGAGAACTCTCTTTTAATGTAGGAGATGCTGTTTTGTTGCGCCTCCAACCTTACAAACAACATTCCTTAACAAAGAGAAAATATGAGAAGCTGTCTCCACGATTTTTTGGGCCTTATAAAATTCTGCGAAAAGTGGGACAGGTTGCTTATGAATTAGAATTGCCCCCGACATCTCGGATTCATCCAATTTTTCATGTCTCCTTACTCCGCCCAGCTCTTGGCCAACCACTGCCAACTGATCCACCCCCTCTTCCACTTTCCACTGAATGGGAATTACTACTGCAACCAGCCAAAGTGTTAGCACATCGTTGGGTCCCCACTTCTTCTGGTTCTTCTCTTGAACTATTGATCCAATGACTTAACCGACCAATGGAGGAGCAAAGCTGGGAAGATTATGATCTCCTCGCAACTCAATTTCCTAACTTTCCCCTTGAGGCCAAGGAGACATTTCAAGGGGGGAGTATTGATAGCAGTAAACCACTGCTAACTTACTCTAGAAGAAAAACGAAGGCCCAAACAGAAAATAATAATTTTGTGGGTTGTTAGGTTGTTAGGCATTTGTTATGGTTGGTTACTCCATGTTTTATCTATCCTGATTTTTAGGCATTTGTTATGGTTTGTTACTGCATGTTTGGTTTCCTTTATTTTAGCTTAATTAGTTAGGGTATCTCTCCTATAAATACCCATAGGAATTAATGGTGAACGACATCAGAAGAAATTTAAACATTTGTAATTGGGTCTAGTCCTCCTACGGACTCTTTTATGGGAGAAATTCAGTGTTGAGATTCTTGCACTCTTATTTCTGCTTTGATCACTACTTTTAGTTTGCTGGATCTGCTACCAGTTCTACATCAAGTTGAAGATGAGGATTAGATCATTAATGTTTCTTGAACTTGAACTCAAATACTCACCAAAATACAATGACAATATAGATGGGAGCAGCATGCTTAATTGAATTGGGATAACATTTTGATAGAACTGGATCATGATATAGAAGATAGAATTTCTATTGCTGCAAAATTGCAAGAACACAGTCCTGTACCCAGGGTAGGTGCATACTGCTTTCATACAATGGTGGAACAATTCGAGAGATCCTGGCTTCTCTCCTACGCAGGTCTTTTTCCTCCAAAACAATTAGATCCTTCATCTGTTATTCCCCTTCTTACAAATAACCATCTCCCTAACTAAATCTGATCCAGACTAAACAACTCAGACTCAGATTTCTAACTAACTCTAATCCTAACTGATTCTTTAGTTACATCAGTTTGGACCTTGCTGGATCCTGGCCCGAACCCTTTCAACCTAAAAACTTGTTTCATTACTGGCTTGCTATCACTTCTTCAGCTAAGTGCAGAAACTGGGATTGATTGGTAGATTACTTTATTGAATTTTCCAAATTCCTTTACACACTTCACAGTGCAGTGCAGAATACTGTACAGTCCAAAAACATAATAAAACAAGAAATTATAAATTTAATCATGTTATAGAGCACCACTTGCCTAGACGTAAGGAAGCAGTGCCTCTGGCCCAATTGAATGAAATGCAAGATCTTTACTCTTCCAAATCTTCTCAGTTGTTTTCGAATCCTCCAAATCTAGACAATTGTTAGGAAACTGATCATTCAATGCGTTTTTTCTCCCAAAGAAATTAACAAAAAAATCAAGCTGGCATTGATGAGGATGTTACAGCATTGGCAGAAAAGCAACATATAACCTGAAAAGGAGAAAGAAAAGCACTTCATTAATGTATGAGATACTTCTTACTTATTTTTTCCTGTATATTATTATAAAAATTTTAGGGAATGCCATCAACTGTCAAGTGGACTTTTGCTGTGAAGAAACACCCTGATACCCATTATCTCTCTATATATATAATGACACAAATAGATAGCCAAATAGTGATAAACAATGCAATTGCCGTGTAAAAGCTACATGGAAGCACACATCAAATGTCACAAGCCATCACCATGATGTTATATTTTACCCTCATGCATTGGGTGATAACATGGGTAACTAGAAAGCTAAAATAAGAAAGCAAAAAGGGAAACCAGGTATCACAAAGCTCCTGCCATGGTTGGGTCCACAGAAAGTGGAACCCATTTTAGATATATAAGCAAAAATAAGAAATTAAAAAAATTAAAGAGGAAAATTTACCTTCCAAGGAACAAGGTTTACAAGTTCTTCATACATTCCATGTCTTAATGCTGCTAGACCTACATGATCGGGACTGTAATCCACCCGAAAAGAATGGGTCATATATCTAGTTTTGGAAACCAAAATTAAAATGTAAATATATTAATATGACAAGCTAGAAGAGAAGATTATCAAATTAACATGTTCTAAATCAAGTTTAAGATGAGTAGTAGATCATAAGTGTTCCTTGAACTTGAACTCAATTACTCATCAAAACACAATGACAATATAGATGGGAGCAGCATGTTTAATTGAACTGGGGTAACATTTTGATAGAACTGGATCATGAAATAGAAGATAGAATTTCTATTGCTACAAAATGACAAGAACACAATCCTGTACCCAGGGTAGGTGCATAATGCTTTGATTCAATGCTAGAACAATTCAAGAGATCCTGGCTTCTCTCCTACACAAGTCTATTTCCTCCAAAACATCCAAATCCTTCACCTGTTATTCCCCTTCTTACAAATAACCATCTTTCTAACTAACTCAGACTCAGATTTCTAACTAACTCTAACTGCTAACTGACTTTTTAGTTACATCAGTTTGGACCTTGCTGGCTCCTGGCCTAATCCCTTTCAACCTAACAAAAACAGGTTTCATTATTGGCCTGCTATCATTTCTTCAGCTAAGTGCAGAAACTGGATTGATTGATTGGTATATTACTTTATTGGACTTTCTATATTCCTTTACACACTTCAAGGTGCAGTACAGAATACTGTACAGTCCAAAAATATAGAGCACCACTTGCCTGGAAGTAAGGAAGCAGTGCTTCCGGTGCAATTGAATGAAATGCAAGGTCTTTACTCTTCCAAGTCTTCTCAGTTGTTTTTGAACCCTCCAAATCTTGACAATTGTTAGGAAACTGATCATTCAATGCATTTTTACTCCCAAAGAAATTAACAAAAAAATAAAGCTGGCATTGATGTAGATGTAACAGCATAGGTAGAAAAGCAACATTTAACCTAAAAGGGAGAAAGAAAATCACTTCGTTAATGGATGAGGTAGTTAATTCTTATTTTTTGTATATATTATCTTAAAAATTTTAGGGAATGCCATCAACTGTGAAATGGATTTCAAAAACATGTTTTAAAATTTATGTTAGACAAATCCCTTTAAAGACCCAAGCTTCAAACTAGTTCTGCATATTTGCAAGGATCAATCAACACGGCAAAATTTTAAATTGCTGGAACCAAAAATATTAAATATACAAAAACCATGTAAGAGCAAATTTTAATGTTATCACAAGTAATAGCACTGAGTAGAAGTAGAAAGAGGGAGAGAGAATAATTGAGTGAATATCTGAACAAGAAGGAAATGCATTCTACATCAGTGCATACTACATAATTCGTCTCCTATCCTTGAACTATTAAAGCTCCAAGCACATCTGTTTTCCCGATGCACAATAAGGGGGCTGCTGAGTACAAAATGATATACCCAATGCTATTGTAGGATTTTAAGTGGAGATTCCTTCACCAGTAATCCCCACAAGAGCATTTTCCATCCTTGAAATGATGAAACCTTTTGTTATCTCTGACAATCAACTCCCTGCCTACAATCCTAGACATGATCTTGATGGCATTATGACAGTCACCACAGACACGAAGGTTCTTGATGATTCTAAGAGGTGTTCTTGGAGGAGTACTAATAAGGCCATAGGCAATAGCTAGCCGTTCGCTGTGATAGAGCAAGGCTTGCTCCTTTGCTTCCTGATCAATGTCATGAAGAACATACCGTGTATCAGGAACATATCCCGCCTCTTTCATCCCACTCAAAGCTTTCAACTTCTCATCATCCTTGTAAAGAGTAGGATTCTTATACTCAATAATTCTGTTCCTTCCATCAAGCATGCTAATCGCAGTATATTTCTTTGGAGGCGGTGTAGGGATCTTACTGGCAAGAGTCTTTGACGGGTCAAGACTAACCATCAGCTCTTCGGCATGGTCTTCAAGATCAATATCTCCATGAATCCGGGCATAATGCTTCAGTATCTCCCATACAGTCACCATGGGCTCAAATGGCAACTTATCAATAAACTCCTCAGCTTCCTTCAGATATCCGGATTGTCCAAGAACATCCAAAAGCCCCATATAATGCTCCACTCCTGGCTCAATTCCATACCTGCTTTTCATGGACTCAAAATGTACATAAGCATCCTCCACAGCTTCTGCACTGGCACAAGCTGATAAAACGACAAGCAAAGTCTCTGAAGTGATTTCCAAACCCAGCTCATTCATCTGTTCAAACAACTGCAAGGCCTCATCTCCATTGGTATTATTGGCATATCCACGAATCATCAAGTGCCAAGAATCCATATCCCTGTTAGGCATATGATCAAACACTCTACGTGCATCGGTCATGCTTTTACAATTCCCATACATGTTAATCACCTTGTTGTTCAGCTTGAGATCACTCCTACAAGCAGATTGTAGAAAGTAGTCATGGGCCTTTTTGGCATCCTCAAGGGATTTGGATTGGCCACACAAGTCAAACAGAAGATCAAAGCAATTAGCATCAGCTTTGACCCCTTTGTCCATCAACTCAATTGCCTCTTTGGCTTTCCCCTCTTTGCACAAACGTGTCAAATCAATGATAGAGGGGGGTGGTGGAGGAGGAGTAGGAGGAGCTTGCCCTTGAACAGAAGCTTGATTGTTCAACTGGTTATTAGGGTTTTGAAATTGATTGGGGTCTCCACGTTGTGGAGCTGGAAACCCCGGACTCCGAGGGTTCCAATGATTGGGGGTAACAGGAGTTTGATTGTTCCAAGGATTGGGAGTAGTGGGTCTGTGAAAGTTGTGATTCTGAGGAGTAGGGGGTTGAGGATTCCACTGATTAGGGTTTCGTCCCTGCTCAGGAAAAGAGCGAGGGGCATTTGGTTGGGGTTGTTGATTACGGTAAGGAAACTGATTGGAAGGGGGAGGGTTGTGGTGGTGGAATTGTTGAGGAGGATAACCCTGATGTTGTTGCCATTGGCCTTGAAAAGGAGTGGAATCAGAGGGTGGTTGGTGTTGCTGGGGAGGGAATCTCTGATACTCGTGTGGAATTGCAGAGGCACTTAGAGACCTTATAAACTGTGTTCGAAGCTTGAAGGAGGAAGAGAGTATTGTCTTTCGTGCACGCTGAATCGATTGGTACGTCGCCATTTCCAAGTGAAACAGTGGCAGAAGCAACTAGGGTATAAGGAGGATTTTAACTTCGGCTATTTTATCAATGGCTTTGGCAAATGCTGCACCCAAAGTTCCTTGAACAGCTGCTGAGGTTTTGGTCGACTTGGGCTGCTCATTGTGATTTTGGTCCATGGGCTCTATTTTGAGACTGCTTGATTCAGCAAGAGCCCAATTTTTATAACTATACGCGAGGATTACATCTGTCACATTTAGAAACGGTAGTAAACAAAATTTTTTGATAGGACGCATTGATTTATTTAGAATTTAATTTTATTCGATTTGTTTAGTGGATTTAGATTTTTTAATAATTTTATTTAAATAAATAAATTATATTTAAATTTAAAAAAATTGTTTAATTTATTTTTATATATTTATATTTATATAATATTAATATATTTACATAATTTATAAATATTTTAAATAATTTATATATTTTTTAAAAAAATTTATTTAATAATTTTTTTATTTTGTAGATTTTCAATTTGTAAATTTTTTTAATCAATTATTTATATAAATTTTAAATTTATATATTAATTTTTTTAAAATAAATTTTTAAACAAATTCATAAACTTTAAATTAGATTATATCTTAAAAGAATTAATAAATAATAAACTAAATTCAAACATTAAATTTTTTAAATTAATTGAGCTTAAACATTCAAATCGAGCTACTTCCGTCTTAGTCACATTTTTTTGTAATGTAAGTTCAATTTTATCAGGTGAATAAGGTGGTTCGACTGGAGCTTATAATTCCGTTCATTTAAAGTCCAGTTTGACTTAACTCTTTTAATAAATAAACAGGTTTAAACTTGTTAAAAAACCTTTTTAAATAAATAAGTCAAATTCAAACTTATAAAAAAAATATATTTAACATATTTAGAAATCTATTTATATTTATATATTTTATATTTATATTATATTGATATAATATTTATTTTATATTTTATTTACATAATATTAATATATATATATATATATGTTTCAGATCTATTTAAAAATCTTTTTATCTTATAGATTTTAAATTTGTAAGCTTTTTTAATTAATTATTTTTATAGATTTTAAATTTATTTATTAATAATATAAATTTTAAAAAATTTTAAACAGAGGAAACTTAAAAATTTAAAGTTTAACTTAGTCAACATACTTTTATCCATGTACGGTAACATTCATTTATCCAACAAGAAGGTCGTGTGCGGATCAAGAGCCGGTGGAGAGGGTTTGAAGATTGGGGATGGTTTTAGTTTCGGATGGCATGTCCGGGAGGCCAACGGGCCCAAACATAAGAACATGCCACAATTCACCCGAGAAGGATTTTATCCTTGGGCCTTTGACCCACTGATCTTTTAATATTAGGAACTGTTAAAAAAAAATGTAATGGTAATTTTACAAATAAAAAATATTTTCTTTTACCGAGGCTATTCATAATTTGAATTTATGAAAAATCAAACAAAAATAAATAAAAAAATACAGTTTTAAGAAATCAAGTTATTTTTTAAAAAAACAGTTTTATTTTTTTAAAAATCGATTTAGTTTTAAGTTCGGTTTAGATCAGATTTAAATAAAGTTTAAAATCACTTTAAACTTAAACCACTTTCAAAGTATGGTTTTCGTATTTAAACTGATTTAAAAAATTGAATCTGGTCTCAAATCAATTTTTCTGTTTTACAGTCTTTATAAAGTAATATATATATATATATATATATATATATATATATATATATATATATATATCCAATTATTAAACTAGTTCATGCATCTATTTTTTATCTAAGACATATTGATGTGATGTTAGAATATTGATTTTCCTTTTATCTTGATAAATGATACTAACCACTAGGATTGTACTCTATTAGTAATCATTTAAGATCTATAATAATTGAAAAGATAAAATTTACTCTGCAACTATGAAATGAAACATTAAAATTATTGATAGATTAAAAAGATAGTCAAAGAAAATTTTTTAGCTATCCAAACCTTTTAAATGGAACGATGATCCAAACAGCATTTTAAAAATTAAAATGGTTGGGTTTTAAAAACTAGTTCAAAAAATTTAATATTTTTTAAAATGATTTAGATTAGTTTTGTGTTTAGGTATGGTTTTTCAATTTTTTTGAGCACCCGTAATTTTTACTCTATTTGCTAGTGCTTTTATTAAAATGGTTGGGTTTCAAAAGCTAGTTCAAATAATTTAGATTAGTTTTGAGTTTAGGTATGATTTTTCAATTTTTTGAACATCCTCAATTTTTACTCTATTTGCTAATGCTTTTATTTATTGCCTTTTATTCTACAATAGAAATAAAGGGAGAATAAGAAAAAGAAGATGTTTAACACTCTAGCTAACTAGAATAAGGATGTGTGTGTGTGTTGAATTAAGCTAAACACTTAGACTTCAAAGTTGAGTCGCATTTATCCATTTAAATGAGTCAAAATTTGTGATTGATTTATTTAAAATATGAAGTTTAAGTTTAATTTATGTATATCTTGATTATAATTTTTTTTCTTTCAAGTCAAATATTCCCTTATTAAATTAATTTGTGGTGATTAATTTAATATTCAATAGAAATGTTAAAAAGTGAAGTAAACATAAAAAAAAATTAAAAAAAATATAACATGAGAGTTGATACTATTTTCTGGACAGAATTATAATTTATCAAAGACACTTTTTTTCTTATATAAAAGTAAAATGTTACACAAACCCAATAGTTATTTATCAGTTTTTAATATTAAGTTTATAAATTGTACGTTTACATAATCCGGTCAAAAAATAATTTTAAATTTAAATATTTAATAAAACAAATGATCTTCAACCAAATTTAAATAATTTACAAATATTTCAACTGATTTGTACAATTAAGCTTGTATTTATAATCTAAGCTAGTATATGTTTGTTATATTTGAACATTATCATATCTCAAGTTGACTCCATCAACCTTATTCAATGGTTGAATTCGATTGATGCATCAACTCTCCTCACGCGAGAGGTAAACAGATAAGAAATTACAAAAAAGAATTTAATAAATTGAAAACATCATCGTTCTATTATTTGTAACTCAACTCAACTCAACATGTAGGACCAATAAAATAAAAACTCGACATAGTTCTATTAATATGTCCAAGGCTTCGACCTTAGAGGGAAAAGAAATTTTTGGATCACAAAGTAATTAAGTGATATTTGTGGAAATGTTTTTTATTTTTAGTTTTTAATATTATTAATAAAAATGTCAATTTTTTATTTTTATATTTTACTTTTAGTATTTTGTACAGAAAATAATGAAAATAAAAGAAATATTTTTTAATGTTTTTTTTTTCAGTACAAAATTTTAAAAATAAAATAGAAATAAGGTAATATTTTTATAACTAAAAAACGTTTTCTCAAATCAAAACTCATCCAACGAAGCTTAATACATTGCTTTTAATAACAAAAACACTCAAACCATGGAAACAGAATATACAAAACAAGGATTTGAACTTGCAACAATATGAACAGCTCCGAGTTTGACTTATCATCGTGTCATAGACTGTGAAATTGCCGGTGATATTACAGCTCCTTGTGTTTGTCTTTCCATGTTGGCTTCCCAACCTATATTTCAATTAATTGCCCAACAAGAATTCAGTTTCATATCACTCAGAAATAACCATCAACATTCAAACTAAAATCACAAGATGAAATTTTATGTTTCAATTGTCAACCTTTTATATCTCTACAATTGGATGTAGCTTGTGCTTCTTTTTTTAAATTATATTCTGCAAATGTTATATGTAACCGCTAAATGCCAAGTTACCGAGTCCTTTTTCGGTTTAAATATTCACAGTGCTAAATATAAACCATTTAGAAAAGGCTTAAGAAAAGCAATGAATTACTCTACCCAAAGTAAATGACAAATGTTTAATTATATCAAGACGCCTCAAAAGATTAATTCTAATTGGGATAAAAAAAAGGAGGTCAACGTGTTGGGAGAAAAGAATGTAATTTTGTACCTCTTCCACATAAGATTGGATATAAGAGTTAAATAAAATTAGAATATGATAAAAATAAAATAGATTATTATCATATTTTATCTTCTCCTATATTTGATAGATATTAATATAATAAATCAGATGTTATTATATCTAACATTTTTTTTACATTATATCTAACATTTGATATAAACAAATAATAATAAGATGGATTATAAATTACATTAAAATGAAAAAATTTATTTTATTTAATCAAAATTGATATAATATTTTAAGTTTAAAAATATATATAATTATTAAAAATTATAAAAACAAAATTATTTTTATGTACAAATAATATTAAAATTATAATATTTTTTGAATTTATTTTTTACACTTAAGATTTAAAATGTTTTTGTAATAAATTATAATTAAAATTTATCATAAAAAGTTAAAATTATATTTATAAAATAAGGAAAAAATTTATAACTTTTTATAAAAATTTTATAAGTAATTAAATTTTTTATAAAACATTAAAGATTGTACAGTATAAAAAATAAAATAAAAATATTCTATTTTCATGACAAGAATTTTGACTATCATGACAGAATAAGATAATTCAACTAAATATGTTATTATATTATGTTAATTCTACAAATATTAAAAATAGAACATATTAGAAATATAACAAATGAATGGTTCAAATATGATTTACTAACAGCATCAAAAACGCTGTGAAAGTATTCTTACAAGTAAGTTTTGTTAAAAACACAAGAAAATATAGAGAAAATGACAAGTAACTTAAAAGTATAATTTAAAATATTATATAAATTTAAATATATAAAATAACTTCAACTCTATTAACAAATACTTATGATCTGTTTTGGATTACGTCCATTATTTAAAGTTTTGGATCAAACTAATCCATTGACTGAAATAGTTCATGAAAGAAACTTTAACAAGATAAATTATTCTATCTTATAATGACCTCTTATCCTCATCTTCAAATGATTTTAAAGTGTTTTTAATTTTGTTGTTGGATAATCCTAAGTTTGGTTCCAATGAAAATTCATACAATAGATCTAGCTTATTACAATAGTAATTTCTAAAGTGAAATTATAAGCAATACCAGGTATGAAAAAAATTAGAGATTCTGAAGTTGATGAGATGACAGTATTCTGCGAATCATAAGTTAAAGAAAGAGTGAAAGAAAGTGTTTGAAGTAAGAAGGTATAACCTATGCTCAAGTCAAATCCACGGTTTTTAAGCTCTCTATACTCCTGACATAGAGCGCAAGTTTCACAGCAGAAATGAACTAAGCAGTCCATACAAGGAGCCTCTGGCAAGTCATGTTGGGCCCTCAGTTTGGACCGATAAGAGCATGAATACAAGCATGAAAGCCCAGTCAGAGCTAGTATTGTTCCATAAATAGCTCCATCACAAGTGCAAGCTGTAGATACAAGGAAAAACAGCAACATATATAACTATATAATATATATATAAAACTAGTTTTTCTTTTTTCTAGGCTCATATGCAGTGTTTAGAAACTTACATGTAGTGCCTTTATCTATTATCTCTGCTATCAATCCAAATGTAACACAAGGGCAGAAACAAGTAACCAAACCTTTGATAAAATAAATAATATGTCAATTGCTTTATGTTATTAGAAAACAATGAATTCAAAGGATTTATGGGTTCTTACAGTTTCCAGGATCATCAAGACAACGGCAAAGACCAGTTGACCATTGATGTATCGTGAAAGGGCCCCTTGAAGACCTATTGGTGTTGATGTATGAAGGAGCATAAGGTTGTGGTTGTGGTTGTGGTGTGCCATAATTTGGAAGTGCCACTGAAGGTACAACATAGCCAGGATAGTTGTGAGCTGCATATATCTCATCATGTTCATTTATTGCAGGATACATTTTCCTGAGACTTCAACAAATTAGCTACAATTACTGTTACTGTAAGGTAATTGCTTTGTAACTAACACAAGCCTTTCTTGCTTATTATCTTAGTATATAAATAGCAGCAACTTAAAAGAGGGCACTCCCCACATTTTAAGTTCTAGTTAGTTAGACAATACCATTTCCAGTGTGATTATTTTAATAATTAGTAGTTGCAAAGAAAAGTACCAAAATAATAAGTATTTGAATATAAGCATAAATAATTGGAAAATGCCCCACCTCCATTTAGGAAAAACAAGGAAATTGTAGTACATTACCGTGCTCCTTGTTAGGATTAAGGAAGGTAGGAGATGTAATTAACTTGTCCTATGCTGTTTCCTTGAAATTGTTACCAAAAGGATAGGAAGAGAAAACAATTTGTGATTACATTATGCATCTCTTGACTTGGACACGGTCAGGGAACATCCCAATCTTCCATCATTTCCCTTTAGATTCAAATCTGAATCAACAATAGTTTATTGTTTGCAATGATGCAAGCTGAAAAATCATGTACCAATCATTACTTGGCAACCGATAATCTGAACCAAAAATGGGTTACTAGATAATGATAGTTGCGTTAATATAAATAACAAGTCAATATACAGCAGTTTTCTTACACGTTATTCAGCAACTTAAATCTTATAATATCTTCAACAACTGAAGGTTGTAATTTATAATATGTTCTGTTCAAATAAAAATTATATAACATCTTCAACATCTAGAAGCTAGGGTCTTAAAATAAAAATAAAAAAGCGACTCCACTGGGGATCGAACCCAGAATCTCTGGTTCCGTAGACCAGCGCCTTATCCATTGGGCCATGGAGTCAATTTTGTTGAGAGTGGGATTTGAACCCACGCCCTTTCGGACCAGAACCTTAATCTGGCGCCTTAGACCAACTCGGCCATCTCAACTTTATGCTGGTTGTTTACATCAAAATTTATATATTATTTTAAATGGTAACCTTCGTTCTGGTGTCATGGCCATGAGCACTTAAAATATAACTTCCAAGTTGTTCAATAATCTTTTGCTTAACCGTGATGGAATATTTGTTTATTGCCAAGGTGTACAGAGAATGCAAATGCGTCTCATATACTGGCTTTGTCATTATGTAGATGCATCCAATATCCGAATCGTTGCACATCACCAATAACTTATGATATATATATATATATATATATTATCATTAGACTTGGCTTATAAGTAGTCCCTACCTTTTCCTTTATTCCGCAGAAAATTGTAATTATTCTTCATCATTTCACTAGGTAAAGTAAGTTCAAGGAGGGCCATGTCATAGGAAAGTTTTTCATACTTATTGTAAACTTTGATATCCACTTTTCACCCATAGGGGCTCAAGTCATATAGATTCACAAACTAGTCTCTCCTCAGTGTCTACTCTCAACAAAAAAGCTAAAAGCCATTGCAGAATTGTATGAATAAAATTATAGCACTGCATAAATAAATTTTTTTAAAAATGCATAATCTCACTTAAGCTGTATAATCCCTTGACACATGGAAAATGAAAAAAAAAAAAGATAGTGAATAAGACAATTAAATAATATATTTCTTTTGCCTATCTAACAAAGACTAGTACAAGCTTTTCAAGGTATCCAATATAATCACTGAATATATCCAAAAGCCACTCCCATGAATCTGTGTTCTTTCACTCAAAAACTGCAACTGCAATTGGAAATTGATTATCATATCCATCCCTTCCAATCAATCAACCTCCAAGTTGCCCTTTAAATGATGATAAGCATGATTGGTCTACAACCTATTAGAAAACCAATTTTTTGAGTATGGAACCTCACATACGTGCGCAAGAACGTAACATTGTCCCTTTTCCATAGGTGCTAATTGACACTAAACCTTTAACAATGCTCACAGGATTCGTGGTTTTTATTATCTTGACATTGTCATACACAGCTTGGAGTATTTCTTTGCATCTTTTCCTTTGAGTATTTGTTTTGATTTCCTTTTCTCTCCTTGTGCTTGACTTTGTGTTATATCAACACCTATCTTTTTCCTCATAGATTTTTGGACATTTTTTACATTCCACTCACGGTTATCTGTGAAATCCTCACAAAACCTTTTTGCAAGATAATAGAGGTTACATGTGCATTATCCATTGAGCCCCAAGACTTGTGTAACAAATGGAGCACATTAGCAATATGTAGTGGTATAAACCCACCATTAAGATTTCCACCTAATAACAAACCTATCATAAAGCTATTGTAGGGATAACCATAATCTCTCAAGTATGGGTATTTCATTTTGTCAAATGTATCCTTATCTATTACATATGCTTAGATACTTCTAAGTACTTATCAAATTAGTTTTTAAGAAAAAAAATTATATGCAACTTGAGTATGAATCTAATGAAATTAGGTGCAACTTGATTATGGCTAGGTATACTTTAGGAACTAGCTAGATTTTCCCCTTCTTAAAAATGAGTTTTTCAAGTAAATTCAGGGATTTGTTCGCCTTTCTCTCATTCTTTTTATTTGGTTTCTCTATTTAATTAGACTTATTCATTCTTTCATGTGAATGCAAGTTTATTATTCTTTTATTATAGATATTTCAAAAATAATTTAGAAACATTTTATATTCTTTATTTATGTTTTTTCTGTATTCGTGCAATAAACCTTGTCAAGAGGCAACGCTTAGTATACCTTAATTTTATAATTGTGTTTCTCATGTAAGCTAGGAGTAAGTAAAGAAAAATTAAATAAGTCAATTTGTGTGTATAAATATCGGCTCGAACAAAAAACGAGTTTGAAAGAGTGTCATTTTTTTCTACTTGCTCCTTCAGTTTTGAGATAAAATGATCAATAACCATTCGTTTTGTATTGTGGCCAGAGCATTTCCAATGTTATAGTTCAACTTTTTCCATTTTTTTCTTGTCTTCTTGGGAGAAAACGAGGATTGGAATTTGTTTTTTCCTTAATGAGTTGAGGGAGAGTGATCCAGATGAATCGGCTAAGCATCCACACCCATCAGTTTGATTTATTTATTTATTTTTCCTTTCTTCTTGTTACCTACAGAGTAATCTAATAAAAAGTAAATCATGGGCATTCCAGTGATTATGTTAAGCATAGCCATGAGGAAATTCCCCTAATCACCCATTTTAAAGCTGTTGTTTGTAACCGAGGTTTGTTACCTTGATAGTTAACTATTTTGAAAATGTCATGTTATACATAATAGGTAGAATAGGATGGAAAGAAGGAAAAGATAGGAAGAAAGAAAAAAAAAAGTTTCAACATAATAGGAAGATAGATCATGAGAGAAAAAGAAAATATATTAAAATAAAAATATTATATTAGAATGTATAATAATCAAAATCTATTATAAGGGAGTAAGAAATCATATTCGAATGAGTAAACTAAGGGTGTACATTTTCTCGCCAACCTAGTAGATGCTATAAAGTGGTTATTATCTTTTAAAATATTGTGATTCGTATGTCTCGAGGAAATATGACTAGATTCTCATATAAGAGTGACCTTAATTGTGAAACCATGATCACTTGTGCATTAACATGACAATAATATTAACCCAGAAAAAAAAAAGAGAATTCCCCTCAGAGATCAATAGAATGAAGTACCTAAGTTTGAGAAAGGATACCCATGAGATGGGTTGAAAATGTTTTGTCAAAATTTTGTTAAATGGTGTGTTTTAACAGTACTATATATGCATGCTAATGAGTTGCTTAGTTCACATATCATTGGTTACAGTTTTTTGTCATAATATGTTTGATGGTAGATTCGGCCTCAGCTATAAAGGCGTGTTTGTGTTCACAAAAAATATGACTTTTGTGTATAAAAAAAGTATGTCGTGCTATGATGCTGGAATCACTTTTTCTTTTATCTTCTATCAAACATGATATGAGTTGGAGATGTTCTGTTTTTGTCAGGGTAGAATCATTTTTTTTTTATATTTCCACTGCCTAAGCTGCTATAGACTAAGTCCAGATATATAAATATATTAAGCAATGCAAAAACAACCATATTTCACAGAATCAAACAAAGTAACTAAAAGTTTACCTCGCCCTAATTAGTAGGATATTCCAGAGAGATGTCCATGTTACGTTTTGAGCAAGATTCATGCATGCCATTCAAAAAATAATTTAGAGGGTCTCTCGATCTGACATTGTAAAATGAGCCTCGAGCGTTGAGTGTGTGTATATGATATTAGATTAGATTAGAATAATAATGAGTAAAAGCATCATATATTAGATTAGAATAATAAGGACTAAAAGCATCATTTATTGGGTTACAAGAGACAAGTTTTGCTAACAGGATAGGAGACCAAAAGGGGGACATGCTCTCAGGCCTAACTTTTCTCCAAGAAACCTATTTGGTGAATTTCATTAAATCTTCTGCTAAGGGTCTATGAAGTGGGATGTGGCCATTTGTCCTAAGCTCAATTGCTAAGCAATTTATATTAAACTCTTTTAAGTCCACACCACTTAGGATGGGGATTTCATGTGAAGGACACTCGGAAAAGAAACACGTGAAGGTCAATAGTTCAACTCAAAGATTCTTTGGTGTATGTATTATTAGCCTTGCATTACTTAATTTGTATATATACTTTGTTTCCTTCTTGCGTTTACAATTGATAAAAGAAGAGAAGAATATAGACATGCTACTTATATTAAATAATTTGATTAAACCCATCTACTATATGTTCATTGTTCACTTATATTCTTTTCTTTCCCCCTTCTACTCACAATTGCTAGGAATCAAATTTTTCTAGAAAATGTTTAATATTTTACCTATTTAAATATAACATTGCTGCAGTATGTGTATATGTGTGTGTGTGTGACAATTGCTTGAATAAAATTTTAAGTTTTAACTGAATTACTAAATTAGTCCTCAACGTTTGTTTATATCTATAGGTTTTCAAATTAGTTTCTAAACTTAACACAATAACAATTGGATCCTGAGATATTAATTTACTATCTCTATGTTGTTCCATCACATGATTGAGATATCCTACAAAAGAATAAATTGAAGATCCAATTATTATTAACTTGAGGATTAATTTGGTGACCAAAATTAACATTGAGAATGAATTTGGTGATTCACTCTGAGTTTTCAAATCAACTGAGCAGAAGATGCTTTGCATGACACTAGTTAGAGGGAATTTATCGATCACTTTGATGAGTAAGTGAGTAATTACTCATCCATTCCCAGTCTTTAGCTTTGAAGTTATTAATCAAATCAGGGGTTTGTTCTGGTCACAATAGTCAAAATCATCGGCAAATAATGTCGTTACCCCTTTTGTCAAGTATCAGTTGTCTTAAATAAGATAAGGGCAAACATAATTTTTAAACACTTTGCTACAATTGGTCAATAGTATATATCCTTTAGCAAAAGTGGACACTCATATTCATGGTGCGGAATTGCATAGGCAACAGCTAAAGACTTAAAGTGAAGACCCACATTCCTAGCATAAAATGACAAATCTAAGTAACATGTTATGTCCACTAAACACACACACATAATAGAATCCCCCTCATTATATAAGTGCAAACATCTACATGTGGAAGCTAACCCTTCAAACTGAGTGAACAAAACAAGATATAATATAATTAGTTTTGTCACATGAATGTCCATGCTCTATAAGCAGCAAGTTGTGCAGTAGTGCATGAGCTTGAACCATGGATCCAAGAATCTCCTTCTCCAATGATTTTGTGGTTGCCCAACAAGCAATCAAGCATGAAAATATATACAGAGAAGCTCCTGTCTCTTCGGATTTCGAATTCTCTGTCAAGAGCTATTCTATGATATCAGCAGATGAAGCCTTTTTCCAGGGCATGTTGTTGCCTCTGAAGAGTGACTGCTCCAAGAAGGTGACTTTAAGGGATGAGTTACTTGCTAATGATGACTATGAAGAGGAGTTACCAAGATTACCAAAGAGTTCAAGCCGGTGGAAGGAACGATTAGGCCTCAGGAAGGGTTCATCTAAGAAAGATAAGAATAATAATGAAGGGTTTCTGCAGAGAGTTGATGATGAAAAAGGGTCGTCTAGTTTTGGACAAGGAAACATGACTGTTTGCAAAGACAATAGGGTAAGATGTTTCTAATTTATTTTTATTTTTCTTTCTTTTCATTTCATGTTCTGTTACCTAATAGCAATATCTTTTTTAACATTTATGCATCCAATCTTATTAACTCCTTTCTTATCACAGAAACTGTTCAATGAAGGTGGTGTAAGTTTTAGAGGAAAGTGAACTCTACAGGAACAACAATCATTTCTCATGGAGGAGATGGTATTCTACTAATATCTAAAGGCATTAATTGTTAGAGTTTGAGCTGACTTTATTTTCAACTATTAAGTTAAATTTAACCTAAGTTATGTTCCCCACCTTAGTAGTAGAAACTAGAAAGATAGTACCTTGAGCATTTTGATCTATGTACAAAGATTTGCAGTTGAAGAACTTCCATGAATCAATGAGCATTTGTGTGTTTAGTACATCCAGTAGTTATGGCTTTTGTTTATATATCAAGCATCTTCCTTATCTACTACTTCTAAGCAAGTTCTCCAACATATTCTATTATTCTTGCCTTTGATTTGGGGAAGAGGGGACAAAGATAAATCAAGAATTTTAAAGAAAAAGTAACATCAATAAGTCTAATGTACTTAAAAGAGCAAGCCAAGGTACAAGATATTAAGGTTTGAATTAATTTAATTTTATAAAAAAAAATTATGCGTCTGAACTAAAAGGGAAAAAAACATTCTACTGTACCAAAAATATAAATTAAAAACCGCCCTTAACAAATATTTGCATAGGGAAGGAAGCAAATTAAAGACTCAAGAATTCCCTTCAATCAGCTTTTAATGTCCGGTTTCTCCATTCTGTTAGTAACCCCAATTCAAACACAATAAGAAATTTGATTGTGGTAGTTTAACACAAGTATAGTAGGTTTCTAGTATAAGAGAGATACCAACATATTTACATATAGAAATATGAATAACAAGTATTAAATTGTTGCGTTTTTAATGTACCAAAAAAAAGTTGTTGTATTTTTAGCATTTTTATGCAATACAGAATCCAAAATTTATGAAAACCTTGAATGTAAACACTCTAATTATATGTCATAAAAAAAAAGATTAAATACAACTTCTAAGCATGGGTGACGAGTGAATTTCAAATACAGCTTTTAAAATAGATAATTAAGATTATAATTAATTAAAACAATCTTAACCATATTATTGTTTAGTTAAAGATAATTCCTCTCACTTCTAGCTAACATCCTCACCAAATATTTTCCCTCCCTTTATTTATATATATAAAAAATAACATCAAATAATATTAAATATCAAATTTAATTAAACGATACATTTAATGACTTTATCATTTCATTCTATTTTAATATATGATATATTATTTAAAATAAAAATTATAATTTGATTATATATCTACAAATATTTATATTGTATAGATTTTTTATACATAAATACTATTATAATGTAATATGACATAAATCAATAATTAGATTAATAATTTTTTTTAATAAAAAATATTAAATTTAACATCTAATACTAAATATATGTGTGAGAATAAAAAAAAAAGTAATAAACTATGAGAAGGAATGTTATTTTTAAATTGGGAGGTAAGGATTGAAATCCTTGCTATAAGAGATGTAGAGGATTCGAAGTTGAAGTCATTTCAATTCAAGTCGAGAACATACCTTCGCCATTCATAGTTCAATTTTGTACATTTTCAAAGCATGGTTAAATTGAATGTCAAAATTTAACAAACTATATACTTGACATTAAAAATAGAAGATAACCTTAGTACACATGTTTTATAAATTTAAATCCTCTCATATTGTTAAGTAACATGATATGTTTATGTTGGAAAGGAAAATAATTTTTATCAAATAAAGATCGGCCATGATTGGTTATAACATTTACTAATTAAATTTAATATATATATATATATATATATATTTTAATATAAATATTTCATGTTACTCAATAACATAAAAAGGAGGCAAATTTTGTCACTACAACATAACTAAAATTTACAGTATCATGTATAAAAAAAAAGTCAGTATCAAGTTACAAAATGGAGAACCAGCAAGTGGCAAGGTTTTCGTGAAGGGCTAGCTTCTTTTAAATTCAAGACCAATTAGGCAATTACCAAGTTTAATGTTACTTATTATTTTAGGAAAAAAAAATAAAAGAATTGGTATCATCCCAATAAAATAAAAATTTTAAACAACAATAAAATAATGTAACATTAAAAAATACATGCAACGTAAAATTAAATTTCAATGTTTACACTAGTGGAAAATAAGCTTTTTACATCGGTTATTATGGACTTTTTACATCGGTTATTTGAGCGGTATTGAAGCGGGCGATATAGAAACTTAGACTTTCTACATCGGTTGTAGAACCGATGTAGAAAGTACACTTTCTACATCGGTTAAAACTTCAACCGATGTAGAAAGTTTATATTTTTTTTAAATCTTTTTTTCGTTTAAGGAAATTGCCATTTTATTTATTCACAATACCTGTGTATATAAACAGAATACCAGGCAGACAATACAGAAATTACAGAGTATATAATTAAAATAAATACATCAATGTTTATTATAAAATATAATAAAAACAAACTAAAAATCTCATGAATTCAACCCAAATTGGCAACCTCAATCAGAAATTCCCTCCAACGTCTCCTGATATCATCAATTTCTTCATCTAACAGAGGTTGAGGATTGTCAAATATCTACAAGATGTTTTTGATTAAAATTAGTGAACATGTCATATTATGCATTAAAATTAAATAATTAATTAAAGACAATTGTAATTACCTGGTGCCAAGAGTTAACAATAGAAGCCGAGACAATGAGAAACATATGTCTCATCACATAATATCCACACTCGGTTCCTCCGGGTTGTCTTGGACACTTCAAAAAAATAATAAGAGTATGAAATATAATTAGAGATGTTGATAAAAGAATATAAAATAATTTAATAACTTTTAATAAAGTACTTACCTTTGGAATTATCCATACAGGCTTTTTAATATGTGATGGATGCGTCCCTTTTAACCGAAGTCGAGCATTCATTGCTCTACAGTAAAATAAAAAGCAAATGAATACCTTTGACAATAACAAGTTATATGAATATAAATACCAAAATCATAAAAACTTACAAATCTATAATGTCATTTATGTCTTTCTTTGGTTTTTGTCAAGCAGAGCATAGAAATACAACTACATTCCGCTTCGGACAAATAATGATTAATTGCCAATGGGCCTTACAAAATATGGATGACAATGAACAAAAATTAGGAATTTAATTGAATTCATGAAATAAAGCAATTAAGTATTGACTTACGATTGAAAATAGGGGGCTAGGTAACAGTCTTTATCAGACTGCAATCTCCTCTGAAGATATTCCTGTATCTCAGCTACCTTGTTCCCAGTTTTCTGCATATGAACTGGGTCCAGGAATCCATAGAGGTGTAAGTTACCTCTTTCAGTGCAAATACGATACAGGTACCTAATATTGCGAATAATTTTCATATGTTAGCTTTTGATAATGAAATACTTCAAGTAAGGTTTAGAAATTTACTTACATCAACCATAATTGTAGAACTGTTACACATAGGAGATCGTTACCCACAACCAACTCCAATATATCCTTCTTAGTAATATAGAAGGGGATAGGTGTGGGCTTCCCTATGATATCTGCTTCCATTGTTATTTGCAAAGTTTGGTCGCCCAAGTTCATGGCGATACCAAATAGACGTGTGAGCAAATCAACCTCATATTTCTTTGCAGGAGGCTCAGGAAGATCTGCTGTAGCATTTAAATCAATCTTCTTCCCACGATCTTCCTTATAAACCTACGATAAATTAACAAAATAGTAAGAAATATATATATATATATATATAGACACACATAATATATATATTAAAAAATTAATAACGTATGCTAAAATTATCTAATACCTGAGGTTGAACTCGCTGCACAAGTCTCCTCGGCCATATAATGAAATGGTTGGGGGCTTGCCCCACGACATGAACCTCCTGAGTAGGGACAGGAACAGGAGCATCTGCATCTTCAACCCGTTCAACCACCACTCTAACATGATCATCATCAATTTGCTGGTGATGGATGGTTGAACCCAAGGTGTAGACTTTCCCAATTGCTACCAGACGATATGGATCATCAACATATAACTCATAATCGTCTGTACCTGCATCCACATCCTCTTCTCCCTGTAGTTGGTCCTCCGTCGGAGCACAACTTCCCTTTGTGCTCACGCGTCTAGGAGAAGGTGATGGATGGTGACCCTGTGTCTGTGTTTGGGAAAGTCCCAAAGATGTAAGCTCATGCCTAAGCTCTTTCCTAAGCTCCTGCCTAAGCTCCTGTCTGAGCTCTTCTCGAAGTTCTTGCCGCAGTGCTTGCCTCATGTCTTCACGCATGGCGTCCAACTCATCTCTAGACACCAAACCTTCTCTGGATGTCTGTCTAGAAGACAATCCAAAGTACTGTCTAAGGCCAATACCTCGGCCAACTGCACGAACACGCCCTGGATGCTCCGGTTGGCCAATAGCAGTACTTAAGATGTCATCCCGACCAGTTGGAACAAAGACTCCTTGTGAGCTTTGTTCAACCAAAGAATCCTACAAAACAAAAAATGACCGTTATCAGTAATGTAAATGTTTGAAGATAAATAAAATGGAAATTTACAAAATTTTGTGATTACTTACAATCTTCTCAGCAACAATGCGAGAAGGCTCTGATGTGTACTCTCCAGTTGCCTTTTGGCGTGCCCTCTTCCATTTCTCATGGCGTGAAGGTGGAGAGGGTGGAGAGAGAAGTGTAGAGGGGTCTGCTTCAGATGATTGCTGACGTTCTTTCGACTTCTGGTCTATCAGCCTCTCCTGAAGCAACTCATAACTCCCACGAGATAATCTGTGGGGGTAAAAGTTCTTAGCAGAAATCTGTTGAGCCTTCTTTCTTTTCTCCTGTTATAAGAAAGCAAATCAATTAATCATAATATTGCTTATATTAGTCAATTAAAAAAATAAAATATTAGAAAGATACATACAATGAATGCAGGATCCATTCGAGACTCAACAAATCTCTGCCAAGTGTCTTGATCAAGGAACTGGTACTCCTCACAAGGAGACACATCCTTGAGTGACCCATATATATATTTGCTGGTGAGATGTGTCTTGAAGCCCCTCCAGCGCTCACCAGCAAATGAAAGCCACTTCCTCTTCAGGAAGTTAGTGTTTGGTACGTCATATGTAAGCTACATAAACAAAGATGTAATTGGTTAGTGAATGATAAATTTATGGAAAAACTTAAAGCTTTAAAGTTAAATACCATGATAGTCTCCCAAATTTGATCCTTGACTCGCATCTCAACATCATCTCAATCCTTCTTCAAAATACTGGCCTTGCTTCGTCCAAGGAGGGCCACATAACTCTTAAACTTTGTCTTGTTTGGCCCTAATGGATTCCCAGTGGCCTGATCAAACTGTATGGGAATCTTTTGCTCACCGCTTCGACTAAGGGTTAACTCCCTTAACCGTGTGGCTCGTCTTCTCTTCTTTTGCCGAGAAGAAGGGTTCTCAAACCCACTTTGTGAAGGAGGAACCTCTGAAGGATCAGCCATGTATCTGTTAAAAACATAGAAAACAAATATGAAAAAATTATTGAAATTTTTTCAATAATTTTATGTATTGTATGCATCAGCATCTGGAAATATTATGTATGATATGATTTGTACTAAGATCACGTATTGCTCAAGCAGTTGGGACAGTAAGTAAATTTATGGCAAATCCTAGAAGAGAGCACTGGAATGTTGTTAAAAGGATCCTAAGATATATTAAAGGAATGCTGCATTATATTTTGGAGTATCAAAGTTTGTTATCAAAGAACATATTTAGATTTTGCAAGTACTCTTGACAAAAGAAAATCTAAGAGCTATATGTTTACACCTGCAGGAGAAATGGTAAGTTGGTTATCCAAACTACAGACTGTTGTAGCTCTATCTATTTAGAAGTTGAAAATATATGGCAATTAACCAAGTATGAAAGTAAGCTATTTGGATTCAACATTTAATGGAAGAACTCAGGCAAAATCAACAGAAGATTACTCTTTATTGTAAGAAATCCAGCCTTTCATTTAAGGAGAAAGCATATAGGAATTCAATATCACTTTGTAAGAGAAGTAGTAGAGAAAAGGAGTGCAGATATGCAATTTTTTCAACAAAGATAACAAACATCTGTTCTGATAAAATCAATCAATGCAAAGAGGTTTATATGATGCATATTCTCCTCTAGCCTATCATAACTATAAACAGCATAGAACTAGCAACATAGAAAAATTCTAAAAGCTCATAAAAGTAACTTTAAATAAGATATTATGAACTGAACAAGTCGTAAAGCTACTTTTGTGGCATGAAAAGTCAAAAAAGAGAAAACACATTTTAACAGGCAAACCAAAGGCTAAACTAAGACTAAGACTAAACAGAAACAGGCAAAAACAGAGACCTAAACAAGCAAAGGCTATAACTATCTACCTCATATATATTAACAGGCAAAACAAAGGCTAGACTAAGCAAAGGCTATGACTAACAACTAACAACTAATGCAGAAACAGAAACAGGGAAACAGAGACCTAAACGACGCTGTAACGACGTACCGGTGTAGACGACGACGACGACGGCGCAGACGAAGACGACAACAGCGTAGACGAAGACGACGACGGCGACTTTGAGCACGACGGCGGCTTTGAGAATGACGGAAGCTTTGGCAGCTTAGAGGAAATGAGTTAGGGCAGGAATCAGGTGTTTACAGTTATGAGGACGACAACGGTCGTATCAGCTATATAACAGACTTTCTACGTCGGTTGTTTCAGAGAACCGACGTAAAAAGTACTTTCTACATCGGTTACACTACCCAACCGATGTAGAAAGTCTTACTTTCTACATCGGTTGCTTAATAACCGATGTAGAAAGTCACTTTCTACATCGGTTGATTTATAACCGATGTAGAAAGTAACTTTTTACATCAGTTATAAAGTAACCGATATAGAAAGTTTAAATTTTTTTACAAAAATGCCACCGGCTGTTTTTCTACATCAGTTATAAGGAAACCGATGTAGAAAGTGTCAAATTTATTTACAAAAATGCAACCGCCTTTTTTCTACATCGGTTGGCGAATAACCGATATAAAATCCTGTTATAAAAAGCTATTTTTGCACTAGTGTTACGATCGAAGTATTATTTATGTCTAGGAAATGTTAGGGTTTAAAACCACTGTATTCAAACAAAATCAACAATGCCTATAATTTCTTAAAATGATTGAACTTGCGATTACGTATTTATTAAGGGAAAAAACGAGACATGAGTTCCTTTTTTTGTCTTACTAAACTACATTTCATGAACACAAATTAATTTAGCGTCCTAACACTTATTTATGATAAATTACCATAAAAATGTTACATTACATTACATGTAAGTTAACCCTTATGACTTTTATCAAGCATTTCCTTTGATATAATAATGAATTGATAAGTTATCATCAACATTTAAAACTTTTAGCTAGCTGAGCGATAATAACACATTTTTCAAAAAATTAAAGTAAATTTTTAAAAATAATTATAAATACTTTTATTTTAAAAAAATAATCAATCACAAAATATGTTAAAGGATACATTTAAAGAAATATGTTGTTAGTCATTGTATTGAAAGATATAGGACAAGTTAATAGATTTTGATTTAGGTGTCATTTTTTGAGAGATCAAATTATTCAATTTAACCGTGATGGCTGATAGAAGCTGTTGCTCTATGTGTTTGGGTTGAATCGGGGTGAATGTGATCATCCTCTTCCTCTGTTATTCAATATCTGTGGTGCCTATGGGATTGTTATGCGGGAATGGTGTTTAAGGTTTTTGTTAGGTTGTAGATATGAAAAGATGTAAATTGCTATTTTCTATGGTTTAATTTCCTTACTTAAGCATTGTGTTGGGATTGTGAGTGATGTTAATGCGTAGAGGTCTATATTTGGAGCTTGCTTTGTGGGGACAATAATTTGACATGATTTTTCCTTTATAAAATGTTCATAGTATTGTTGAATCCTCTTTATGAAATTTTTCTAAAAGGGAAAAAAGTAAATGTCACATTTGACACATAGCACACATACACCTGCTCTCGCGTGCACGCTCTATATATCATTAATAATATTGTATAAAAATATAAATTTAACACGTTTAATTTTTTATTTCAAAGTTTTTATTAAATATAAAATTTTATATAAAACAAAAAATAATAGATAATTTTTGTTTAATGTTATTTTAATATGTAATATATTATTAAAATATAAATAAAAATATTAGTTTTTATCATAATATATGAAATTTTAAATTATTTAAAAATTGATATAAATAATTGTAAAAATATTTTTAATTGAATAGTTTGATTAATTTAAAAATATTAAATAGTATAAATATTTAAATTTAACAGTTAATATTAAAGAATATTGACTTTTATATATATATATATATATATATATATATATATTCGTAACACTAATTGATTTATTTTGATAAAAAAATATATTGTAAATTTTATGATATAATTAATCTAAGAATTTTGATTTATCTTTTTTTATTATCTTTACATAATATAAAACATCTATGTTAATGTGCTCTAAATTTAAATTTATTTTGTTCATATTTTTTAATATACGAATAAGTTTATTGTTTAAATTTTAAAATTTAATATTTTATTTGGATGATAAGTTAAATAAAAATAAATAAATAAAATGAAAATAAATAAAAAAAATAAGAAATAAAGTAAAAGAAAGATAAAAAATAAATTATTTTTTTATACAATATAAAAATTGATGATATTTAAATTTAAAATGTTTATAAAATATTATTCTAATTCTTAATTCTTTGTAATTGAACTGATTTCAGTAGTTTTGAAAAATAAATTATTTAGATAAATAAAAATAATAGAAAAAGTTCTTTTTTTTAATAGATTAAAAAAAGAATAAAATAAATTGATAATATAAATTTTATTTTATACTAATTAAAAATTTTTAATTAAACCTTAAAAATTAATTTTTTGATATTATTTTTTATTATTATAATATTTTTATTATTTTTTTGTTTTAAAAATATTTTATAAAAAAAATCAACAGACTTAAAAGATAAAGTGGCGAAAGATAAAAAATATGCTTTCGATGTTCAATAATTTCACGTCTATATTGGAAGAAAAGAAAAGTTATTGAACCCACAAAAAATAAATTCCTAACCTTCCCAAAAATGCACAAACCTAGAATCATATTAACTTTCATATGAAACCATGCCTCCTCCAATTTGTCTTCCGTGAACATTCCCCAACCAAACACAGCATTGAAGATTCTTGTGGTGAAAACATGTTAAATATGAAATAATTTGTGTACTTTTATGTCAGGTTCTTAAATAGTTAGAAGATTTTTAAGGAGACGTGTTTATTGGATTCTTAAATTTAAGAACCAGTGTTGCTTAAAGTTTTTTAGATGAATCCTACGTAAACACATCATTTCTTTTTTACTTTTATATTTAAGCAACTTTTCATTTTAATAGAACAATTTAATAAAAAATTTCTAAATGGATCTTACATATTATCATATATTTTATATTATTAATTTAATTAAAAATTTTAAAAATTATTTTTAAATAATAAACTTGATAAAATAAGTAATTTATTAAAAATATAAGAATAATAATTTTTAAAATTATATTAAATTAAAAATTATCTAAAATATATAAAAAATGATTAATAATTCATCAATTAATCATCACATACGTTACAATATGCCTGCACGCTGCCTCTAAAATCACATCCTCCTCCCACATAAGACATAACCCTTTCCCTCTTCCCAAGAACCCCTGGCGCTTCCCCGCCCCACCAATAGAACCCAACCCATATGTTGAAAGAGGTAAAATAGGTTGAAAGAAAAAAATTGATGGAGATCATGTTAAAAGATATATGTAATGAATGAAAGACAACCTATAGATTATAAAAGTTATTATGATATGAATATATTAAAAAAATCTGGATTTATGTAATGCAGTCTGTTATGTAATGTTTGTCATGATTAATTGATAAATTATATTTAAATAAATTATTAAATATTTTTTATATATTATATTTTTTTAATTTGATGTAATTTTCAAAAAAAATTTATTTTTATATTTTTAATAAATTATTTATTTTATTAAATTTATTATTTAAAATTATTTTTAAATTTTTTAATTAAATTAATAATATAAAATATTTAATAATATGTAGGATTCATTTATGTTCTTATTAAATTATTTTATTAGAACAAAAATTGAATTATTTAAAAAATAAAAAGTAAGAGGAGAGGATATATCATATATAGAGAGAGAATTCACATAAAAAATTAATAAATATTTTTAAAGTAATTTAAGAAAGAGTGTTCCAAGTTGCTCGTAATTTATTATTATATTCATGGAAAATTCATTTTATTTTAGGTGTGAATGTAAATTCATGGTTTAAGAATAGTAAAAATTAAAAAAAAAAAAAAAAGAATGAAATAAGGAACAATATACGATGCGAGCTGTGTTTTTAGTTGCAGTGGTAAAAGAGTAATGGATGAGAGAGATATGGAGAAAATCACATCTTAATTTTGTAACGAATAAACTAAGAGAAATGCATTTATATTACTGTCGGCCATGCTACATGAAGTCCATTTAATGATAGTCCAAAAATAAAAACGTTTACAAGCTAAGTCATACAAACTTACATAGGGATACGGTTTAGTTCACAGGAAAGGAAGGAAGAGAGTTTAAGAAAAGAAAATTGAAGAATAAAAGAATTTAATTTTTTATATTTGGTTAAAGAAGGAAAGGTAAGGATAATTCTTTTATTATTTGGTTTATAATAAAAAAAGAAAAATTTTAAAAAGAAAATTACTTCTATCGTTCTTATTTTTATATTTTATATTTAAAAGAATAGTTTATTAACTAACTTTTTAATTTTTTGGATGAAAAATAATATTAAACTAGAAAAAATTTAACTTTCTCTATTTATCTCTCCTTTCTTTCAAATAATTCCTTGTAAATGATTGAACCATACAGTACCTTTTAAAAAAATTTCTCCTCCCGTTCTAGTTCCTCCATTTTTCTCAAACCAAATTATACATTAGAATATGTTAAACAAAGTTAAAAATAGCATTTTAAATTAACTATTAACTTATTTAATTAAATTAAATGTTTTTGACCAAAATAAATCTAATTAAGAATACCAACTTATTTTAAAAGTTTGTAATGCTTTATTGTCTAAATTTTGGAACAAGTTGCTACATTGTTTTTTTTTTAAAATTTTGGTTTACTCATGTTAAGCAAATGTTTTTTTGCTAAAATTATAACATTTATTTTAATTAGTACATAATTCATATTATCTTATGTTATTTAATAAAAATATTAAAAAATATCATCCAAATTTTCAAGATGATAAACTATTTAAATGAAATATAAAATATAATGACTATTAGAAAATAAATATAATTAAAAAATTTAAGTTATAATTACACATAATTGTCTCTTTTTGTCATTTTTCACTAATCAACTATAAAAAAAATAATTTTACCTTAATAGACTAACTTACCAATTTGAATTTAACTTTTCATCTTTTAACTCACTTATTCACTAAATTATGTCAAACATTTTCTTAAAATATACACATGACTTTTATCATAATTTCAACTCTTAATTTTTTAATCTATTAATGCACTTTATCTTCTAAAATGCATTTTCTCACATTGAAAAGCCCAAGCTGCCTCTCGCTAATTCCACACTCCCAAACATGAAACAACTACACCAAAGTACATATCTACAGTACATGCCTTTAAGCAAAAGTACAATTCTGTTGAAAACAAGAATTTAAAGCTTAAGTTCAAATGAGGCCTCTAGTATGGCCGAGAGCCAACAAGTCATTAGGAATCTGATACAAATAGTAGCTATTCAGTATTAAAAAAATGCATAAAAAAAAGATCAATTAATTTCCAGTAATCAACAATTAGTAATAAATATTTTATTATTATTATTATTATGGTAATGATTCTATATACAAGGAGTATCATTCTTCTATCTACATCTCTAATCCCACTGACAGTTTTTAAAAACAAAAAACAGATCTAACAGCTTGTGGGTTGATGTAAATAGATGTCCGATACTATTTGTATGGGAGAAGTTTTTTCCGAAAAACATAGCCACCAATCGTTGGCAATATAGTTCCCAAATCATCGAGAAATCGCATTATCAACCGTTCCGGTAATAACCACAAAGTAAAATTAAAAGATTGGACAGTACTGTATTAAACAAGATACCCTATTTACAACAAATAAAGGCAATGTACATAGATATGAAGGTTTTCAAAGAATGATATTATATTATTCTGTACATCTAGCTACACCAATGGGGGTCATTATACCTCAACGACTTCCGTTTGAATAAGAATAGCATTAACAGGCACCACCCGTATTTACAGTATATACAATTACTCTGAATCTCTGCTAGAAAAGAATCAGCTGACTGGTTCTGTTACTGTACATCTGCAACCAATACACATTCAGAAATGGGAAATGAGAGACACAAAACACTTTTAAACATAAACAAGAACTCAACATACAGCATAAGACAGAGAAGTCACAGATCTTCAAAAATGATTTTATTATCTAAAAGTTCTATCTCCAAAAACAAGGTTCGTTTCTCATACATTTAACTGAAAGTTGATGCATAATGAGCATAGCATGAAAAAATGTTAGTTTGATAGCAACTATCATACATCAAGCAATGACATTCAAATTAACAGGCCAAAGTTTCTTTCTCATGCACTTAACTTCAATGGTAAAGTACTTTTTTTCTTATCCTCTACTAACAAAGGAGGCCCAACTCACATGATACAAGGGAAACTGTCCAGCAGATTAAAAAATGCTCTTCTGAATCTGCTTGGTCAGTGGAGCAAGAGTATCAACTAGTCATTCCGGACATAATCTGCATACAGAATTTTTTTTAAAAAGAATTAATTTTAAAATTGTAATGTCATTCGGTCAAAAACAAAGTATTATGTCACTAATGGCACCATTAATTAGTCTTCTTCCCAGGGTTGTGTAGGACAATATTTCTCCATGGACTCTTTTTTCCGTTCAGGATCAAGGCTGCACAGGGGAAAGAGAGAAACCCCGATTACATCAGTTTCAGAGAATTCAAGAGTTATTGGAAAAGAAATTGCCAACTGTGAAAGGAATCATTTAAAATCAAGACATCTTTATCACAGACCTATTTCTGAATCCAAGAAGAGCATAGTGTACAGCACTTGCACAAGCCGAAGCAGGAGCTAAGGCAGCTGCAGGAACGGCTCGAACAGCAGCAGCCAAGGCAGGTCCTGCACCTGAACCACGCTGGAATTTTTTCAAGGGGTTCTGAACTAACACAGCAGCAGATTTCCCCAGGCCATCACTGAGACTCTCATAAGCCTGTAAGGCCAACAAAAATAACCTTAATACAGTAAAGGAAAAAATTACAAAACACAATGAATTTCTGTTTCTGCCCAAGCACCCATGTTCCCAATGTACAGGGGAATGAGTAATTGAAATTTAAACATCCATTACGTGAGACAAGCAACTTATCCAACAATGAACAGATGGTTTCAACAAGTGATATTTAGTATTTACACAAACAAAGTGCTAAATTTGCTGCAAGCAACTCCAAATTATTCATCTTGTGTTTATTTACTGAAGCCACTTTTTTTTACCTTTCATGTAACACATGTATCAAAGAACACAACATAAAGCAACATACTGTTCTCAATACGTTTGACATTTCACCTGCTGAATTCCTTCTTGGGCATCTTTAGGTTGATTAGACCGAACATTTGTTTTTGATTTATCTCTTACAGCCAGAGGAACAGGAGATGGTATGCTTGCAAGACTATATTCTGCTTGGAGCAAAATGTCATTGGCTCCAGCAGCTAGATGAACTCCAAGTCCAACAGCTTCAAGAGAAATGCTTCGAAGAAATGCAATTGTACCTATAAAGATTATTTAACATTACAATGAAAACTGATGCAGAGTATGGCAAATTAATATTAGAATTTAGTTGTCCAGAAAATAAACCAAACAATTTTATAATCATACAAACAGTAAATTTTATGAAAGATTAAACCCTCAATTTAGTCATCCAAAGTTAAATGTGTCCCACATAAGTCCTCCAAAAATTTTAATGGCCATATTAGTCCATCAAAGGTTTAATGTGACATCATATTAGTCTTCCAAAGATTTTGTTACCAAACTCAGATTTAATTTGATACCAAATTAGTCCCTCAATGATCAAAAACAAAGGACTAAAGGGGTGACAAATGACAATAAGAATCTTCGTAGGACTAGTTCAGTGACAAAATCTTTAAAGGAGTAAACTGGTGACCAAACAAATTTTTAAAAGACTAATTTGATGACCAAAATTTTTGGAGAACTTATGCGATAGCACATGTAACTTTGGAAGACTAACTTAAGGATTTACTCTTTATAAAATTTAGTTATGGAAACTTCAGAAAGGTCAACAAAATGAAAGACAAAACAAGCCTTGTATGGAATATTATAACAACAATATCCTTATCCTAATAAAGGAGGTATGCCTTAATGGGTAACTGCTTATTCACTTATTAATCAAAACAAAAACTTTAAATAAAAACCTTCTTTTTATATACAACCTAAGCAATCAGCTAATCCTTACTACAAAAAAATGGCACCACAATTTTGTAGTATAACTTAAAAAAATAATATATATTTAGATTAGTCATATTTGAATAAAAAACTCCAAATAATTAATTATTCCCAAATTCCGATACGAGGGATAGGAATCCCTCATTTGTCCAAAACGAATTGAAACCAAGACACAGCTTCATTCAGCTATATTGTTACCTTTTTAATCAAAACACCTCAAACTTTAAATCAAAACCTTTTTTTATACAACCTAAGAAATCAGCAAATCCTTGCTGCAATTTAAGAATGCCCACCACAATTTTATAGTGTAACTTTAAAAAATTATAAATATTTAGTTTAGTCATATTTAAATAACAATCTCCAAATAATCAATTATTCCACAATTCCAATACTAGAGATAGGCATCAATCATACATTCAAAACTAATGGAAACCAGGATACTCAGCTTGATTCAGCTATATATCATCCAGTCCCTGTAGTTGACACTATAAGTTATCTTTATATTAGATTCAGTGATAGCAGAAGAGTCTTATTGTGGTAGACAAATGGAGATAACAGTTTCATCTTTTATCAAGAAGGAAGATATTTTGCTAAATATATCACATTAGGATATTGTCAATCATAAGATGATGAAAGCCATAAAAGGGTTGCAATATCTAAATACATATTTATGGGACTGTCAGAAATGTTAGCATTACCAACGGATATCTCATAAATATTTTGAAAAAAATTCTACTGCTATTGCTGCCTACCTTGTATTTCATACATATCAACAAATTATAAAAGTAAAATTAGCAAAGAAATATCTATCAATCTAACCTACCTCTCTGCATACCCTTGAGCACTCTCCGCTCCCTCTTGTAGCTCTCTACCGGTGATGAAACTAACTTAGCTGCACCAGTTGCAACTGCAATCAGTGACCGCACAGTAGGGAGCCCCTGCAGTATCTTCTGAATCTACATAAGGAAAATTATAAGTGAAGAGAGCTAAAAAGTAATCCTGACATTCTCAAGGAAATAAGGAATATAGTCCCTGTTTGCATACCTGATTCTGAGATATATCTTCCAACCACTCCCCAACGGTAGTTTCACAAACACTGGCCCAACCATAGATGCCAGAAGCATGAACATGCTTCAGGTTAAGCTCCACCCCCTGGGACAGTATACAAACATATTATCCCAGAATTCCATAAAATGTCCTAAGAACCTATTTTTTTATTTATGTAAATTTCACTTATAGCAACAAATCACAACAATAATTCATTTTCACATTAATTATCAGAAATAAGAAGGGTAACAATGCTTAAATGATCTTCAGAGTAACCAGAAGTGCTGTCGCTAGCATATAAAATCCTCAGATCTGAGTAGACATACACATCAAACTCAGTTTAAAAGAAAGTGGTCTATTTAAAAAAAATCTTGATACTGACAAATATAAGGAAACATGTAACATAATAACAACACATATTTGTCCCTCGTACTCAACCCACTAAAACAGCAAATATTGATGTTCTACTGTTACAAAACTGAGCACATACTGCATTGGGGGATAATATGGGTAATTAGAAAGGTAAAATAAGAAAGCAACAAGGGAAACCTGATATTACAAAGCTCCTGCCATGGTTGGGTCTATAGAAAGGTGGGACCCATTTTAGATCTAATATATAAGCAAAAATAAGAAATTAAAAAAATTAAGGTGAAAAATTTACCTTCCAAGGGACAAGGTTTACAAGTTCTACATACTTTCCATGTCTTAATGCTGCAAGATCTACATGTTTGGGACTGTAATCCACCCGAACAAGAATTGGCCATATATCTAGTTTCTGAAACCAAAATTAATATGTAAATATATTAATATGACAAGCTAGAAGAGAAGCTTATCAAATTAACATGTTCTAAATCAAGTTGAAGATGAGGATTAGATCGTAAGTGTTCCTTGAACTTGAACTCAATTACTAACCAAAACACAATAACAATATAGATGGGAGCAGCATGTTTAATAGAATTGGGATAACATTTTGATAGAACTGGATCATGATATAGAAGATAGAATTTCTATTGCTGCAAAATGACAAGAACACAGTCCTGTAACCGGGTAGGAGCAAACTGCTTTCATACAATGCTAGAACAAATCGAGAGATCCTGGCTTCTCTCTTACCCAAATCTTTTTCCTCCATAACATCCAGATCCTTCATCTGTTTTTCCCCTTCTTACAAATAACCATCTTCCTAACTAACTCTGATCCAGACTAACCAACTCGAACTCAGATTTCTAACTAACCCTAACTCCTAACCAACTCTTTAGTTACATCAGTTTGGGCCTTACTGACTCCTGGCCCAACCCCTTTCAACCTAACAAAAACTTGTTTCATTATTGGCCTGCTATCATTTCTTCGGCTAAGTGCAGAAATTGGATTTTCCATATTCCTTTACACACTTCATGGTGCAGTACAGAATACTGTACAGTCCAAAAATATAGTAAAACCAAAAATTATAAATTTAATCATGTTATAGAGAACCACTTGCCTGGAAGTAAGGAAGCAGTGCCTCTTGCGCAATTGAATGAAATGCAAGATCTTTACTCTTCCAAGTCTTCCCAGTTGTTTTTGAACCCTCCAAATCTTGACAATTGTTAGGAAGCTGATCATTCAATGCATTTTTTCTCCCAAAGAAATTAACAAAAAAATCAAGCTGGCATTGATGTAGGTGTAACAGCATTGGTAGAAAAGCAACATTTAACCTGAAAAGGAGAAAGAAAAGCACTTCATTAATGTATAAGATACTTCATAGTTATTTTTTCCTATATATTATTTTAAAAACTTTAGGCAATGCCATCAACTGTCAAGTAGACTTTAGCTGTGAAGAAACACCCTGATACCCATTATCTCTATATATATGACACAAATAGATAGCCAAATAGTATGCAATTGCCATGTAAAGCTACATGGAAGCACACATCAAATGCCACAAGCCATCACCATGATGTTATATTTTACCCTCAAAGCCCTAGTCACCCACCTATAAGTCCACAACTACTTGAAGAAAGTTCAAGCAATTCCCAAACAAGCCAGCCTATTTTCAGTCACAATTAATGATAACATTTACAAAGGGTTATACCATCACCTACGAAAAAGTTAGAATGCTATCCTAACACTTCACCTGTACTCCTCAAGGGGAGTAAGAGGATCTGGTCTCACTGCCTCCAAGTCCAATTTGAATGCTTTCGAATAAGATTCCCTAGGATGACCTTTTGACTGATAATATCCTAGTACCTTTCAATTCAAAACAGAAATATAAAAACCTTGAATATTTAAGTTCAAAAATGTTTGATGTAAAGTCATGTAATTTAAAGCAACTAAACTTTTAAGATTACCAGTATCCAAGGTGCATCTTGACTTCTGTCATACACATAAAAATCTTGGATAGACACAGACATCTTAGATACACGTAGTCCACCAACTGGAAATATATCATACTGAAATTTCATGCCAGACAATGCAAGTTCCAAGCAAACTGATGTGTCTCTCCCAGAATGCTGTCCATTTTTCTCAGAGTCAAGCCAGTCAGAACCACCATACATTCTCCATCTTATATCAATTTTCTTAAGAATTACACGTCCACAAGGCTCGCTATGTGATGAATCATCATTAGATGGAAGCATGGCATGGTGATCTGCAGTTTGTTTACTTTCCTCTGAAATGTGGTCTTCTAAAAGTTTTAAAGGGGTGCCTCCATACCATCCACCACTTCCTCTTTCAATTTCTCTATGTTCCACATTCCTCTGGTTGAGTTTGGAAAGCTCATCAGAATGTATACCCAAAGATAGCTCAGACAGAGGGTGTAAATCAGACAAACAGTAGCTTTCTATAATCTCTGGAAAACAACCCTCTCGCAGAAGTGAAGTTTGACTACCTTCTGGCCCTATTACAGGCACTGACTCGGCCAAAGTCAATTCATGCGAGAGAACTTCAGGCTCATCCAAAGGCATCTGACCACCCTCAATTAAGCTTCCATCAAGTGGCACACACAATTCTGATTCAATAGAATTAGATTGGCATGTATTAATGTTATTTACTTGAAATGCATCTTCACATATTTCATCCATCAAGCCAGCTATACTAGATCCATCCATTGAAAATGTTTGAGGGGAGCACTGTTCAGAAGTTGAAGACATTGAGTCACATCTGAGATCCTTACTTTCATTTTTAAATTCATTCCTTTGCTGAGCCTGTTGAAAATTATCCCACCTATTCTGTAAATGGACAATAGATTCCTCCACATCAGGGGCAAATAATTGCTGAAGTTGAGCAGCCAAACGAATCAGAGTAGCAGTTGTATCATAGCAAGTGTCCACATAAAGGTGAGATTTAGATAATTCCAGTTCCCAAAGAAGACCATTAGCACAGTTTATTTTCAATGTAGCCTCCATAAAAGCCTCCTGAGCAATTTTAACATAACCAGTCTTTTGAAGATGTTCAACACTATAAATGCCAGAGAGAGGATTCAGCTCTGACATTAAATGAAGCAGAAGCCCGAGGTCTTGCACTCTGATTTGAAAAACACTTTCAACTGTATCCGCAGAAGATGAATTTGAAAGAGTTAAGCTGGATGCAGCCAACAAACAAGAAACAGATTGTTCATTCATATCTTCTTTGACAGAAGAATAGCCAGATTCTGGATTGAGGGCTTCACTCTGAACCACAAGATTCTTCATATAGGGCTCATAACTCAAAGCAATATCAATCAAGCTGAGAACAAAAGAAGATGTGTAAGAGAGATTCTGTTCCTCTTTTGAAATATGGGTATCACCTGCATTGGTATCAGTGGCAGGCAAATTGAAAAAGGATGATATTGCATCAAACCAATCCAAACGACCATCTATAGCAACAACTGTGCCACAACTGACAGTTATAGATGTAATATTACAGGAAAACTCTGGGTCAGACAGATACACGATATCAGAACCAGTACATTTAGAAGATAGTGCATTAGAACCTCCTCCATCACCTCGCTTTACATAGGAGTTGCTACAAGTAATCAGAAGAAACTCATGATCAGGAACTCCAGTGATGAACCCCCACAACTTGCCTTCACCATGGGTTAATCGGAAGAAACTAGCAGCCTTAACACCACCAGTATTAGCAACAGACAGCAACTCTAACTTTTGAACTTTCAGTCTGAATTGATGCCACATTCCAGGAAGCTCACTCTTAAGTGAGCTTCTCTTACTCTCAGATGTATCCCTATTGATGAGAATTTCTACAGAATCACATTCCATAAATACTGACGATTGTGAGACAGAAGATTCCTTCACAACATTGGCTTCCTTATAAGTCATACATGTCAATGCATTCAGTATCTGAAGTAAAAGATGATGAATGACTTTATATTGAGAATCATCCACATTAATCACAACTTGAGATAGATGGGCATGCATGAGAAACGATGAGCTTAGAATCATCTCTTGTTGAGTTTGAGATTTCCAATCATCCAGATCTTTCACCGTTGATGCAGAAGCAAATTCATAGCCTCTGCCTCCAATATCATCTTTGCCCCTTGATTGTTCTGAATTAGCAAATAATCTGGCTTTCTTAGCAATCCAAGTACCAGTCACTTGACCCCCTTGCCAAACAGCACCAACAACAGAGAAACACCCCATTCTACGAAAAATAGAAAGAACACAGCTAGCAGAAAATTTCTCATCCTGCACATCATTG
Organism: Canavalia gladiata; assembly: GCA_037954105.1. Classification (NCBI taxonomy): domain Eukaryota; kingdom Viridiplantae; phylum Streptophyta; class Magnoliopsida; order Fabales; family Fabaceae; genus Canavalia; species Canavalia gladiata. The sequence goes on from CM075658.1 coordinate 68,392,718, forward strand.
GAAATGATTCTACCATTCTTGTTACATGCTGATGTGATCAAGTAGATATCTAGATCACAAAAATTCAATTGAAGAGATTGTGCAGCAACAGAAGGAAATCTTTTCTTCAAACTTGCATTTGATGTTTGACTATCATCTGGAGTGCAACCTTTGTTCAAAGATGATGATGAAGTAAAATCAAGAGCAATAAACTGTTCCCAAGAAAATGAATTCACATGATCACCATCGCCTTCGGAAGGAAAACACAGTATTACTCTTGCATTAGAAACTGATATATCACCATGCAAACATTCTGTTGTGGAGAAGGATGTCACACAGGGACTAGACCCTTCCTTCGCATCACTCTGAGATGATCTACACTTGTTATCTGAGGCTTCAGACAGTATTTCCTTTTCTTTAGTATGCACTTCAAGTGATTTTTCAACTTCCCTTAGCATATTCATAAGCACATTTATTACAGAAAAGACTACCCAGAGAATAAACGGGGGCAAGTTAAGTGAAAAAGATGTCAACCCAGTCAGATGACCATCTGATGAACTTGATTGCATTGAAAATTTACAATTTGTGACGCCAGAAGTTCTAAACAGTGTAACTTTCAACAGGTAATCATTATTTCCAAATGGAAAATCTGTTGCAACTGGCGCAATTAATGAATGTGAATCTAGATTGTAAGAGGTAGATGAAGGGAGAGCGCCAAGGACCTTAGCTTGTAGGCGTTCAACCAAAGCACTTTGATATTTAGCATCAACTCCAGTGTTCAAGAAATTAGCAACTTCTACATGCTTCACTTTTCCATCAAGAGTTGTACCTTGAGGGGATACCTATTGAGATTATTTTGCATTTAGAGTGGAGGAATTTATTCAAAATCAAGTATCAAAGAGCAGATATATGTAGATAGGCATCACAAAGCTAGCATGAAGCCATGGGTACAGAGAATGCATGGCATTTCAGGAGAAAACATAGGCGCAAAATTTACCTGCAAAGCAAGAATGATGTCATTGCACTCTGCACCAAGATAATCAATTTGTAATCCAGCCTTGTGACCAACTTTAGAGTCATAAAAATGATTCTGTTCATCATCATAGAAGGACAAAACAACAGATAATCCAGCAAAAGTCACCCTGAGATTGGTTTCCACATGTTTCTGTTCTGTTTATTAATATCATTAAAAGAAGTTAGAATTCAAACAAACTATCAAAGGGAAACACTATAAAATGCAATATTCAAGAATGGACTGTATATAAAAAGTTTAAGCCAGTCTCAGAAAATAATGAAAAAGCAATTGTAAACACATTGAGGATATCAAGCTTCCAGAATAACTACTACAAATAATATCTAGAGAAGACATGTACCAGATGGAATATGCAAAGATCCAGAAGCAAGGCTGGATGCAGCAGTAATAGCACTAAAAACTGAATATGTCCAATTCCACATTCCACTGCTCCCTAAAGCTGATTGAGAATTTCTCATTCCATCAAAACATTCAAAAAATTGATCCACACTGCAGGAATTCCCATAAGAACAGAATTATCAACAGCATCAAAGTCAATAAATGTAGTGAAGACCTATAAAATGCTAAAAAGACAGTTGATTTAGTTCCCATGTACATAATAGCCATCCTGAGGTATTGATATAGGGGATATTGTGAACATTAAGTAAAATTGTACAACATACACAAATTAGTGAAATTACCAGAGAGTAATTATAAAGTTTAATTGATAATGCAGTGAACATGAATTATACAACCACCATACCACATGAAAGTTTTTACACTCATCTGTAACACATACAACCAGTAGAGATATTTGATAGCAGGAAAAATTTTAAAAATTTCAACTGGAGTGATTTTTTTTTCTTTGGAGGGGAGGATCACATGACAGAACATGTTTAATTAGAAAGTAGCAGACAAAATTTTGGTATTCAACAAGATGGAACAGATGGGAAAATTTTAATTATGAGTTTGTGAGGAGAAGTGATTTGGTCAAACTTGATAAGATTTTCAGAATTGCCATTTGTCAAGGTCTCCAGAAGATGTGACAACTGCAATTTATTTCTACTGCATGCTTCTCTAACAATGATGATAATTAAAAGGGGAGAAAGTACCTACCTTGCTCCAAAATCAAGTTCTTGAATACCATCTTTATGGCTTATATGAGTAGACAGTGGCACCCAATCTGATATAAGATGAGCCGCAGGAAGCAAATCTTCTGCAATGGTTTCTGGTTGGGTCAAAGAAGTGCAATCAGCTGGCAAACTACCATTACCAGTTATCATTTCACAGGTAGCATTGGCAATAGAAACTGAAGTTGATGAAGGACATAACAATGTGGAATTCAATTGGGCAGATCCTCTTAAGTTTGTGTCTTTATTCAGATTCTTAAGAGTTTCCCATGACTGCAATAGCCATTTAATTGTGCTAGGTTGAAATCTTAACACTATGGGATCAACACAAACATCAGCATCCACCTTGCAAATGTCCAAAGAACCATTCTTCCAAGGAATACTTAATTTGATACTTCCACCAAATCCACCTTGTTTCCCAGTCATGACTGGACATGTGGCTTTATTTGACCCCAGAACAGGTTCACTACATCCTGCTTCTGATGCATGTTGAAAGTAAAAATGGTTATCTTCATTATCTATTTTGAGAAGCTCAAGAACTGCTCCGTCAAACTTTACAAAGTTAGTCAATTGGCTTATTCCAAGGAGATCAACATTTGAATCAGCATCTTCGGACAGACTAGTTCCACATTGTATTTCAGAAATCCGAAGAACTAGTGTATGATAACATGTTTTATTCTCCTCATTGTCTAAGGATGGATCAAAAGCAACAATCACATTTGTTATTTTAACATGGAAGCTTGTGAGCAACCACTTTATCATTTTTGCAATAGTTTTCACACCTTCGTGAACATCCATTGAAGTTGACTTTGGAGCACCATCTGCTATTTCATGTTCTGTCCTAGTTGAGCTATGCTTGAGGAGAGAATTATCACTATTGTCCGAGCCACAAGTTTTGTCTTCCCTTGTTGAGACTTTATCTGTGCAAGGAGAAACTACTAGTTCAAGCTCATTCACTTCAACCTCACAACCTTTACCACTCCAAGGCATTTTAACCAGCAGGTAGCCAATGGATCCTTCTTTGACCATCAAGGATGACGTCTTGCCAAACTGTTAAACATGAGCAGAAGAAAGCAATAAGCTAATGAAAAAAATAAAACAAACACTCATGAGCGTTGATGATTTTCAACTGAGAACACCTTCAAATACAATAAAATTAATCTTAGAGCAACTTTGCTATAAAACTTAAGACCCTACGTTAAGAATTCACATAATTATTCCCATGACAAGCACCATTTGACATATAAGTCTTTATGAGATATTATGTGATGTATGTGTGTGAGGAGCATATCAAATGACATCAGTGTATTGTCACATGGTTGGCAGAACCAAACTAAACCATTCAATCTCACCTAGACGGCCAAAATTATAAGTTATTTAAAGGCCCTATGACTTTATATCCTAACCTCGATCGTACATACGTGATTCAATGTTAAGGATTTTATCCTCTAGTTTATATTAGCACGTGTTCGTACAAACAACTAATTAAAATTTAGTCTTTGACTTCCTTCTTGTTGTTAACACAGTTGTATGCTTCCATTTCATGCATTCACTTCCTCCCTCATAGCTTTTTTTGCTCCATTATTATTAATCTAACCATTTATAGCTTGAGCAACGCAAACTATTGTAGCCATATCTCACTTTATCCATTAATATCAACAACGGCAATGCCTACTGCTAGGAATTGAATAAAATTGGGGAAGAGAAAAAAGGCGAGCATTATTGCCTTGGAGTTGATGAAGTCGACGTTGAGAGCAAGATCGGTGAGCTGAATAGTGCCTTGGGAGAGTTGAACGTCGAGCTGATCGAGGTCAATATCACCGAGAATGAACTGCCCCAATTTCTTCTTAAGGAAGAACTTGCAAACCCTCTTCAGAGCCCAACGGGAGAACGTTGCCTCCGCCGATTTCGCAATGTTCCGCCACGGGAACATGGTTGCGGAAAGAGGAATTGAGCGCAGTTTGAAGCCAATTAGGGTTCGCAGTAAAAATCAGGAGAGAGGAACGGTGAAATCGGATGGTGCGTTGCAATGGTTGGGGGTGGCGGCGACGAACCATAAAGCTCCATATGAAGGCACGCAACCACGAAATTGTAGGATGAATAGGAACGATGATTTTAAATTGAAACTGAACTCTACCTTCTACTTTTTCGTTTTTTTTTCCACCCGTTTTCTTAATCAGTTTTTTTAATAAAAAATACTGTTAACAAGTGTTAGTTAAAGAATTGTGGCATGCCAAAAATTGATTTTCATTTTACGAATTAGTTTTTATATAAAAAAAATTAATATTTGATTCTTATATGAATAATAGATAATACATTTTTGTCACGGTCATTTATGTCCATTACAATGATTGTATTAATACGTGTTTAATAGAAGTTTATTATGACATATAAATCTCAAAGGAGTTTAACAGTTTAGTTCTTATATTATTTTACAATTTATTTCTTATATAAAATTAATATTACATTTTAACTTTTATATGAAAATTATGTCAATTGTTATCTGTTGCATAACAACAATATTAAAAGTTAGTTATAAAGAAAAATAAATAAAGTTTGAAACCTGCATAAAAATATTAAAAGTTAATTATCACGAAAAAATGAAGTAAAGTCTGTAACTAACAAAAAATTTGATAATTGATGAATGATTTTAAGTTAAATATATTTTTATACTAATATATTTTTGTATTATATTTTAAAATTTTAATTTTTTATCTTTATAATTTTGTAAGTTTAGATTTTTATTTTTATAATTGTATTTAAATTTAATTTTAATTTCTATACCTTTAAAATATAAGGACCAAACTAAAATAAAAATAAATTATAGAGATATAAAATATCTTTAAATTTATAACTTTTATGTTGTACTAAAAATCGTTTCTTAAATTTTATATATAACAATATGTAAAATTGTAACAATTGAGGTCACAACAAAATAATGAAAACCAAAAAATAATCACTGAGTTTATTTAAAGAAATTTTTTAAACTTAAAAAAGGTATTTTGAAAGTAAGTTTGGAGTTTATGAATCGTTTATATATAAGGTGTTAACTTTTTATAATATCTTTAAAATATTATTTATATTATAATTAATTATGTAATATTTATTTAATTTTAAAAATATTAATTTCACTAAAAAGTAAATTTATTTTACAATAAAATTATTTTTTATTTTTAAATTTAAGTAAAATACAATATAATATAAAAAATTTGTTAATTTTTAGGAAAGTTTTAAAAATAATTATATTTTAGCTTAACAGGTTTCATTTCAACTCTTTTCTAAAAAAATTATACTTACATAATTATTAAAAAATTTAAAAATAAATTTAATTATGTTTTGTTTAAAAATGAAGGTTGTTTTGTTGAAATGATTTTAAAAATATTTATAAAGAATTTTATTTGTCTTAAATAAAAAATCTTAAAAAAGATCTTTGAAGAAATTTTGAAAAAAGATATGAAAAGATTTTTAATTTTTTAAAAGAATTAATTTTTATTCTAAAAGAAAATATCCTCTAGTTTTAAAAAAATAAAATTTATAAAATGTTAAAAAAGTTTAAAAATAAGTCAATCAAACATATTGTTCAAGTTTAAAAAAATAATTATTTTGGATCATTCCGATCCAAATAACATTAATGATAAATATCTATTTGATTTATATCAATTTAAAAATTGGATTTAAACCTAATTCAAGACTAAAAACTAATTTATAAGATGAAATTTGTTTTCACTTTATATATTTATGGATGACTTTATCTCTAAATTACGCAGAATTTCTAAGACACCAACTCACGCCCCTTATATCTCTAAAATTGGATAAATATGAAATTTGTAAGACTTGACATCTACAAGTGATTCATTAAAGAATTTATGATAGACTTTGATATTATATTAAAAATTGAGTTTGATCTTAACTTAACCCAAAAGTTTTGTCTTCATCTTATATATTTAAGGTTGGTCTTTCCACTAGATCATACGAGACTTCTAATATGTGAATTTAATATATTAAAAAGTTATTATAAAAAGATGAGTAATTTTATTTAATTTAAAAATAAAGAAAGTATTTCAATTTTTTAAGAGATATAATTTTAATATAAAATTGTAAACCCACATATGTATAAAGTTTAAGTCAAAAAAATGGTTACTTAACAAAACTTTATGATCCAAATAATATTGGTAATACTCTTTTACTCAATTAGCATTAACTAATAATGTATGCATAATACAGAAATAATATCAAAATAATCTTAATTTTAAAAATATTTTTATTTTTTATTTTAAAAATATAATTTAAGAAAAATAAATAAATCTAATCATAAATACAATCTGTATTAAAAAAAACTATTTCTTGAATTTTTATGATCGAAACAACATCAATGTCAAGATTTCATTCAATTAAAATTAATTGGATGTTGTATCAATTTAAAATAATATATAAATATCAAAATAATATTTTTTAAAAAGAACATATTTTTATTTTTTTTAAAATTAACTTAATTAAAATATAAATCTACTATGATTCATGTTAAAAAAATAGTTATTTAATAAACTTATGATCTAAATAACATTAATGATAAATCTTCATAATCTAATATATGTACAATTGCAACTATATAAAATAAATGTAGAACAAATAGTAATATTATTTAAAAATTTGAAATTAAATATTAAAATATCTATAGATTACAATAAATTAAAAGTTGTCATCATTTTTTATGTTTTGTATTTATTTATTAAATAAATATATAGTTTTCATAATTTTTATTTTATTATAATATTATTAAATATATATTTTTCTATTTTTTATCATTTATCATTTATATGTAAAAAATTTATGACATTCAACTAAGATTAATTTCATTAATATTTTTTATTATTATAAATTTGTTTATATGTTTTTAATTATTTTTAATTAAATATTGAATCTTGATTGTGTTCAAAATAACTCAGGTGATTTGAGGTTTGGAAGAGAGAAGTCAAACAAGAGGCATGATTAGATGGGAGGAAAATTAAATAAAAAGTGAAAAATAATAGAAGAGTGAAATGAGTAAAAGGGAGGTGAAAAGCAAGGTAAAGATGCATTTGGAGGTTCTTGACAACATTGATTGCATATGATAGTAATAATGATGTCATGGAGATGCAACAAGATGCAAATAATAGAATTGATGTGACCGTCTTTAAATTTGGTGGTAAAGGATTCCACATGATGGAAAAGATGAGTGAACTCAATAAAAGTAAAACTCTAATGGTGGTACTGATTTCATAGAATCTAGAGAGACTATTTTAGCTTGACGATAGTAGAGTTTGTAGCTGAAGGTGTTAACATAAATAACCATGGTTCTCTAACTCCTTTTGACTTAGATAGTGTTAAAACTTGTTCATGATATCACTTATGATTCCAACAACAGTAAGGGTGAAATTTCAGACAATAGTTCAATGATACCAGGGAAGAAATTAAGATAAAGATGGTAGAAAACATAGATCACAAGGGAAAATGGTTTTAAAAGAAGGGACCAATAAAGGATTTGTAGTGTTGTAGGGGTATGAATAAAAACTCATCCACGAAAATGACATATTTTTTACTATTTTTATTTTATTTTCTTTTTCATCTTTTCCCTTTTACTACCCTATGAATTCTCCAAGGATGATTGTAAAAAGGAAAAAGAGAAGAAAAATTATGGAATAAATTGTTAACGTGTGTATGTTAGTGGTGGGGGGAGATTTGGCAGTCACTAGGTAATGGTGGCAGGCGAAGACATGTTCCTTTTACTTGTGATGTCAAAACACATAGCTTGGATGCTAAAAGAGTGTGGAAGATTTGGTTTATCTTCTAAAGAAATAGCGGGTGCAATATCCTCAATTTCAGTACTTTTATCATATATTAACTATCCAAGAACTAAAAATATAATTTTTAGAAATTGATTCTTTTCTTCTTCTTCTTCTTTCATACTTTGTTCTTAAAATCAAGACTCTTTCCTTATCATTGAAGCCTCTAATGTGGTGGAAACTTGACTTATCTTCCTTTCCTTTAACTAGTGGAGTGGCACCTAGCTTAGGATTATTTTTCTACAATTTACATTCAGCATTTACTTTCATGCAATTTATATTTCTTGTTCTTAGTTTATGTCTTTAATTTCCAGCTCCTTTTTCCCTTTAATTTTTGTTTTTTTTTCCTTTTCTTCCATTGTATCACTTTATTTCCAATCTTTAATTCTTGCAATCACCTTTCCTAATTCCTTCTTTACTTTGTGCAAGTTTATGTTTCATTGCTTTTTCATTTCCATGCACAATTTTGTGCTACATTGAACACAAATTGGAGTGCCCCAAAACTGTCCGAAATTTAAGTTTCAATTTCACCTCCAACTAGGTCCATTCTCCTCCTTCCAAGTAGGTTATATTATGTGGTATCAAGAGCTTGTTGCTTGAAGGTAACTTCTTTCACTTTTCTCTTTCATTTTTCATCATCTTCTTCTCCCATTTTCATGTGTTTTTGCTCCAATTTTTCTGCATATTTGCTGCCCATTCTGGCTTGAATTCACATGTAATTTGTGTTGCTTTGAGTCATATGTTGTTGGGTCTTTGCTTAAATATCAATTTAATCAGTGAACTTACTGTAAATTACATCAAAATGTCAGGAGATTGAAGAACCCCTTTTCTGGTTTTTTGGGCATAATTTTCCAACAAGAACAACCCCTATTGTTGTCTCAATCTTTTAACATTTGTGGGTTTTGTTATTGAAATTGTAACTTGATCATTGTTGCCTAAAAAACCCCTCAATTATTTTGGCAAAATTCTGAAAATTGTTCATCATGTTCATCACTATTCTTTGTGTGTTCTTGAGGAAGTTTTTGTTTTATATTTGAAGAAATTATTGTTGGGTGTTTAAGCATTAATCTAGTGCTTGTTTTGAAGTGATATAAGTGTACATTACACTGTCCTAAAAGGTATAAGATAAAAGAGCAAGAATCAACAAAGAACAAAAATAAAAAAAATATGAAAGAAAAAATCTAGGCAATTTTTTTTTTCAAAAATAAAAAAAAATTAGCCAAAGTTGAATGATCTTGAAGTTTCATTTTAGTATATTTAAATTGTAATATTTGAGTTGGGTTTGGGATTTTATCAATTGAAGTGTGTTGAAAGACTTTAGTTAAATTTACCTTCTTGAATGAACTATGATGCATATGAATAATTTTCTTTCAAAGAAAGGTTAAGTTCAATTTTAAAAATAATTCACATAAGTTTGTAATCCTTTCATCCTTCTTGAATTTCCTCTGAGTGCATTTTTTTATCACTTAATTGTTGTTTGTCTTCTTTGAATTCTAGTTTGTCACAATTTTAATCTTTTTGAGTTTAACTAATTTTTATGATAAGAGTTTCTTGTTTGTCCCCAAAGTTCCTATGTTTTGTCCATTCTTGATTTTCTGGATGAGTTGATCTTTTACCATATTGGAAACATCAAGACCTCTAATTTTAAGTTGAATATGTGTCTTTTTTTCAAGGGTTAAAGCAAGACCAAATATAGTGACTAAGAGTGGCAACCACTTTGTGAGGAAAGGAAACAATTTGTTTTAATTCTGCTAACAATTTTTTGATTTGCAAAACATTTTTGGTTTAAATTTAGTATGCAACCGTAAGGAAAAAATCTTGTTGACTTGGAGTTAAACTTGGAGAGGACTTGGAACTTGAAGTTTGACCTGAAGAATTTAGCCATTTGTAATAGATTGGGATTTCTTTTACTAGGACTTCCTTTTTGGTGTAATTTTAGACTTTGGTTGTAGTAAAGTTATAACATTGTAATTCTTTTGATTTAGTTTGTACTTAGGAATTTTTCTTATAATTTTGTAAGTAATTGTGTGTAAGTTTCCAAGGCCTTTGTGTGGTTTTAAGAAGCCATAAGAGGGATCTAAGTGTGCTTGTTGAAAGGAGTAATAAGAGGGTTCCATAATTGCTAGGTTTACAACTTAGCCTATGTGACTACTTGTTACTTATCTTTCCTTATCTTGGACCTTGGTTTGTGTAAGAAACCAATTAACTTTCTGCATTTCAATTTCTTAATTGTTCAAGTGTTTATGCGATAGAAATTTGTACTTAGAATAATTGTAGTCTTCTTAATTGATTTATTTCATATCTGGATCACCATCTTGAGTGGAAAGCATCATGAATGAAAGTGATTATCCACCTAGCTTCAATAGGTTACAACTAGAAACCCTTACCCAAACCTTTGAAAAAATATTAAGAAAACAAAATGAACAATTTGAAGATTGTTTGTATGAACTAGAAATGAAGAACAAGACTTTTTTTAAAAAGAAACAAAATGAAGGCCCTAGTAGTTCTAAGAAAAAATAAAAATAAAATTGATTTATCTAGGAAGGAACCTTCACAGAAAGAATACTATGAAACCCCTAAAACAAACTAAAGAAATAATCAAATGTGTGGGAATAAAGGTAAGCATAAGAGTGATAAGGAGTCGTCTCACATAGGGTTAGAAATTTATCTAAAAGTAGGATCCATAGAAGTAAAGATAGACGTTCTCCTAGTCATCATAGTCATCATAGTCATAAAGCTTCTTCTAGGAATAACCATATGCATAGGGATAATTCTAGAATTAGGAATAGAGGTAGAAGAGAAAATGGAAACCAAGAAATGATAGATGGAACCAAGTTTAGAATTTCAAAATTTCAAAGGTTGAATGATCCTGAAATCTACCTATCATGGGAGTCGAAGATAGAGCAAATTTTCATATGATGTGATGTGAAAAAGGAACATACGGTAAAACTAGCTAGTCTTGAATTTTCAAACTATGTTTTGATTGAGTGGGATAAGCTAGTAAAAGAAAGAGAAAGGTTTCATCCTATTAAGACTTGGGAAGAAATGAAAGTCATTCTTAGGAATAGGTACGTACCACCTCATTACCTTATGGAGCTTCATAATAAGCTCCAAAGATTAACGCAATGTAATAAGACTGTTGTTGAGTACTATAAGGATATAAAGGTAGCCATCATTAGAGCCAATATAAAAGAATATAAGGAGGCTAGAATGACAAGATTCTTTGAGGGACTTAAGGATGAGATTAGGAATGTTGTGAAACTCCACAACTATATGAGTTTGAATGAACTCTACCACTAAGCTCAAAAGGTAGAACAACTTCATAGAAAAGGAAAGAGTAGATACTCAACCTCAAAGCCTTCTTGGAAAGAAAATAAAAGGAAGGAAGGCTACAAGGATGTTCCTTTTAAGTCCAAAGATCCTAGGGAAATTGAAGATCCCAAGAAAGAAAATATTAACACCTCATCCACTCCAATAAAAAAGGAATCATCCATTAAGTATTTCAAGTGTTTGGGACGAGGGCACATTGTCTCTCAATGCCCTTAGAGATAATGGACAAGTTTCATCTTTGGAATCTTCAAGTGAAAACTCTAGTTCTAGTGCCACTAGCTCTTCTAGTGAATAAGGACTAGAGTATGCCCTCGAAGGTGATCTTCTCGTTGCTACGAGATTACTAGGAAGCATGGTCAATGAGGAAGATGAGAGTCAAAGAGAAAATATTTTTCACACAAGGTGTGTGATCAGGAGGAAGACATGTTCTTTGATTATAGATAAGGAAAGTTGCACCAACGTGGTTAGTGATAGGCTAGTACAAAAGTTAGGATTAACTACTACCCCACATCTTAGGCCTTACAAGTTGCAATGGTTGAGTGACAATAGGGACCTCTTAGTAGATAAGCAAGTCTTAGTTGCCTTTTCCATAGGTAGGTATCTTGACCAAGTAACTTGTGATGTTGTGTCCATGGAAGCAAGTCATGTGCTCTTGGAAAGGCCATGACAATTTGATAGGAAAGTTCACCATGATAGGAATAACAATAGGTATTCCTTTGTTTTTAATTCTTAAAAGGTCACCTTAGTTCCCTTAGCTCTTGGTGAGGTTTGTAAAGATCAAGTCCAAACGAAGAAAATGAGGGATGGAGAAAAGAAAGAAATAAAGGAGAAAACAATAAAGAAAGCAAAAAGGCTAAAAAGTTGAGTGAAGGAAAATAATTTTTTGGTTTATAAAGGTGAAGTTAAACAAACTCTTCTACATAGGCAACTTATACACATTTGTAAAGAGTATATTCTAAATACTCAACAACATCTTTTGTTTAATGAGTTTCAAACTAATCTAGAAGAGTTCAAAGATGAGTATTTTGAGGAGCTAGCTTTAAGGTTTCCACCCATAAGAGGTATTACACCTCAAGAAAACTTAGTGCCTAGTGTTTCTCAATTCCTTTCACTTATCATACGGGTTGAAATGTTCTCCTTTACAAAGAGTAATCAAGAGATAAAACTAATGGAACTTCAACCTTCTACAAACATTTGGGTCACCATTATTGCAAAATTTGTTAGAGCTCATGTGTCTAGGTCCATTCATATGCCTTCATTAACACCTCATTCTCATACGTTTCATAGTGATAGTGAATTCTCACATACTAATGTTCCTAGCATGCTTCAATCCTTATTTTATAATAATATATCTATGATGCTTAATTTTTTAGTAATTACAAATATTCATAACCTTGTTGTTCCTTCATGTCATCATTGTGTGGATTATATGACAAGATAGTTTGTAAATCATACACCACATCACAAATTGGCAAGATTCAAGTATCCAATTCCTTATTGTGTGAAAGTGTTTCATTGTTACATCATCATTTTTCACATGATAACGTACAATTGTTCATGCATTCACAATCTTATGTACATAATAAATCAATACCTAAGGAATATGAAAGAATGAATCATTTAAAAATAACTTCAAGGAATACCATTGGTTATAACACTAAAATCACTTTAGGAAAAAGAAAATTAACCAAAGTTCACAAGTTTACTTGGGTCATGTTTGTTAATAACTATAAGCTTGCAAACCAAATCAACCTTTTATTCCTCAAATTTGCTTTCATGTTTTTACAACTATTTGAAAAATTAAAGAGGTTCGTATTTGATCCAGGCATTCTCCTTAATTTTCTTTCTTACATAAACACATATACTCTTTACTCTAATTTGTGTCCTTTGTTTTGTAGAAATTGCTGATTGTCATTCCACGGCAAATGCTTTTAAGGGGGGAAAGATTATGTGAGCTTGGAAATTGGCTTTCAAGAGAAACATGTGGAGTTTACATTTTTAGCTTAAAGATACTAAAATTGAAACTTTTCTTAATTTTAATTTGGTTGTATTTTTATTTAAGTTGTTAAAGTATGAATGAATTATTCCAATATGAAATAAGAATAGACTATTTAGAATAGAAATAGACTTAGCTTAAGAGCTTGGTTGACTAGGAGCAGCTCAAACCCATAACCAAGCAACCCCTTCCTTTTTTCCCTATAAATAAGGATCTAATGTAAGCAAATTTCACCTTGGGTCATTTTATACTAGTGGAATTTGAGATTTTCCTTAAGAGAGCAGTCTTCTATTCTCTTTTCTTCTCCTCTTACTTTGTTCTTGAGGTCAAGATGTTTTCCTTATCATTAGAATCTCTAATATGGTGGAAACTTGTCTTATCTTCCTAACTTCCTCTAGCTAGTGGAGTGATTCCTAACTTAGGATTATTTTTCTGTAATTTACTTTCAGCCTTTACTTTCTTGCAATTTACATTTTTTTTCTTAGTTTATGTCTTTAATTTCCAGCCTCTTTCTACTTTAATTCTGGTTATTTTCGTTTTACCTTTTCTTCCATTTCTTAGATGACAACAATGATGACATGGATTATGTAAATGTTGTGGCTTGTGAATATGGGATGTCTTGGGCACATTGTAAATCATTGAAGAGGTGTGCCTATATAGTGGAGGATATAATGATGTGAGACGCAATGAGAATCTTAGAATTGATTTTCAAAAAAAGGCCTTTTCCAAAGAAGAGAAAGAATGTCAAATCCTGTCATTTTAAGTTATAAGTTGTTACAAAATCTTCTTCTCCAATTTTTAAAAAAGTTAACTATGTTTTATAGGACATAATAAAATTTTAAAGAAAATTTTCCCTTATATAATGTCTCATTTTGGACCTTATTAATTTTACTAATTTCTATTTGAAAAATCAAATTAAACGAGTTCTTGCCAAAGATATTATTTTCCTAAAAGTTTTAAGTTGGTAAAAAATGTTCACTTTATTTTGAAACAAGGACTTTTAAGTCTATAGTTTTCTAAGCTTTGAGGATTTGTTTAGAATAATATTGCATTTTATTTGAAGGGCATCACAATATTAAATTAAGAAGTTTTTGGGTAAATATTTTTTTTATAAGATTTTTAAAATAAAAATATGTGACATTTATATTGGGTTTATGCTTGAAATACATCATTTACTTTTTTTCTTAATTTCCATATTAAATATATTTCATGAATACTTAGTTAAGTCTTCAAAATATATTTACCATTAGATTTTCAAGAAAACATTTGACTTTAAAAAACCTAATTATTTTTCTCTTAACTTTATTGGGATAAAAATTAAAATTTCTAAAATAGTATCAATTTTTGTATCTCAAAGATTTTATGATTTTGTAAAGAATTCTAATTTAATTGATATAGGTTTGAAGTATGAAAACGTTAACACCCATTTTTAAAAGAGACCTTAAGAAAAACTCATTTTTTTCATATGTGCTTTTTGTACTGCCTCAAGGAAAGCACACAAGTGTATCGATCGGACAACAAAGAGTGAATACAACTCTGACCTAAGGAGTGGGCATTCTTAATGTGAATTAATGAGATATGAGAAGAAAGAGAATGTTACTCAAGAAGGAACACAAACCAAGATACATAGTCTATTAATGAATCCTTATAATTGATATAAGGAAAATGCCAAAAAATCATAGGGGCTGACTTTAAGAGCCTTGGGAGTAAGTGTGTTGAGTGTGATGATCTACAAGGAACTCTAATGTTGTGACTATCACAATCGAAATTGCCTTCCTTGATTTGCTTCGAGGATCGTCATGGTCAGCAAGTCGATTTTCATTAACTATTATATGGAAATAATTGATTTCTAAGTATTGATGTGTGCATAAATACCTTAAAATTTTGAATAGGTTCAATAGCTTGCAGCATGCGAATATAGGAAATTTAGGATCATGAAAATTTCTAGAATTATAGGTTTGGTCCTATATGCATGATATTGGTTGATGATAGACCAAAGATTCACTGTGACTTAATGTTGAATGAGATGCCGTAAATTATCTAAAATCTAAGAATTTGTCGTTTTGCGCTCAAGCATAACATAATCATTGCATTGATGTTGTGTAATAGGAACCTTATTTGATATATTTAAGTTATGATTAGGAATTATGTAATCCTATGATTGGCTTTTTAATAGGCTATGTATGTGACTGTGTTTTGTTATTGATTGGATGACATAATTACTTTATCTACTTGTTTTCTCTATATATATTTTTGAATTATGATGGTTCTCACCCTTATTGATTGTTTTCCTTTGTTATACACTTTCATATGGAAGATAGGCAACAAGATAGCAATTCCTCTATTCCATTTTTGGATGGACCTACAATTTGATGTGCAAGTGTTTGGAACATAGATTCATCTATAAATAAGACTTCGATTACAAGAGTAATCATGTTTTAACTATCACAAAATGGATCAAGGACTAAAACGTCTATCATTCCTTTTTTTTTTTTACATAGATGATCTTTTCACTTCTTGTTCCATATGTCTTAACCTTTACTAAAAGTTTCCCTTTTGAAAAAATGATTATCTTATATACTGCTCTGTGTAGGTGATCCATATCCATAAATTTAGACATATAATGTTTAGGCTCTATGATTTTTTTTATTTGAATGATTATGATTATGATGAATGTATATATATATTTACATAAATGTCTATATGAGATGATTTTGTGATAAGTGGCAATGTGATGCCTTTTAGTTTATGTTGCAAATTGTGAAATGTTTGAATTGGTAAGTTTAAAAAAAATCTTATCTTTCTATTAAGTCTCATGAAAAATTTTATAATCATCTAGTGATTGAATTATGTAACATTTAGGAAGGCACTCCCATTATTAAAGGCTTTACACCATTTATATCATCCTTAAATTTGGGCATCAATTAGGAATTTAGGCCCCTTGATTAGAAGGTGAAGGAACTTCAAATTTTAAAACAAGTTTTTGTTCTAATCTTTTATATCTGAAAATTAATCCTCATAGACGCTTCCTTAAATATGTCATCCCCATTCAATGCAAATGGACTTCTTCTATTAAGTTTCCAATTCAACATCTTTTTTCATCCTATATTTTCTTTAGACCTCATTTATCCCAATTTTATTAATCTTTCTGTTAAATATTTTCTCAACCATCTAGATAATCTGGTTAAAAGGAATAAAACAAATCTTCAAGATCTTATGACTTTAGTTCTTTCTTTGACTAATAATCCTTTTCTATATATTTTTATATATTATTTTAGTGATAAAAATTAAAAAAAAAATTGATATAATGATTATTTTTTTTATAATGATAAAAAGAAAGAAATTGTTGTATACTAAAAAAATAAATGTTTGATAAATTTTTAGTAATTTATCTTCCTAATAATATAAGAGTTATGATAAATGCTCTAACATTTATCTTATATTATTTAACTACATTTATTTATGCTATAAATAAATGATCATAAGTATATTATTTATTTTTACTTCGAATATTAATGATGAAAATATTACAAAACACTTGTCTAAATTTCTTGTTTTATGTTAAATTTTTTTTTGAAATATTTTGTAAAAAAAAAAATTTATGTAAGGAGAGATTTTCCTTTATTCTCTAGACTAAATTTATAAAAAATTAATATATTATTATCATAAAAAGAAAAAAGATATTATTATAGTTAAGATGATTGAGAAAGGTTGAAAGTCACTAACATTCCATTTTTTTTTTATAATTAACAATATTTTATATTTTTTAAAATTTATTTGAACTAATCTTTGTATTGAATAAGTGTAAATAATACTAATACTTTACATGATATTTCATAGATTATTGAATAACTTTTTAAAAAATAAATTACTTCAGAAATTCTTGAATAATGTTCATATAGACGAATATATTTCATTAGAGTTGAGAATTTTTAGAAGTATAAAAGATATTTAACTATGTGAATAAAAGAAATATTGTAGCATTTTTACTTTTCAATAAATACTATTTGATTGAATAAAATACGATATTATTTTAATATTATTTAATAAAGACAATGTTTGAAAAAATAAACAACAAATATAATCTAAAAGTAAAAATTTTCACTGATATATTGCGAAAAGTAAAACTATTGTATTAAAAAGGATACAGATATCAAACAATTATACCTTGATTTCAAAGAAAAAATTTATAAAAAATTTGAAGAAAAAATAATACTAAAAAAAGTAGAATAGATTTCATAAAAAAAATTTAAGCATTTAAATATGTAAATTTTTTTATTTTTTATTTTTTATATATTGTTCTATTTATCATTTTTAAGAATGATTTAACTGTGAGTTAGATAGTATTTATTTGATATTAGTTAAGGATAGTTATTAGAAAAAATATAACTTTAAGAGGTTAAGTTAAAAAATAATATTTGAATATTTGTTGTTAGTTTAAAAAAATAGTTGAAAAAATTAATTTCTAAGTGTTTTAATAAAAAAGTTTGTTAATAAAATTGTGATGAGTATTAATAATTGAACGTTGCTCACAATCTACGGTTGAAGTAGAATAAATTTGTGTTGAATTCATATATTTTATCTCAATATTATTTTTAATAATTTATGATTTTCTAAATAAATTATTAAACTTCTTTTAGAAAAACACATGTTTGAAAAATTTTGTTCAAATTTTTATTTTTTATAAAAATTTAATTTAACTATCTTTCTTATATTTTTCATGACTTTTTTTTATAAATAAATATAACATACAATAAATAATAATAATAATAAATTTAAATTTAATTTGATAGTATTTGTTACAAGTAAATTATATTATTATTAATTTTACAGTATATAACATAACTTTCAAATTAATGAGTGGTATAATTAGTTTAGAATAATAGTGGGGACAAGTATTTTATTTAAATTATAAAAATTTAAATTATTTTTATTTAAATAATAGATATTTTTTATTTTTAAAAATTTATTATTAATAATAAATAAATAATAAGAAATTGAAAAATAAAAAATATAAATTATTTATTAAATTAGTATATCCTAACATTTCATTTTTTATTCATATTATTTTACTATTTCATTGATTTTAAAATTTAAATTATTTTATAATCAATTATTAAATTCATAAATCAATTAAAGCACAGGTTGATCCAACTTAATCTTAAGTCTCAATTTGAAATTTTGTTCATCTAACTATATTAAAAATTTTAGGATTTATTATTTATGATAATCTTATTTATTCTACGATTTATAGTGATATTTTTTCTATTTTTTAATTTATATAAATTTATAATATCATATATTTTTTTAATTATATAATTTTATAAAAAATATTCTAATTTTTTATAATATTATATGAATAAAGATAACAAAATAAAATAAAAAAATTTAAATGATTTTATAATAAATTTTAACCATGTAAATGTAATTTACTCATAAAAAATATATTATTTTAATTTTTAGTGCAAGAAATATTAGCTTCATTCAAGGAGAATTTTAATTTATTGTTTTAAAATTTTTAAAAACAAAATTTAATTTTAGTTTTAAGTTTGAATTATAATTTTTAGATCTTGTTCAATATAGTTTTTAGTGTTTGTTGTTAAAAGTTTTAAAAATTTAATTTAATCACTATAAAAAAAATTAATTTTAATTGAAGTTTTTTAATCATATTTTTCAAAATTGTTAGAAAGAATAAGAATAGCTAGGGTTTATATAATTGAAGCTATTTTATCCATGTTTGTACAATAATTGCGAAAAACAATTTCACTAAACTTGTCATATTCTTTTTTTTTTTTTCTAATTTCTCCTTTTCCCTTACTTTCTCTCATGCGTTGGTTCATCGTACTCTCTTAATTTCAACTCTCTTTCTGTTACTGTTGCATTTAGGTTTCCATCTTGAAAGTATTTGAAGAAAGAGTGTTATCTGCAAGTTGCTTTTTAATTTCTCAACGTTTGATTCCTTTATTTTTCATCTATATTATTCCTTTTTTTCCTAATTTTCAATTATCGTATGAAATTTTTTTATTTATTTAGCTTAATCACTTACTAGTGAAAATTCCCCAATCTAGGACTATCCCTAACTATCCCAGTCACGTGCAAATCACGGGGATAGGTGAATCTAATCGGTTTCGTAGAGGCAAAATGAATCTTCCCTTTGAGTTTCATCCTGTTGACAGGCTTGAAGACGTGAAGCTTTGGATGTTTCACGTGAAGGAATACGAAAGTGTTTTGCGTTTTGCAGTTTCACAAGATGCTTTATGATGCAAGTGGAGGAGCATTGAGGGATTTCTTGGGGCTAATTCGAAGCACAAACCCTAGCGTTGTTGTTATAATAGAGTAAGAAGCAAAACACAATGAGGCAAGGTTGGAAGTAAGGGTGTGCAATTCGTTGAAGTATTACGTGGTATTGTTTGATTTGATTAGAGAGAGTGGGGTTCTAGAGGAGAGTGGTGTGAGGTTGGATGTGAAAGAGATGGATGGATGTCAGCAATTCTTATAATGAGTGTTTGTCATTTATTTCAACAAAATTAAAAAAAAATAAAAAAAATCATAGAGTAAATTGTTGACAAAATAAAAAATATTAACAAACGTCCATTTTAATTATTAATAATTTAGCATAAATTTAGGTAAATAATAAAAGTTTAAATCATTGAAAAATATGAAATAAGTAGTAGGTATTACATAAATAATAGGTAATTAACAAAGGTTTTAAATCTTAAAATTTCAGTTAAGATAAAAAAAAATCGTAGATAAACATCAACGATTTTGGTAAGATTTATTCTATTTTTTTAAAAATTATGATTAATCCATTTGCTCTACATAATTTTTTAACAATTTAAGTAATTTTGAGTAAAGGTTTAAACCCTTAATAAAATAAAACATAACCATGGTTAAAAATAAATTTTTTTAATAAATTTTAGGTTTAAATTTTAAATTTTTTTTAACTTTTAAAAAGTTTATATAAAAATTAGTTAATTTACTTCCTCTTATTATTTTATTATAAATTTATAAAAATAGATAAATAAAATTTTTAACACAAATTTAATAAAAATTAAATTATTTTAAAATTATAAAAAGTTAAAATTAATTATTATTATAATTTGATAATGATAATTTATGATGAAGATGATGATTTGATGGTTAAGGTATTAGGATAAACTTATAATTAAGAATAAAAAATTTTAAAATTAAAAAAAAAAATTATTTTAAAAGTTAGGTTAATTTTTTTTTAAAAATATATAAAAGTTATCTTAATATATTTTAAATCAGACTTGTTTTATTTTTAAAATTAATTTTTAAAAAGTTATTCATTTCCTTTCATTTTGCATTCATAAAAAGATAAATAAAAAATTATTAATTAAAAATAATAAAAAAGTAAACTACTTTAATAAAATTTTACAAATAATAATTTTTAAAAATAATAATAATAATAATGGTTCCAACTAGAATAGAATAATAATTTTTTATTTAAAAAATAAATAAATAATATAAAAAAAATTTAATATTAAAATAATCATAAAAAAATCTCTTTCTTTTTTAGTAATAATTAAATTAAATTATTTTGAAATTTTAATTTAAACATAAAAATTTAAAATTAAAATTTAAAACTTAAACTATCTAAAAAATGACCATAACCGTTTTTTAGCAAGTATTCGTGTATTTGTTATCATTTTTTTTAAATGAATTCAAAATTACTTTTACTCTATTTAATAAGGATTTTTTTGTTAAAAAATATTTTTTGAAATGTAAAAAATATAAAATTTTAATTTAAAAATTTTAAGTAAAATTATTTTAATCTTTAACTTTTTATTAATAGATTAATTTTAATAATTTTGTTGAAAAAATAATTTGATTATACCAATATATTTAATTAATAATTTTAAAAATTATAAGTTATTCTAAAAAGTAAATAAAACATGATAAAAAATTTAAATGATTTAAATATTTTTTTATTAATTTATATAAATTAATTAAGAATAAATTACAGTAAGAACGGAAGTTATTATGGGTTAATTATTTTAAAATTTAAAAATATTAAATATAATGAAGATATGTAAATATAAAAATTAATTTTATTATAAATTTTATATGATAACATAGTACATTAAGAAATATCAACATAATCACTTTGATTAATTGATATATGTTTAGTTTTGTTTAAATAAAATTTTAATTTAAATTTTGTGTATAAATTTTTTTTCCCTAGAAATCGGTCATGCTGTAATATGAATGTTCTTTGTTCGTGAAAGATTATTTAAAAAAATATGTAATTTAGAAATTTTTTAAAAAAATTTTAGTTCTTAGAACTGATTTAAAAATTAAATTTGTATTTTTTATTATGAAAAAATATTTATTATTTTTAATAAAAAAATTATCACGTTTAAATAAGTAAAAATAATTTTAAAATTTGAGATTAATATTTTTCAGAAAAGTATATTAGAATAAATGATCAAGCTTAATTTTAGTTTTAATTATTTTAATTTTATCTATATGTACATTCGGTTTCTTAATTTTTTTTAAGTAATTTTAGTTTTTTAAAATTTAATCAGTTTTATTTTTATTATTTTTAAATTAATATTTTAACTTATTATATTTTATAAAAAAAATTGGAAGAATCTGTAATACTATTGAAATATAAAATAATTTAAAAATTTGATCAAACTTAAAATTTTTATAAAATATGATATTATATTTTAAAATTGTAAGTTAATATTTTTATATAAAATTTAGTATTTAAATTGATAACTCTTGAGCCAAATATAATTTATAGAAATTATAAATAAAAATATAAATAATAAAAATTTAAATAAACATTGAGAAAATATTAAATTTTGTAAATTTTAGAAATTAAAAATTTAATTACCTAACAAATTTAAAAATCAAAATTAATATAAATTAAATTAAGACTAAAAAAAAATAAAAAAAATCTGTTCTAGCGTAGTGTTGAATTGTCCTCGATTTGTTCGCCACGTCATTGTCCTCATCCTCCCTTGAAACAGGGAACAAAACTAAGTCGGCATAACATTCCAAAAGTGATAAATCATTCTTCTAACGAGTGTATAGTATAGGATAAAAATTTATATATGGTAACTTTATTAAAATTATAAAATTTAATATATTTGTAATAAATTTGATAATATTTTGTAAAAAATTACTTTTTTTATTCATTTTATTCTATCTAAAAATAAATAAAAAATTATTTCCATTTATTTATCTATTTTATTATTAAAAAATATTAATATTTTTTATATATTTTTATATTTATCTATTTATAAAAAATTAAAAAATTTTTTTTGAAAAGATAAAAATTAAGAAGAATTATTACAAATAAAAAATAAAAAATAAAAACAAGTCAATAATATTAAAATATAAGATTATTAGACTATTAAAATTTGTTTAAAAGATTGAATATTTTAAATGATTATTCTATATTTAAATTAGGGAGGTAATTGAATAAGGTCGTTCAGCATATATTTATAGTTTGACTTATTTAATAAATAGATAAGCTCAAATTTGTTAAAAAGTCTGTTTAGATAAATAATCAGGCCTACACTTATAAAAAAGTTTATTTAACCTATTTAGAGATCTATTTATATTTATATATTGTATATTTATATTTGTTTTAATATATTATATTTATATAATATTTATTTTATATTTTATATTTTATTTATATAATATTAATATATATATATATATATATATATATTTTAGGTATATTTAATAGTCTTGTAGGCTTTATAGACTTTTTTAATTAATTATTTATACAGATTTTAAGTTTATTTATTAATTTTTTTGTAAGGTAAGCTTTTAAATATACTTGTAGCTTTGTAGATGAAAAAAAATCTTTAACAAATAACATGCCAAGTTCATATCTCAAAATTTTTAAACAAGTCGGTTAGGTGATGGGGGCAAATACTAGATTTCATTTGAGGAATTACAATGCGGTCAAGATCAATTTTAGAAAAATAATAATAATTTTTTAAATAAGACAAATTAAATACATATATTAAATTTATTTTTCATAATAAAATATGAAAAATATAAATAAACAGTAATCGTTGATGCAATATAATTGCATTTTAATGCTTTTTTTAAAATTAATTTAATTATACATAAAAAAACATATCAAATAAAATAACTTTTATATAAAATAAAATAAATAATAATTATTTAAATTTATCATGAATGAATAAAATTGATAAATTAAAATTATATAACTTAATTTAAAAAATATATAATTTATTAAAGTAATATTATGATTTTAAATAGTTTTATTATTCATTTATATATAATATATGATGAAATTTTGTTTCACTTTTGTATAAAAATATTTTAGTGGAAAAATTTATTATTTTTTATTACAATTTAAAGATAGCCATCTTTGAAAAAAATTAGATAGAAAGTTGTAACGTTCATAAAACAAAATTTCGTCTAAATAGAAATAACTTGTCTTTGCTATTAGAAATATATATATATATATATATATATATATATATATATATATATATATATATATTATTTTTTAAAAAATAATTAACTAATTTTTATTATATAATAAAAAGATCGTTATGTTTCTAAAAATAATTGTAATACTTAATGTTTTAATTTAGAATAAAAGCTATTAGAAATATATATATATATATATATATATATATTATTTTTTAAAAAATAATTAACTAATTTTTATTATATAATAAAAAGATCGTTATGTTTCTAAAAATAATTGTAATACTTAATGTTTTAATTTAGAATAAAAACAAAAATAAAAATTAAAACAGATAAATATATGATTAAGTAAAGAATAATATAGTTCTAAAAAATATTTACATCTATAATTAAGTTTGGAACATTATTCTTGATTTTTATGAAGTGGCATATTTTTCTTATATCATACCATGTTTCACAACCTTCGTATTAAATTAAATTAAATTATATTAATTTATTTTTTAAGTAGTTATTCAAATAAACGATATTTTAATTTTTCATAATTTTATTAATTAAATTATCATTAAAATAAATTTAATAAATATAATAGAATATAAATTTTTATTCTTTTTAGTTTTTTAAATTTATAAATATAAAATCATATTTTTACTTGATATATACTAACTATGTCATATTGATAATTATACTAAGTTAATAATAATAAAACATATTTAAATGTTTAACATGTTACCATGATTATAATAACATCAACCATTTTATAAAAAATTAAAATTAACAATTTTTTATTTAAAAAATTAAATTAAATTTATTCATAAAAATAAAAATTTAATATTTTTTAAATATAGAAAAATTTATTTTATTTATTTATTCATTTGCATAAAAGAATAGTAATTAATTTTTTACATATATCCTTAATAATAAACGAAAAAATATTAAAATTATAATAAATAAAAAATAAAAGTTAACTTTATTAATAATTAACATTTTCTATATATATACCTTTAACAATAAATAAGTAATAAATTCAAATTATAATAAAAATAAAATAAATAAAGAAAACGAATTAAAAAAATAAACAGTAATTAAAAAAATCAACCATATTTCTTAATGTTTATATTTTTTCCCCCTCTTCCTCGATATATCAGAAGGAATGGAGTAATCATTGAACTGGGTTGCATATTCCAGTAGCAGACGACCGTGGGTCCAGTATATATCGTCTTCTGTCACTCCTGCAATCGTTCTCTTTGTTTCAGGTTATAACAGCAGCTACGGCAGAGGAAAAATAACGATAATGGAAATCAAACCTGGTTTGTCAGCACTCGTCACGGGTGGTGCTTCTGGAATCGGTAACCCCCTGCTTTTCCGTAGCTTAACGCCATTCATAGTCATATCTTTCATACTCAAACTTTCCGGTTTTACTTCTCAACTACCCCTTTTTTCTCATTCTTATATCCAAAACAAACTTCAGTTGACTTAGAACTGAATTAACAAGCGATGCGATGGAGATTTTAGCTTATCCTCAATTTAACACTATAGCAATACTGTATTATCATACGATCTATCGAATTAAAGAAATGATTCTTTCATTCTTCGAGATTTTGTTGCGGAAGCAATTTTTTCATCTGTGTCGTTTCAAAATGAATCCTTAATCTAATTCCGAAGGAAAGACATAGCAACTATTAGTAATTGACCTACTCAATCCTATTCGTATGAAAGAATTAGTTCTAAGGCTACAACATGTAAAGCTTTGATCACAGTGAAAGAATCATACATAATTCGTGACTTCATCATCTATTTTTGAGATATCCGCAAGAAAAATATGTTTGATACAATTTAGTTTACATCTCGTGATACAAAACTATGATTTGCTTGTGCTGTTGATGCGTGTGTGTAATCTGATTCTATGTTTCTGGTTTTTATACAGGCAAAAGTCTTGCCTTAGCTCTTGCAGAAAAGGGTGTGTTTATCACAATTGTTGATTTCTCTGAAGAAAAGGGAAGACAAGTTGCAAGCCTCGTTGAGAAAATTAACCCCAAATTTGGTTCTGGGTTGGAATTTCCATCTGCCATATTTGTGCATTGCGATGTGACTAATACAGGTAAGTGGGCTATTGTCTGTTAGCAAGATATACAGTAGGCTACCCAATGCTGAAGTTGAAAATTTTGAATTACTTGCTCATGGGCTCTATTTAAGCTCCTTATCAAACCTTCCTTTGTTCTTCTTCAATACAAATATAGTGTTTCCATTTGGTGAAGTAAAGTAACACCACTTAACATGAACATAGTTAGTTGTAGAGATTCACATGGTAGAAAACAAATGATGAAGTTTCATAATCTGTAAAATGAATTGTCTTCCTCGTGTTCCAACTATCATGAAGTAGCATAATATATACATATGATGTCATAAATCGTCAATTGCACTTCTTGTTTTGATTGCCTTAAGTGTACACACGAATGTATTAATTTAGAGTCACCAACAGGGGATCTAGCTGCTGCATTTGAAAAGCACTTTTTGACCTATGGAGGACTAGACATTTGTATTACCAGTGCGGGGATCTCTAGTCCTATACTATTCCATGAGGATCAAACGGATGGCACTCGTACATGGAGACACACTGTTAATGTGAATTTGACAGCTGTTATTGATTCCACTCGCCTTGCGGTAAGCTCGAAACGTGACCTAGTTTTTAGAATATCCTTTAATTAAATATTTACATAATGCTGCCTAAAGAAAGTTGGTTCACATTCTTAATGACAAAAATATAATAATTTTTTCTCTCATGATCACATTATAGATCACATACATACGTTCACTATTTGCTGTTTAAATGAAGAGAAAGGATTAAAATCGTTGATTATCAGTGACATTCGATATCTTCATCTTAATAGATTAAAACCATGAAAGCCGCCCAAAGGCCTGGTGTGATTATCAATTTGGGTTCTGCGTCTGGTCTTTATCCAATGGTGCGTGACCCGATCTACAGCGGCTCTAAAGGTTTGTCATTTACCAGCTTTGATTAGGGCATACTCCTTGAAAACTTTCTGTTCAATTTAGAAAATAAATTTGTCAAACAAAAGAGCTTAAAGACCTATTCGATTCAAGTTAAGAAGTGAAATAGTTAACATGAGCTTTCATGTGGATGTCCATTGATTGGACTTCAAATGTGGACCTGTTACCTCACTGTTACCCTGTGCTAATATTTAAAACTGCTACTCATGGAGCTGGTTTACGGAACAATGACTTCATGACATAATAATGCTAAACACAAGTTTTATGTATGCTGTCTATTTATTGTTATTTTCCAAAATTTCTTCATATTTCTGGCATTATTCAAAATTGAATAAAATGTCTTGTGTATCCCAAAAATACAGGAGTCACTGATATTTGCATCTCTTTGTCATGGATGAGACTTATTTTTTTAAATCTGTCAGTAACAATCAAAATACTGAGAAGAGGGCTTTCAACTGAAAAGTGGTTTCCTAGGGCAAATAAAGATAAAACCTGTTATAAATGGTTGAACAATGGAAGGTAAAAGTATTGCAGAAAGTTGGGAGGAACGTCTACTTTATTCATTCAAAAATAAGGGTCTTTCTTATATAGGCATATAGCAGAGGAGAAAATAACTAACATGTAGTGGGTAACAACGAATCTGAACTACTTCCTAAAAATTTGGTCAACAAAACTGTTAAGCAAAACTACTAGTACTGACTAATTGCTGAGTAGGACAATAAAAAAACTTTATGAAACGCAGTTAGCTTAAGGGCCTTTGTAAATATATCAACAATTTGTTCCTCACTTCTCCAGTAAACTAGATTAATTTCTCCATTACTTGTGAGATCCCTTAGGAAGTGAAATCTCACTTCAATGTGTTTGCTCCTCCTATGTAGAACAGGATTCTAGAACAACAACTTTAGTGGACATAGTAACAATGGGTTGCTTTTGTGAAGACCAACAAATAGCTGTTGACTCTCATAAAAACATAACCGAATGTGCTTTTTCTATCATTTGGATCCCCTGCATAGTCATTATCTATAAATCCAACCAAGTCTATTTCTTTTTTCTCTTTTGTATAGCATGCCATGATCTATTGTGCCTTTCAAGTACCTAAAAATCTGCTTTGCTTCCAAGAAATGCATTTCTTTTGGAGACTCCATAAATCTACTGATGAGTGACACAACATACATTATATCAAGCCTAGTAGTTCTTACATACATCAAGCTTCCCACAATTTGCTTGTAAAGTGTGTTGTCCACTTTTCTTCCTTCAGGATCTTTAACTAGTTTCACATGTCTCTGCTAGTATGCTAAAAGGATCGCAATTTTTCATCTGAAACCTGTCAAGAATCTCATGCACATATTTCTTTTGAGAGATAAAAATCCCAGCAGCAGTTTGTCTTACTTCAATACCAAGAAAATAGTGTATCATACCAAGATCAAACATAATCAAATTCACACATCATAGATTCCTTAAATTTTTGGAACATGGCCTCATCATTTCTAGTGTAAGTTAAGTCATCCACATATGTGCATACCATAAGAACTTTGTTTCCATCAATCTTTAAATAAAGTGTATGTTCATATGGATACTTTTGAAACCCTTCTTTCAAAAAGTAAGCATCTATACAACTATACCAAGCTCGAGGAGCTTGCTTTAGTATATGAAGAGCCTTTTTCAGTTTGTAAACCTTCTGTCCACTACCAATTTTAACATTAGCCTGGAGGTTGATTGATAAACACCTCTTCTAGCAAATCTTCGTGTAGCAGCAAATTTTACATCAAGTTGCAAGATAGGCTATGAGTTTTGAGTTGCTAATGCAATGACTAGTCTAATTGTGTCATGCCTTACAACTGGAGCAAATACTTCCTTGTAATCAACACCAACCTCTTGTTTATAGCCCTTTGCTACAAGGTGTACTCTGTACTTGTCAACTTCTCCATTTTCTTTCAACTTTTTGTAAAATCATTTAACACCAATGGTTTTATGACCTTTTGGAAATCAGCCAATTCCTAAGTGTAATTTTTCTCTATAGCCAAAATTTCTTCATCCATGGCCTTTTTCCGTTATGTCTTTAACAGCATCATCAAAGGTTACAGGATCTTCATATTGATCAATTCCTGCTACTTCATAATCACTTATCCATGCAGGCCTCCTTCTAATTTGTTGTGATCTTTGTTCAACTGCTGCGATAGGTGAGCTTTGAGCTGCTACCGGTTCATTTTGAATAGCTCCTTGTTACTGCCCATGCCTCTCTTCTTCAACATTATCTCCATCAAAATTTGTAGGAATTATTTTTCCTTCTCTATCCTCATTCCATTGCTAGATTCTCTCTTCATCAAACATTATATCTCGCCTAATGACAATCCTTTTAGTCAAAGGATTATACAACTTATAAGCTTTGGAATGATCACTAATGCCAAGAAAAATGCATTTCTTACTACGATTTTTCCTTCGCACACACTGTTTTGTTGTGGAGTATATGTTGTTGTCAATTGTCTTTTGATGCCTTGTTGCTCACAAAAATTTGCAATTCATGGGAGTTGTACTCCCTTCCACAATCTGTTTGCAGCAACTGTATTTGGTTACTTGTTTCTTTCTCAAGAAGCGCTTTATAGGTTTTGAAAGTTGTTAAGGCTTCTGACTTTTCCTATTAAAAATAGACCCATGTTTTTTGACTAAAATCATCAATGAAGGTAATAATATAATGTTTACCTCCATTAGAAGCAAGATGAATGGGTCCACAAATATCAGAATGCACAAGCTCCAACAAGTTCTATGCCCTTTGTGTTTTTCCTTTTGGAAATGGGGCTCAATGTTGTTTACTAACAATGCATTCCTCACAAACATTAGATGAGCTTGCAAAACTTGGAAGACCAAATACCATGTTTTTGTTTTGCAATGTTCTCAAGCCACCAAAATTTAGATGGCCATATTGAAGGTGTCATAGCCAAGCAACATTTTTTAATTGTACTGCGAAGCATGACAGATTCATTTCATTGAGATGGAGTGGAAACATTCTATTTGCAGTCATGGTAACTTGAGCAATTAAGCGCAATTTTGATTCTCAAATAGTGCATACTCCATTTTTTATGAAGATCTCATACCCTTTTTCTTGTAACTGACCAATACTTAACAAATTGGTCTTCAAGTCTGGGAAACATTTGAAATTGTGTGAGCAGCATTATCATTTGATTGAATGATTACCTATCCCTTTTCCATGACTGAGACTTTAGAGTTGTCTCCAAATTTCATACTCTCATGGAATGATTCATCTAAGGTGGAGAAAGTTGTCTTGTCTCCACACATATGGTTGCTGCAACCAGTATCTAGATACCCCAAATTCTTATTGCCTTTTTCTTTTGCCTGGCAAACCATTAGCAAGGATATCTCCTCCTTTTTCATTCTTTTCTACAAAATTTGATTTTTCTCCATAGTTCTTGGAGAGGTTAGTTCAGCATTCATACTGATAATGTCCATACATGTGCAGTTGGTAACATTATACATTGGACTTGTCTCCTAACTTTGGCTTATGAGTGATTGAATGAGATTTGTCATGTCCTCTTCCTTGAGGATTGCTAAATTGATATTTTGATTGCTGTTGTTGGTTCTTATAGTCCTTGAATCCTCTACCTCGGCCTCTTCCTGGTCTATTTTGGGATTAAGAATGATTGGTGAATGCTTGTTCATTATGATCTTGTTGGGTGAGCTTTTGTTCATGAACCATCAAGGAATTCTAGAGTTCATCAAGGGAGACTTTGTCGATGTTCTTTGACTCCTTTATCAGGCATACAACGAAGTTGAACTTCATTGTAAAAGACTGCAATATCTTTTCAACGACCATGATATCTTTTGTATTGTCACCATGAGTTCGCATCTTGTTGACGATAGTCATCACCTGTGAGAAGTGATCAGTGATCAACTCACCAGACTTCATTTGAAGTAATTCGAACTCCGTATGAAATATTTGAAGCTGTTGCCTATCTGCTTTTGTTGAACCTTGGTATTTTCTTCTTCATGGAATCCCATATTTGCTTGGAGGTATCTTTGGAAAGAATGGTTTCCAAGATTGAGCAGCCAATTGCTTGGAAAAAATAATTCTTTGCCTTAAGATCCTTGAGTTGTTTTCCTTCTAGTTGAATTCTCTCCATATCAGTTATGGCCACACCATTTGTTGGTTCTGAAAATCCTTCAGAAATGACTTGCTTGTACTCTTGGATTTGAGGAAATTCTCCATTAGATTGATTTGTTATAATTTTGGATTTATTATATATTTATTATAATCTATATAAATAAGAATAAGAAAAATAGCATACTCCAATGATCATAGTAACCATCAAAGCAAGGAATGACTGCTTCCACCATTTTCTAAAGCCATATCAATTCTCAGGTTGCTGCTGCAATTTTTCTGGAACTCACAGGTGTTTTTGAACCAAGCTCTGATACCATTATTATAAATGATTGAACAATGTAAAGTAAAAGTATTGCAAAAAGTTGGGAGGAACGTCTACTTTATTCATTCAATCATAAGCCTCTTAAATAGGTGTATAGCAGAGGAGAAAATAACTAACATGTTGTGGGCGACAACGAATCTGTAGTACTTCCTAAAAATTTCGTCAACAAAACTGTTAAGCAAAACTACTAGTACTGACTAATTGCTGAGTAGGACAAAATTAAAACAACTTTATCTAACAATACCAATGGTTTTAGCTTTTTAATGAGAGTCAGATAATCAAATAATGGACCTTGTATCTCCTTCTCTAGCATATGCATAAATGAACTTATTATAATGCTTCCTACAATGCTATTGTACTTTGGCAGCTGGTGTTGTTATGTTTTCTAGAGCACTTCGTCTATACAAACGTCAAGGAATTCGAGTCAATGTGCTTTGCCCTGAGGTAAGAGTTGTATTTGAAGAATGGATACTTTGGTTATTTAATTAATCTTTAACTGTGGAAATATTAAATATTCTGTTGAAATTGACTAGAGTTTTTTTCTCATCATTCTATGAAATTGATTAGTATTTTTGTTCTTTTTGCTTAAATGTGTTAGTAACCATAGAATATCAAAGAATCATAACGGTTCCTTAATTGTCATTATTTGTAATCATGTGTAATTATTCTAAAGGCTTTATAAATACCAACATATTCATAAAATCTCTTTCTCTTATATGGTATCAAAGCTGAATAGATCCGCTGTTCTCTTTTCTTCTTTTTTTTCCGTGCTATTGTAGCAGTGAATAGTAGCAGCACCTCAGACGACCATTTTCTCCGTTGTTGCTGCCCCCTTTCGCTAGCGTGATACTTTGACCAACATCGAAAATCACTGATAAAGCTACTCCAGTCGCTACCTCACCGGAAACCTACGCACGCGCCGTCACTGTTCCAACACGAGCACTTTGCTCTAGCACCCATTTTTGCTGGAACTTCTTCTACTCGCATACCCACCTCCTTACGCTTTTGTTTAGCTACTCCAACTTCGTTTACCATGACTTCTTCCGGTAACACATCCAATTCAGCCGCTACAATTATGAGTGTCACCAACATCCCTCTCATTCTTTGTGAAAAACTACTTGGTTCTTCTAATTATACCCCATGGGTTGCTGCAATTGAGCTTTGGATCCTAGGACAAGTACGTTCTAATCATCTCACTAAACAAATCAAAGATATTTCTTGAAAGGACCAAGATCATTGGAAACAAATTGATGCTTCTTTAAGCAGTGTTCTTTGGTATATTATTGATCCTAAATTACAAGTTACATATCGTGCTTACACAACATGCTACGACGTATGACACAAAACCAAGAAGATTTACTTTAATGATATCAATCGCCTATACACGATTGTCAACAATCTTGTTAATTTGAAGAAAGAGGACTTGGATATGGAGACTTATTTGGGTAAGCTTGACAGTCTCATTTCTTACTTTGATAGTCTCTTGCCTTTCACTAACAGTGCAAATACCCATGCGGAGCAACGTAGTAGATTCTTCATGACTTTTACTTTGGCTGGTCTCCCACCTGAGCTTGATTCTATACGGAATCAAATCCTATCCACTTTAGGTTATAAATATTTTGTCACTTTCATAGATGATTTTTCCTGTTGTTGTACTTGGCTATTCCTATTACGAAATAGGTATGAGCTATTTTTAGTTTGACAAAACTTTTACTTAGAAATTTGCAATAAATTTCGTGTTTGTATTAAAGTTCTTCATAGTGATAATGCTTGCAAATACCTATCTTCTGCATTTCAAGATTTTCTTTGCTCACATGACATTATCCATCAAATATCATGTCCACATACACCACAACAAAATGGTGTTGCCGAACGCAAAAATCGTCACTTGGTTGAGACAATTCAGACAATGTTTCTTCATTACCAGCTTCCACAATCTTTTTGCGGCGATGCTGTCATCACTGCCTGTTATCTCATTAACCGCATGCCCTCCACATTTCTGGACAACAAAGTTCCATATTCTGTGCTATTTCCAAAATAACAACTGTACTCTTTTCCACTTCGAGTATTTGGTTGTACCTTTTTTGTACAGGATCTCACTCCAGGCAAAGACAAGTTAAAGGCCAAGTCTCTAAAGTATTTGTTCCTTGAATACTCTCCTACACAAAAGGGCTATCGTTGCTATTCTCCTGACCTCAGACGATATTTTGTCTCAGCTGATGTTAGTTTCTTTGAGACTCGTCCTTTCTTCTACTCATCAGATTGTTCGCCTGCTCTCAAGACTTTTTCATCACCAAAAGGTTCCACTGCTCCTACCCCAGTTAGTATTCCTCCGGTGACACCACCTCTTTTGATCATATATCAACGTCATCTTTGACTTCGAGTCTGTGCTTGTTATACAAGTTCCTCTAGACTCATCACCTGTTCCAGCAGCTACTCCAGCTCCATCTGTTGAAGCACTTGCTCTATGCAAAGATACCAAGTCCTCTCAAAACTCTAAACCTCTCTATGCTTGCACTTTCTCTTACCATTGTTTATCACCTTCATATTATGCATTTGTTTCCTCCTTGGATTCTATCACAATTCCTAAGACTCCAGGTGAGGCCCAATCTAATCCCGGGTGGCGCAAGGCAATGATTAATGAAATGATTGCTATGCACTCTAACAACACCTGGGAACTCGTTCCTTTTCCTTTAGGGAAGACCATTGTTGGTTGTAGATGGATCTATATAGTCAAAATTGGCCTTGATGATAACATTGATCGACTGAAGGCACACCTAGTTGTTAAAGGCGACACTTAAATTTTTGGTTTGGATTGTGGAGACACTTTTTTCCCTGTAGCAAAGATGACATCAATTCGTCTCTTCCTGGCATTAGCTACTATCCACCAGTGGCCTTTACACTAGCTTAACATTAAAAATGCATTCTTACATGGTGAACTGCAAGAAGTTTATATGGTTCAACCCCCAGGTTTTGTTGCTCGCGATGCTACTCATCATGTATGTAGACTTCGTCGCTCCATCTACAGCCTAAAACAATCTCCTCGTGCTTGGTTTGGCCGGCATAGTGCCGTATTAAAAGAGTTTGACCTGACTTAATGTGAAGCAGATCATTCTGTGTTTTTTTCTTCACTCATCTCCTACTACTTGTCTTTATCTGGTGGTCTATGTAACTTATATTGTTATCACCAGCAGTGATCATGATGACATTAATTGACTCAAAGTCTATTTGTCTCACCAATTTCAAACCAAGGATTTAGGTCCTCTCAAATATTTTTTGGGGATTAAAGTTGCACAATCTGCTACGGGTATTGTTCTTAGTCAACTCAAATATGCTCTTAACATTCTAGAAGAAACTGACATGCGCAATTGTAAACTATGTGACACACCCATGAATCCCAACATAAAACTACCCTCAGGTCAGGGGGAGGCATTGAAATACCCGGAGAGATATCGATGATTGGTTGGCAGACTTAACTATCTTACAGTCACTAGACCTAACATTACCTTTGCAATAAGTGTAGTAAGTCACTTTCTTAATGCTTAGTGTGATGCCCATTGGGATGTAGCAATCTGCATTCTCAGATTCATTAAAAATTCTCCTGGTAGAGGTTTGCTTTACACAAATGAAAGCGATTCTAGCATTGTGAGCTACTCTGATGTTGATTGGGCTGGTTCACCATCTGATAGAAGATTCACATCAGGGTATTGCGTACACTTTGGAGGAAACTTAATTTCATGGAGAAGTAAGAAACAAAATATAGTTGCTCGAAGCAATGCAGAAGCTGAATATCGTGCAATGGCTGCCACAACTTGCAAGCTAACTTGGCTCTGACAGTTGCTTCAACAACTAAAACTCAAAGATACCAAAGAGATGAAGTTGATTTGTGACAACCAAGCTGCACTTCATATTGCCTCCAATCCAGTCTTTCATGAGAGGACCAAGCATATAGAAATAGATTGCCACTTCATCCGAGAAAAAGTCCTTGCTGGTGAAATTACAACTGATTTTGTCAACCCAACAATCAACTAGCTGACATGTTTACCAATTTTCTTAAAGGAACTTGAGTTGAATTTATTTGTAACAAGTTTGGTGCGTACAATCTATATGCTCCAACTTGAGGGGGGTGTTAGTAACCATAGAATATCAAAGAATCATAACGGTTCCTTAATTGTTATTATTTGTAATCATGTGTAATTATTCTAAAGGCTCTATAAATACTACGTATGTGGTCTACTTTAGACGCATAACACATTCATAAAATCTCTTTCTCTTATAATATGTTTCCTCTTTCTTTGTTTGGGTTTGAAACCCTGGTACTCAAAAGCCACTTTGGATGCCAGCTAATTTGAGTCAAGTTGGGTGGACTCGCTTAGGGGATAAAGCTTTCGTAATGCTTGACTTTTCAATTAAGGAGGCTTGAACTTGAGACCTTGGTTAGAACCAAGTTCCATCCCACCTAGACCAACATGCATTATATGTGTTTTGATTTTCAAAATAAAATATCTAGTAATGTTTTATTACAATTTACTATAATTTGCTGAAAGTTTGGTGCAGTTTGTTGAAACTGAGATGGGATTACAGATAGATTCCAATTTCATCAATTTGTCGGGGGGCTTTGTACCTATGGAAATGGTGGTGAAAGGTTCGTGTATATATTTCCTTGTTCTCTCATATGGCTTGGCCAAAAGATGATAAAATATCTGAAACCTTATCTTGTATTATCATCATTTTGTCTTAAAATATTTTAGTTTTAGATTATTGTGGATGGTCTTTTAATAGTAGTTTCCATATTTCATTATTTTCATGAACTATTTCCTTGTTTGATTAGGATTAAGGGTCTTGGACTAATATTAATAGGGTTTGGTTTACTGCTATATATTTTGCATCTATCTAAAATCCTACTATTTGTTGATTGAAAATTTTTCTGTTAATAACATTTTGTTAAAATTTGATAGTCATGAGAATGTCACTGGTGGCAATAATAGTGGTTGGTTAATATTTCTCTTGTACACATAAATTTTGATATGAAAGTATTTTAACCTCTCAAGGTGCTTTTGAGCTCATTACGGATGAAAGTAAAGCCGGTCATTGCCTATGGATTACAAATCGTCGAGGCATGGAATACTGGCCCACCCCACCTGAAGAAGCAAAATACTTGATACGTTCCTCTCGTTTCAGGAGAAGATCTGATTTCAAAGCTCCATCAATTAAATTTCCCGAGAGTTTTGAGAAAATGTGTGTATTTGAATTCTCTCTCTTGTTATAACATACATATGCCTTTGGAAGATGTTTATCTTCTATTCCGTTGTTTTATGAAGGGTGCATTTATAATTTCAAATTGACTGATCTATTGACTGTTTCTTCTCATAATTTTATTAAAGTAGAGATGCATTATTTAGTGGATTTAGATAGCTGCTTACTGTTTACAGAGTTGTTCAGACCTTGACTCACAACTTTAGGAATGCTACTGGCATAGTGAGAACACCACTGAGGCTACCTGTCAAACCAAAACATGTTCTTGTGAAGATAATTTATGCTGGTGTGAATGCTAGTGATGTAAGTTGCTATATATTTCTGTGAGGACCGGTGTATTCATATTGTTGAGCTTTTTCTCTCTCTGAGACACATCCTAGCCCTAACTTGACAAATAACCTAAATTGTAGCAAAAAGATATATCCGTCATTGTTGAAATAATGGACTTGAAGAATTATGCATTAGCTCAAAAAATGCATATTCATGTCAGAAACAGCATGGTTTATTATGAAATACATACTAATCTAATATGCTATTGATTTTTCTGTATATGTAGAACAAGGCACTGCATTAATCAATAATTAGTTCCTTAAAATAAGGCATTATGTTTTTATCGTTCAAGTATATTACAACTCTTGAACTTAGCTTTCAATAAAAGTAGGTGTTGCATGAGTTGCAAAGTAAAACCCACAAGATAATAAGTTTTTTCATCTCTTTCCACTTAAGATCCTAGGCTTACCATACTAACTTTCTAGAGAATTTAATATTTTCCAGCAATGTATTCTTAATTTGATTCTTCAAGTCTAGTTTTTTCAGTTGAGGCTTTGACTGTTAATTCATCACAGTTTGGTCCTATTGGGCGCATTCATGGTGTACATAATCTTTATGAATGCTGAACTGAATGTTCATAGAAGGATCTGGAGATACTACAAAACATTTAAAGATTCAGGATGAAGTTAAACTTTGGGGTACCAAAATAAGAAAACATGTTCCTTTTGGGGAGCAAGATATTATTTTTCTCTTCAGAATATGTAGATAAAATGTTAATAAATGTAGAATTCCAATAAGTGAGATCTAGTTACACTTCTATTTTTCACATGTATTCTTCCTACAAGAGTATGCCCATTCAAAAGTTGTTTTTATGACAAAAAAGAGGGCAGAGTTCTTAACAAAGGAACTAAATAGATGAACACTGAATTTTGGCACACAGAATTGTTTGGTCTGAGGGACCAATGCTTAAACTTCTCTTTATATACAAAGTATCTATATTGAGTAATATTATTTCTTTCTGTACAATACAAAGCTTCTCCCCATCCACATTGTCTTGCTAGTGCTATGTCCTCCTTTTATATAGAACATGTATATCACCTATAATCTATAATTCTGACCAGAATGAGTAATTATAGGTAAATTTTAGCTCAGGCCGCTATTTTGGTGGCAACAACAATGATACTGCTTCTCGTCTTCCATTTGATGCAGGATTTGAGGTATAGATATATCCCTATGTGTAGATATCTTTATATGAAGTCTACCACTTGATGCAGTATACCTCTACTTACATGTATACTATTTTTTGATGTTATATTTTAGGCTGTAGGAATAATTGCTGCAGTTGGGGATTCTGTCATTGACTTGAAAATTGGCATGCCTTGTGCGGTCATGACTTTTGGAGGCTATGCTGAATTCATGATGGTGGGCAGTATTAACATAATGTTACTATTTCTTTCATATTAATGGCATAATCATTGGAGTTTCCGTGTACTGATTATTTATAAAGTCATGGGCTTTCCCTATTAAGTTGATCTGATGATGATACTGAGGTGATGCATATTATGATGTAAAGTGCTGACGTTGTCTTGTTACTTGGGTTAGGTTCCTTCAAAACATGCCCTTCCCGTACCTAGACCAGATCCAGAAGTTGTTGCCATGCTTACATCTGGATTAACAGCCTCAATTGCTCTAGAAAAGGTTGACTAATATAACATCATCTCCTTGCTTCAGATGTATCCTAATTTATTGTTGTTTGAAACTCTAGTGATCTCATATATCAATGTCATTCAAGTTTTTTTAGTATTTACTACCCTCTGTGAATCTTATATTTAGTTTCAGTTAATCTTCCACTGGATCGGCTTGTCCTGATTATGGTTTCTTTTGGATACTGAAAAGGCAGGACAGATGGAATCTGGAAAAGTGGTTCTTGTTACTGCTGCAGCAGGAGGAACTGGGCAATTTGCTGTTCAGGTACTTCACAAATCCCACGCCACTTTTCTCAACCTTGTGCATTTGTGTATAGTTTCTAGGACTTGTTTGCTGGAACAAATTGGATGCTTCTTGATGTTCTACAGGTGTAGGCAGAGCCTGGGTAAATTGGCATAATGTTTAGGAAAAAATATAGCAGATTTTGGATCTTTCACTCCATCTTCTTTACACACTTTTTGTTTGTCTATGAAACAAAGAAAGGCAAAAAAGAGTCGTCAAGATAGACTATCTCTCGGCTTAAAACAGTTGACATCCCAGGCGGATTGTAGAAACAAAGTATTACTTTGAGTAAAAGAAACAGATGTAAAGAAAAAAATTACAAAATTTGTTCTAAGTTATTATAGATAACTAAGTTGGTTCCATCTAGATTTCCTAATCTAAAATTTATATAATTTTTCTTCATAGTATTTTGGATTATTTTGTGCAGCTAGCAAAATTAGCAGGGAATACAGTGGTTGCAACTTGTGGAGGGGGGGCAAAGGCCAAGCTTCTGAAAGAGTTGGGAGTAGACAGGGTCATAGACTATCACCGTGAAGATATAAAAACTGTATGTTTTTAATATCCTCTGGTTCTTTTTTGGGTCCTGTTTACCAAAACTGATTTTATTAAAAAGGACAAGTTACTAATAAAGAAAATTATAACCTAATTAACCATTCAGATGGTTAATGGGTCCTTTTATGCAAATGATTCCGTCTCCGGACCTTGACTCCTTTGTTCCAATTCTCCCTTTTACCATGTGTGATGATCTACAACATTTTTGGCATATTAAGATATGCAAACGTGTACATTCATTGAAAATTGGAATCAACACAATTACATTATGGCATTCACGTGTTTTCAGGTCCTTTATGTATTTGGCTAATTGAAGTGGCTGTTTAGTTTCTTACAAATGAATTTGATTCTTTTATGGGAACTGCTTATATTATCTATTTTACTTTGTCAAATGAATTTTGAGACTAGGTTTCCAGAATGAGTCACCGGTACTATCGATACACCTCAACTTTTCCTTTTTGATTAGTCCTTTTTTTAATTATCATACAAGTACAATTTCATATAGAAAAAGGCTTCAAGAGTGTGAAACCCATCCAAAATAGCAGTATCCACGAACAACAACCCGGTATACCTAAGGTATAAAAGACAACCATTGAATCCCAGAGAAAAAATATTTACTTTTTGCCAAATGAAAGGCAAGTAGAAATTCATCTTAATACCGTGCAGGAAGAAATGACTCAACATCTCTGTGGAGCAATTTGCATTGTGGAATACCTATCTGCTCTCTTTAAACAAATATGATTCATCGAACTGGCATAGCTTTTGATATCAACTTATTCGATTTGCTGAAGAAAACTGTGAAACTCACTGGACGTAGCCTTACAGGTTCTAATTGCCAAAAAATGATTTGTAACTGAAAGGACAGGATAGAACAGTGGAGGAGAAGATCCACAGATCCAGCATCTCTTTTACATACTGAAGACCAATTAAACACCATGACTTAAATCTTTAATAATTAATGTTCAAATCAGGGCTCCAATTTAAGTGAAAATGGACCTTTTTTTCTTAGGAAAAATCTTTCATTCAGATTTACATGCTTTTATCCAAATTGATTGGCTAAAATTTTACTTTGTTGACTCTTTTCTTGTTCTTGTCTTTATTGGAATAAAGTAAGTATGTAAACTGCTTCCTAAGAACATGTTAAATTTCTTACTTACTTTTGCAGGTTCTTAGGAAAGAGTTCCCGAAAGGTATTGACATCATCTATGAGTCTGTTGGTGGTGACATGTTAAACTTGTGCTTGAATGCTTTGGCAGTTCATGGACGACTGATTATTATTGGCATGATTTCTCAGGTTTTTCTTTATTTATTTTTATTCTCATGCCGCATTTTTTTCCTCTGCAGCACTTGTGAAAGTTTCACTGCATCTTTAACATACTACTCAACTACCCTCTTTTTTAGAGGGTGTAATGACTCATTTAGTGTTTCTAAATTCATCCAATACCTTGGATTTTGTCCTCATTCAAGTGTTGTGAAAATTGGATTTAATTATTGTGGTATTCACTCTCAAATCCCAAGCTATATGGAACGTGGAATTCTGTTACCCATTTGATGTCTGAAATGAAATTTGGATTTTAGCTAGCTATATAAAATACCGTTTTGTTATTCTCAGTCCTTAGAGCTGATTTTAAGTATATAAATGTAGTAGATTTTTATTAAAAGGAAAATAGTTTTTATTATATTTTTATATTTTTGATGTAATAAATATTTGCTTTTCCTATAAAAACCTACTATTTTTAGAAACTCAAAATCATCCGTTGGTTTCCCATAAAACATTACCTCTCTCTATATATATATATACATTTGTTGTTTGATTCCTCCACATCAATAAATTCCGCCACTGATTAACTATTTTAAAGTAAACTATTCGATTCTTAGACGGAGTCCTCCTTATCACATGATTTTTAAATAAAGTAATATATATTGGTAATGTTAGACTCTATCACATTTATCTGAGAAGTCAATCAAAAATGTATGGAGCTATTACCCAGTGTTAGTCCCTCTATAGAGTAACGAGCTGGATTGAAAATTGCAGTAAGCTGTTTCTGTCCCCTTGAGAAACGTATTGTTAACGAACAATATTGATTTCATCTTTGTTGTTTTCATACATACCAGTATCAAGGAGATAAAGGTTGGACGCCATCGAACTACCCTGGACTATGTGAGAAGCTGTTGGCAAAGAGTCAAACTGTGGTATGTAGCAATATGAAGTTATGCAGTAGTAGGCAGCCATTTTTTTCGTTTTCCTCTGATTCCTTATTTCATTGTTACTTGGTCTTGTGTGACTTTCGGAGCTCTGAATACCCATCCCATTCAGGAGTTCAACATTTTCTGGGTGGCAAAGTTGAACTTTTAAACCTCAATCTTGTCGCATCATACAGTGGTGAAATGATGGAAGCACAAATACTGGTTCTTTTTTCAGTAAATAATGATAAATATGATTATTCTTTTGTTACTAATTGAGTAATTTGAATCTTCTCTTTCTACTGTCTGGTTAATCAGTAGCATATTAATCAGTAGCATATATTTCCATGTTAACCTAGAGTCGTAGAGTAAAAACACCATAGACAGTGCGGAAATTTCATATGTAACCTATAATTTTAGAATTTCAAACCAAAATTTTAATTTTGGACCAGTGGTATGGTCAACTGGATAATCACTTACTTGTTTAATTGTTCCTAAGTGAACGTGCTTTGTTCCAAGAATTACAATCTCGCGTACAGGGTTCCATTTTACTTTTCTGTGATTTGCTTTTCTTATGTCATGCATAATTCCAATTTTCAGGCTGGCTTTTTCCTGGTGCAATATGCTCACATATGGCAAGAACATCTTGACAGGCTATTTAATCTTTACTCAATGGGAAAGCTAAAGGTAATTTATAGTCCTTCCTTATCTATATTAATATTAGATATGTGCTAGTTGCTATACTTTGCGGTTGCCATGCTTTTAAAGTTTGTGTTCCTTTACTTTTCTCGTTTCTTCATGCAGGTTGCTGTTGATCCGAAGAGATTTATAGGTTTGCGTTCTGTTGCAGACGCTGTTGAGTATCTCCATTCAGGCAAAAGTGTTGGGAAGGTATATTTACCTAACAGATACAGTGCGATTTGATTTTGTGATCTGTAACAATCTAATGATATAATTTCTCTAGGTTGTTGTCTCCGTGGACCCAACCTACCTTCAAGTGGCCAAATTGTGAGTCAAGACATGCCCAATGACCTCACCCGGATGATGTTCCATACTTTTCAAATTAATAAAAAAAAGAGAAGTTTGCAATTTCCAAATATTGTTGTCGAATGCTCTGAGTTTAGCTGCATCAGCTCAATACCAGTGCCGAAACCTTCCCAAATTTTGGGTTACTTATGCTATTGTGAGTGTTAAAAATTGGTAAGAAAAATAGAACAAGGTACACCAAGTTTACGTTTATACTGTAGAAACAATTGTCTATTTTGATTCTTGGTCAAAACTGCCCAGTCTATTCTTTATTTGCTTTATTGTTACTTCAAAAATTGAAGCTGTTGTTCAAAATGACTGCTAAAGTATGAACTTGCCTTAAGCCTGCCTTAGATATGTGCTTTTCAAGCATGGTCTTAGGCTGTAGAACCAACTTCTATGCTACAAAGACAGGTAAAAAGTTGCCCCCTTGAACATTGTATTTTATCCTACTCCATCCGAAAAAGCTCAAAAATAATACTAAAAAAACAAAGTTTCATTTAATTACTTGATGTCAAATCAAATAGAAAATGAAAAATTAATCCAACTAATTTTTGTCTAATTTAATTTTATTAAAGAAAAAAGTATAAAATTAAGGCGCTTCTTAAGATCAATTTTTAACCTTTTTTCATGAGAAAAAATATATTTTTTAAGTCTTAATCTCTTTAACAAAATATTTAGGTATTGTTACAATAAGAAAAAAAAAATTAGAAGTTTTGGCTCTAAATCTTTAAAATATTTTAAATTACTAACAAAAAAAAGTCATAAAATTTATTATATTTAAAAATTTTACAAATTTCTCTTGAGAAATACATAGAGATACAATTTGATAAGAGAAAAGTAACTTTAGTTTTTGGAGGCTTCTTGAAAAATATATAGAGATATAATTGGAGAAGAGAAAGGTGGTTTTAGTTTTAGAACCTCGACTGGAAGTCCTTATTTTACTTCTATCTTCTCATCTTAATTTTTATTATTATCATTACTAAATTATCATTGTATATAATTATTTTTTATTATTACTATTATAAATATTATATATATTTTTAATTTTTTTTAAACATATCAATATTCACTCTTTCTAAAATTATGACATTGTGCATATTGTGCATATTGACGTTGATCTTTTCCATGGTTATATTGGTAGAAAACAAATAACAAAAAAAATAATTGATACATTCATATATAATTCAACTATTCTTTCCCTCTTTGAAATTAGATAATAAAAAAAAATTAAATATCATTATCTTATTATCATCTTCTCAATCTCTCTTTTCTTAGTTATCATCATTGGAAATCTCCTCATTTACCATCATCTAAATCTAACAGAACTTAGTTTTATCCATTGTCTCTTTTCATTTTTTTTTGTTTAATTTAATTATATTTATTTAAAGATAATTTTTTTTATTATTATCAAACATATTTTATAATAAAATTTATGAAAAATTTAACTATTTTATCTTTTTTTTAGAA
Organism: Canavalia gladiata; assembly: GCA_037954105.1. Classification (NCBI taxonomy): domain Eukaryota; kingdom Viridiplantae; phylum Streptophyta; class Magnoliopsida; order Fabales; family Fabaceae; genus Canavalia; species Canavalia gladiata. Next base: position 68,436,631 of record CM075658.1, read on the forward strand.
TTTATATGTAGTTCATTCTCCTTAAAGTTAAATAAATATTTTTTAAAATTATTTAAAATAAAATTTATGTATAACTTAATTACCTGGTTTTCTTTTAGGATTTATGTGTAATTTGATTTCTTTCAATCTAATTAAATATTTTAAAATAAAATTTATGTACAGTTTGATTATCTTATTTCTCTCTTTTAGGATTTATATGTAGTTTAATCTCTTTAAATTTAATAAAAAAAATTAAAATTGAAATATTTGTTATAAAAAATTTTAATTTTAAAATAGGATTTATGTATAACTGGATGATATATATATATATATATATATATATATATATATATATATATATATATATATATATATATATATATATATATATATATATATATATATATATATATATTGAGTTTATGGGGTAGTTGAAGCTCCTTACATTCATAATTATTTTAAATATGTTGTAAAGACTATTTAGGTAATAATGTGACAGACTTTCACAAAAGAGAAGGATATGGAGAGAAAGATTATTTTGCTCACAACCAAAGCACTTTTACTTACACACTTAAATAATTAAAAGTATATATTTTATCTAATGTAAACAAGATTGTCACTATCCTTGCAAATGCAAGTATTCCAAAATGTTGACATGGACCAAGTAAAAATTGAAAGGAAAAAATTGAAGTGTAATATCTTAGACTTGTTTAATATTATTTTTTAATCAAAATTAAATTTTTATTTTCAAAATTTGTATAATAAAGATGTGTTAAATATTAGTATTAATTATCAAGTTAAAAATTTAACCGGAAGAAATACCAAAATCATTTAAAGAACAATAAAATTGGTATTTTTATCCTGCAAGTTTAAGGCAAATTTTGATTTTATTTTTCCTAGTTTTTTATAATTTAAATTAATCATCTATTTCTTCTTCTTCTTTTAATTTCAAATTATCCCTTCTATCATAATGATGTTAAAATTTGCTAAAAAATTTGTTGACAACTAAAAAAGTGTATTGGACTATCTTGACTTATTTAATTCTTTATGTATAGGTTATGAAATATTATAAAATTTTTAGGATGAATGTTATATGTTAATGAAATTTAATTAATTATTTTGAAATATGAATATTATATGCTCAAAATAAAACGGTACATGAAGCACGATCTTAGTTTAGTCAATAAAATCATACAAAATTTTGATATCGTAATCATATATAAGCGTTTAGAAACTCAATCAATTTTAATAATCATTGAAAAAATAGGTATTCAAAATTGAAGTTTAATAAAAATGGTTCTTGATTCTCACACTTTAATATTTAGTTTTAGTCAATAAAATTATACTAAATTTTAATATATTAATAATATTCTAGCATTTAGAGGAATTCTTTAATTTGTTTTAATAGTCAGCGGAAAAAAAAATGGACATCTAAAATTGAGCTTTGATGAAAATAATTCTTAATTATCACTCTTCAATATTTTATATTACTAAAGAAATTATATAAAACTTTTATATGCTGATAAAATTAATTAAATAAAAGAAGCTCTAAATCAATTTGAACAACCATTAAAACAATAAATTAACTTGAAATAAATTATTTGAAAGATTGATTTAATTAAAAAAAAACTTGGAGGATAAAATTAAAATTTATCCTAAATTTAAATTTAAATTTAAAAATATTAATTTTATCTTTAAAAAATTAAACTATAAATTTTGTCTAAATCAAAAATATATTATTTAGCATATGGGTTAGGTTAAAGATACACTTTATCATGTTACAAATTTCAATTAATCCTCAATATTTATTTTTATTTTAAAAAATCTTTACCTGATGTGATAAATTTTATATTAACATGTTTAAAAAATTATAAATCTATAAATAATCTAATTAAAGTTGAAACCACAAATCAAACATTATCTTTCTTTGAACAATAACGATGCATTATCTTCTTTTCTCTTTATAGCATATTACTACATCATCAATACATTTCCAAAATTTCCTCTTTATAGCATATTACCACATCATCACTATTGTCTTCCCAAGAGTTGTTTGATACCATGACTTGAAACACCATCACTCCAAAAGCACCAAATCACTGTAACCTTCAACATGCTTAGTACAAGGTAACAAATAATAACACTACATCTTCAAAGGGAGCATGGATCCAAGACAAATTGTCATACAAGGTTGGTGATTTACATAAATGTTATAATGTCACACAATAATGTGAATAGACATAAAGAAGGGTACATTGATAGAATTCTACGACGTAATACAAAAGTTAATATAGTCAAATTCGCAATACATGTGATACATAACATGCATCAACGAATATTCAAAGAAAATTGATTGATAGTTTGAATAGTTTATCTCTATCTGTTAGTTTTATCTTTATCTATTAGTTAGTTACTTTCTCGATAGTTTCTTTTATCTGTTAAGTTTATCTCTTACTTCTAGTCAGATACTTTTCAAAGATGATAGTTTCTTTTATTAGTTAGTTTTATTCATTATCTTTTAGGATTAGAAATAACATTATTTAAGGAATAAATGTATAACATTTAAAGATATAGAACAATATTTGTTTTAAACTCTTACGTTTATTTTGTGAGAATTATTTTGACACCACAAGATCATATCTATTGGTATCCAGAGTCAAATAGTGATTATATCAACACTTTGTTCATCACTATGTCAATGAATACAAAATATCTTGATACCTTGGAAACCTTTGTGAGGAAATACGTGAGTCCACTGAAGAACTGCGCCAATCCTTCGACAAGATTCTCAAGAGGATGTCCACTAAATTAAAGTATAGACATCACTCAGCATCATCAACATTATTAAGATCTACAAATTCTAACAATAGAAGTAAATCTCAAATTCAATTTTGTTGATCCAAAGTAAATAACAAAATTGAATGAAGAATGAAAGAAGAATCAATCTAAGAACCTTAATTGGTTGAAATTCTCTAAATTTCTTGAAGAGAATCCTCAAATTTGGCTAAATCGAGAATAATAATATTTTTTTGTCCACGACATCCATGGTTTGAGAAAGAAGTTTTTAACCCCAATTTACCTTGATAGTGAAGCCAACTAGTAGTGACGCTAGTTCTCACATGCAAACAAAAAAAGAAATATCACATTAAAGTTGTTCGTGGAGGAGTTATTACTATATTTTGAAAGAATTGAGTACAAGGAAGATGAAAAGGAGATAATTAGTAAACCGCCTCAAATAGATGAAAAGATCCCTCATCACTTGCATTAATAGATGCAAATAAAACACAAAACAATAGCATGCCCTAAAATTTTAATGATGATGCTTTCAATGTTCCTAGTTGTTTGTAAGTACTAGTAGATGTGAATCTAATAATATATGGATTCTTGACAATAGATGGTAACCAATTAAAAAACTTGTTTTGTCTTAATGACAAGAATCAAGCTTATGAGTTCTATTAGCAATTAATGATAAGAATCAAGCTTATGAGTTCTATTAGCAATTAAAGGAATGTATAAACAAAACAAATAGTTGATTAAAAAGTTCGAATTCGACTTAATTCAAAAACCAAGTTCTTCAAATTTATTAATTAGTTACTTTTAAATTTATTAATTAGTTACTTTCTTATATTGATTCCGATAAATGGCCAATTTAAAAAGAGAATAACATTGATACAATAATGTAATGTAAAATAAAATTTTAAAAAAATAATCTAAAATTGTAAAACATTAACTTTAATTTATAGTTATAATTTTAATATTATTTTTAAATTGTTTAGGATGTTAAAACTTGAGGTTTCAACATAATTAGGTAAATATTTATTTTTTATATTTAGTTTATCGATTTTTTAAAATATATTTAAGAGTATATAATAAAAACTTAGTTAATAATAAAATTTTATTAAAAATTATAATATTTAATATTATTAATATATTTAATTTTAAATAAAATAAATAATTCTTATAATTTTAAATACAAAATTATTATATATAAATTTTATTGTAAATCACGGTACATATATTAAAAGTTTGAGTACTTTGAAAGGTAAAAATGAGAATTGCGAAACCTTTTTTCATATATTTAAATAAAATAATTTAAAATTATAATATTTTATATATTTAAATAATAAAAAATTTTAAATATACTATAAACTTTTATTTAAATTTTTTATGTTAAATAAAAAAATTTAAATTATTTTTGTTTAAAAAATTCTAAAATATTTTATTATGCTATTAAATTATTATTCATAAATTCTTTCATACTTAATTTTTTAATAATTAATATTTTATTTAAAAATTAATGATATTATAAAATTTCCTATCTAAATACAAGGTAGTGTTAACTTCAAAATTCAGGCAATGGCTTTTAGATTAGAAGTCAACAACCATAGATGATATCATGTTTAACAAATAATCAATTTGTGAAAAGCAAATGCAAATCTTCTCATGTAATTGATAACCCTGAAGCATAAATTTCACATAAAGTTGATATTGAATATAGGTTTTAGTTTTAAAAATGATATCCATTGAAAAAATAGTTTCTGTTTATTTATTTCTTCCAAGAGGTAAAAATTCATAAATTTGTTTACTATAACGCTTTATGTAGGCATTAGCCAAGCAAGCCCCTATAGCTCAGTGGTAGAGCGTCAGTCTTGTAAACTGAAGGCCTGTAGTTCGATCCTGCATGGGGGCAATTTTATTTTTTGTCTCTTATGGTCAGTGTTGTGTATAGTAGCTCAAGCTTCACTGTTTTTAAGCTTATCTGATTGAAAAAACTGAAGGCACATAATATGTGTATTCACGCTTCCTAACTCAGTAATATTTATTCCTTCCTTATTATCGATAAATTTGTTTTGAAATGCATGAACTCAAAATGCTATTCAAAATTCATAACCCCTTATCTTCCTATTATTCCCTTCAACTTTGTATTAGCTGGTAAGTAGCCAAATTTTTACGCGATACATATTAAATTATATATATAGATGAACATCACGTATAAGTTACGTTAGAATCCTACTATGACCCTCTTGAGTGTTAATACATAACACTTGCATATGAATGCTAAAAAAAATTTAAAAATGGAAATTAGATAGAGAAGGGGAACCTTTGGAGCTGAGACAGAAGACCTTTCCTTTTTTTGACTGATTTATTTTACTTTGATGGAAATAGCCGTAAAACAAAACTAATTAGGAAAAGAAAAGAAGGATGGAAAATGAGAACACAAAGATACTTGAGTCTAATTAAGTAGCGTGTAAGTTAACACTACTTCGACAAACCATGCATCATTCGTCCCTTGGGCGATTACCTTATACTTCTAATCCAAAACAAACTATCGAATAGTCTATTTCAATTAAAATTATTATTAAAGCAATCCAGAATTTGTGTTTCTCATAAAAAAAATAAAATTCAATAGGTGACGTCTTTGAAAAGTCTTGAACAGATAGACATATCAGATCTGATTGCATCAACATTTTATACCCAACCGAGTGAAAATAATTGAACAAGTCATTAACACTAATTATATATTCTTTTTTTATGGATGTTTGCGATGTGATTTTTTTCGATTTTAAAAATAATTATTGAATTGATTATAAAAATATTTATAATTTAGCTTGATTTGATTAAAATATATTAAAAAATTAAATTTAAATCAAATTAATTTTTTATGATTTAATTCAATTCAATTATTTCAAATTTTAATTTTATTTAAAAAATTAAACAACAGAAATATTATTACATATGAAAAACATATAAAAAATAAAATCTATAATAAAAAAGTTTACAATTCATAATCATACGTTTATCGTAAATATAACAAAAATATTTTTACTAATTTTATTCAATAATGTAATATCAAATGGAATACCTATGTAATTTATATGCAATTTGGTTTAACCTTTTATAGAAAAATTTTAAACTGAACAGAAGTGCAAAAAAAAAGTGAGTTCTTAAAATTTTAATTTTTTGACTTTTGATATTTTTTCATTTTAATTTTTTGATTTTGAACGGATCGATTCAGTCTTTGAACATTCTTAATTATTTTGAATATATTGTTTTAAATATAAGTGTAATTAATTCATTTTAAAAATTTAAAACAAATTTCAAAAAATAATTCATTTAGAAGATACATATTTTAATTTTTAAAAAATAGATTAATCATAAAATTATTAAATTATTTGTTATTATTATTTTAAAATTAATTTAATCAGTTAATCATAAATTATAATTAATCAGTTTTTAAAATATTTAACTAATTAATAAATTATTCTATATTTCATAAAATAAAAAATAATTATTTTTAATATTCTTATATTATTATTATTATTATTATTGTTATATTATAACTAAATGAAATGAAAACACTAATAAGATAAGGATAATTTAACCAAACTTTATGTTTTATATTAAAATTAAATCAATCAATTATTTTATCAACAAAATTTAAAACAAATATTTTTTCAAAATATATAGAGAGAGAGAGAGAGGAAAAAACGAAAGAGAGTAAGTGTGAAACATTCATATGTTAAATTTTATAAAATAATACTTTTAATAATTTTTTATAAATTAATTTAATTTAAATTCTAAAAAATACTTTATTAAAAATTTAAAAAAGTTTATTCTTCATAATAATTTTGTTAATATTAATCTTTAGAGTTGATTTAAAGATTCAAAAGTAATTTTTTTTAAAAAAAATATTCCTTACACTTTTCTATTTTTAATGTAATAAAATAAATATTCATTTCTCCAATAAAAAATCTATCATTTAAAATTAACTTCAAAAGCTGACATTAACAATATGAATCTCTTACTTTTGTGAAAGCTGTGCGTGCATGTTCAAGCAACATTATTGAGAAGATGCAAAATCCTGCTAATAAACAAAACAAGGGAAGGGTGATGACACCCCTATTTCCTTTTTTGGTACATTGCTGGATATGTCTAATTTACAAGTTTCTTCCAGCCTCAGACATGACACTTTTTATTCCCTCAAAAAAAAAAAATATATATATATATATACAGCTATTTCCTTGCTCTAACTATATATACGTCAGTACAGTTTATCCCATTTCAAGCAAATAACAATTAATTACTGAGTGAATAGTTACTCTAACCAGTAGGAGTAGGACCATTAGAAGCACTCCTTTCAAGATGATGGAACGAAGGAATTAATAGCTGAACCATTGCAACAGTTACACACTTCCACTGCCAGACACATATTGCACCAAAATCAATCATACCTTCTTGTAATGGGCAAGAAAATTGCTGATGCTTCAAGCATGTTTATCATGAAGTATCTCCTCAAGTCAAATATGAGAACAACTTTATAATCTGGACCGACCAATGCGTTTAATACCTCTGAAAGGTGAATACCTAGGAGCTGAAGTGCGCAACCTGCCATTTAGATTCCCAGAAAATTTCACATCCCAACCTTCAACATTCTTAGGTACACAAACATCAAAAAGAAATTGGCCAAGGACACTATGAGCACTGATGCTTGGGAAGCTAGGCAGACAAACAGGTTTTTCATTCTGTTCATCTTGTGGAGTCCCAGATTCCCTCTCATTGTGATGCTCTGCTGAACTAGGCAAAAAGAAGTGGTCAGTTGGCCCTATGGCAACTCTTCTGAGGCTCTTGTTTGAAGTGATTGCCACCTTCTGCAGGTCGCAGATTAACTCGGAGATCTCATCCTGGGTACCATCCATACCAGTTCTTTCTCGTGCAAGCATCATTTTTTGTGAATATATTGAAGCTGCCTTTTCTAATAAATGGCTCACAGCAGCTCTATATTGGATTGGATGGTGTTTGTAATGACCTGGAATAAATAATAATGATAATTATGTTAAAATTAGTTCAAATTTGTCAAAATGTAGTTGAAAATTAGTCTCAGACGAACCAAGGTGAGGGGAGCTACTAAAATTTACAAGGTTCACATCAGCATTAAGATTTTGTAGTCTTTGGGCAAAATCATAGATACTTTGGAATCGCACAAGGTCATCATTCTCGGAACATAAAATGAGAAATGGAGCACCATAATTCTGAAGACAAAAATGAAATCAGAATCAATTTAAAACAGTAAATAATAAAAATAGAAAATACTAAAGATTCCACGTGGTCAAGATAGATACTTACAACAGAAGAATATAAAGCCTGCCAATGTTCAGCAGCTTGGGATTCAAATCTAGTAAGGTATAAAGCATCTAAACCAGAAGCAACAGACTTTGCTACCCAAGAAACAAGCTTCGCTGGTCCAGGCACTTTCGCAATGGAAGGGTGTAAAGCAAAGCGAAAGCCAAAATCACTTGTAACATCTAGCGGACCAGAATCATATATTTGTCCAGAAACACAGTTCCTAAGCAAGTGATAGTTAGGCTACAGAAAGAAAAAAATCAATAATTAATACATTTCATGCTGATCACAAAGTAGAAGATATCATCAATCTTTGAAGAGAACAAGGATAGAAAAAAGATAGAATTCTTAATTTGTTTATACTATATCCTGAAAGAGAGAATTACCAAATTGAGCGGGGGTTCACATCTTCCATTGATAAGCTGCATTTATATGGAAAGCTATTACAACGGGCATTTATACTCCAAAAGGCCATACGAAACTTCAAACTTAAATATTCTCCACATCAATCATAGATTGGATGCCAAAAATTACCTGAAATACCTTGAACAGAGAGGCTTTTGACCCAGCAGAACAAGCTACAAATACAATAGGGCATGACCTAGTCCTCAGCTCCTGCATAATCCAGATGATTTTTTTCACTTAGAACCTATGACCCAAAGCTAAGAATTGATACCCAGAGTTTTGTAGCACAGCATTATTAAGAGATTTGTAAATTTACATCTATGAGGAGCATCAATATAAATCTTAGAATGTTTACCTCAATAAGTTCATCAATAACACATAATGCCAATGGCATGGCATTTTCATCATGAAATCTGCATGAGAGGAAAATTATAATATAAAAATCCTGTCAGTATTATGCACCCATCCAACAAGTTCATCTGAGTACAAATTAAATAACGTAGTGATCAGTGACCAACAAAATGCAGATACAAAATCCTCAACGGATGTTTAGTTGGTTATTTCACTTGATCATGTCTCTAAAATTTTTTTGGCAGAAAATGATTTAGGATAATATAACACCAAACCACATATAAGTGCACTTAATATAATATATTGTTACTAATAGTAATATCTGACTTTCTACTATCCTTATGTATTCTTTTTCTGATCATAGTAATATTTCCATTTAAACCTCATTAATCTAACTGGACCTAGGAGCTTATAATATATATACATACATATATATATATATATATATATATATATATATATATATATATATATATATAACTGGAAGTAAGACTTTTATTTCCACTTTTTTCAGCACTTGAAGCAAAACTATTTGAGCTTTGTTGTAGAGACTTCAATCATAACTAAAACCTTCTCAGCACATACAAGATGTAGAGAAATACATGTTCAGACAAGTCCTAGATATTTCCTTGCACATCAAGACAGGAGCACAAATCCCCCTTTAGAGTAGCAGCTAACTCCACAGCTGTCTTACAATATTCAACATTCAAATTATGGTATAAATTTAATAAGTAAACAATAATTACACCTTTCCAGCCCACCTATATCATTTTATAAGTGTAAAGCTAGACAAAGATTGTTGGGAGTAACTTTTATTCCATTCTCATCAATGGTCTATGGTCCGCTCTAATTCAAGTTGATAAATCAGGGCAGCATATAGTTTCCAGTTCCACCAACCATCCATGAACTTCATAAATATTATCCTCTTCTTGTTCACAACTTGGAGACAAATAATTAATGGAAGGTCAAAATTTAATTCCAAGAAAAGGGATTAAGCGTTTGGCATTAAATAGCATTCTGCATCTTTCACAGGTAAAGCATCTTGCAAGCCAAACTTCTGCTTCTATTATAATTCCACATGGTTAGGCAAACATGACATGCAACTCATAAAAGCTGTCCTCTCTCATGCCTAAGGCTTGTAAGTGCATGCCTGCCTGCTTGCTCAAAGAAAAATGAAAAATAAACAAATAAACCCCAAGAAAAAAATAAGACAACCATTCCGTGTACCAAAAGTTGAAACACAAACCTCAAACTCATCCAGAATAAAGTGATACCAAGATTATACTTTACATGACGAAGAAATACTATGCCACATCCTAGCCTTTTCAGTTCAATTGGTGCAAGAAAGCTTTGATTTTCACAACATTTCATCCTCATCTAACACTAATCCCGCCAATTTTATCAGGTTTTTGATCCCTAAATTCCATCTGACAACTGATCAAAACAATTCTCAAGCAACAAACAACTACATCAAATGAAAAAAAAAAAAAAACTAACCTAGGTAGTATACGACGATGTTGAAAGCCTAAAAACAAAGGGAAATTGCAAACAGAGAGAGAGAAAAAAACATACGCGGAGAGATAATGGGCATAACAAACAAGGGAATTCCACCCTAAAGAGGAGTACAAATCAACGAAATCCCGTAACAGGGTCTGAGGAACAGAAGTCCAAGCAAAGATTACAGCGATTCCTCTGAAATCAGCTTCCTCTTTTCTTCCCCAGTAGACATTACCGCCTTTAAGGGCCCAACCACCACCACCACCTTCTTCAGCTCCACGCATAGCTCGGAGATGACCCAGTAAGCGAAACGAGTGAAATTAAGCTGGGAAATTCAAAAGCTGGAAACTTTTATTTGTGGTCGATGGAGATCCTAAAGGGTTGTGTTGTTGAATTTCATTTTAATAAATGGGTGAGTGGTGAGTGGTGATGGATTGATGCTTAGTATATTGCTAGATATCCCTTATTAGTTAGGCTTCTGTTGCGAGCGAGGGTGTGTTGGTAAAATCTGATGACAAGACAAGTTTGAATTCACAGTCACCATTGGTTCATTATTTTCAGCAACAAATGCCAAATCCCCCACAGAGTTTTCCTTGCTGCGTCACCGCTTTAAACGCCAATAGGGTAAACTTATGGTGTCACCGACCTGTAATCATTTTTTATTACAAAGACAAAAAGGAGCTTATTTAATATCATTTTTTTTTATACATAAAACTCATCAGATTTAAATTTAAAATTTTACGTAAAATTACTTTTCAATTCTATAACTTTTATCATTTTTAAGCTTCAAGTTCAAGTTTTTTATTATTAATATATTTTTATAATTTAATTTTTATTTATCTATTATTTTATAAATTTAATACTATTTTATTTTTTATGATAATATTCTTAATTTTGATATATAGTTTTATATTATTATAAAATATTAATTTTAAATTATCATTTTCACATAAGTTAGTTATTTAAATTATTATATTATTTATTTTATTTTATTTTATTAAATAAAATATTCAATCTTTTGATAAAAATTATAAAAAATTTAAAATTTTTATATAAAATTTACTTATGTAAAATTAAAATAAATATTTGTTTTAAAAATAATTTTTTATTTAATTAAATTTTACTGTATCTTTTATTAAAAATATGTTATATTTACAAATTTTAATTCATTAACTATTTTTTTATTTATTATTTTATCTTAATTAATTATTTTAATCATTATAATACTTTTAGTTTTATTATTTTACATTTATTAATTATTTTAACCATTAATTTTATTAAATATTTTTAATTTAATCATATTTTATATTTTTAACATACCCTTATAAAAAAATAAAAGTATTTTATTTTGAACAATGCTTGATTTCAGTTACCAACAACTTTAGGCGCATATTTCATAAAAAAAATATATTGTGGCGGGACCATACATTACTCTTGCTACGAGAATAAAAAACACCAAAAAGTTGCGGATTCGATTTTTTTCAATGGATTTTGATTTTTTTTTTTTCAATATGCCTTGAATCTTTTCAATATGCCTTGAATCAAACTAGAACGACACGAGTTTTTGTCAAGCATGAGTTCTTGTTACCCATCTTTATTAATATTTTAATTCTCAAAAGATAAAATGTTGAATAATTTTAAAATTTGAAGATATTAATTTTTTAAAATTAATTTCTATTTTAATTCATTGCGAAGAGTGTTGAGTAGGAGTAGAACTAGAAAAATTAGTTTCCACCCAAAAATATTAGTGTGTGCTTATATTAGCTACAAAATAAAACTATTTCAAAAAATTACTGATATAATTATTACATGAAATAAATTTTATATTTAAATTTATTAAATAAAAATTAATTTTATTTAAAATAGTAAAAGTATTTTTAAGATAATATATTTTATTTAAATTGTATAAAAACTATTTTATAATAAAAATTTTTAAAAAATGACAATTGATAATAATTAATTTTCATAAATAAAATTAATCAAAAATATATTATTAATTTTTAATTGTAACTTCCAAAAATTTATTCACCATATAAAACCATTTGAAAAAAATATAAAATTCTAAGCAAATATCTAACACATACATAATTTGACGCACATAAACAATCCTTCAAACGGTCTTTTCTCACCTAAACAGTTTCTCTAGTTGTTATTCAACATGACGAAATAGATTATTGTATTATTCCTATTTATTTGAATAAAAATAAAATAAAAAGGTAATAAGTAAAAAACAAAGTAAAATATTTTTTATTTCTTTGAATTAAAAAAATAAATAATTATATAAAAATATATTTTTATAATACTAAAATAAAAGAATTAATTTAACCAAAATATTAAATCTTTTACTGTAACAATTTTTATAATTAAACTTTATTTTATATTATAATTAATTAAAATAAATAAATCAAACAACTCTTTTCCTTACTTTATTATAAAAAAAAATTCTCCATTTATTTTTTATTTCTCTCATCCAAACACATACAATATCCAGCTTCCATAATTTTCTTTCCTCTCCATCATCATTCATCGTTCTAACCATGTGAAGTATTAGTTTGGCTCTTTTCGATAGACCTTAGCCAAATCTTACACATTGATAAAATTTTAAAATGCATACATATATTATATATCAGGAACCTTTTAATTTTAAAATTTTTATAATTATTCCCAATATATAATATAGTTACTTTCTGAACAAGATGATTTATACTTTCATTACGAACCTTTACTTTTAAATATTTTATTTAAATTATTTTTTTTATATTAAAACATATAGTTTCATATATATATATATATATATATATTGATATCTATTATATTTTTTATTTATATTAAAATTCATTTTAACTATTATTTCCTAATTTAAATTTAAAGTATTAATTATATTACAATTGTATTATGAACTTCTCAGATTTATGATTTTGATTAACATTTCCAATGTATAATATAGTTATTTTTTTAATAAGTTTATTGACACTTCTATTATGAGTCTTATTTTATAAATACAACATTTTTTAACATTTATTTATTATCAAATTATGTAACTTTTTATACATTAAACATTTTATTTTATTTTTATATTTTTATTTTAAGTTTAATTTAAATTTTAAATCTTAATACATTATATCAAATTAAAAATATTATCTCTTAAAATAAAATTGAATTTTAAAATTTTTATTTTAATCAATTTGAATATTCTATATCAATAAAGATAATATATCTTTGTTTTATTATATTTTTTATTAACTTTATTTTCAATTTTAAAAGTTTATTTCTCTAATTTGTTTAAATTTAATATAAAACTATTTATTTGATCAAAATTACAAATATATTATTTTTAATTTATCTATATTTATAATTTTTATTTAAATTTAAAATATCACTTAAGTTGGTCCACCTTTGTGAGAAGTGGAAATCATCTGTATACACACAGTTGTTTCCTCTTACTACCCATGATCATGATTTCTTATTCCTGGCTGTAAAACAGAAAATGTTCCATCAAATGAAACATTGTAGCAAAAAATTCAAGCATCTGGAGATGAGGATCAACCAAATTAGGATGAGGATCTCAGCTTGAATTGTAAGGAGACTGATCTCAATATTTTAGATGTTATTTATTTATGTAATGATTAAAATTGTTATGTTTAATTTGATAGAATTTTATTTTAATTATTTATTACTAGATATTTACATTTAATTTTTGGTCTGAAATTATATTTTATTTTTATTAAATTTTCAAATATTTTATCAACAGTGAATCTTTTAATTGAGATAATTTTTTACTTTTTAAATTATATAACATGATTGATTAGAATTAAAAAAATCTGGGATTGAAATAAAAAAATAAAAATATCAAGGGACTGACAAGAAATATTGAAAAATTTGCAACAGATTAAAAAAAAAAAAACAAAAAGACATTAGTGAAGGATCAACAAGGAAAAATTGCAAGAATTAGTGAAAGATTAGCAAAGGAAAACTACGATACATTAGCGATGGATTGGTGGAAAAAAACGACAAGACATTAACTTATATTCGTTCAAAAGGTCAAGTTTCTGATTATCTAAAAGAGTAGTTTACACATAGAAAATAATTTTTATTTTATTTAAATGTGTAACTTTTTTAATTAATCTATATATTAATTTAGGTTTATAAATTGTTTGAGTGTAAATTTATAACCTATTTAAAAAATCTTACTGTAGAATAAACTTTTAAATAGGTTAAAAATCGAACTGAACTTTTGAAAAGATCATATCAGATATTAAAGAATGATTCATCTTTAAAAAATTAGCTTTTATATTAAATAAATTAACTAAACTTAAAATTTAAATTCAAAAATTAGGTGAAATTTTGATTTTGCAAAACTTATCATTTTTTTATAATGATCCTTTTTTTTATATAAAAAATGAGAAGTCCACCATTCCAACTTTTTCCTATGAAACAATTATTTTGAACTTTTTTTTTACAACCAATTTTTTTCGGTTAGCTTGTAGCTTATATTTATTACATTTAAAAACTAATTACATACTAAATTTAAATAAGTTTACATTTGAAGGATTTTAAAAACTACTCATGAGAATAAATAATTATTTCTTACATGCTAGAGTTTAATCAGTTGTTGACAAAAATGCTCAAATTATTATTATCAATTAAATTGACCAGATAACGAGTTCTATTTATTATAGAAACAAAAAATGGATAAAAATCTATTTTATCTATTTATATTAAACTAAAGTATTTTTATTGAACACATTTTAATTTCATATTTATTTTTTAAACGACAGTCTTAATTTTTAAAACTTAAATTTAATCTTTTAACCTAACTATACATATCCTTTTCTTAATTTTAAACACCTTATCTTATTTTTAAGATTTTGCAACAACAAAAAAAGTTCATATCGTTTAATTGCAAGGATGTTAATAAGAAAATAAAAAATATCTATTTCTTTAAAAACATGTATGATACTTAGGAATGGATTTTCTACATCTTATATAACGTAAAAATCACAAGATGCGATGGAAAAAATTGGCGTAACTGCAAGGGATATCCGAAGAATCTACACAGAAAGTTGTGTGAGGGAGACAAGACGTACGAAAAATATTTATCATATATCCATATACATATACTAAATACATTTATTTATATAAACCATTAAACGTATTTTATTTTTTATTTTAAAAATTATCAATCTTAAATAAATATATAAATAAATAAATAAATAATACTATGTATTTTATTAGTGCAGAAGTATTGATAAGTGATAACACCTTCCAATTATTATATGCTTCAAGAAAAGAGAAATAATAAAAAAGACAAGAGTAAGTGGAGTATAGAAAAATTGAATAAAAACAAAGAAGGATTAAAGTAGAAGGAGAAGAAGAAGGAGGATAGGGGGACAATAGTATGACAGCTGATGTAAAATTGTAAGAAAAACAAAACGAGGGACAACACAGAGACAACTCAGAGAAGGCACTAGACAGCCTCAGCTAAGACCCAAATGAAATGGGCTACCCATTGGCCCATCACTAACGTCATCATCGTCTGTCTCTACCACCTGGCCCATTGCCTTGCATTCTTTGTTTCATTGTGGAATCCAAAGTTTTGTGCTCTTTGTTGAATTTATCTGGGTCCATGCCATATTGCTATTGTTTGCATACTTAATAATTACTTATATGCCTATCTTGGGCTTTAATTTTAAGTCTACTTTTCATATATTTCATTTTCCTTGAGGCAATGACTCGTGCGGTTTGAGGTTGCATTTTAGAGACAAAAGTTTTTATGTTTAGCAGACTTATTAGGTTGTCAGTTTGATTATATGGTGTATTTTTTATATAAGTATTTACAAAAAGGATAAAGAGTAAATGAGAGATAAAAATAATTATAAACGATATCACATATGATATAATTTTTTTAATTTTCAAATCATGCATATACCCATTGACTTGTGAGATGTTAGCATGAACATTACATTCATAGCATTTTGTTATGATTGCAAGCTTTAATTGGTTTTGGGTATGGATCCTGCACCTTCCGGATCTTCGGAAAGTATAAGAAATTGACTAGTTGCAATTTCCCCCAACTCACGATTTAATTGCCTAGCGATGCAAATATTGGACTTTAAGCATCTAGAGCATCTTGAGAGTCAAGCTTCAACTCCCTTTTTATAACAACAATTTTCTTAGCTGGCATTTGATATTTATTTGCAGTTTTTCAACCAACCTATTTGGTTTAGAATTTTAGTTATAGTATTATTCATTTATCTATATTTTTTATTTAACGGTTAACAGTTTTTTAAAATAAAAAAAAAACAGATTTTATAAAGATGGATGTATGTTATTATTTGTATGTGTAAGAAAATTTTCCCTTTTGATTGGATGCAGTTTCTGTATTGAGTGAAGCTTCAGTTGAACAGCAATCATAAGCCTAGTAGAAGGGTTTGGTTTGGTTGCAACCAGAATTTAGCTCTGTCCTTTAGAGAGAAAGGGAACAAGCGTACTCGAAGAATTGCATCCTTTCAAGTATAACTATAAAAAAATTGTTATATGAAGATTGTGATCTATTATTTGACTACCTCTAATTGTTTTTGTTGGATTGAATAAAATAGTGTTGGCTTTAGTGAAAAATTATTGGTTATTGTTTGGGGTTTAATAACATTCAATGGTTTGCATTTGGAGTAACAATTTTTAAAATAATCACAAGAATATATAAATAAAGGAGATTGAATTGTGTTTGCAAAATTTTTAATAATGCAAATAAATTTCACAAAAAAGGAAGGTTTTCACAAACAAGGGTGATAACAATAATTCAACTATTTTCAAGCACCATATCATATATGATTTCTAATGATGCTTCAATACCTTTTATCAAGAAAACTTTTTTATATATATATAAAAAATGTTTTATAAAAGCTTCACAACACAACCCCGCAGATAAATGTAGGAGAAGGAAAAAAGTGTTTTGTTATATCTCCTACAAAATTTTCCTACATATCCTCCACTTTTACAAAGTAAATATTAAATAAAATATGAATATAATTATTATCTTGAAAAAAAATCAATATTTTCTTCATTTGGTGATTAAAATAATTTGTAAAAAAAAAAGAAAGTTTTGAATTACTTAAAAGATAAATACAAATATTTATCTTGATTCAATTTATGAAATTTTAAATAAGATTTTCACTGTCTTATCATGATTAAATAAATAAAAATTTTAAACCTAAAATTCAAATATTGTTTACTCAAGCCTCTAACCTAAGTATTTTTTTTTAACAAACCTCTTTAGGTTCTATCTAAAACATTGATAAACTAGAACTAAATCTTTATACATATCTTAGGATATAGAAAGGATGTTTTTGTAATTTTTTAATAACACTTCTCATCTCTTCTTCTTCAAAACTTCTCCTTATATATATATATATATATATATATATATATATATATATATATATATATATATATATATATGTGAAGATGAGAATTTCTACTTAGAGAAAAAGCTTCATCAAGGTTAGCAAATGTTCTATCTTTTTGTTAAATGCATAGAGTCATAGGTGCAAGCTTGTAGTACTTGACACATTGCTTCTCAATGTAGCATCTCTCTATTTCTCAAAGATATTATAGTTATAACATGTTGCTTTTTCTTTTACTGCTAAAGGTGATAACTTTATTTCTGAACATCTTCCATATCTTCATTCTATTATTCTTTGACTCTTCGAGCTTGCTTTCTTCGGATTTTATTTCAACTAGAATGCATAAACAAGTGAAAGATTATAAATTTCAATGTGTACAAGATATTGTTTTAGAAAATTCTTTCAGACTTTTGACGTCCTTTAACCTGTCATTTTAGATGTTCTTCAAATAGTCCTTTAGAATTTTGTTTTACATATTTTTTAAGCATCCTTGAATCTTTCAAGAAAAATATTTCAGGTGTTTCTTGAAAATTCTTCAGACGTTTTTTTTAGAAAAATATCTTCTTTTATTGTTTAAACAATTTCAATATGGTTTGTCTTGAAACAATGTTAAACACTTAAAAAAATTATATTTATATTTTTAAAATTATTTTATTATTAAAATTTTAAAATATAAAACTTCAGATGTTATACGTTCTAATGTAAAATATTTTTATTATTCAATATCTTTCTATTTTATTTTTTCTTTTGAGTTATTCTTTCTCTATTTGTAAAATCTTTTTCTTCTAAATTTATAGAATAAAAGTAATACTCTAACAATAATTCTCCTTTCACATTTAATATAATGACTTACACTTGAGTAGAAGTTATTAGATTTAAAAAAAATGAATTATTGGATTACAGATGTATATAAATATATGCATTATTTATATATATGCTACTTATAACTTAAATTTTAATGACTTTAATATATATATTAAAAATCTCATATTGGCTAGTGAAAAGAATACTAACGATAAATATTATTAATAATTTAATTTTTTAAATTGAGTTAGGTCAAACTTTATTTTTAATATAGTATCAAAATTTATCCTACACATTCAAAATGTGTTGTTATAAATATACAAATACAAATTGAAAACAAACCTCATTCTATAATATTAGAGAATTCTGAGCAAGAGAAATATGTATTAGAAGTCTTACGTTGATTATAAGTAGGACAACACCTGGTTAGATATATACTGGTTAAATCCAAAATCAATTCTTTTTCTAGGTTGATTGGAAAAAAATCAATCTATATATAAATAATATTATTTTAATAATTTTTAAAAAAATAACAATATTATATTTTATTTAATTTTATATGTATAATTTAAATTTTAATAAAGTAAAATATATGTAATTTTTCATTTTTAATTATATAAAATTATAATATTAAACATATATATATATGTTTATATTTTTTAATATAATATATTGTAAATTTTAAAAATAATATTTAATTACTACCATTCTAATTCAACTATTCAAGCCTAATTAAACTATTGAATCGGTATTTTAATTGGTTTAATTACTGATATAATTATAAAAATCTTAATATAAAGTAAATAGAATAACATTTATACATAAGGATGTCGAGAGGTTAACAATAAAACAAAAACATAAAAACAAACAAATAGAATTCTAAAAATAGAGACTTTGACCATGTTACCATGCAGTGGCTTTCTTGGAGCTGTTGATATTGAAACCAACAAACAATAATGCGAAAAATTTGCTAGCTACTAAGTACCAAATATTATCAAATAATATAAAACGAGTATAATATCATTTTAAAGGATTTGCGAACTAAGTAGCTACTAATAAATTTACCAATATTTGGCGCTACCCTTTAAATAAGGAATTATATTACAATTTTTTATAACTAGGCGCTAAACTAAAATTATGTAAATAAAAGATTTGAAAACTACTATCAAAGCAAATGTGTGATATATGAAATGCCACTATGCAAAAGGAATTAGAGTTTAAATCTTCTCAACCTTCATTTAAGTAACCAAGACTTATGTTAATTTAATTTAACCTTTAAAATAGTATTGGAAATCAAATTTATTAAAGTATTTGGGGTTTAATTTCCTAAAAAATATACACTTTTTTCTATTAAAAATCTTAATATCTTAAAATCTAATTAAAAAAGTATTATATTTTATTTTTTATTAAGATTTCATGGTTGATTATCTTTATTCCGAAAATCATGTTGTCATATTTCAATGTTAATAATTAATTTAATTTTTCAATTGTGAAAATTAGTTGGTACACATGGAAAATAAGAATAAGCAAATCAATAAAAAAGAAGAAAATTGGATTCAAAAATAAAAATAACTTTAACAATAAATTTTAGCTATCATTTTCCATCCCTTAATTATAAGAATTTAACATCTCATGATGAAAAAATAAGAAAAAAAATAGAAGAAGTCAAGAAAAATATATCATAATAATAAATTAAAACTCTTTAAATATTATTTTTTACACCTTTAAATTTTGAAGATAGAAAAAGAAATCTTATTGTTCTGAATTCTTTTTTCTTAAAAATTAGGTAAAATAATTAAAAAATTCTTTTCATATTTGTTACTTACATCTAATTATGTTTATAGTATGTTTTGTTGAAAAAAATGTTGACAAGTATAATGTCTTTTTATTTTTAAATTTATTTTATTATGATATGAAATATTGAAATTATATTATTTTATTATATAACCGTTGAAAATTTATTATAATTATAATTCTATAAACTTTGATAAATTATTAAAACATTATTGTTGTTATTATTTTTTATTTATTTTTAATTATTACAGTTTTAATTTTTGAACTGTTATAATATTAATATTTGATCATTGGTTGTATTCAAATTTTTTAAAAATATCATTTAATCTCTTACAATTTGAGAGACACAACAAAAAAACTCATCTTCTAAATCATTCTTTATTATGCCAACACTTTTATTATACCAACACTGTTATGTTAATTTTAAAAAATAATATCAAAATTAAGTTACATGAAAAATCATCAAAATTTTACTTTTAAAATATTAAAATGTTAATTATTTTACGATGTAACATTATTCTTTTTTTCCAACATATTTTAGATGTAAAAACACACACTATATAAAAATTAAGTTATCACGTCTTTAATGAATATAACAATAATACATTTTAACTTCATAAATACAAGTACTATTGTAACTAATTCTTATTTTTATATTCAAATTAAACAATTTATTATGATCTTTAATAAAATATGCAATTAATTTTATTATAAAAATTGAAATCCTCATTTTTCTTCACTATTTACCTTCAATTCTAAGCTTCCCTCGTTCATAAATATTATTTATTAAAAATAAAAAATATACTTAAAATGAGATATCTTTTCTCTACTTTTCACAGTATGTTTTCTAAAATAACATGTTTAAATTTTTGTTTATTTTAAAATTAGTGTATTTGAAGTTGAAAAATTGCTATATATTTTAAAAATTCATAATGATATTTTTGTCGATCATATGTCTATTAATTTAGATCATGTTGAGATTGATTATTTAGAATATTTTAAAAAGCAATTTGATTAATTTGGTGTAAAAATTAAAATACCAATTTATAATGAAACGTTATATATATATATATATATAATATTTTATTATAGAGAGAATAAAAATAATAAATATCCCATATAAATAGTTAAAATTATAAAATAGTTAATAATCGTATATAATATGTAATTTTTAATTTTAACTATTTAAATAAAATAATAATTTATATTACTTATTTTCAATTTTTATTGGATTACACATTATATATTTGTTTTTGGAGTAAAATCTAATAACTTTCCCAAATTAGCTAATTTTAAAAGAATAGTACGCTAAACACTATTTACATGAAAATTGGACCCCAGTAATGCCTGTCTGCCCTTCATTAATAAGCAACATTCTATTCCCACCGTCAACGCTACCACGATCCTATGCACCTCGCATTCTCTTTCTCGTCCTTCCTCTTCCTTACTTATCTCGACTGCGGTGTTTGATCTTCTCCATATATTTAATACTAAAATAGTGACATCATATTATAAAAGTACATTTCTGTCAATATTTATTTATGTAACATTTGTCCTTAAATATTGAGTTTAATTATTTAAAATTAATAAAGTTTTATTAAATCTTTTATTACCTATCTTCAGGGAATTTTTTATTACATATATTTAGGGACTTTTTTATTACATTAAAAATATAAAAGTGTATCTGAGTTTTTCTATAAAATTAAAACCTAATATCTATTTAGTTACTTGAAATTAATTTTAGAGCATGATAGTAACATTTCTTTATAAAAAAAAATATAAAAGAAAGACTATTAAACTTCAAATAGGTAGTACCAAATTTATTGCACTTGTTTTTCGGTTTTTCTTTGTTGTGATTTAACATTGCACGTTAAAAATCCTGAGTATCTCTCTTGTTTGCTGTGCACTCTATTTTTAAAATGGCACCAGATCCGAAGCAAGTTAAACCTCGCGTTATTAATGCACCACACCACGTGCAAGTCTTCTACTTTCATCATTTATCTTATCGATTTTTGGTTCATCATATAGAAAAAGAAAGATGAACACTGGAAGGCTGGAAACTGCACATTTGGATCCATGATGACATGGATAAGGGTGGTGGTACTCCCATTTTGGACACGTGTGTAATGATGACATTGTACATGGGAGCTATGGACCCTGTTTTTTCTGGTTTCGACAATTCCCTCTGTCATGACTCATGAAAAGCTTTCTTATTCTTGCTTCTCTCTGATTCATAACGAATATTATGTCACGTCTATACATCCTTTACTGAACAACCGTTAAGCAATTAAAGAAGCAAAAGAGTAAAGAAAAAAATACAAGAAAATTACGATTAAAAGCTACTTTCCTTTTTGCCTATTTACTCAAACGGATAGCTAGCTAGGCTATATGTATAATATATATATGGCAACACTTGCCAATTTGCTTTTGTGGGTACATTATGATGGCGATTGTCATGTGAACTGTTCAGCGTTCACTTCCAATTAATGGCATGCAATGCTCCTCAGCACTTTTGATCTCTTTAAATGATCAACATACATATTTAGCAACTTACAATAATTGAAGATCAACCCAAAGGGGCAATAACACTTACAAAACGGACCAGATTCTCACATAACATATACATTCATTTTTGTAAAGGTGATTCTACCAAAACAACGCGAAGGAGAACATGGTTTCCATTTTTAACCGAACAAATACATAAATTAAGGCATGTAGGGGTTGGTCCGTGGATTTGTAGAGTCTTTACTCCTTTATTTCTATATTATATGGTGTAGGGTGTAGGTTCGGTTGTCATTGTAAGTGATTGTTAATTTTGTGCATGTGGGATGGTAAGCAGATACCTTCAATCATCATCAAGCCGCGTATGAAAAGAGGAAGACTTAATTAGTTTAAGCAGTCATTTGTTTAAGTGCCAGGCACACATGGTCCCCACACCAAATAGGGGAATCATAGCTCGGGATGGAGAGGATATTCCAAATGGCCTAAAAGAAAAAAGAAGAATGCCAAACATAAAAAAGGCAATTGAAGCTACGGAAAGCTGAAAAGGAAACATGCAGCCAAAAGGAAGGTCGAACAAAAGACACTTTTCATAGAAAATTACCAAATAACAATCAATGTTCTATCCATGAATTCTTCTAATAATAATAAATAATAAAAACAGCCCTAAGAATTAGCTGAACCCCCCCCCCCCCTTATTGTACAGGAAACACTGAAAGAGACGGTCTCAATTACAATGCCAAACATTAGAACACCAATTCAATGTGGGAATTTTCGTGTTCCCTGTATATTTCCCAATGTAATTGTTTTTTCCTTTTTTTCTTTCATCACCTGCGCAAAGAAGGTTCTACACTTCTACTTCTGTCTGAGTGCGGAGATTGCGCTGCTGCAGAAAAGCGAGCTTATTGTATCCAACATGAAGATAAAGCAGTTAGCTGTACAAAAAACCAACCCAGCACCAGCACCAGCTCTCCAGAGTAACCAGTAGTCGCACGCTCGTTTCGTTTTACCTTGTGTCAGGTTAGCTTCCTCGCCAATGTCCAATAGCCACCCCTATTCGCTACTCACTACAAACGCTCCCCCTCCTCTCCCCTTCACCATCAACCTCCATAACTCTCTCTCTCTCTCTCTCTCTCTCTCTCTAAAACTAAAACGCACGCTTTCTCTCTCTCATTCAAGGCATTCAATGTAAACGAACCCACCGGTAGCGACCCTCCAACGGCATATCTCTAACAATATCAAAGTTGTACCTGCACCCAAGCAAAAGTTGTTAGTTAGTTAGGATTCGATTCTGGCACCGCTACAATGCGAGGCGGGTCACATTCCTTATCCTGTGTCGCGCAAAAAATTAAATAAATAAAAAATAAATAAACACTACTGCTAGCTATTAGCTATGTACTACTCACTTCTCTGCGAACCGCTTTTGCTCGTACTTCTCGGCCATCGCGAAGAACTCTTCAATCTCCGCCTTTGGCGCCGTCTTCACTTTCCGACGCTCGCTCAACGCCGCCGAAGACTTTGCCGGAAACATCATCGATTCGTCCGAGTCTCCTGAAAACTCACTCAACATACTGAAAAGAAAAAGCAAAAAATGTTGTAGCGTTTGAGAGGCAACGTTCCGTTATAAAATTAAATGTGTATAAGTACGGAGAAAGAATCTGGAATAAAAACCTGAACGTTTTGAAATATCTATTGGTTGAGTCTACCGTTTCGAAACCCTTGGTCTGCATTCATTTGAGAATGTCAATAAATTAATTAAATAGGTTAATTAAAGACAGCAAGTAATTGGAGCAGGAAAATAAAAAAAAAGAACTGTTTGGCGTCCAAGAAAAGCTTGGACAGCCAACTTGGAAAACATTAAAACGCATGAAAATAATAGCAAAGCGAAAGTAGTTAATTCATAAATTCGTCGTTTCTAGAACCGAACCTCCAGATCTAACGGCGTGGAGTCGAGCTCCTTAACGTAGCTGGAGCTGCAGCAAGACAGCAGAGAATGATCTGAGCCCAATTCCCCGGAAACCACCGTGCCGGCGGAATTGACGGAGGCTTCAGGAGAGACGGTTATGTCGGGAAAGTTCCCGAGAGAGTAATGGGAGTTGGGGAGATACTGTTCCGAAGAGCGTAACTGTAACCCAAAGGAGGAAGAAGTAGCGGCAACAGTTTTCCTTTTCTTAGAGATGGTAGGTCCACATGAAGAAGACTCCTCCATGGCTGCAATTGGGAAAGCACAGCGTTTACAATCAGCCATTTTCTTCCTCTTCCTCTTCCTTTTCCTTCACTCTCTCTCTTTTCTATTTTCAGAAGGGTTATGCTTAGAGAGAGAGTGTGTGATGGAGCGAGCTTAAAAAGAGGGTGATCCCAGAGGAATATTGATGAGCATGGTGATTCAATGGACGGTTCAGATTTTGTTTATTTATCAACTGCGGGTCCCTCTTGTCTCCCTCCTTCCGTCCTTCTCCATCTACACTCTACAGTATAGGGATAGGTGCAATTAAAACGTCATCGTTAAGATGACTGCCACACTGTTACACTGTTCTGTTACGGCTACACAAGTATATAATAATATTCTATGGAAAATTCTTCTAGATTCTATTTGTTTTGCAAATACAAATAAACGTATATTCTCTTTTAGATTTTAATGATTAAAATTACAATATGTTTTAAATTCATTAAATAAATATACTTATTTAATTTCTTATGATAAACATAATTCAAGTATTTTAAAACACAATCAATACTAAAATTATCAAATTAAAGAATATTTTTTAGTTTTTTCCCCGCCGGTGGGGCCAACTTCGCCAAATATCGACACGATAAAAATGCGAATCTGTTCCTATGTCGATTTGCAAATTGCAACAGCCCATGTGAATCGCTTCCTTCAGTGGTATACATTACACATTTATATAGAATTTTTTTTGTTTGAGCTTTTTTTTTTCCTTTTTATTTTCTTATATAGCAAAAAGCAGCTCTTTCTTCTTTTATTTTTCTTCTTCTTTTAATAAAGAAATTAGTTAGTCACCCTGCATCAATAAATTTAAAGATTTTTTACTTGACGGGCAAAATAAGATCCAGCAACGCTTACTCGCTTAGTTAAAACGGATAAGCAAAGTAGGAAAAAGATATAACACATAATGAATTGTGTGATCCAGGCGTTATTCATTTTGTTTGTTAGGAAAATTTTCCCCTTTTATCAGTCTAAAACGAGAAAAATTGTACTTTTAAACGAAAGTAAAAGAAAAAAAAAAGAAAAGAAAAGAGATAGATAAAATAAAATAATAAAAAAAAAGAGAGCTTCAAGCATAAGACTGGAACTTGTACCCTTCTAAAGACTAATTGATAAATTAACAAGAGATTGATTGTTACGGCACTTCTATGAATTTGGGAATTAAAGTGCTTTCCAAATATTCCTTAATTAAAAAATTTAGAATAAATATTCAAAATTTTATTAATATAAATAATTGTAAATAAAAGGTTTAGCAACTCATTGTGTGTATCAAATCATAAAAAAAATAGTATTCAGCACTTGAATTAACTGATCAAAGTTTTAATAAGTGATTTCTATATCGAACTTTGAAAATATAATTTTATTTTACTTTAATAGAATTGGCAAAATTGTTTTGTACAACAACAAAAAAAAAAGGGTGCAATCCTGTGTCGTAAAAAATCATAAAAAAGATAAATGTCGTGCCATTAATGCCCAAACTTAAAAGTTATAAATGACTTTGAGGGTTAAACTTTATTGAATTTCCAGTTTTCAAGCGTCATATGCTAAACTTGATCTTATGCTTCCGTTTCAAAATAGATTTAATGGAGACTTAATTTACCCAGTAACGTTTGGAATCTTTGAATTTTAAAATGAAGTAACTGACAATTCTTATATATCAAGTAAATACGGAATAAAGTTCAATCTGAATTTTTGACCCATTCAAACTACAGAGATTAATATTTAGATTTAATTTAAGAAAATTAACTAAAAACGTGTTTTCTAATCCAATTCTGATCGGTGTAATTTACAGGAGATTTGAACCTTACTACCTTTCTCATTCTAAAAAAAAAAAACTGCTATTCTGAGTAGTGTACGGTGCATGCCTATTTTACATTAGGTATATGTCTAGGAGGATCGAAAATATATGTGAATCATCTTTTTTAAGCAGATGACCGAAAACATGTTTTAATCGGTAAAACTGAAAATTGAAATTGAAGATCAGTCACAGAGCATATTTTCATTTTTAATAATAACAAAATTTAATAAAAAAAATTATTTCTTATTTCTTATTTTATTCGTTATCTTCTTTTTTATGTGATTTTAATTTCTTATTTCACTTGATCTCAACAATAAAAATATCTATTAAATAATAAAATTATTTAAAAAAATATTGAGTTTAGTTCCTAAAATTTATATTTTATATACTTTTAGTTTTTAAATTTTTTAACTAGCATAATATAATATTAATTTGATCATATTTTTAATTTTTTTATAAAAATATAAATAAAATGAGCATCATCAAAATATATAAATTACTATTTTTTAATCAAATCATTTTTAATGACTAAAATGTAAGCAAATAAACAAATTTAGAAATTAAATTTTATACGCTGACATTTTTAGAATTAAAATAATAAAAATTTGATAGCAGAAATTAAAATTAAAAAAAAATTAAAAATTTGTTTTAACCTGATAACAATAACAATGAGTCGAAAAAGAAAACTAAAGGGGACAGACAGGTCACTCTTGTGTGTTGAGTCCTGAATAGATAAAACCTGATGTAAGATTTAATTGAATTTATTTTGACCTTGAATCTTTGTACCTAGCCCACCATAGGGTCCTCTGCGTTGGCATGCCCCTTTCTTTCTTATATATATATATACTTCTAGACTGCCATATTTGAACACACTGAGTAAATTAGCCCATGCATGGCTCCAACAATTAGATTTTATCCTAATATTAAATTCCAAGTGGGGGCTACAACAGCCCTTGGAGTTCTTGGTTCAAATTCAAATCTTTCAGATTCAATTGAGCACTGCTATGCCCATGTATATTACATGGAATGGACCACTAGCTGTGACTCTATTATTAGAAATTAGAAAAGACCGTTGGTGAATATAATCAAAATCACTCATCCCAACTTGTGTAGGTAAGTAAAAGTTAGTCTCACTCCTCCTTGTTGGGACTTCAAAGCTGATGAAACTTTGGACTAGTTTTAGGTTCCCCTGTAAAAAGCTTTGGGACAGCTTTAATCTTAAGAAGGGTCAGTTTAAATTTTGCAACAGCTTTATTACTGCCAGAAAGTAGATGGACTACTCAAGCCGAAAAATTCATGGTGGTAAATAAGGGTAGGTAACGTACCTTTCCTTCCGTTACTTTTTTGGTGAAAGGAAAATTATGTACACCATATTTGCATACAATAAACTTTATAAATTGGGAACTATAACGTTGTTTGTACATCAAAATTTATTATATCCCCTTCTCCATATATAAATATTTAAGTTTTTCCTTTACTGCATACAACTAACATACACCATTCCTTATATATTAATTAAGAAAAAATATGAGAGAGAAAATTGTTCCTCTTCAGTAAATTACGTTTGAAAATAAAAATAAAAATAAAAATACTACTCACACATTTCATTTTATATTTATACTGTTTTTATTTATTACATAATTACAGATGAATTTACCTCATATTAAATATATAAACTCTAATTTTGTTGCTACCATTGAAGTGATGTAAAACTAAAAAATGTGCTAGGGGCATTATTAGTAAAAAATTGAGTGTATTTTAACCCAAACAGCAGGGACAGAGGGGGGAGGAAAGAAAAGAAGAGAAAGTACTCTGCTAATGATTAAATTGTAAGCTTATTGTTTACAGAGAGTAGATGCAGTATGTTAGAGATGGTGGCTGGTGGGGACAATAGATAGGCGCTCCTTCCAATGAAAGAGATTGGTAAAATGGGTGGATAATAAAGTGATGCAAATTTGGTATCCTATATTCGTATACGGCTTAAATTTTTGTAATGTACGTACTAATGAAGAACTTTGATCTAACACCAATGAAAGTGTTAACTGCTACTTATTATACCATGCTATCATTTGGTTTGTTTTGTGCTAGGATAGTAACATCGTCGGTCAGGAGATAACATCAATTTGGATCCAATTTGTATAGTAATCTATCATTATGTCCATGGACAACCCAAAGTAGAAAAGAGCAATGCAAATATCAATACCAATGATGATTTAGAACTGAGGAGGTGGTATTATAAAGGATTTGAAGACTAAAGAAGAGAGTTGGGACTATATGCTTTTGTACTTGCATTGCATGAGTCCATCCTAAAGTAGTTGATGATAAAAGCAACTAGAAAAACAAAAATTGGGCAAACCCGCAAACTTCGCTGGTGGCTGGCTGGCTGGCATGACTACTTCCTGTATTGAGGACAAAAGATGAACAAAAGTTTTAAAGAAACAGACAAAGGATGATTCCACAATCTCCACACAGGTTCTCCCGGTACCAAGTTCAACATTGGAGGTTCCTATACCACATGTATCAAAACATTCAAAAGGAGGACAACAAAGCAAGCTTTTGATTCACTTTTCATTATCATTATTAACTTTATTTACTTCGATCTAATATTTAATGCTCTATTTGTTTTTCTCTTTTTTACATTGGCCAACATTTTTCTTTCTCCAACTCAATGACTGTTATAGGATTTTTTTGTATGGAGGAAATAGGTTGGCTTTTATTTGGACTTACTATTGTCTGTCTACCCAATTCTTAGCGGGGAGAATGTAATTTTCAGGAATTAGATTCCTCTGATTTTGTTTTTTTACTGGAAGAAGTGAAAGGAAATGTTATTTATAGTATGATAAGAAATTATTAGTTGCACATATTATGTGTTATGTGGGATACATATACAAATACAACATGGATCTTTTGAAAAAAACATATATATACAATTGAGATTAATAGTGTTGTCCTAGAGTTTATATATTTATCACCATCATTGTCATGAGAGTGTATTTCTAGGTAGTTAAACTCTTTGAATTTTGCTAACCAATATTATAAATATACTGGTTAAGAAATTAATTTAAAAATTATGTTAAAAAGTATTAAAAATTATAATAAAAACGTGCTAACAATATTCTTTAATAAAAAGTTTTATTTTTCATTCTTAAACTACAAAATTTGTCAAACTCTTGTGATTTTTTTAATATATTGAAGGTGGTAGAAGTTCAATAAATGAAAACTTCTGCCACCATCAAGAGAAGTTAATTTGAAAGGGTGGAGTGGAAAAGAAAATTAATAGTAGTGAAGCAAAATTAAATTCGTTAGTTAAAATATGATCTACACATACACATTACAGTAAATACGTATTTGTTCACTGTTTTCTGCCGTATATTTATGGCATCACCTGATTAATATAGATAGTTTATATGTCAAGGAAGTGTTTGTACACACGTAATATTTTTTGCAGTACTCAGTGACTAATCCGCGTGGCAGTTACTGATAGTGATGCAGCATTTGTTTACAGTTACTGATGCACAACTACTCACTGCAGATAAATTTTCTCCTTATTCTGTGCATCTGGTTGTAGTAGTACTGTTAGTTCACATACGTTAACCATAATATATTCTTAAATTTGAAACTGCCCCATCGCACCAAACTTTGTTCTGCATTCTTTCAATTTCAGCAGTCTAAAACAAAACCATGGGATCGTTATAAGGTCCCCACCTCGTTGGGAAAGACAGTATTGTCCAATCCTTTAAGTCACGAAAATCTGTCACGTTGGATCGACCGTGCCCTGTGGCTATTGGCTACATTTATTTATAGTTAAAATGTTATTCTCTTCCACTCAAAAATTTCCCTTTAAAATTTGTTTTCTTCCAAGACTACATGATTTAAATCCAAAGCTATACCGCCATATTTTTTTTGGGCAGCGAAGGAATCCAATAAAGATACGTACAAAAAAAAATAAAGTATAATAAAAATATAAATTTAATGTAGTTTAATACTTTAATTTATTTTTGTAATTTTTAAAAATAAAAATAATTAATTATAACTTAATATTTCACTAGTGGAAAATAAGTTTTTTACATTGGTTGTTAAGCACATTTTACATCGGTTATTCAGGCAGTGTTGAAGCGGGCGATATAGAAAATAAGACTTTTTACATCGGTTCTGCAACCGACGTAAAAAGTATGACTTTCTACATCGGTTGGGCAAAGAATCGATGTAGAAAGTACACTTTTTACATCGGTTTCGGGCAGAACCGATGTAAAAAGTATACTTTCTACATCGATTATAGCTTTAACCGATGTAAAAAGTCATACTTTTTACATCGGTTCTGCCCGCAACCGATGTAAAAAGTGTACTTTCTACATCGGTTATGGTCGTAACCGAGGTAGAAAGTCCTTTTTTTTTAATATTCATTTTGTTTAGGTATACTACCGTATTATTTATTCACATACCTGCATATACACACAGAATCCAGGCAGACAATAGAGAAGCACCAGACAGCCAATACAGAATTCACATAATCTATATATTTAAACTAAATACATCATTATTTATTATCAAACTTTAATTTACAAATGAAATAACTTAAAATTACATCAAACAAGTATTGAAAGTTGAAAAGAAATGTAATAATCAGCCATGTACCTGTTGAAAGCAAAGAGAAAAGATGTTAGAAACTCTACTAAACATAAAAAACGTAATAAACATTTTAAAATAAGTTAAAAATAAACATACAATGATGAAATAATTAAATAAATAACTAACTTGTATCATGTAGTAACATTTTCCCATATTCCTTCATGATGATCATCTCGAATAGCATGTATATCATCTATTTCAGTTTCTTCATTGATACTAGATATCCTTGATGATAAGGGAGTTTGAGAAATATCAATATTTGAAAGATCATTGGTGTCATCACTAGCGATTGTTGTCTTTCCTTGAAGAACAACTGACCATCTTTTGGAGCAAGGATCTTGGACATAAAACACTTGTTTTGCTTGGTGGGCCATGAGAAAAGGGTCATCCTTGTAAGCTACTTTTTGAAGGTCAATCAATGTAAATCCCAATTCATCGACTTGCACACCACTGTTACTATCAACCCATCTGCATTTGAAAACAGGCACTCTAAATTTGGTGTAATCAATCTCCCAAATCTCTTCAATCACTCCAAAGTAAGATATGGAAGCCTTTACAGGATTTTTATCTTTAGAACTTGCAAAATGCATCGACTCTGCCACCACCATAACCCCACTATTTTGCATGGTACTTTTATCATCCTGAGACTTTGTATAAAATGAAAAATGATTAATATCGTACCCAGTCCAACATATGACATCAAAGTTTGGGCCATTTGCTAGCCACTTCAATGTATTAGAGGCACCATCATCCTTCTTAATTGTTTCACCAAACCAGTTTAAGAACGTTTTGTTATGCTCATTCAACAACCATTTCTCGTTCATTCGAACATTCTCCTCCCTTATCATAGTTTTGTGAGTAGATAAGTAAGGTTGAACCTCATCAGTATTATTCAAAATATACAAATGTGCTTGAAGGACTTCTGCACGACCCATGCTTTTCACAGTTATGCCTCGTGTACCTTTACCTCCGTGTCTTCCCTCATGACGAGACTTAGGAACTCCTATGGGTTCCACCTCTGACAAATACTCTGTACAAAACTCAATGGCCTCTTCTGCAATGTATCTTTCAATCATAGATGCCTCGGGACGGTGTGGATTCTTCACATACCCTTTTAATATTTTCATGTATCGTTCTATTGGATACATCCACCTCAAATAAACTGGACCACATAATCTGATCTCTCTCACTATATGAACAACCAAGTGAACCATAATGTCAAAACATTATGGAGGAAAATACATCTCCAATTGGCATAAGATAGTGAAAGCTTCATTTTCCAACTCATCCAATTTTAGAGGGTCAATGGCTTTGCTACATATTTTATTGAAAAATAAGCATAACCTACTTATTGTATGTCTAACTTTTTTAGGTAAAATGTCACGAATAACCACGGGAAGTAGTTGTTGCATCAACACATGACAATCATGAGACTTTAACCCAACTAACTTTAAATCTTTCATCGAGACAAGTCTTTTAAAATTTGAAGAATACCCTTGTGGCACTTTAACCCCACGTAGGCACTCACAAAAAGAAATTTTCTCTTTTTTGACAACGTATGACATGCCGGGGGCAAATATGTTCGCTTTCCTACAGACTGTGGAGCTAACTGATGTCGTATACCCATGTGAACCAAATACAGTCGAGAATTGACTCCATCTTTAGTCTTGCCCTGTATATTGAGAAGTGTTCCAATGATGCTATCACACACATTTTTTTCCACATGCATCACATCAATACAATGTCTAACATCAAGTTTGCACCAATATGGAAGATCAAAAAATATTGATCTTTTCTTCCATATCCTTGTCTCCATGACCTTTTTTTGAGTCTTTCCAAAAACAGTTTTGATGTTTTTAACCCGGTCGTAGACTTGTTGTCCAGTTAAGGCTTTTGGAGCAACATCATTTTCTGGCAACCCATTAAAAGCTTTCCTTAATCTACGATAAGGGTGATTAGTCCTGAGAAATTTTCGATGACCAAGATACACTGTCTTCCTTCCATGATGCAGTTGATGGTAACTTGTGCCTTCTTCACATATGGGACATGCTTTGTGCCCCTTAACGCTGTATCCACATAAATTTCCATATGCTGGAAAGTCATTAATAGTGCAAAAAAGCATTGCCCGCATCTTGAAATTTTCATTACCATATGCATCAAACACCTCCACACCTTCTTCCCATAGATTTTGCAAGTCTTCAATTAAAGGAGCAAGATAAACGTCTATGTCATTTCCAGGTTGTTGTGGACCTGAAATCATCATGGACAACATGATGTATTTACGTTTCATGCATAACTCCGGAGAAAGGTTGTAAATTTTCAAAAGTACAGGCCACGAACTATGTTTACTACTTAAATTACCGTAGGGATTCATTCCATCTGTTGCAAGTCCAAGCCTTAGGTTTCTTGGCTCATTCCCAAAATCGGGATATAGTTGATCAACCATCTTCCATTGCAAACCATCAGCTGGGTGACGAAGTTTTCCATCAATCAGTCTTTCATCTACATGCCATCTAAGGTTCTTTGCTTCATCTTTATTACAAAACAATCGTTTGAACCTTGGAATTATTGGAAGATACCATAACACTTTGGCTGGAGGCCGTTTTGTGCTGTCATTGCAAATAGAATCACCATCCTTCAGTTTATAACGTGAAACTTGACACACAGGACATTCATGTAATCCTTCAAACTCATTTCTGTATAGTACGCAATCATTGGGGCAGGCATGTATTTTCTTATACTGCATACCCATCGGACACAACACCTTCTTCGCCTCATAATTACGCTTTGGTAATGTGTTACCTTCCGGAAGCATCTCTACCAACAGTTCAAGTAATTCAGTGAAACTTTTATCACTCCACCCATTCCTTGCCTTCAGAGTGAATAATCTTAACACTGCTGACAATCGTGTAAAGGTAGTACATCTCGGATACAAAGGTTTCTCTGAATCAGTAGATAAGTTACCATACATATTTGCCCGCTCAAATGACGCATGCCCTACATCACGAATCATATCCTCTACCCAATCTTCCATATTTATATCAACCTCCACCGTCTGTGACACATTTGGCATGCCTAATAACTCACCATGCCATGTCCATTTTGTATAACTTTTGCAAAATCCATCACAAAGAATATGCTCTCTAATTTGACCAACACCCAAACGTCTCTCATTTAGACAATTAACACACGGACAGTAAAATTGTCCATTACTCTCAGGTAGATTTGTCTGCGCAAAATTCAAAAACTTTTCGACCTCATTCTCGTACTCATTGCTCGTTCGTTTAACATTTATCCAACTACGATCCATACTATACAAGAATCATCAACACAAGATTTAGGATTAACCTTGTCACTCATTGTTGTTAATTTATTATCCTCACTACTGGTAAGACCCTATCCCATTCGAGAAAAAAAAATTTTATTCATCGATTAACATACTTCTAAAATTTTGAATATCATACTTGGTGAAATTTCGGCAGCATTTCGCATCAGTCTCCAAGTACATAACTTCATTATGGTTTTATTTACCATAATGAAGCATGTACCCAGAGACAATGCAAAATGAACTAAACCAAAATTTAATCAAGTACAATTTACAAGATTTATGAAGAAATTGTTAACCACTGAATAAAAAACTTTAGTCCCAAACTGTCCAACTTGGACAATTCAAGATTTAATATAATGAATGATTTACTTATTTAGTAATAAACTCATTATATTCAACCTTGAACAGGAAACTAAGGGTATGCTCATATTTAAACTCAAAAAAACAAACCAACATATTTAAACTCAAAATCAAGACTATAACATACATAAACCCTAAACAAACTTTCACATCTGCAATCACAAAGTAGAGGTACATAGAACATACCTCATAGTCAACACAAAATGGTTGAGCGGTGGCCAAACGGTGTCCAAATGGAGGCACAACGGTGGTTGAACGACGACACAACACGGTATAGCCAAATAAGAAACTTAAAAATTAAAGAATACAACCAAAATAAATGTATATTTCAACCATAATAATAGAATGAGATGCATAAATAACAACAAAGACGACTTCGAACCTTACGGTGCGCGACAACGACTTTGAACGAACGAAATCGTTCCAACGGCGACAACGACCACGAACGTAAGCACGGAATGAAACCACGAACAATAAAGATGTCGACAATGACTAAGACTTAAACGAAAATAGAGAGAACAAACCGAAACGAGAAACTGGGGTTTTGAAAAATGAGGTTAAACACGAACAGCGTCGAAAAATAAGTGACAGGGGAAGACATTCTACATCGGTTGTTTCTCAGAACCGATGTAGAAAGTACTTTCTACATCAGTTGAGAAAATAACCGATGTAGAAAGTTTTAAAAAAATTCACTTTCTACATCGGTTCCAGAAAAACCGATGTAGAAAGTACTTTTTACATCGCTTGTTTCGTAACCGATGTAGAAAGTTTGAAAAAAAACTCACTTTCTACATCGGTTGGTAAAAGAACCGATGTAGAAAGTACTTTCTACATCGGTTACATAACAACCGATGTAAAAAGTCCTTTCTACATCGGTTATTTTTCCAACCGATGTAGAAAGTTTACATTTATTTACAAAAATGCCACCGCGTTTTTATTTACATCGGTTTTTAAAAAATCGATGTAAAATCCTGTTATAATATCGTATTTTTTCACTAGTGTTTTATAATTTATTTAAATTTTTTTAACTAATTATAATATTTAAATGTTAAATTTTTATTTATAAAAAAATATTTTTTTTCGTTTAAATTAACACATGTGAAACTTAACTTTTATATATATATATATAATATTTTTAATAAGTTAAATTTTTAAATATTTTTTTTTATGTAAAATTAAGTGGTTTCTTTAATATATTTTATATATTTTTTAATTTTTACATAATTACATTTATACAATATTATTTCTTTCGATGACATAATGTTGATATTAATAATAGAAATATATTTTATATTAAATTTTAATTTTACCATTATAAAATTTTATATAAATTTTTAATTTTGTTTCCACATTAATATGATTAAAATCTTTATTTTTATACAAAATAGTAAACATGTTTTAATCTTTATATATATATATATATATATATATATATATATATATATATATATCATCAACAAAATCTAATACCTATTTAGAATATTTTTAACAAAATCATCATTAACATTCTTTTTCTAATATAACTTTTCATCATCTAAGAATTCAACTAATGATTTTTTTTTTATTTTGAATTGCTTTAAATTCTTCAAATTTTCTTTTAATATTAGACATTGAGCCTAAATATACTCTTTCTCTTTGCAATAATAACACCTTACTTAACTAAGATTTTTTTTATGATCTTTTCTTGTTATTCATCTCTTCATAAATAAAAATATTTCTTTCTTTTTATAGGATTCTCCATAACAAGTATTTATTATTATTATTGGTATAATTGTTTATTTTCATTCTCGAATCTTTTTATTGGATGATATTCTTATCTAACATAATTGTATTATTTTTAATTGGTAAAGATCTCACCAATAAACTATATAATTGAGAAAAAGAAGCTAATAAAATAATTATTTTCTCTTCATCTCTTATTTTTTTCTTCTATATTTAACTATTAACAAACTGGTTGGTTATACTTTTCAATGTGATCATGAAAATTTTCTTATTCTTTCATTCTTAATGTATACAAATTTATCTTTAAATATAAACAATTGGTTAAATTTTCTTTAACTTTTTTTATATTTTCTTACTTATAATTTTCCTTTTCAATAGTCTTCCACTTATTACCTTCTATTTCTTTAGACTTTTCTTTTTCCAAAGTCACATCTTACACTAAAAGATCTTTTATTCTGCATTAGCATATAACAAAATTTCCCTTTTCCTCAAAAAATTGAATTCAAATTTTTTTTTGTACTACCCATGGTATAAACTACTAAAAGAAATTCTTAAAAATAATAAAAAATATCTCCAAAAGATATTACTCTTAGATCACTTCAACTTATTTCCATGATCATTAAAAAAAATAAAAATAATTTCATCAACAAATTTAATTATAACCTAATAATTTATACTTAAATATACCTTCTTTGATCTAGTGTATAATTTTTTTTAAATATAATATAATAGTTTCCTCCTTAATTAATCTAACCAATATATAAAACTTGTATCATAAATAACATATTTTTCACATTTTAGTTTAATTCTTTCCTTCATTACACAATTTTTATGGACCTTCTTTCTAACTAAAATGAAGTACTTAATATAAAATAATTTTTCTTAATATATTTATTTAATTTATAAATTTTGAAATAATTTTAGCATGAGAAAAACATAAATTATACAATATGCATGATTCATTTGAAGAATTGTAAATAAACTCATAAAAAATATAAACGCAGATCATTATTCTAAATTGTGATTGCAATCGTAATAATTGTGTTAGTTATCCTGCAATCCTTGATAAAAAAAAATTGCGGAAAAATAGGTTGATGCAGCCACAATTATAATCATGATGCAGTTGTAGTAACATGAAAAATTTTGATATTGTCGATTGTAATTGTAGTTGCAGACTATTTGATAATAACTTTTTGTATAGCAAAAGTGAATAACTGAAAATTAAATCAGAAAATTATTGTTTCACCATCTTATTAAAAAAAACATTAGTATACATGAATATTATTTTATAGCAAATATGATTTATCAAATATACTCTATTTTCTGCCCTCAGTCCAAAAGTAGAGAGGTGGGTGAGAGACTTCGTTTTCGTTTTTAAGTATTGGAAGATCAAAACTTCACAAACGACAATGAATCTTCCCATGGGATGCACGGGTTATAATATTAATATATTATAGGATTCTGGCGGGACACTTTTTTCTCCCCAATAGTTTATATGCAGAAGCATGATTGTATACATCTTAATTTTACAACTAATTAAAAAATTGGAATAAACATTATTTTGATAAAATATCGTTAAATTAGTCTTTTAAAATTTTTTATCAAATTAATTTCATTTAAATATAACCGTATTACTTATTCAAATTTTTACAATTTTTTTTATAAAAATACAACATTATTCTCAAATTTATCTTTTTATCATATCATTTTGTCTCTGTAAAAATAAATTTTATGATAATTTAATATTTTTGAGAAATTAATTTAGTTATTATATAATTTATAAAAACATAATTTGATAAAAAAAATTTAAAGAAATATAATGAATCATTAATATTAAATAATATTTTCAGAATTATCTATTAAATTATTTTTCAAAAAATAATTTGTAAATATTTATCTAAATTAAAAATTTATGAATAGTTTATTTTGTTACATCAAATCTAATATAATAATCTCAAATATTTTTCGTAGAAGATAATATTAGTACAATAACCTAATATCATATTGATAATTTATAAATTTTTGCAATTTTTTTTAAATTACAAGATTTTTATTTTTTTACTTTTTTATTTTAAAAAACATAAATATTAAAAAATATAATTAATATTTTTAATATTATAAAAAAATTTATTTATTTTCATAATTGATATTTTATACATAAACTTTATTTTTATCTTTCTTTATTTATTACAATTAATAGATATAAAGATATATATATATATAAATAATTAATACTCTTTTTAAAATCAAAATGAATAGATAAATAGAAACAATTTTTTTATTCCCTTTTGAGCGAATAAAAAGAAACAGAATAAGCTTTTTTTTTCGTATTTTATTTTTTATATTTATTTTATAAGTTAAAATCAAATCATTTCTTTAAAAAATTTTAATTAAAAAATAAGTTTATCAACTTAAATATTAAATTTAATTTTTTATAAAGAATTAAATTTATATAATTTATACAATTTAAAATTTAATTAACATTTTATCATTCACTTTATTTTAACATATGAAAATATAAATATTTAGTATTCAATTATATATCTATAAATATTTAAATTATATAAAATTTTATATACATAATAAATATAATTATATTATAATATAATTGACAGCTTATTTGTTTACAATCAAATAAAATATTAACATTAAAAGGATACAAGAGCACCTTCATGAATGGTAATTAGAAAAAAGGACAAACAATGACGCCTAATTTAATAATAAAAGAATCTAAAAATCTTTTACTTTACAGCTATTTCATAATTAAAAAATTTTCTTAATCATGTTGATTATCAATTTATCATATGAAAACATTCTGATTTTTAACAAGATATAATTTTTATGGTTTTATATTGTTTAAATATTAAAAAAATTAAATTTTCTTTTAGAATGTATTTAGTAAAATATTTTAATTAGTCAAAAGTTTAAATTATTAATTAAAAAATTTGTTAAACATTTCAGCTAAATTTTTTAAAAAATAGCTTATTTTAGTAACTATTAATTTTTTTAAAACAGTTACAATTTTTTTTTAAAAAAATACATTAAATAACTTTTATATTTTCAATTCTTAGTTGAAATATTTTGTTTATTTTTATTTTAATATATTTTTATAATTTAATCTTTTATTTATTTTTATAAGTTTAATATTATTTAATTTTTATAATAATATTACTAATTTTGATAAATTTATTTTTATATTATTATAAAATAATATATTTTAAATTATTTTTTTAATATATATTATTTATTTTAATTATTATATTATTTTTTATTTTATTAAAAATATTAAACCATTTAATACAAATTTAAAATTATAAAATATTACTTTAAAAAAATTATTTAAAATTTATTTATGTAAAAATTAAAAATAAATATTTTTATTTTAAAAAATAAAATTTTATTTAATTAAACTTTAATATAATTTTTTTAAAATATATTTATTATATTTTAATTTATTATTTAATCATATTTTAATTTATCATTTTTATATTTATCAATTAGTTCAACAGCTAATTTTATCAAATATTTTTCATTTAATCAGTAATTTTTTAATTTTTAACTATCTTTTTAACTTTCACCTAATCTATCCACCAATTTATCAAATGCACTTTTAGACAAGTGGAATTTTAATAGAAAAGAACTAGATATTAACAAAAATATTTACATTTTATAAAAAATACTATATCAATAAAAATATCATTTTACTAAATTTGATATATAATATTTTAAATTTTATCTTATATTGCTTTTATCTTTATGTTTCTTTATACATATATAGATTAATTAAGAATATGTTAATTTTATCAACTTAATACACTTTTCGTATATTGTAAGATTTACTATTTTAACCAGCATATATAATATATTTATGATTATGCATATATTTAAATTTAAAAAAAATTAAATATTTATAAATATTTTATTTAATTATTGTTATATATATATTTAAATAATATATTAAAAATTAAAATAAATTCATATAATAAATTATTTATTAATTTTTATTTTATATTAAATTTTCCAAATATAATCTATTTTATAAAAAATTTTAAATTAATCATTAGATTGATAAATTTTATATTTTAACAAAAATTATTAAGTTGATATAAATATTAACATTAACAAATTTTTATATAATATATATATTAATTAATTAAATAGATTATACTTTTTAAAATAAATATTTTTAAAAAATTATTTATGCATTAAATAATACAAAAGGAATACAAAGTTATAACTTTTGAATGGTTAAAGATAAAACTGCACTGTACCCTCCAGTTAAAAGACAATACAGATGGTTCTGTTCGGAAGTCTATATACTCTCGGAGTAAACAACTCCAACCAGACTTTGTTATTAAGCGAGATTCCAAAACCGTGTAACACCAAAAATAGGATGTAAATTAAAAAAATTAAAATACTTGTTGATAAAAAATAAAATTGTTGGATAAATTAAGAAATTTATTTAATATTCTCATTGATTTTTATCAAAATTAATATAGTAATTAAAATAATTGATATAATACAGGTTTAAATTTTATTTTTAAAATATTCATAATATATTAAATTGATATTATAAAAAATAAATAAGTAGTTATTAGTATAAATTTTATAATAAATTAAAAATATATTAAAAAATAATATTATTTTTTATATTTAAAAAGTATGTCATCAATTATTTTTTGAATGAAAATCTGAAGAGTAATATTTTTAAAATTAAAATTTTTGAGAGAAGAATCGTTTAAAATGTAGAAGATATAAAAATAATGTTACCATGATAAAATCTATTTAAAAATTATAGAATTTAAAATAAAGGTTTACGCAACAAACCCGAGTTGATAGGATAGTTTGAGATGCTCTACAACAATCATTTTGTTTGTTCTTTTGCTGCAGATATTTGGCATTAACCTCCGGTAGGTTTAATCGCGCTGATGTTGACGGATAAGAGTGACGTTAGCATTCTATGAGCTTTTGTCTTGTTTAGTTTCATCCTTTCTTTTTCTGTATTTGTTTCTTACTTTCTTTTTTTGTATTTGTTTCTTACTAAAGATGATTTACTTTTATTGGAGGTAAGAATACGGGTGGGTTACCACCCCTCTGGTCAAAACTGATCGGTAATCAACACATGACGATATGAACGAATAGACAGAGGAGATTGAGTTACGATGGATATAGATGAGCGGAAATCAAATCCACCGCAAATATTTGTCGATTTTTATGATGGTAGTCAGATTTTATGACTTTTTTTTCTCTTCCCTTTTATGTTATAAGTATCAAATATGAAGCACATTATAAATGTTTTATCCCTTTCAAATTCTAAAGGTTCGTCATTGTTTTTAGTATAGGATACTCATTCTCAAGCTCTCTCTCTGGATAGATTTTATGGTTGTCATCATCATTGATTTGGTAAGCTCTGCTGCCACCACCTCTATTTTAAATTATCATTAAGCATTCAATTAAACCGAAATTATACACTCACATT
This sequence comes from Canavalia gladiata, assembly GCA_037954105.1. NCBI lineage: Eukaryota > Viridiplantae > Streptophyta > Magnoliopsida > Fabales > Fabaceae > Canavalia > Canavalia gladiata. The sequence goes on from CM075658.1 coordinate 68,479,024, forward strand.
CAATTTATCCAACGATACATACGGTCAGAATCGGTTTATGTTGCCTTAAAATTCAGTTTTTGACTATTGAAAAAATCTTTATTTGAAGCCGTCCAACATCCTCCCAAAATGCGAATAAGAAAACAACCAATTTCAATAATTTAATATTCGAAATGTCTTATAGTTGTTCTATCGACAAATAACAATTGAACTAATTTAAGCAAAAATATACATTTGGCCCTTTTTCTATTTTAACTTTATTCTTTTCTTTTTTGTTTTTTTAAACTTTTTTAGACCAAAATGATATTTATAATATCATTCAAATTTTATGAATCTAAAATTATATTAATATAAAATATACTGTTATTATCATGTTGATATTAAAAAAATTTTATTAGATAATTTTTTCTAAATAAGTAATATTGAATCTTATTATTAGATTTTGAATAAAATATTTATATATTTTTACTTTTAAAATAAAATATATAATTATTAATATTATTTTGATTATTTTTTTTAAATAACTCCAAAGTATTTTAATCTTAATTTATTTTGCTTGAACTAATTTAAAATATTCAATGGATTCTATATTATTAAATATCTTTTTTCATAATTTTATTTTTTTAAAATTCTATTATTTTTATTATTTTATCATATTTTTCTCTCATAATATTATAAAATTAAATATTGTTATTATTATTATTATTTTCTCCTTATCTCTCTACCACCACTAGGGATAGAAGTAGAGCGAGCCGAGCTAGGCTTCGAGTGTTCAAGTCTGATTTGTTTAAAAATTTTGAGTACTGAGTCTGATACCTGTTAAAGGTTTTTTTTTTTTTTCTGTCAAGGTCTGATTTGATTTAAAGCCTACAAGGCCTACAAACCTATTTAAAAGTCTACATTACAAAAAAATCAATAAATAAACTTAAAGTCTGTATAAATAATTAAGTAAAAAAATTTGCAAACATAAAACTTACAAAATAAAAGGTCATTAAATAAGCCTAAAACACACATATATATATATATATTAATATTATGTAAATAAAACATAAAATAAATATTATATAAATATAATATATTAAAATAAATATAAATATATAATATATAAATATAAATAAGCTCTTGAATATGTTAAATAGGCTTTTTTATAAGCCTAGACTTGGCTTGTTTATATAAAGAAGCCTTTTAAGAAGTTTGAGTCTATCTAACTATTAAACGAACCGAGTCTAACTAGGCTTTAAACGAAGCGAGCCGTAGGCCCTGTACGAACCGAGTCTAACTAGGCTTTAAACGAAGCGAGCTGTAGGCCCTGTCGAACGACCTTGTTCACTTCCATCCCTATCTACCACCAAACTTTTTTTTTCCATTTTTTTTTTCTTTTTCATATTCTTCTCACATTTATTTTTATGAATATATCATTTGAATTATCTCAATCCCATTTTCTCTTTTACAATTTTAAAATTTTAAAATGACATCATTTTTATCTTCATTTCAGGCTCTAAAATGTAACCCTCACAGTAATCCGGCATCATATTGTCATTCTTTCTCACATGTACATACTTTTGAACTATTGATGCTGAGAATTGATTTTTCAACATGCTCAAAATTTAAGAAGTTTGAGTCTATCTAGCTATTAAACGAACCGAGTCTAACTAGGCTTTAAACGAAGCGAGTCGTAGGCCCTGTACGAACCGAGTCTAACTAGGCTTTAAACGAAGCGAGCTGTAGGCCCTGTCGAACGACCTTGTTCACTTCCATCCCTATCTACCACCAAACTTTTTTTTTTCCATTTTTTTTCTTTTTCATATTCTTCTCACATTGATTTTTATGAATATATCATTTGAATTATCTCAATCCCATTTTCTCTTTTACAATTTTAAAATTTTAAAATGACATTATTTTTATCTTCATTTCGGGCTCTAAAATGTAACCCTCACAGTAATCCGACATCATATTGTCATTCTTTCTCACATGTACATACTTTTGAACTATTGATGCTGAGAATTGATTTTTCAACATGCTCAAAATTTCATTTCAACGTTTCATTTTAGTTTCTATTAATAAATAATTTGAGGTTTATTCAAAATTTGTAGTTCATACTTTAGAAATATTTGGAAATAAATTTTTAAAAAAAATAAAATTTGGTTTAATTTCTTCTAAATTAGAAGTCATTAAGACATGTCTACATATCTTTACAACATTAAAAATTTGTATAATTTTATATAAATTTTATAAATTACATTTTTTAAATTAAAAATTATTTGAACAAGTTTTTTAAAAAGAAAATACTATCTAATAATTTTTAAATTATAAAAAATATTTTTTTATAATAGGTATACAAAAATATTTAAGAGAAATTTGTTGAAAAATTAAATTATTTTACATTTTATAAAAATATTTAAAATTTATTGTTAAAAAAATCATTCCTCTTTTTTCTTCCAAACTTGTGATAAAATTTTTAAAAATAAGTTTAATATTTAATTAAACTATTTTATACATGCAAAATTTATATTTAAATCTCAATTGTTATGAATATCCTATAATATAAATTGAAATGATTTTATATTAATATTAATTTTATATAATTTTTATAAGATAATTTGTCAACCTTATTCCACAACAATACAACTTATAAAAAAAGTTTATCACCTTAAATAATATTTTAAAAATTTTAAAAAATAGTAATTTAACTTCAAACTTTTAAAGAATAACTTTTATAAAGTTTGATTTTATCAATAAATAATTTAGCAAGTGCGATAGAGTTTTGTAAAAATTTAAAAGTTGGTTTAGAAATTTTTGAATATAAAGAAAAAATTATTTTGTTTTAAATATATTAATATTTTATTAAAAATATTTAATTGAAAAGAAAAGTTTTAGAGATGGAAAATAATATGTGAGAATAGATAATTTTAAGTATTATTATATTATTTGAAAAAAAAAACTTAAGTTATATATCATTATTAGTAATTTTGATATGATCATAAAAAGATGAAATGAATTTCCATTAATTAAGATGATTTAGTTTAATTATATGATATGAAAAAGCTAATTTTCAAAAAATGTTAGTAGATAGATGATGATAGACATACTTTTCATGACTAGATGTAAGTATTTAAAAATAATTAATTAAGTAAAATTTTTGTTATGCATTTTACTATAGGATAATATTAACATCTAATGTAACCTGTTAGTGATATTTCATGTGACTATTTTGATCATATTTAATGGGTTGATTATGATGATTCTTAATGACAATCAATGTGAACATTTGTGGTATTTAATGTGATTATCTTTACCATATTTGACTGTTGGTTATGATAAATGTTTAGCAATACTTGATATAACCATGTGTGGCACTTGATATAATCATCTTTACTGCACTTGATGTGTTGATTATGTCAATGTTAACATCACTTGATGTGATTGTCTTGACATTTGATATGCATATATTTACCACATTTAACATGTCAACTTCAAAGACTTTGATAGCAAAATTGAATTTACATGCATGACGTATGATGATGATAGAGTCAAAGTTAATAAAATATAATGTAATATGCGATGCATTAGATTTTGAAATAATTATGAATCAATCATCACATAAAGAATGTAACATTAAATTTATAATTAAAATAATTGTTTATAGATTATGTCTGAATTCTAGTGGGTATGATAAATTATGGTTGATGTAATTTTGTACAAAAATTTTGATTGAAATTTATGTCTCACTCATTTTATACCGTTTGTTTATAAGATAAATTATTTGATTTTTTTGGATATAAAAATAGATAATCATAACAATTGAATTAACCATTGACCTTTTTTAAAAAAAATCCATTTCAAATGTATTATATATATATATATATATATATATATATATATAATTTTGTTGCGCTATTTTTAAAAAATAATTTTAAAATTTTATGTTAGATATGATATATATTTTTATGATTAGATAATATATTATATATATAATTATATTTATATTAGTTATATGTTAATATAAAAAATTGTTAAATATTACTACATGTGTTAAGCATATATCCACCTATCTAAATTGTTTATTATGTGTGATTTTTTCAACTGATAACTTTATATTTAGTATTATTGAATGCATGTTATAATTGTTTTTATTTCATTAAAATCTCATAAAATTGTATAGTTTGAGGGATAAAACTAAGATTTTGGGATTGAGACTCGAGAATATTTCAATGTTATAATTAAATTAAATTATATTTAATAAAAAATATTTATAATTTTAAAAATATATTTAAATAATAATAAAATAAAATTTTAATATATTATTAACTTATCAAAAGATACAAATTCATAATTATTTTTTATAAATGTTTTAACCGGTAAAGAACTTATCACTATAAACAATAAAATATGATATTTTTTTATTTTTAAGTTGTTATTTTTTTATATTAATTTATTTTTTGTAAATAATGATTCTTAATTATTATAAATGGTCATTAACTGTGAATCATTAAAAAAATATCATTTTTATTGGTTAAAAAATAGTTTAACCATCATAAAAATTATTAACAATGTTTTAAAATAATGCTAATTCTACAAATGCTACAAATAGTTTGTCAAAATCTTTACTTAACTACCGGTAAAATCATAAAAAATAATAGGATAATTTATTAATGTTGAAAACTGCCGCAACTTTTTAAAATTATTAAAAATATTAAATCTAAAATTATATGTTGTATATATTATCAACATTGTTATATATAAATCATCAAAATAAAATGGTGAATTGCTTTTGCAATGTTATCTACCGAACCAAGATGGCATGCTTCTCCAACTTTTTTAATAAAATATTAGCTGGAAGCCGTAAAAATATGATTGAAAATTTTTTAAAAAGATTTTAAGATAATGGAGCAAGGCCATCAAAACTTCAAAATAAATTTAAAATTAATATAGAAATTTTGAAGTAGTTTATGTTATCTATTCAATTTAACAACATATTTAAAATTCAACTAATATAATTATTTAGCACACCATATATTTAATGAAAGAGATTGATAAAAAGCACAACTATCATGGGATTGGATTTGGTAAGGTAGGTAAACTCTACTTGTTAAATATATACTTTTAAGTATTTTTAAATAACAAGGATTAGTTTAGCCGTATTTGTTTTCAAAATTACTTAAAAAATCATAGATCCTGTTATTGGATATTAAAAACAAATAAAGAATGAATCACGTTATTACTTCCAAAACTTCAACTTCTTTATCAATGATAAATTTCTCATCACATCTTTAAAAGAATTCCAATAACAAAAGGTTTTTATTAAAAAAACTAACAAATAAATATTTATGATAGATACATAATAATATAATTTTCTTAACTAAATTTTGATAAAATCTACATATTTACTTGATCAAATTTCACCACTATAATCATTTCATGTAAACCTACTTGAGAAGCAAAAAAATTAAAATTAAAAATTAAAAAAAAAAAAACTTACAACGCTACCATTTATTTTAAGCAAGATTCTCAACCTAAGTCTCCCACCTTCCAGCAAGATAAGATGAAGGTATATCACCAAGGTTTGCATATGATAAGATGTTGGTGATTGAGTTTGTTATAGGATATAACAAAGCAAATTTATTAGTTGCAAAATGTTAAGATTGGAAAATGCGAAAAAGAAGCCAACAAGAGAATAGGTAAAGATATATAGAGTTGTATACGTGTGCTTTCCTTGGAATAGAAAATAAGCATATGAAAGCCATTTTATTTTATATAATAGATGCGAGGCTCTTGAAATTCATAATGAGGCTCTTGAAATTCATTTTGTTGATTTATTTGCGAAAAATTAGTTATAATTATAATATAATTTATGATTATTTAATTGTAATTCTACCTAATTTTCTTTATTTTTGTAGTAATGGTCACGCAAGCTAAGAATATGAAAATAGACAAGTTTTAGACTAAAAAAAAAGGTAAAAGAAGCATAAAAAGATAATACATCTAATGCGACAATGACACGTCAGCTCTACGTTGTTGCAAGATTACGTAGATTGGTCACGACGACTAAGGAAGCGACTAGGTCAAGCCGGGGCCACCACATTGAAACTCTAATGCACACCTATACCACCCTAGGCTTCAATGGTCACACCACTATCTGGGATGTAAGTCTATGACTACCCTGGAGACACACCATTCCATTCTCATATCACTTTTAGTATTCTTCGATATCCCTCGTAGGATTTCAGAGGCAAAAGCTCTTCACAATGTAAATTGTAACGTCCTATTGTCAGCGTTACTGACACTACGATTTTGTCATTCTCTTTTTAAAATTAGGATTATGAATTGTTTTGTTGGATTAATATGTTTTTGTATGTCTTATTTCTCGATGTGTAATTAATCCTCAAATCATGAGCCTTCAGTGAAACTTATAATGTAACCAACTAAACCCCTTTTCCTTTTTATGAATGATTCCATATTTCTATTCAACTATGTTTTTCTTATTATGCATAATTAATTAATGAGAATTAATTTCTAACTTAAGTTGGGGATAGACGATCGTATCATTCCCTAATTAACGAAACTATAAGGTAAACTAAATTTAAGGGTTTTGGAGGATCAATCGGAATCCTTGATTTCTTATCAGTTATTAATTTAACAAATCTGCATGTTCTTTATGTTTATCTTAATTATATACCTTGCATGATCATTGGGGGTAGTAACTTGAGGGAAAGAATATTGCTATTGCATGATAATTGGGTAGTAATAGAATTAGAACAAATGGTTAGCAATTAACTCAAATTATTCATAAGGAAGTTGGGGTGAAATTGGATAAAATTATAAAGGAAACCAAAGTACCATGTCTCTCCAGAATTAAACTCGTATTTGTGCCTTTTTGTCTTTAAATCGCTTACTCTCATTTTTTTTTCCTTTTTTCCTTCACTTTAAATATTTCTAAACAAACATTTTTCTGGTGAGCTCAAAAATTAGGTCAAAAATTAGGATTTAATCATTTTTTAAGATTATTGAAATAGTCTTTGTGGAAACGATGTTAAGGGTTTTAAATACTCTTTTCTACACCGACAAGTGCACTTACCCGTGGGTAAAACTTTGTACGCACAGTAAATGCATGAATTGAAGTTACTTAAATACTTACCCCATATAGCATGTTTGATATTGGCATGAGTTCAAAATCATTCGAATAAGACTCAAGATATTAAACTATCTTGTAAACTTGTAGAAAAGAAAATTTTAAGTTAAATTAGTTTAAGTGAGAGATCAAGCTTTACAATTTTTAGATTAGATGCTATGTTTAAATTCTTAAATGGTTGTTGTAATCATAAAAATGATATATTAATTTTATAGTCTAAAATGCATGACATTCTATTTTAGGATCTTGTAATAGTGATGTGATTGTAGCCACCCCTAGCCACATAATGAATCCAATTGAAATATGTGATGAAAATTTATTTTCAAATATAATGCTACATCATAAACAACAAATATTGAAGTGAGAGACCAATATATTATGTTGGAACATGTAAAAAATCTATATAGTTTGGTACATATAATTAATTACATATTGATACTAAAACTGTGAGATATATAGAAGAGAAGATGATGAAGTTGTTGCTTTGCTTTCTGCAGATATAAATAACTCAATATGGACAACATTCACCTTTGTACATAATTGGTGATCATTTAATCCACTCAAAAACATGGATAATAGATGGTTTTTAATGATAAATGGATAAGGTGATGTATGTCTATTAATTAAGTTTTTTGAAAACGAAGTTAATGGTTTACTTAAGTCATTTCTAATCAAGTTGCTTGTGTCAATTAACTAGCACCACCGTTCCAAAGGCTTAAATACTTGATACAATCTGCTATATGCAAACAACATATGGGGCCAATGATATATTCATATAGTTTTAGAAATTATTTTTTCTTTATTTTTCCTAAATTAATATATAAAATTTCTACTGTATTATATATTAATAAAAAAAGTAAAGCATGTTCATCTAATATTTTGTTTACATCTTAAAAAATAACAAGAAGCAACATGGGAAAAAAATCAAAATTATGCTTTTCTTAGTTCAATAGCAAAAGTCTATTATATATAAAATGAATTATCAAAGTAAAATCTCATAGATATAAACAGTCAAAAGAAAAGATATCATAATTTATCCTCTAGAATGTTTAAAGTTTAGAAATGAGAAATAGAAATTAAATACACTTTTAACATAAAATAGAAGTTTAAAAGAGTTTTACTTAGAAACCATAACAAGATGCATTATCCTTTGCTTTTGAGATCAACATTTGAAGGGTTCAATCACAGAGTCCCCAAATTGGTATGGTAGCGCTTGGTTTCTTCCTCTCTTGGACCTCACCATCGATTCTGACTCCTCCACAACTTCATTGCATGGAGTCATACTCTTTTCTTGAAGACCTTCTCCTCCTCCTCTTTTGTTGTGGTTCTCTCAAGAAGATCCAGATTATTTTCTTTGTGAAGAAGCAAAATTTGAGATTCAAATTGATATCAAGCTCTTGGGTGTTATCTTCTTTTGAAAGGAGGGATAGATAAAATTACGTGGAGAAACTTGAATAAGCACATTTAGGATTTGGAATAGCCACAATGTGATGAAGTCATTAACGTCGGAGAACGAAAAGGCAAGAACTCATACATAAATTTGAAGGATACAAAAACTTGTAATAGTGAGACAAATTTTAAAATAAAATAAATGTGTAAGAAAATAAAAAAAAAATCTAGAAAGATAGAGATTTCAATTTTTTTAGTGCAAAGTAAACATATTGTAGAGATTTGAGAATAATAGCATTTAATTTTGGTAAAAAAATAAATTTTAAAAAAATGAATGAAAATATTTATGAAATTTTTTTAACAAACTTAAAATTAATAATATTTTATCACTAATTCAAATAAAATTATCAAAATATTAGCGGTTAAGTAAATCATCAAAATATAATTACTACAATCTAAGCATTTTTCTATAATGAATTGTATCAAAAGTAAATTATTATCATTACCATAAAAAATTGTGATTTTTCAAATTATGTGGTGATCTTGAGATATGCACATTTTCCATCAAGGCAGCTGGTTGATAAACTACTATTAGAATTTATGTGTAATAAAGTGATGAAAACAAGCTCATGCTATTTACAAGCTAGCGTATGGGTTGGATAAACAAGACAAATGAAGAAAATAAGCACTAACTGATGTAGCTCACAGAATTAATATTTAATCGACAACGAAACCAAATACATTACTATTAACAAAAAGACAAAAGTGGTAAAGCATGTCAATAAACAAAAACAATATGTTGATGTTGAATTCAGAATGCTCTTGAATTGTGCTTTTAATGACAACATATACAAATTCTAAGATTCTAAAATTTAAGGTCTTAATATTTTGTATTTGAGAATGTTTGAAAATTACAAGAAGTAGCTGAATCAAGTGTAGAATATAGAAGGAGTTTTAATCATAAAAAGCATCATACTACATTGAAATATGTTATAAAAAATATGGTTTCAAAGATAGAAAGTGTCAAAATGGATGGGTGAAGAGAAACTTCTAAGCAGCAAGATGATTCAAACACAATGGTAACGATCCTATGCATACTGAATTAAGGCAAATCAAGCTTCAGGGATACATTAGAAGCATAAGAAGGGTCACTATAGACCATTAAAATCACAAAATTAAGCATCAGAAGTAGAAGTGAATTCTTCTAAACAACCAAAATCAATAAAAGTGCTTCAAACATCAATATTGGAAGCTCATAATAGTGAAATAAAGCGTGAGAAAAAGTTGAAGTTTTTAGAAGCACGTTTGGTGTATTAGAAAGTGAATTAAAAAATCTACACATCAAAAGCACAGTTTAAAAGTACCATATTTGAGAAAATGATGCAAATAGTGAAGATAATGGTAAAATAAATTTCCACACTCCTTAAGCATATATCCTTGAACTTATTTCAAGTTAATGAACTAAAAAAAATACCATAAACTTCAAAAGGGTGGATCTAAGAAGGAGGATAATGTAAAGCTAACATCTAACTCAAAAGGAATAAAATTAAACATTATGCCACAACTATAACAGTCAAATTCGTACGAGTTAAAGTAGATAAGTTAGTATACATTGAATTAACATCATAATAACTATGTTTTTGAACTAAAATCTTTACTTCCAAACTATTTTTCAAACTATTAGTTTTACAAGTTTGATCAAAAAGTTTTTTAATATAACAATTCAACTCCTTTTTTGTTACTCGAAGAAGCACTTCACATGTAACATGTCAAACAGATGTCAACTTACAACAAATTGGTATAAAAAGTTTTGGATCAATAGTCGTACAAAATTGAAGTAATATTGGCAAAGATTGCAAAGGTTAAAAACATTTATCGAAAGAATTGAACTATTTACATGAGTAAATAACTAAAAGATAAGGAAGTAAAGCATCGATAAAAAAATAGTTGAAACAAACAATGATGCAAGAAAGTCTAGGAAATTTTCACAAAACATCAAGAATAAAGCATAAAAGGGAAAAAATAGTTCTAACCAAATAGACTGTTCAAAACTTGCAATATAACTAAAGAAGCATTAAACGGAAGACTATACATAAACAATGGAAATCATAAACATACGCAAAGTGAAATTAATGTCCATCAAAAACTTAAAATGGCAAGAAAGTGAAGTAGCAAGCAAATGTGAAAAAATATTGAAATTATATAAGGCATAATTTGAAAAGTAAATTTCATTAAATTCATAAAGAAAATGCAAGGAAAGTTTAAAAAAAAAAAAAAGAGGATGTAATTAACCAGAAAGAACCTTGGTCTCGATATTTGAATTTGTATCCCCTTAATTTCGTCTAAGAAACTGGTATTTATTGATACATAAATATAACTACCTAAATTCCTAAATTGTTGTCACCTTGTTGTAAATTTACCTCTAATATAATTCTCACAAAAACTATTCAAAATATCTTTATAAGTAATTCTTTTTCTTGCGTGAATATGTGAGAGAGATTAGAGAAAAACATAATTTGTACTTAGACTTATTTCTATTTAATTTATTCATATTTTTTAATTAACTCTCTTTTTTAGTTTCTCTTTAAAGAATACCATAAATAATATTGAGTTTAATGTATAAGGTACTAAAAAAATATAAACAACTAACTGAAAATAGGACTAAGAGATGCATGAAAGATGCATGTAAAAAAGAGTTCTAAAGTTAAAAAATGTTTGAAGTGCCTTAACCATATTTGAAAGTGAATCAAATAACATGGACATATTTACAAATCAAATTCTGGAATCCATAGAGTGAGAGGAGAATCATTCAACTAAAGAATAGAAAAAATATATATATATATTATTGTAGAATGATCCCTTCGTGGCATAAACTTCACGGTATAAATTTCAATTATAAAAGCTAAATATAATATAAAATAAAATGATAGAAAACTTATTATCTTTTTAATAATCATTCACACATCAATATCAATTATGCAATATTCTTTATATATATATATATATATATATATATAAATAAAGATATTTTAACTTTTAGTTAAAATATTTTGTTATTTTTATTTTTAATATATTTTATAATTTAATTTTTTATTTATCTATTTATTTTAATAAATTTATTTTTATATTATTATAAAATATTATATTTTAAATTATTATTTTAATATATATTATTTATTTTAATTATTAAATTTTTTATTTTATTTTATTTAAGAATATTGAATTATTTGATAAAAATTAAAATTATAAAAATAAGTATTTTTAAAGAAATTTATTTATGTAAAAATTTAAAATAAATATTTTATTTTAAAAATAAATTTTATTTTAATTAAATTTTACTATATATTTTTATTAAAAATATATCGTATTTATTATATTTTAATTTATTATTTAACTATATTTTAATTTATTATTTATATTTATTAATTAATTCAACCGCTAATTTTATCAAATTATAAATATTTTAATTTATAAGCTTCTAAATTTTATCTAACTTTTTAACTTTTAATTTTTATCTTTTAGATTTGTAATAATTTTATAAAAAATATTTATAAAAGATTATAATTCTACCATTATATTGTTATTTTATTTTTAAGTATATTGCATTTACATTTTTAAAATTAATAAAACTTTATCTAATATTTTTTATTCTTTTAATCTTATATAAGATATCATTGGTATAGAGATGTTATTTTGGTACTCATCGCATAGATTGACTCCTTGACCGTACATGTAGACCCTATTTCTTATACAATATGATAAACATGATCTTTTACAAGTTGTGTCTTGTCTAACATGATCCTCAGTGATGTCTAACATGATCCTCAATGAATGGGCCGGGTGGATTAGACATATTTTCCGTTACAAAGTATTTGATTGGAATTTAGGATTTAATTTTTTAAAGTTTATTTTAATTTGTTTTATTTAATAAATAGAGAAATTTAAATTTATTAAAAAAATTTAAATAAATAAATTAGGTTTAAATTTATAAAAAAAATTATTTAATCTATTTAGAGATCTATTTATATTTATATATTATATATTTATATTTATTTTAATATATTATATTTATATAATACTTATTTTATATTTTATTTACATAATATTAATATATATATATATATGTTTTAGGTTTATTTAATGACCTTTTTAACTTGTATGTTTTAAGTTTGTAAGTCTTTTAATCAATTATTTATATATGTTTTAAATTTATTTATTGATTTTTTTTTATCCAAATTTTTAAATAGACTTGCAGACCTTATAGACTTTAAATCAAGTCAGGTCTTGATAGAAAAACAGAAAAAAAAAAAAACATTAACAAATAACAAGTTCAGACTCAGACATCAAGATTTTTAAACAAATCAAATTTAAACATTCAAAACCTAACTCTAGTTCATCCTATCCTCCATCCACTGCCAATCACTCCATTTAAGCACACAGCTCACACGTCAGAATTGCTTGTTATCACAACTAGAAGAAAACAAAATAAACATAAATATATAGAAAAATAATAATAAATTTTATTTTCATTTATTAAAAATTTAAAATATTAACTATTTTTTCATTGATATTTGTTTTAAGTATTTTTATTAAGTTAAATGAAAGTGCACTAATAAAATAATATAATAAAATAAATTAATATTTTTTAAAATAAATAATATTATCTTTAATAATTTTATAAGAATGTCATCAACTTGTTTTAAAATTAATTTATTTTAAATTTATTTTATTAACTATTTTTTTATAAAATATAAAATTAACAAATTTAAGTATGAAATAATATAATATTAATATGATAATTATGTATATTAAATTTAAAAAAATAAAAATTTATAAATATATAATATATTGACTTATATTTTAAAATTATACATTAAATTAAAATTATTTGATAAAATATCAAATAATTTTTACATTATATTAATTTTTTAATTTTAAATTTACATATTAATTTTAATTTATAAAATTTAGAAATTTTGATCCTACAAATTTTATAAATATAAAATTTATAAATTTATAAATTATTCTAATCTTAGATTAAGATGAATAAGTCAATTTGCATATCCAACATCATATATCTTTTTTAATTATATATTTTTTATTTTATTTTTTTATAGCTTTATATAAATAAGAAAAGTAAAAAAAATGATAAAATAAAATTTTAAAAGATATAAATTATATTTATCTTTTATTTTTATATTTTGAGTGAAATAAAGAGATCCGTCCAAAAAAACGGTGAAGAGCTTTTCTCCTCTCTTTTGTTTTTCTTGTATTCCTTGAAGAAACACAGCACAAGGTTAGCGAGTTGGAAAAAGAAAAATAAGGACAAAGCCATGAAAATGAACACTGAAGCATTCTCAACTGGATGAGTACTGCTCCCTTTGTCCCATGATAAAGACCAGTCCATGACGTTGAATTCAAATGATAACAACAACGGAAGACCCACGTATACAACTATACACCAATACGGGGCATTGATTTTTTTTTTTTAACAATGAAAATAGGCCTTTCTTTCTTGCATCAAAGTGAGCCACAAAACTATAGCGGTTTCAAGAATCCTGTGTCCTGCCGAAAATGGGTTTAACAAAAATTTTATTTTTTATTTTAGTTTTTAATTTTTTAATATTATTTATCTTTTAATTTATAAAATTTATCTACTTTAAATTTTATTGTTAAATTTTTTTATTAAATAATAATTAATATTATTTGAATAAACATATAATTTAGTATCCTTTTATTTATTTTTATTTGTTCAAAAAGAGAATAAAAATTGTTTCTATTTATCTCTCTCCTTCAATTTTTAAGATAATATTAGTTTCTTTTTTTCATATTATTCTTATATCTATCTATTGTAATAAAAAAAAACAAAGTAAATTATATATAAAAGATAAAATAAAAAATAAATAATATTTTTAAAAAATAACCATATTAATTATATTTTAATATTTTTAGTTGTTCCTTTTCTAGATAGATAAAAAAAATATGTATTTTTAGTTTTAAAAGATGTTGCATATATAATTAGTATTAATTTATCGTATTTAATTTTTTTTATAAAAGTGGAAAAAATATATGAATAAAATTATTCTATTCAAAAGCTAAAATGTAAAAATTAATAATTTTAAAAATCAAATAATTCTTTAAAAGGTCAATAAAAATAATAAATTTAAGAATTAAATTGTACATATCGATATTTTTATGAATTAAAAGCATAAAAAATTTAATTAAAAAAATTAAAATGAATCATTTTTATAAAATAACGATTAAAAGTTAAAACTATAAAACTATAATAAAAATTAAAATTAGAATCAGATGTAGAATAAAGGATTAAAAAAATAACAATATTGTGTCCTATTGCACTTCATTGTTCTAGCAAAATGGCGACAAGTTCTGACTGAAACGTGGTACACTGCACCTGACCCTTTCCAAAAGCTTTAGGCTTTTTCGTTATGTTTAGTTCTACCTTTTCCTTCATGTTCCATGACTTCATTGATCTTGGGTGATGGATTCATGAAATGCAACCAGGTTCTCTATCCTCAAAAGAATTGATACTTCTGACAAAAGCATACTCAACATATGGATGGGTAAACATTGAATACTAGAAAAGAAAGCTTGTAAAAAATAGGTTTTTTATTGAGTTAATATATATATATGGGATACAAGTAGGATGGATAAATTGGGAAGTAAAGAGCATAACTTAAAAGGGAAAAAAGGAGGAAACATAATAATGTTCAACCCTGTGTGATGAAGGAAACAATTTGGTTGAGCAAAGCCTGAGCGTTCTCACAGCTTGGGTTGAACATGTGAAATGCATGGTTCTCTTCTTCTATCTCAGCCACTTCCGCAACTCCACACCACCCATTCTTCTCAACCAACTCTTTATAGTACCAACCTCTATCCCTCAACAAATCCTTCCCAGCTACACAAACAAGCACTCTCCCACAAGCTAGCTTCCCCAATTTCGGATCCTTACCCGGGTTGATAACCGGGTCGTCGGATCCCTCCGTGTTTGGGCATACAAAACGCCAAAATTTGTGTGCCCTCGCCACTTCTTCAAGGCGATTCACCTCAGACCCAATGGGTTCCGCACCCCAAAAATAAGGATGCACCAAAACAATCCCTTGAAGCTTCACACCAGGCAAGGGTTCTGTCCCAATCCGAATACCCAAATAGTGCGAAATGTTAGCACCCGAACTGTCACCGACAAAAAACACTTTCCCAAAATCTGCGTGATTGTTGAGCCACTCGTGTGGGCCATTTCCATCCACGTGTGAAGCGACCCATTTCAGGGCAACCCATGAATCTTCATGTGCAGTGGGAACCGGGTGTTCCGGTGCCCTCCTGTAGTGAACAGATACGGCAATTACGTTGGCCATTGAAACGATCTTGTTAAGGACGTTGTGGTAGTTTGCGGAAAACGGGGTTTCGATGCAGAAGCCACCTCCGTGGACATAAACAACGAGAGGGAGCTTTTGGATTGGGGGATAATTGGTTTTGGGAATGAAAAGCCTCGCAGATATGCCATCTTCTTCCGATATTACTACGTCGTTTGATTCAACCTTGGTTGTAGGGTCAAGACATGGAGGAACAACGTCCTCACCGGCTAGCCTCTCTATGTGACCGTTTTTGTAGACTTTGAGGATTGGGGAGAGATCGTAAGCTACTTCACTTTCTGTAGAGCTAGAATCCATTGTAGATACAGGTGGTGTGGATTGTATAGGTTTTGCAAGTTTCCGAGAGGGAATTAAAAGGGGTTTGTATGCTTTAAGGGGAAGGG
The DNA here is from genome assembly GCA_037954105.1 of Canavalia gladiata. NCBI lineage: Eukaryota > Viridiplantae > Streptophyta > Magnoliopsida > Fabales > Fabaceae > Canavalia > Canavalia gladiata. Next base: position 68,495,295 of record CM075658.1, read on the forward strand.
AGAGAGGGAAGGAATGGTTAATCAGACTCATGAATGGGAAGTTTGATTTTGTTGGGACATTAAGATATTTCACTTGTTGGTGTCCACTCAACCTTGAGCACCTTATCATCTTCTCCTCCCATTTATTATTACTCTTACATCCATATCATGTATATATAAAGGATATGTCATATGTTGTTTTCCTTTTATTCTAATATCTAAGCCTATTTTTTCACTCCAGGATGAGAAACTATTTAGAAAAAAAAAAAGGGGTAAGAATCATAAAAATATATTTTATTTTTTAAATAAACTTTGTTTAATACACAACCTCTTTAACATGTTTTAAAGTAAAATAAAATTATTTTTAAATTATTAAATATTTTAAAATCTGTGTAAAATTGATTTGAATTTCAAACTAACATTTAATAAATTCCATGATAAATGGTCATAAGTTTTTTTTTTTTCAAATTAATTTTAACTGACATGAATCCCTTCTCACTTTGTTTCAACGCTCACGGTACAAACTAACTCATGAGCAATAATGTTAGATGTCATGCATATTATTCCTCTCCGGAATGAAGCAATCTTAGAGGAAAGACTTGATTTTTTTGTTATGATTTTAATGATGAATTTGTAAAGCACGATGCACAAAGAGATTGGGCAAAATTACAACATATAAATTCCAAATGATCTAGGTAAGGGTTTAGCTCTAAGAAGGTATACTATTAAATTTACAAATGAGCTTCTTAACAACACACAAGCTACCTGAATGAATTTAGAAAAAACAGGACCATCGTTATCTCGGCTGTTCCAAAAAAAAGAAGGACAACATTCTATCTTCTCCAATGTCTTCATGTGGAAAAAAGAACTTTACAAATTTGATCTAATGTGATTGTATTTTCCGTTCCCAACTGTAAAATCACTCCATAAGGGGATATTATAGTCCTTTTCCTCCTTGAACTACATTTTGAAAGATAAAACAATCCATGCAAAACTTTATGACATCACTCTAATCAGCTAATCGATTATCCTCATCATATTATTATTTTTTTCAATAACATCATTTAAAATGTGGTTGACAAGAAATATCTTTCTAAGCTTCATTGAAAAATGATTATAACAGAACGTTTTTTAAATGAGATAAAAATGGTTGAAAGTATCATTGTTCTGAACGTATGCTTCATCCATATGACATCTCATTTAAAAGATGGTTATATGGAAGTGCTCTCAAGTGTTATTTAGCGTAGTTTTTTCTTTAACTGTAATTTAAGTGACTCTTAAAAATAGTTAACCATTTCCAATGAAATGGTGTTTTCAACCTTGTGATTTCAATATTTATTCTTTAATTTTTTGCATTTTTTCTCATGCAGTGAATCATCTCTTTTTTTTTTCTTATGTTTTATTTGGATAATTTAAAAAATATAAAAAAATTAGGAAAAAAGAAAAGAAAATAAAAATAAAAATAAAAATAAAATAGAAAAATAAATTATTTGGATAGAACGAAAAAATAAGTAGAAAAAAATATTAATAATATAAATTTTAATTTGCATATATTTTAAAATATAAAATTTAATTTTAAAAAATTTAATTGTTTACTATATTTTTTATTAATATAATTTTATTTTTAAATTTTTAAAAATAATTTAATAATTTAAAATAAAAAATTGACCTCCTTATTTTTCTTCTAGAAAAGAATATTTTTGTACATTCTACAAAAATTAATTTTTTTCTTTCATTTAAGACAAATAAAAATAAATAAATAAACAAAAATAAAAATAATCTAATTTTAAAAAATAAATCTTTTTCCTACTTTCTATCAATCCAAACAATACATTAATCTTATTTTTTATCCATCATTCTTTTTTTTTTCTCACCACTTCAATACCAGCACAACAACAACATGAAAGTTTGGATTATTTTTTCTTTCCATTTCTACCACTAAAAAAAATTTCTTCTTATATTTTGTTGTTAAATAAATAAATAAAAATTCTTTCATTTTTGTATAGGTTTCAGTTTAAGTTGATTATAATTAGTTTTAATTATTTATTTATTTATATTTGTAGTGTTCTTGTTCTCACATGATTGAATTCTAACCTAAGCCTCTATATAATTGTTTAAATATTTCAATTTAAATTTATTATAAATAATTTTAATTAATTATTTGTTTATGTTTCTATTATTTCAATACATTATTTTTATTATTAAAGGATAAAAATTTTGACCTAAGGTTTATATAATTGTATATGAAATTCAATTTTAGTTTATTATAATGGATTTTACTTAATTATTTTTTATGTTTTTATTTTTTTATAAATTATTTTTATTGTTTAAGGACGAAAATTCTAACTTAAATTTTTTTTTTACAATTGGAAGTTGAATTCGAGAACTAGAATTAGATGAATGGAATATGATTGATAGTACTCTAAAGATAAGATTATTAATTATAAAATTTTAAGAATTTAAAATATAATACTTGTCTTAATTAAAAAAATTTTAAAAATTAAAATCTATAATTAGGATAAAAAAGAGAGTATATGTTACAGAATTAAACTTCTTATTTGTTTGATTTAAAATAAAATAAAATAAATTTAATTTAATAAAATTAATTTTTAATTGTTAAATATTTTTTATATATGTACATAAATTTATTTAAATCATATATTTTAATTAAAAAATAGGAAAATTAATTATTTAACTTTTAACTAAACAAGTCACTTAAGTACTTTAATGAGATCTTCAATATTATTTTAAAATTTGGATTAAGGAAAATGTTAACTATTTGAATAAAAATTTAGAGAAATAAATAGCAACATTTTTGCATCCTAAAATTCTATACATTGCACAGTTTAATCTTAGTTAGTAAATTTTCTACTTATGTAACCTTGATCTAGATTACTTTTTATTATTGTAACAAAACTTTCGATTTAAATGAGAGTTTAAATAATGATAACTTATTTTATATTAATTTAGTTCATAAATTTAGTAAATAGTATAATCTATTTATTATATATTACTTAATAATATTGTTTATCATTGATTTTTATCATTTTTTAAAGTTAGGTAGAAAAACTTACAGACTTAGAAGAATATTTAGCAAAAATTTACATTATCTCATCCAATTATATAATTTAATTTAATTTTTTAAATTTTTTTATATTTTTATTAATTTTGAAAAAATAATTTTATAGGATTTTGATAGCGATAGTTTAAAGTTAGAAGTAAGTCTATAATGATTCTAACTTTATTTTTTTGCTTGTTATTTGTTAGTAGAAACAACATTTTAACAAGGTATACTTTTTAGGACGTGGGATATTAGTGGAAATATAAATGAATTATATTTTTTATCAAGGGTTTAGAATTTGACTTGTTTAAAGTCCAACTCAGTTTGACTTGTTTAAAAAATAGATATATTCAAATTTATTAAAAAAAATTTATAGAAAAACAAATCGAACTTAGATTTTTTAAAAAGCTCGTCTAACTTATTCAAAAATCTATTTATTTTTATATATTATATATTTCTATAATATTAATATATATACATAAATTATTAAAAATTAAAATTTTTAATTTTTAATTTTAAACAAAATAAATTTTATATTTGTAAAACATTCAAATGTTTATTATAAGAAGGTTGTACATTATTTTAATTTTAAAATAAATATTTTATATTTTACTTTATTTTATATATATATATATGTATATATATATATACATGCATGAGTTATATTTTTTTAAAATATAGTTAGTATTTAATATATATGCTCTAAAATTATATAAGGTTTAGGCCTTTTTAATCAATAATTTATATAAGGTTTAAATTTTTTTATTAATTTTTTTGTATTGTAGATTTTTAAATAAAATTGTAGGTATCGTAAACTTTAAAATAAGTCAGATCTTAGTAACAAGAAAAATTTGTAACAAGCAATATACTTGTGTTTAAACTTAAAATTTTTTAAATAAATAAGAATGAAACACTTAAATTTTAATTTAACTCGATTCACATATATTTAATATATATTATATTGTTTGTTAGTAAAGAGCAAAACTTAATAGAATACCATCTTACTTGAGATGTAAGGTGCTTATTGTGTTAATTATTTAAAATTTTTGTATATATTTAATTTTTATATTGTATTATTTGTTAGTAAAAGTTTAATTTAATAAACATATGATATTCATTCAGTTTAAAATATAAAATATTGAAATTATTTATTAATATTTTATTTTAAATATTATTTTGTATTTTTTTAGAATAGAAAAATAAGTTTGTTAAATATCAATAATGCAAGGAAGATGGTGCTAATTTTTTTTAATTAGTTCTTTAAATTCAATTTGAAGTTAAATATTACCTTTTCATTTAAATTTTAATAAATTGAATAAATTACTCAATTTATTAAATATTAAATTATGCTAGTTAGACAGTTTGAAAGAAAAAAATTTATTGATAAATAATTATTTTCTAAATCTTGAATTTTTTTTATACAATTTTAGTCATTATGTTAACCTATGATTTTATTGTAATTTATAATAAAATATAATTTTAATTTTTTGATAATTTTTTAATGTTTCAATATGTTTTGAATTTTTGTTTTTTTCTATTCTTTTGTCATAAGTTCTTGTTGAGTGATGTTTATTTATGTTGTTTTTATGTTATAATTTTATATTGATGTTTTTAAATATTTTATATATCATTATATGTAATTTTTATGTTTTATTCGTAATAGAATTTTATATTATTATTTGATCTGTTTGATGTTTTTTGAAATTAAAAAATCTAATAAATAAAATTGGAGAAATCTTGTTAATTTTTTTAAAAATATTTATCATTCATTAATTAAATCTAGATTTTTCAAAAAAAAAATTAAAGACAATTTTTTAACCATGGTTCATGGAATTGAATCCTCTCGTCAACATTTGCTAAGTCCTTATCCAACCTTTTAAAGACTATCAAGATCGTGTCATTGAAGAACCCTCCAACTAAATCTAGATTGTCAAAAACCAAGATCAAAAAGGTTACGCATTTGTTAATTCATCTGCTGAAAACTGAGAACAAGCTAGACCAAACCCGATTCCCACCTTTATTTACCCGTAGCACAATTATGTTGAAATCCATTATCATGCATAATCCATCTTCATAATTTTGGAAATCTCCTCCTGCCTCTTTACTTATATCTTGAGAAGGGTTGGCATAAATCATAGTAAGGATCCAATGTTAATTAACAATAATTGTCGAACACTTCTAAATGAGTTCACTATGGATATGTCTCCAAAGTTTTAAGCTTCTCTAATACATTGCATTCACAAAATCCAAATCTCGCCTAATCAACCACTGACAATGCTAACAATGTAGAATCTAAATCCCATTTTTTAAAGTTTTTTTATAATACATTTGTATTTATATATTTGAGTCATGTAAAGTATTGGTTTGCAGTTTGATACTATATTAGGAATTAATGATAGTATTATTATTGATTTATAAAAATAATATTTGACTAAAAAATTAAATATTTTTAATAAATAAGTTTTTTACTGTAGTTAAAAAACTGTATCTCCTTTTCACATTTTTTCATCTTCTCCTCCGCTTTGCCATTGCCATTGCCATTTGCCACAGCAGTGGATCCATGAAACACATAATCCGATTAATCCCCAATAGATTACCTACACGTCATTGTTGAATACCGATGCCTCCATTAGCTAAGCACAACCTCATCTTCTGTTCCGTCATGAACCCAGTTTCAAGTCTCCATTACGTATGACATATATATCCTAAAATTAGAATTAAATTTTTAGTTGTTGCAGTTTTACTTACTTTTCCTGAATCATTCCTGCCGTTTTCGTTATTTGATTTCTCTGCTACTGCAGACATTTAATTTTTGTAACATTTAAATGGTGAGGCAGAGAATATATTGTGTTATTTATGACTTTAGGTTAATATAAAACAAAATGTTTGTGATATATCCTAAAAATATATTATATATATTTTTACTTTATATGTGTGGCTGTATAATTTTTTTTTATACTTTTTTAAAAAAATAAAAAATTTTAAGTTGTTAAATTTAGAATATAAATGGATCAACGATAATTTTAGTGTGTAAATTAATCATTGTAAATTTCTTTCAACCAACAATGAATATTTATTTTTTATAATTTTTAAAATTTTTATCCTATTAGATAAAATTTAAGTCATATATCATATGTATGATAATATATTTTAATATTTTAAAAAATAAAATAAATTTTAAGATTTAAAAAATAAGAAGTAATATACCTACATATTTATAATAACTTACACTTATATACAATATAAATTTAATGGTTATAAATTTTTATATTTTAAAAAAAATAAAAAAATTATAATCATAAAAAGGATGAATATAAATATAATATCTTAAATGTATGTAAAAAGTTATTTTTATTACAAAATTAATCAATATAAATATTTGAGAAAGATTTTGTATTATAAACTAATCAATTTAAATTTAAATTTAAAATAATTTTATTAAAATCAATCGATGGTGACCTATATAATTTTTAAAATACAAAATGATATAGAATATTACCATTTTTATTAAAAACTGAAAAAATTTAAATGTATTTAATATTATTTTTTGAATGTTGAACTAAATTTAGATAAAACTATTTATTTTAAAAAAATAAGATTAAATATAATTTTAATTAATTTTCTTAAACGTTATATCAGAATCTATATAATTTTTAAGATATAAAATGATGGATAACGCTGTTTGTTCGTATTAAAAATTCGTATATAAAATTTTAAAAAATTTAAAAATATATAAAAATTTGCTTTTCAATATTAAAATAATTTTAAACAATTTTATTTTTTAAAAAAATTAGATTAAATATAATTTATTTAATTTTTTAAAATACACAATGTTCAAATATTGCACCAAAATCTATATTAATTTTAAAATATAGAATAGAAAAGAATATTACTTGTCCGTATTAAAAACTCATGAGATTTTAAAAAATTTAAAGGTATTTAAAAAATTATTTTTAAATATTTAAATAATTTTAGTGAAGAGTTTGTTTTTTTAAAAAATAAAATTAAATATAATTTTAATTAGTTTTATTAAACTTAGGTGTACAATATTCAAGTTAAACAAATATTATATAAGAATCTATATAATATTTAAAATAATAATATAGAATATTACTTATTCGTATAAAAAATTTGTTATATGATATTTTATAAAATTTTAAAATATTTAAAAATTTACTTTTAAATATTAAAATAATTTTAGATAAATTTTATTTTAAAAAAAATAATTAAATATAATTTTAATTTATTTTTTAGAATTAAGTAAAGGTTATATCAAAACTTATATAATTTTTAAAATATACAATGGTAAAGAATATTATCTGTTTGTATTAAAGACTGATAAAAAAATTTAAGTGCAGCTTAATTAATTTTTCAAAAATAAAATTAAATGCAGCTTTTAAAAAAATTTAAATTAACTTTAATTAATTTTTCTAAATATATATATATATATATATATATATATATATATATAATATTGGAAACATTACATGTTGGTAATAAAAGCTAGTCAAAACTATTACACGTTTGTATTAACGCATTAGATTTAAAAAAAATTTAAAAATATTATAAGTTATAAAAAAATTTAAATTTATTATTTAAAAAAAAAACTAATGCTCTAAATTTTAGAGATTAGGACCTTATTTTAGAAATCAGGACTTAAGATATGGACGTACCGAAACGAAATCTAACTTTTTTTCTATTAAATAAGAAAATGAAGAATAAAATGATTAAAATAAAAATTAAAAGGACTTGACGTGCAACCTTTATGAATTACTTCAGCAAGTATAGCTTATGTATTGGCCAGAAGGTATCATTTGATCAAACTTTATAAGTTGGGCCAATTTGGTTGACGACCCAAAAAATCAAGCTTACTTCGATAGTGTTTCAATTTTCTATTTTAAAGTTGGACATGGGCCACCAGTTTTAACTTAATTAACTATTGTTGGGCCAAGAAAAAACAAACGCCCTCATTAAATTGAAGCTGGGTCCAGCTGCCTATATCCAATCCTTTGAAGCTGTTAGTTTCCACTCCTTGGCAGTCCATTCATTTGCACTTACTTTTTTATCCCTCTTTTTTTAATTTTTATTATTCTCATTATATTTTATAAATTAGTTTATAAAATATATTAAAATGTAAAATTGTATTTTGTAAAATATAAAAATTTATATTTCGTAATTTAATTTGCTGCATTTATTAAAAGAAAATTAAAAAAAATAAACTTGCAAAAAAGAAAAAAAGGTGGTGAAAAAAGAAATTCCCTCATTCATTTACCTTCCTTCGGTTTGGTTTAGGACAACTCAGCACAGATTCGCTTATGCTCCAGGATCTGTTTTGGGGATTCTGACTTAAGGAAGCCTTAATTGGGATTAAATGAAATTAAGCTGAAATTAGGGGAGAAGTGGGTTAGGGTAAAGGAGGCCAGTGGAGTTTTACCACCGCCGCTGCGGAGGAACAAATGGCGGGGCGGGGTTTTTTTTTTTTTTAATCTTTTAATTGCAAAAATTCTTATACGAAACAATTATTATGAAACATGAGTAAAATACCCTAAAGAGAAGCTACATGTGGTCAACAATATTCTAATAACTGCAAGCAAAAGAAGGATGTGAAGAAGTTTGTCTGTAAATTGCATAGTATTATTCAAAGTTTTGCAGACATAATATGGCATACTTAACTATGGTTGATGAAGGAAGCAAGTTGATTGCGCAAAGAGAGAGCGTTTTGAGTGGTGGGGTTGAACAAGTGAAACACATGGCCTTCACCTTTTGTTTCAATCACATCCACAGAACCCTTCCACCCACTCTTCTCCAACAGCCCCTTGTAATACAAACCCCTATCCCTCAACACATCCTTCTCAGCAATAAAAACCAGCACTCTCTTCGAACCCAGCCTCCCCAGATTCGGATCCTTATCCGGGTTTACCAACGGGTCGTCGGATCCTGTCGTGGTGGGACACGTAAAACGCCAAATATTTTCCATCAAATATTCAGCCTCTTGGGTCTCGGATCCAATCCGTTGCGCTCCCCAAAAATAAGAATGCACCAAAGCGATCCCTTCCAGGTTGATACCCGGAAGTCCATGGGTCCCGACCCGAATACCCATGTGGTGCGCGATGTTGCCGCCCGCACTGTCCCCGGCGAAAAAAACCTTGCTAAAATCAGCGTGGTGATTAAGCCAGTCTTCAGGGCCGGTTCCATCGGAATGGGAAGCGACCCATTTGAGCGAAGTCCATGAATCTTCGTGAGCGATGGGAACAGGGTGCTCTGGGGTTCTTCTGTAATGAACAGAGACAGCGATGATGCGAGCCTGAGAAACAATGGAGTTTAAAAATTGATGGTAAGGTGGTGCATAAGGGGTTTCGATGCAGAAACCGCCACCGTGAAAGTAAACAAGGAGAGGGAGCTTTTGAGATGTGTTCTCTTTGGGAATGAAGATTCTGGCGGCTATGTCTTCCTCTTTTGAGATGACAATGTCTTTGGATTCCACGTTGGTTGCGGGATCATGACCCGGGGGAACGACCACATCTCCTGAAACTCTATCCACCCCGTCTCTTAAGAGTTGGTATATTTTGATAAAGAGTGAATAATCATGGACTGATTCGCTAGAGATTGAATCCATGCCAGAAGGAAACTTGAATATGGGAACGGTTTCTTCACTCTGCTGAAATCAAACACTAATATATATTCCGTGGGTCAGGTAAGGAGGTAAAACAAGCTCATATGTTACATAAAAACTCACAAGATAAAACATGTTTATTCAAATAAATAACTGTTTGATAAAACTTTTGGTTAAATTAATTGATAAAGGTAAAATAATAAATAAGAATATAATTATTCGATTTAATTTTAAATATTATCTTTTTTATATTATTATAAATTTTAATGTTTTATTTTTTAATTATTGTATTAAAAGTAAAAAGAATAACATTTTTTAAAATTTGTTTTTATTTATAATTATTTTGATGATTATATATTAAAAAAAGAGTTTAATGATTTTGTTTATTTATTTATTTTACTATTTATGATATTTTTATTCAATAAAAATTCTAGTTTAAATAAAAAAACATTAAAATTAAAATATTTATCTTTAATTTTTATAAATAAGTTTTAAAAATATTTCTATAAATAGAATACTTATTTTATTTTTAAATTTTATTTAAAATAAATATTTATTAAAATACTATTTAATAACTAAACTGTAACGTTACACAATAATAATAAAATAAAATTTTATAATAAATAAATTATCAATATATATTAAAAATAAAAATAAAATAATAATTTTAACAATAATTAAAATTTTTAATAATATTAAAATTATTATATTTAAATTAATTAAAAGACAATTATTATAAAAAAATAAGCGGACTCAAACTGCTGCTGACATCGCCGCAGGGTAAACCACCTCCCTTAGGCTACAACTGATTCAACCTTCAAAGTCAATGATAGACAATAACTGCCCAACACAGATTACTTTTATTTCTTTTAAAATACTAAAATTTTTGTTTTGTTTTTTTTATTTTAAAAATTTTTTATTTATATTTTTTATTTTTTAAAATATTATAATTTTTTATATTAATTTAAATTATATTAAATTAAGTTAAATTAATTATTATTAAAAAATTAATTATTTTATAAAATATTTTGATTATAATTCTTTAATTATAATTAATTTAATTTAATTTAATATAATTTAAATTAATATAAAAAATTATAATTATAATATCTTAAAAAAATAAAAATTTTAAATTGAAATCAAACTAAAAAATTTAAGTATTTTAAAAAAATTAAAATATATTTAATCCAAATAAAGTTGAATAAAACGGTTACATAATATGCTTGACCGTAATTATATCAATCAAACTCAATATTATGTAACATTTTTAAAAATAAACTGTGTCTACAAAATTAATCATGACGTTTGAAAAAAACTCGTGCAATAAATTAGTCAAAATAAATTTATATTTAAGAAAATTTTAATAAAATAATACAAATATTTTTATATTTTAATTTTTTAGCTTAAGTTTTTGAAAAGTAAAATAATATTAAAATAATTATATTTTATATTTAATTATGACAGTTGTATAAAATAATTGACAGTAATTTTATTATTGAATATAATAAATTGTTATATTTTAAAGCAAGAAAATAAATTTTAATTTTTAAAATTAATCAATATAAATATTTAAAAGAAAATATGTGTAATAAATTAATCAATATAAATTCGTAGTTGGATACAATAATTTTATGTTATAAATTTTTTTATTATATAATACGTATCTTTCTATATAAATAAATATTAAATAATATAAAATACTAGAATAATAATATATAAATATTTTTTTATATATTGATTATTAAATAATATATAAAATATAAAATTATACGATCATATAATATTATTTATATTATAATTCTATTATTATAATAATTTATTTTTTATTATTTTTAAAAATTTAATTTTTAACTCTTTTAATTTTATATTTTATAACTATTTAAAATATAATATTTTAATATATATTATTTTTATATAAAATTTTATATTTTGAATATTAACAATAGAAAAATTTATAAAATATAAATTTATAGACATTATTTTTATTCTTATTACTATTATTATCATTATTTTTATTATAATAATTATTATTATTATAATAAAAATAATAATATTTATTTATTATTTTTAATTTTTAAATTTTATGTTATTTTAATATTATTTAATTATTTAAATTAATATTTTTATAAATATATATTTTTAAAATTTATAATAAAGTGATATAATAGAATAATTTAATTTTTTTATAATAATTTTTAAAAATTAAAATTGAAATAAAAATTGATTTAATTTTTAAAATTTAAAACTAAAAAATACATCGAACAAGATTTTAAAGACCTAAACTAAAGTTTTTAAATATCAAAATTAAAATTTAAATATTTTTAAAAAATTAAAAATATATTTAATCTAAATAAAATTGAATAGAATTATATTATGCTTGATAGTAACTATAACAATCAAATTTAATATTTAAAAAAAAAAACTGTATCTACAAAATTAATCTATATAACGTTTGAAAAAAAATTGTGCAGTAAATTAATCAAAATAAACTTGTATTTTAGAAGATTTTATTAAAATAATACAAATATTTTTTATATTTTCATTTTTTAGCTTAAGTTTTTCAAAAATAGAATAATATTAAAATTATATTTTATATTTAATTATAACAGTTGTATAATATGTTTGACAGTAATTTTATTATTGGATACAATAATTTGTTACATTTTAAAACAATAAAATAATTTTTAATTTTTAATTTTCAAAATAAATCAATATAAAGATTTGAGAAGAATTATGTGTAATAAATTAATCAATATAAATTCGTAGTTGAGAGAGTTTTGTTAAATTAATATGAACATTTCTTAGAATCTAAATTTTTAAATTATGGTTTTAAAAAAGGAGAATAATATTAAATATACTTTTATTCATATTTAACCATAACAGTGGTATAATATATTTGACAATAATTTTATCATCAAATACAATAATGTCTAAAACTTTTTAAAAATAAAAAAATTTTAATGTTTACAAAATTAATCAATATTAATATTTAAGAGAGATATTGTGTAATAAATTAGTTAACTTAAATTCATATCTGAGAAAGTTATATTAAAGTGCTACAAATATTTTTAAATCCTAAGATTTTAGATTTTGTATTTAAGTAAAAGGATAACTTCAAAATAATTGTATTTCATATTTAATTGTAAAGTTTTCATAATATTTTCGACAATAATTTTATCATTAGGTAGAACAATTTGTATTATTTTTAAATACAAAATTCATTTTAATGTTTATAAAATTAACGAAGATAATATTTAAGATATATAGTATGTAATAAATTAATCATTTTAAATATGTATTTCAAATAATTTAATAATATGAATATTTCGTATATCTTAATTTTTTGAAATTATATTTTTAAAAGAATAATAATTTTTTGGATTCTAGTTTTATTATGACAGTTATGTAATATGCTGGCAGTAATTTTGTCATCCGCTACAATAATTTGCAATATTGTTTAAAAAATTAATTTTAATGCTTACAAAAATAATCATTATGAATTTGTATTTGAGAAAGTTCCATTAAAGTAAGATGAATAATTTTTATATCCTAATTTTTTTAGACTATGTTTTTTAAAAAAATTAAAAGTAGTTGTATTTCATATTTAAAATTGAAAGGTATGATAAGCTTGACAGTAATTTAATCATTAGAGATATTTTTATTTTTTACTTTTTAAGAAGAAAATAAATTTTGGTGTTTACAAAATCAATGAATATGAGTATTTAAGAGTGACTGGGCGTAATAAATTAATTATTTTAAATTTGTATTTGAGATAGTTTGATTAAAGTAATTGTATATTTCTTATATCCTAATTTTTCCAGATTATATTTTTAAAAAATAGTAATAAATTTAATTATATTTCATATTTAATTATTATAGTTATATAATACGCTTCATAATAATTTTATCATCATATACAATAAATTATAGTTTTTTAGAAGAAAATAAATTTTAGTATTTACAAAAATAAATAATAGGAATATTTGAGAGATATCTTGGGTAATAAATTAATCGAATTTAATAAATTTTATTAAAGTACTATGAATAATTTTTTAGATGCTAAATGTTTTAGCATATTGTTTAAAAAGAAGAATAATTTTAAAAATAATTATGTTTCATATTTAATTGTGACAGTTGTATTATATGCTTGACAATAATTTTATAATTAGATACAAAATTTGTAATTTTATTTCTAAAAATTACTATTTACAACATTAGTTGATATAAATATTTGAAAGAGATCAGGTGTAATTAATTAATCGATTTAAATTCATATTTGAGAATTTTATTAAATTAATATAAATATTTTTTAAAATTTAACTTTTTATATTAATTTTTTTAAAATAATAATATTAAAAATAAATTTATTCTATCTTTAATTATGACAGCTGTATCATATGATTGATAGTAATTTTTTCATCAGATACAAAAATGTGTAATATTTTCTAAAAAGACAATTAATTTCAAACTTTACCAAATTAGTCAATATGAATATTTAAGAGAGGTATGGTGCAATAAATTAAACAATTTAAATTTGTATTTAAGATACTTCTATTAAAGCAACATAAATTTTTTTCTTTGATCCTAATTTGTCTGGCTTATGTTTTTATAAAGAAAGATGGTATCAAGAATAAATTTGTCATATTTAATTATGATAGTTGTATAATATGGTTGATATTTTATTATTAGATACAAAAATGTGTATTATTTTCTAAAAAATAAAATTAATTTCAGAGTTTATGAAATTAGTCAATAGGAATATTTAAGAGAGATATTTTGTAATAAATTAAACCATTTAAGTTTGTATTTGAGAGAATTATTTTAAAATAATATGAGTATTTCTTTGATCTTAATTTTTTTGGATTATGTTTTTAAAATGAAGGGTAGTGTTAAAAATAATTGTTCTCATTTTTAATTGTGATTGTATAATATGTTCGACAGAATTTTTTAAATATAAAACAATTTTAGCGTTCACAGAGTTAATCAATATGAATATTTAAGAGAAACTATGTAATAAATTATTCATTTTAAATTTTTATTTGAGATAGTTTTATTAAATTAATTTGAATTTTTGTATATCCTAATTTTTTATATTATATTCTAAAAATAAAATTAATATTTAAATATTTAATTATGACAGTTGTATATTAGGATTGAGAGTAATTTTATCATAATATACAATAACTTGTAATATTTTTTAAAAGGAAAATTTATTTTAATGTGTACACAATTAATTACTATGAATATTTGAGAGATCATGGATAATAAATAATCAATTTAAGCTTCTATTTGAGAAATTTTACAAAAGTAATATGAATATTTTTTAGATCTATTTTATTTAACTTGTGCTTTTAAATAGAAGAATAATACTAAAAATAATTATATTTCTTATTTAATTATGAAAGTTGTATAATATGCTAGACAGTACTATTATCTTCAGATCAATAATATGGAAGATTTTTTCAAAAATAAATTATAGTATTTAAAAATATATCAATATAGATATTTGAGAGATCATGTGTAAAAAATTAATCAATTTTACTTCGTATTTGAGAAAGTTTTATTAAAATAATTATTAAAAACAATTGTATTTCATATTTAATTTGAAAGTCGTATAATATGCGTGACAGTATTTTATCATCTGATACAATAATGTGTAACCTTTTTTATAAAGAAAATTAATATTAGTGTTTATAAATTTATCCAATATAAATATTTAAGGGAGAACTTGTATAAGAAATTAATCAATTTAAATTCATATGTGACAGAGTTTTATTAAAGTAATATTAATATTTCTCAGATCCTAATTTTTTTATATTGTAGTAAAAGAGGAATAATATTAAAAATTATTGTATTTCACATTTAATTGTAATAGTTGTATAATATCTGATAAAAATTTTATACAAGACACAATAATTTTATTAAAAATAATGTAAATTTTAGTCTCTGCAAAATTAATGAATATAAATATTTAAGAGAGATTGTGTGTAATAAATTAATCATTATAAATTTATTTTTGTGATCGTTTTATTAAAAAATATATGATTTTTAAGATCATAAATTTTTTAGCTTATGTTTTTCTTAAAAAAATAATATTAAAAAAATTGTATTCAATATTTAATTATAACAGTTAAATACATTTGACAATAATTATATCATGAAATACACATTAAAAAAATATTTTTTTAGTAAAAGTTTTAAATTATAAAGAGTGATGACTTTAATCTTTAATAGATATTTTTTAACAAATTTTTATTTATTAAAATTATTTATAAAAAATATTTTAATGATGGTTTAAATAATATAATTATCAGAATTTAATATATTTTATATCAATTTAATATATTTTATATATAATTATTAGAATTTAATATATTTTATATAGATTTATACAACTGTTATAAAATATTCATTAAAAAATTATTTTTTTGTAACAATAATAATTTATCATTTTTTAAAAAAAATTAATGTTTAAACCTTAATCAATGTAAATATTTGAGAAAGATCACGTCTAACAATTTAATTAATTTAAATTTGTATTTGAGAGAGTTTTATTAAAGTAATATAAATGTTTCTTAAATCTTAAATTTTTAGATTATATTTTTAAAAGGACGAAGAATATTAAAAATAACTGTATTTTATTTTTAATTATGAAAGTTGTATAATATGATTGACAGAAATTTTATATTCAGATACAGTAATGTGTAATATTTTTTAAAAAATGGTGTTTAGAAAATTAATCAATGTAAATATTTAAGAGATGTCTTGTGTAATAAATAACTTAATTTAAATTCATATTAGAGGGAATTTGATTAAAGTAAAATAAATATTTTCTAGATCGTAATTTCTTTAGATTATGTTTTTAAAATAAATATAATATTAAAAATATTTGTATTTCATCTTTAACTGTGATAGTTGTGTAATATGTTTGACAGCAGTTTTATTATTATATACAATAATTTGTATTATTTTTTAAATAAAATAAATTTTAGTGTTTATAAAATTAACAAATATGAAAATTTAAGAGAGAATGCATGTAATGAAACAACAATTTTAAATTTTTATTTAAGATAGTTTTATTAAAGTAATATGATTATTTCTTAGATCCTAATTTTTTTAGATTATTACGTTTTTAAAAAGAAAAATAATATTAAATATAATTATATTTTATATTTAATTATGACAACTGTATAAAATGCTGGACATAAATTTTACCATCACCTACAATAGTTTGTTAATTGTAATGTTTTTTAAAATGAAAATAAATTTGTGTAATAAATCAAAGAGTAAGAATATTTGATAGAGATCATGTCTAACAAATTATTCAATTTAAATTCGTAACTGAGAGCGTTTTGTTCAAGTAATATGAATATTTCTTATATCCTAATTATTTTAGCTTATGTTCTAAAAAGAAAATAATATTAAAATAATTGTATTTCTTATTTAACTATAACAGTTATATAATATGTTTGACAGTAATTTTATCATCAGATATAATTGTTTGTAATATTCTTAAAAAATTAAGTTTACAAATTTAATCAATATGAATATTTGAGAGAGATCACGTGTAACAAATTAATCAATTTAAATATGTATTTGATGGAATTTTAATAAAGTATTATGAATATTTCTTAGATCCTAATTTTTTATCATGTTTTTAAGAATAGAAGAATATTAAAATTAAATTTTTTTCATTTTTAGTTATGGAAGTTTATAATATGTTTGATAGTAATTTTATCATTAGATATAATAATGTGTAATTTTTCTTTAAAGGAAAATGAATCTTAGTGTTTACAAGTTAATCAATTTGAATATTTAAGAGAGAACTTGTGTAATTAGTTAATTAATTTAAACTTATATATGAAAGTGTTTTGTTAAAGTAATATGAATATTTCTTATATCCTTGTTTTTTAATTGTGTTTTTAATAAGAAGGATCATGTTAAAAATAATTGTATTACATATTTAATTATGGTAGTGGTGTAATGTGCGTGATAGTAATTTTATCATAGATACAACAATTTGGTAAATTTTTTTAAAAACAAATGAATTTTATTCTTTACAAAATTAATTAATATCAATATTGAGAGAGATCTTGTGTAATGAATTAATTAATTTAAATTTGCATTTAAGTGTTTTATTCAAGTAATATGTTAGATCTTGATTTTTTAGGTCAGCACGATTGATTAGTTCAGCAGAGACACAAAATCTATATTTCAAAATTCAAACATCAGATAAGTGGAAACAAACATAGGTTGATGTATGATTTTGTATGGCTTCGGAGATAGGTTTGGCAGAAAAGACGAAGCCGCCGAAGAATGTGTGCTTAAAATGAACTGAAATTTTGGGTTAAGGTTAGGGTTGTTTAGGAGTAAACCAAAGTTTATTTTATTTTATTTTTAATTAAAATGATGAGTTGGCTTGTTGTTATTGGGTAGACAATAATCTTCTCTGTTGAAAATGTATAAATCCTTTACCTAAATTTAGTGAATTGTTATCATTCTTGTATTCATCTTACTCACACATTGCCATGGTAGTTGATTCCTTGATTAACCTTTAGAACAACTACATAACTTGGCGAATTCAAGAATATTCAATTTGTGAATAATTTATAACATTATTATTTTTATTAACTTTTATCATTTATTTAAAATTTGGTACGAATAATATTAACCTCGCTTTAAATTAGTGTTATAAAAGTTGGTCAATCTAATTAAACCGATCCAGATTTGTTAATGTAGAGATTGAAATTTTAAAATTTGAATTTAAATAAAATTGAGTTGTTTATATCTCTCGATCCAACTAATTAAAGCAACAAAAAGTTTCTTTAATTATATCATTAATTTCTTTCATTATTAATTTTTTTATTAATTAATATTCTCATAAAAGGTAAAAATATAATAAAACTAAATATCATCTTAAAATTTTAAAATAATTTTTTTTAAATGATGACAGTAAAAAGGAATAGTACAAATAAATACAAAATAAATCTAATTAATTGTTCATATATAATTTAGTAAATTTAGTATTAAGATTAACAAATAAAATTAGCATAAAATATAATAAAATTATGAAAATGAAGGTTTTATGAAGTGAATAATAAAAAATAAAAAATATCAAAATTTATTATTTAAATAACTCAAAATAAAAATTTATTTTATTTTATTTATTATTTTTAAGGTTAATGACAATAAAATGATGAATGAAAAAAATTATAAAAATAGATAAGCTGTCATCAAAATTTATTTAATTTTTTTTAAAAAAATTAAAATTAAAATTTAAAAATTGTTTATACGTAAAAAAGTATCAGTATTTATAACATAATTTTATTAATTTATTTTATTTTATGTAAATTATTCAAAAAGTTTTTTGTTTTTTTTCTTTTCGTAAAAAGAAAAGTTCAAAAATTTATTTAGATTTGATAAATCTAACTCCGCTTTTATGGATCATCGTATGTAATGAAAAAAATAAAGTTATGCAGTTTTTTAATAATAAATTTATAAATTTTAAATCTTTTAAAAAAGATTTTGAAGCTTTTAAATTTTTTAGAAAAAAATTATGCTTGATTTTCATAAAAAGTATTTTTTAAAATAAATTTTTTATTTTAAAATTTAAAGATAAAGTAATTTTGTGGTTTTTTATTTTTTATAAAAGGATATTTTTAAAAATATTAAAATTTAAATTTGATAAATTAATTGTTTATTTTATTTTATTATTTATATTTTTTAAGAAAGAAAATATTTTTAAATTTTTTAGAAGAAATAATCTAAAAATAAATAAATTCACTTTTTATAGTATTTAAGTTAGCATATATTTATTGTATAAACTTAAAATAATTTTTTAATTTTTAAAAAAAAATAATAATAATAAATAAATAAATTTAAACTAAAATAATAATAAATGATAAGAAAAAAAAAGTTAGATGATTTTTTTAAAATAGATTACAAGACGATTCACATATTTTTTTTTAAATTGAAGATTATATGACTTTGTATATTTATTTTTTTACATTTTCGTAAAATAATAAAGTTATATAAGATAAGTTTATATTTTGATGTATACTTTTAAAGTATATTCTTCTAAAATAAAAATAAATTATATAAGATGAATTATTTTGATGCAAACTCCTCAAGTATCTCCTCCTAAAATAAATAAATTATATAAAATAAGTTTACATTTTGATGCTACTCTTAAATATAAATTTTGCATTTTAAATATTTTATTTTTTACAGAGTGTCTTCTTATATAAAAAATGAGAAGTTGAAGTAGTCAATTCTATTTGATGTGGAACGTATACCCTACTATACGGAAAAATGAAACAAGAGCCTGCTCTTCCATGTGAAACTTTTTAACTAAATTTTTAATTTTTAATTTTTAATTTTAGGGATTTTTACTTTTGTTTTATTTTATCATATTTTTTATTTTTTATTTTTAATACCTGGAATAAAATTGAATATTTATATTTAAAATATATCATATTTAAATTTTTATATTTTTTATTAAAATATTTAAATAATTAAATGTTGATTTATTTTATTATATATTATCAAATATTAGAACATAATTAAAAAACACCAGAAATTAATACTAATAATTTATTCAAGTGAACTTATAATATAAAATATGAATTAATTAGATGCAGTAATTATTAAAAATAGAAGTGAATAAGACATTAAACCTACAATCCCGACAAAAACCTACTTCTTAATGAAGATAATCTAATTTCACTAAATTATTTATTTAACAGTTTTGTAATGGTTAGTCAACAAAGACAATCCTATCTCACTTATTATTTATTTATTTATTAATTTTTGTACAAATTTCTTAAAAATAAATCTTTTTAAGAAAGAAAAATAATTTTCGGTAAAATTAAAAATTTTAAATATTAAAATATTTTTTATCAAATTTTAAATTTTAAATTTTTAGAAATATTATAATGAACGAAAAAGAGAGAATTTAAATTATTCTAAAAATAGGTAAAATTTGAAAACTTTTAAGCTCCTCCAATTTACTTTGATAAACAAGAGCTCCTTTTAGATATTAGTTTTTCTCGTGTTATTTAACCATTACTTATAATTCTTACTTATCCCTTTCTCTTTGCTGGTTGTTTTCTTTCATTGTTATTCTCATGAAATTATTTAATTATGTTTTATTATTTCTTTTATCATATATAGTTGTGATGTTACTATTATGTTTAAATAAGTTGTACAACTTTTTAATAAAAATATTTAAATTATTTGATAAATACAAATACAAGAATAAAATTAAAGAAAATTTATAGATATTTCAAAATAAAATTGTGTATAGTAAAAATTAAAATTTTATTTTAATAAAAATTGAAATACAAAAATTAAATAATTTAAAATCTATCATTAAAATAAAATATTTTAAATATAAAAATTTAAAATTTTCTGTCTAATTTAATTTTTTTTAAAATGTTAAAAATCTGTTATTATTATGAAACATGACTAAAATATTCCAAAGCAGATGCTAGATCTGGTCAACAATAAGATTGTAATAACTGCAAATTGGACAATATTATTCAAAGTTTTGCAGACATAATATGTGCATACTTAACTATGGTTTGATGAAGGAAGCAAGTCGACTGAACAAAGAAACAGAGTTTTCACTGGTGGGACTGAACAGGTGAAACACATGGCCTTCACCTTTTGATTCCATAACATCCACAGCACCCTCCCACCCACTCTTCTCCAACAACTCCTTGTAATACAAACCCCTATCCTTCAACAAATCATTCTCAGCAATAAAAACCAGCACTCTCTTAGAACCCAGCTTCCCCAGGTTCGGATCCTTAGACGGGTTGATCAACGGGTCGTCGGATCCGGTCGTGGTGGGGCACGTATAACGCCAAAGATTGTCCACCAAGGGAACATGTTCAGCCTTTTCGGCCTCGGATCCAATCCGTTCCGTGCCCCAAAAATAAGGATGCACTAAAGCGATCCCTTCAAGGTTGACACCCGGAAGCCCATGGGTCCCGACCCGAATACCCATGTGGTGCGCGAGGTTGGCGCCTGCACTGTCCCCAGCAAAGAAAACCTTGTTAAAATCAGCATGGCGATTAAGCCAGTCTTCAGGACCGGTTCCATCGGAATGAGAAGCGATCCATTTGAGCGAAGTCCATGAATCTTCATGAGCGATGGGAACAGGGTGCTCTGGGGATCTTCTGTAATGAACAGAGACAGCGATGATGTGAGTCTGACAAACAAGGGAGTTTACGAATCCATGGTAATTTGCTGAGTAAGGGGTTTCCATGCAGAAACCGCCACCATGGAAGTAAACGAGGAGAGGTAGCTTTTGAGATGTGTCTCCTTTGTGAAGATATATCCTAGCGGTTATGTCTTCGTCTTCTGAGATCACAACGTCTTTGGATTCGACATTGGTTTCGGGATCGTGAGATGGGGGAACGACATCGTTTCCTGCAAGTCTCTCGACGTGACCATCTTTGTAGACTTTGATAAGGGGTGATAAATCAAGGGCCACTTCGCTAGAGGCTGAAGCCATGCCAGAAAGCAATC
The DNA here is from genome assembly GCA_037954105.1 of Canavalia gladiata. NCBI lineage: Eukaryota > Viridiplantae > Streptophyta > Magnoliopsida > Fabales > Fabaceae > Canavalia > Canavalia gladiata. Next base: position 68,517,482 of record CM075658.1, read on the forward strand.
GATGGTTAACAAAATTTGAATATGCGAACGGTTTCTTGACTGTGGAGAAGGAATGAGAAGAATATATAGAGAAGCTGAATAAATGGCAATCCTTCCTTCTTGAGAACCTCCTCACTTTCAACGGCTATTACGTAAGCCCAATCATGTCTCTCCTTACAATTTTTCTTAGTACCACTTTTGTTATTTAGTATCGTAACAATAATGGTTAAAAATTAACTTTTTTTCTTTTTAATTCCTTATTTCTTATTCTAATAATTTTAATATTTTATAAATATTTAATACTTTCTCAAAAAAATTATGTTATTATTTAGCCACAATTATTTGTTTCATTTCATGCTGTTATTTATACTAGGTCAAAAGCACCAATAAGTATAAGCAAGAATATTCGCCAAAGAAGTTTGAATGAATTGCTTTTATCCTTTATTTTACTTAATTTTGACCAAATTTCTAAACTTGATTCAATTCAATAATATACAAACCTAATTGAGGCTTGATATGATATAATTAAATTAACTTGACCAGATTAATATATTTAAAACTCACTTGAAAGATTGGATAAAATAATTTTTTTATTCTGTTTTATTTTCGATGTTTGTTTAATTAAAGTAGAATTTGATAAGTTTACTATTAAAATATTATTATTATTATTATTATTATTATTATTTTCAAAGTTAGTTTATCCTATCATCTAACGCAACTTTTATTCTATAGAAAATATTGGATTAGTGAATATGATAACATATTTAGTTATTTTATAATAATAATAATAATAATAATAATAATAATAATTACTATTTTAATAATAATACTAATAATAATATTATTATTAATTATAATAAGAAAATAAATATTAATATTAAAAATAATATAATTTATAATAATATATTAATAATATATAATAATAATTATTGTTATCCTTTTTCGTCTTTCTTGTCATTTTCTTTTTATAAGAATAACTTATCTCTAATATCTTTTAATTTTTTATTTATTTCTATTAAAAATTTACTAATATTAAATCAATTTATTTTTAATAAAATTATATTTAATTTTTATAAAATATATTTTATATCATATCTTATTATTATTTAATTTATCTCCAACATAAAAAAGAATAACATAATATTATCTAATTTTTTATTTTTGATGGAAAGATAGAATATAATTTATCTTATCTTATTTTTTCACAAATAAATTTTTAATAAATAAAATAATAATATTATAATTTAATTAAAACATATTTATAATATAAAAATAATAATAATATTATTTATTTATAAATTATCATATCATTAAAAAAATTAGTTTTATATGTTAAAATTTTATTTATCATAATTTTTAATTAAGTAAAGGTATAAATTTTTTACTAAAAATATATCAAAATTAAACTCACAATATTTGTTCTTATTTGAGGTAGATTTTAATTTTTAAAAATAATTATTTTAGTTTTAAATTTTAATTTTAAAAAAGTTATTGCATAAATAAATCAACTTATTTTATTTTAATTGTTCACTATGAATCACACAAAAAAAATTATTAAATTTTAATAAAAATAAAATATATCAAAAATAAAAAATAAATTTTTATAAAAATAATAAAAATTTAAAATTAATATTATTATTGATGTTTTGATGATAGTTTAAAAATGATATTGATGGTAATAGCATTTATGATGGTATGAGCAAGCAACAATAATAGTAAAGATAGTATTGAGATGAACTTAAAATTAATAATAAAAAATAACTAAAATTAATAATCACGAGACTTCACTTTTAAATTTTAAAAATTAAATTAAAATTAATTTATTCAAACATATTGTATTTTTATTCTTAATTTAAAAATTAAAACAAAAACAAACAATCATCCGAACGGACCTCAATTGTTTCACATAGATTTAAAAATATAGTAGATAATAAAATATTTTAAAATAAAGTAGATAAATACTAAGTATATAAGTTGTTTCAGATAGATTTTAAAATATGGTAGATAAATACTAAGTATTTAAGTTATATCTAATGCCCAAAATTATAAAATAATATTTATAATGGACAAAAGCTTAAACTCAAGTTATAAATATAGTTTATGGCGGTTTTATTCCATGTAGAAGCGAAAGGAGCAGAGGGGATGATGATACTTGAAATAAGCATGCCAAACTAGAATGACAACACAAAATTAAGCATTCCATCTAGGCCCGTTGGATGAAAGAAGCAATGTTTTGTAACAACTCCCGAGCACTGTCTTGCTCAGGTCTCCAAATATGAAAGCAATGCTCCAAACCCCAATTCACAACAAGCTCAATATTCCCACCCCATCCACTCTTCTTAAGCTCATCAGCATACTTCTTCCCAGAATCGAACAAATGGTCCTTCTCAGCAGCGAACACCAACACCCTCTCACACCCAAGCCTGGCCAGATCCTCTGCGCTCGGTTTCATTCTAGGATCCTGCAACCCCTCGTTCCCTGGACACATGTACATCCACATCTCGTCGTCTTCCCTCACACCCGAGAAATACGGGTGCACCAAAATCGCCCCGACAACCTTAACACCCGGTAACCCGGACTTCCCGACCCGACTCACCAACGTGTGGGTTATGTTGCCGCCGGAACTGTCGCCTGCGACGAAAACTCGCTTCAGATCAGCGTGGTTGTTCAGCCAGGCTTCGGGTCCACTTCCATCGGCGTGCGACGCGATCCACTGGAGCGCAGCCCAGGAGTCCTCGTAGCAAGCAGGTATGGGTCGGGTCGGAAACAATCCATACTCCACAGAGACAGCGATGACGTTGGCTTCGGCGGCGATGGCGGCGACATGGTTATGGTACCTGGAAGTGAAGGCGGATTCCATGCAGAACCCGCCACCGTGCACGTAGAGGAGGAGGGGGAGTTTTCGTGTCATGTCGGTTATTCGGGGCAGGAAGATCCGAACTGAAACGGGCGGGTTGGTGGAGATGGTAGCGTCTTTGGAGCGGACATCGGTGGTTGGATCATCGGAAGGAGGAATCTTTTCGGTGTTGGCAGTGGGTCGGAACAGCTCCACTGTACTATCTTTGTAAACGCGGAAAAAGCGAAACTCATGGGTTATCTCGTTCTCTTTTGCGGCCATTTTTGTTGAAGTGGGAAGGGAGTGAAGTGTGTTTAGGGAGAAGTGTTACGTGGGTGTTGTGTGTGGATGAGAGGTTGACGAGTCATTGCTTATTAAATAGACGAGAATTCCGATTTTCTACCATTCTTCCACACGTCAACCGAATTTTCCATACTGACTTTCAGGATTTTTTTCCTTTTCTTTTCTTCAAGGAAATACATTATGACAAATGTTAAAGGGTGCCTTAAGCTAAAAAAAATATGTTTAATGTATTTTTATTATAAATTTTAACTTATTTCAGTGTAACTTTTAATAAATATTTTTTATTAATAACTCTAGTTAATCTTAGTTATACATTATAATAATGATGAATCTATAATTTTTTCCAATTGCATTATTGCATTAAATGTAAAATATAAATATCTGCAAATTTTACATTTTATCTGTTTTTTATTATTTAAATTCATTGTTTCATTCTTACCGATCTATTACTTTTACTCATTTAATATTTATCAAAGTGAGGGTAACTAAGATATCTTAAAAAATAAATTTAATGTCATATCATACTTTGTTCATTCTAAGACTTATCAATGAGTATTTTGTTCAGTATTTTATTAATAAAATCAAGTTAATTTCATAAACTAACGATTCTAAATAAGACTCCAGACATCAGTATTTTATTAAATATTTGGTTCTTATTTTATAAAAATTGCTAGGTTTGATTTTCACTATAAATTTTTTTATTAAGTGATAATATTTTTTAAATAAATAGTTACTTTGAGTTCTTTCTACTTTTAATTACAATTAAAACGTATTAGTGCATGCACATTGGTATTAACTATAATTTCAATTTAAAAATTATAAAAGTAAAATAATAGAAATAAAAAGTGTTGGTAAAATTTTAAAGAGTCTTAAAATATATTAAATTTTAACTCTCATATTATTTAAACTGTCACTAAATATATTTTGAACAAATAATTTTAATAAATACAAATTTGTTAAAATAATTGATAAAATTTAAACACCAATAATTATACTTTAAAATTATCATTAATTTTTTTCGTTGTTGCATTTTAAATATTTTTTTTATCGAATATATTTTTTTTAGAAGGAGCATTAAAGATGAAAATAGATTGAATTGGGTTAGATTTTAAATAATTTGCTTAAAAATTTTGAATTTTAGTATAGACTTTTTACTTAATAAGTTAAGATCTAATCTTATTTAAAGCTTATAAAGTTTATTTTTTAAAAAATTAATAAATAAATTTAAAATTTATATAAATGACTACTTAAAAAGGTTTGTCAATGTAAAATTTACAAGATAAAAATTCATTAAAAAATCTAATATATATATATATATATAATTTAAAAGGTTCATAAATTAAGATTTTTTATAAAAATATATTTTAGTATTTTTAGAGTTATAGAATCTATCAATCTAATTTTAATAGTATCATTTGTATAAAAAATAAATTAAAATTATTTAATATTAAAAAAAATTATAATTATTTATTTTAAAATATTATATTAGATAATATATTACATATAATATACCTTTCTTATATAAAGTTACATCATAAATTAGTTTTATTTTGAGAATAAGAGAAAGTTATATATAATTTTTTTTGGCAATTAAAAATTAAAAATTAAATTTTTTAATAAATTATATAAATAATATATTAAAATAAATATAAAAATAAATATATAAAAATAAATAAATTTTTGAATAGATTAAATAAATTTTTTATGAATATAAACCTAATTTATTTATCTAAAAAGATTTTTTAAAAATTTAAATCTATTTATTTATGAAAAAATTAAATTAAATTTTAAATTAATCAAATCATAATTTTTTTATGGAACAACCTTATTTATTTTTCATCTTTAAGATCAATTTTATATTATATTTATTAAATATATTAATTTTAAAAATTAAAGCATATATATATATATAGTACATGCAAGTATAATATTTATTGGATGAAATAAAATAATAAATCCTAATTATTTATTTAAGAATTAGCATGCATGTCATTTTTTTTTTTGAAGTTTGATACCACAATTATTATCTTCCAGGATCCTGTTTCAAAATATCTTCAATGGAATCAACAAATCTAGCATACAGCAAGTTCAAATACAATTAAAATAAAAAAAGTTTTATTAAACTCTTGATGGCAACAGGCACTAGAATGTGCAATGAACAAACGTGCCGTATTAAAGTATCATTTGGATGTTTGCGAATCAGATAAATGAGGTTACTCTACTCTGGGTCTCTTAATTTGGCAAGTGGTTCCACATTTTCTTCTTCAAGACTACATTACTAGAAAAAGAAACAGTTCTGAAGTTCGAAATCTATCTTCTTTGTGCGGTAGTTTCGTGGCGTTATCTGTTATCAAAACATGTTGCTATATTCGGGTAGATGTGATTATGTGAATACTTCCAAAACTATATCTAAAATTGAAAAAAAATAAATAATAAGCAAATCCTAAGTTGATGTGAAATTCATGCTCTTAAAATTACATTTAGATATGGTGTAATCCCGAAGACATCCATGAACCAGGTTTGAATTTTTAAACGATAAAGCGAAGTTAACAAAAATAAAAATAAGAATTATCACTTTGTTAGAATCTAAAAAAAAAAGATAGAATATTAGTAATAAACTTTATCATTTAAGTCAATAAATATTTTATAATAATAATATGAATATATGAATGAAAACTTTTTTTTAGATAATAGATAATAAATATAAATAAAAAAATTAAATTTTATTATATATACATATAGTTAAAATCTTTAACATTAAATATTAAACTTAATATTTACTTTAATTTAATAAATTTAAAATTTCATTATTCTAATAATTGAATAATATAATAATATATTTTTAATCATATATAAAAATTTAATTAATTTAAATATGTTATTTATTTATATTTAAATAATACATTATACATTAAAATAAAGCCATATGATAAAATTTTTATTAATTTTTATTTTATATAAAATTTTACAAACATAATCTATTTGATAAAAAATTTTAAATTGACGATTGGATTGATAAATTTTGTATTTTATAAAAAATTATTAAGTTGGTGTGGTATCAAATTTTAACAATTAGAGCAACTTAATAATCTTATATACAATACAAGATTCACTAATTTAACCATTAAATTATGTTATAATATCTTTATTATTATGTATATCAAATTTTTAAAAATTTAAAAATTTATAAATATATTATTTAATTATATATATATATATATATATATATGTGTGTTTTTAAATAACATATAAATCATTAAAAGAAAATCATGAGATAAAGTATTTATCAATTTTTGTTTTGCATAAAATTTTATATATATAATCTACTTGATAAAAACTTTTAAATCAACGGTTGGATTGATAAATTTTGTATTCTATCTAAGATTATGAAGTTTATGTAAGTGTTAAAGTTTGCACTTCCTACTTCACACACACATATATATATATATATATATATATATATATATATATATATATATATATATATAATCCAAAAAATACAAGGGTTAGAAGAAAATAGAAGTCCAAAAAGGAAAAAAAAAAGTAATAAAATGATTCAAATAATAAAAAAAACTAACAAATAGATAACAGTTTGTTAATTTATTTTGAGTTTTTAAATTTGAAGCCTAGGAGGAAATCATGATTTTTTTTAACAAACATTGATAGTGTGGTTATTTTTGCCATAGTAGAAGTAAGCTTTCTTGATATGATTCTCAAAGTTGGGTTTGTCTTTCTTAAAGAGAAGAGTTGTTAATTTTAGTGTTGTTGATCAAAATCTTGACAACTATCAACATTTTTATTGGCAATTTGATGTTCATGTTGTGGGACCAAAGAAAAAACATGATTGATATTAGGAATATGATCCATGAGCATGATTTGAGAATAGATCCTAGAAAATTATTCAACAAGATCATAGAAAAGATAAACAACATAATCAAAGTTATGATTAGATTGAAGTTTGAACAAAATATCACAAGTGCAATAAGCATTAGAACTACATATGGAAAAAGTTTCTAGATTTTTAGTTCATCCCAAAAAGTTTTCATAGCAAAATAATATTTGGTAATTAAATAATCTTCTTACTTTAAATTGTAAATTTCTTTCTAGAATTAAGATATTTTGAATAAAATAGTATTGTTCTCCTAATTCTTCCACAACATCTTAGTTTTATATGATCGAAGAACTTTAACCAATTTTAGAATTTATGAATTTGATCATCCAACTAAAAATGAGTGTTGCAGTAATTATAGAAAGAAAAACATGATGATCCAGGACAAGAACAAGGACATTTTCATAAAAGAAGTCGACTTTGTTATTTGGTAAGAAGAATTATCAGCATAACTCAGCCCAACTTTGATAATTGATGTCTAATACGAGAGAGAAACAAGAACAACAAAAGGACTTTCATTCGGGTGAATGTAAATAGAAATAGATGGATCTTGAGCATTTTGTATGAAGCAAGAGTGGAAAGTCTTAAACATGATACTTGCTCATGTAAAAAAAAAAATGAATATTTCGTTTTAAAACCTTTAATTATAGATTTTGTAACCATCATTTTTATTACTAATTTTAATTTTTTTAAAAGTGACTAAATAAATTAAATCAAATTAATTACCAATTTTAAATGTTCATTTAAAATTTTGTTTGAATTTAAATTTAAATTTTAAATCGATTTAATTAAAATTTTTAAATGGTATTTAATTATATTTATCAGCAAATTAATTTTTGGAAAGTCTAGTCCTTACATAAAGGAGACTACTATTTCCATTTTATATATACTTAAAATATATATAACGAAAGTCATTAATAACACTGGTTTCCTAATTTATAATTAACAATCTCAATGATATGGTTCAATGTTATCTTTATAAAGGTGTGCTTGTTCTAATTCTTGAAATATCTATTTATTGATTATTTCTGACTAATATGTATGCTATTAAATTGATATAAATTTAATATTATTTTTATTTAATTGGAGATTGATTTAAAATAATAATAAAATAGATTAATTACCTTCATAGATATGAATCAATATGTTCTGATAAATATTAATTATAATTATGAATTTACTTATCTTTTCATGCATATTTGTTTAGTTATCATCTTTTTTCAATTTGAGTTGTTTATGTTCTTTTTTTTTTCCCTTGAATGGGGGATTAACTTTTTACTATTTATGAAAAATTCGTAAGATTTCATTAAAAATTTCAAAAATATTTATATGAAAGATATAAATGAATAATTATCGTTTTTGCATTCCACCTATTTTAATAAAATATTTTTAAAATTGTACATTCAGTATCTCTTACTATGTCATCATTTAATTAAAAAAAAAATTACTATGTCATCATTTAATTAAAAAAAAAATAGAGACATGTTACGGAGTGATGATATTATCATAAAGATCAATTTGTAAATTTATCTTTTATTTGTTGCAAATTATGGAGTGTTACCAAAGCTTACAAACATTTTTAATTTGTTACAATGTTGGATATAAATATTTTTAATTAGAAAAAAATATTAATTGTGATAACTTTATTCAAAATGTTAAAATTAAATATTTAACTATGAAAATAAAAGTTTAAAATCTTATTGGATTATATGGAGAAAATCTTTTTCTATATATAAATGACATATAAATGTGATCATACTTTCTTTTACTAAATTTAAATTTATGAATTTATATTGTGATTACGTAGAAGAGTAATGAGATACTTGAATTTGTTTATTAGCATGCTATTCTTATAATAATGTTTATAACAATTAAGATATAAATAACATTATGGTTATATCAAAAGTTTGAAAAAAGTAATGTAGTATAAAAACATTAATATATCTATTATATGATATGATTTAGGCTATATATAGTAAGGTAAATTCTAATTTTGGATAATTTATTATCTTTGACATGTTTATGTAAATTAAATTTTATACATGTTAAAATTCAAAAAATTATGAGATAATTGAGTTTATTATGTACTAGTGAAACAAATGATATTTTAAATTATTGAAATTATCAGTTTAATAATGTCATAAAATAATATAAGAAATTTCTTAGAAATTAGAATTATATCATTGGGAATTCCTTATAATGTTAGCACTAACGAAAGGAAAAAAAATACATGATCTTATTGTATAATTTGAGTCTGACAAAATATTTGAGAAAATCAATGAATATTATGAGTTTACTATAAAAAAGTATTTTTGATATGTTTGTGATACTCATTAAATATTATAGAATACCATACATTATGGTATTAATGAGTTTTTTACTATATTAGAATAATATAGTAATGATAAATAAATTTAATTTGTATGAAACAAGATTTAACGCATTACATTCATAATGCAAATCGAGCAAGATTTATTTTATTAATTTTTTTAAAGTATTTTGAAATATGTGGAATATTGTTGAAAAAAAATAAATATTTTTAAAGACTTTAAATTTAAAATATAATTATAATTTATTAATTATCTATATAAATTCTGACAATTAAACTTCTAATGATAGATTTTGTAACCATCATTTTTATTATTGATTTTAATTTCTTTTAAACATCACTAAATATATTGAATCAAATTAATTACTGATTTTAAATGTCCATTTAAAACTCTATTTGGATTTAAATTTAAAATTTAAATCAACTTAATTAAAATTTTTAAATAGTATTTAATTATATTTATCAGCAAGTTTATTTTGGAAAAGTCACGTCCAGGAGACTACTCTTTCTACATATGCTTAAAGTATATGTATTGAAAATCACTAACTGGTTTTCTACTTTATAATTTCTTGCTAGTTATGTTTCCTGTTTTAGTTATGATAAATTATTTCAATTGTATTGTGTTATTCTCTTTGGTTAAATTATGTTTACATGAGCTTATGTTGACACTGCAAAAAAGTCAACGTCAAGCCCATAAAAGTGTGCAAAAAATTATGCTTTTCGCCACTTTTATGTTGGTAATACAAACAAAAACATGTTAGACACGCATTCTACAAAACATCATGTATAAATAGTTCATTTCTTTAAACCAAGTCAGTTTTGGTGATTGGAAACTAGTTTTTCTCTCGATTTCTCTCTCTTTTGATTCTTGAAGTGCTATATATGCGGATATGAAGAATCAAAGTGTAAGATTCATTAAGTTTCATAACGTTTTACATGATTTCATCTTCTCTTTCTCTTGTTTTCTTTATTTTCAGTATGTGTAACTAGATTTTTAGTTAGGGAGAGAGAGGTCTTAACTTAACCTTCTTGTAATTTGAATTTGTTACGTTTAATTCAAGTTTATCTTTTTTAAATTGATTATTGTTATTTGTTCTTAATACATCTATCAATTAACTACTTAGTAGTTGATTTTAGATTTTTATTCACAGTGGAAAAATTGAAATAGAAGTTGAAATTGAGATGAACAATACAATTAAAGATACTTTAGGATCAGATATTGACAATGATAAGGTCTTAAGAATTATAAAACCTAATGTTTTCTCTAATTAAAAATTTCTAAAGAATTAGGATTTTTAATTTGAAGAAATAATTGTTGAGTTAAGGAATTGAACTTCAATTATTTTAATAAATTTGATCTTCAATTATACTTTTATAACTTGAACTAGAATCATAATTTAGGTTGCATAAATAAATTATAACCTTAACATTTTGATAGATTAATTCTCTCCTTTTATTTATTATATTGATTGAATCTTTATTATTATGAATTAAACTTGATATTGTTAGAGAATAGTTAATAAATAAATGTTACATAATTATAGTTTATAATTCATTTAAATTTATATTAATATCAATTTTATTTATATTATTAGTTCAAATAGTAAAAATTTAAAAAAAAATAATATTTGATCTAAATTTTTATGTAAATGATATTTTTTTATATTTACTTTTAAAATAATATAATATACTTTTCATCAATTTTATCAATAAAATAAAATAAAATAATATTAAAAAAATAAAAAAAAAATACATCAAAGAGAAAAATTATTAATACTAGACGTATATATTTAAGACTTAATAAGTACAAGAGATAGAGACAAGCTCAAGCTTGTAAATAAAAGAAACTAACAAAATAATTAAATAGATAAAAACTAACAAATAAATAACCTTTTATCAACGGATGCGTCTTTTATATATGATTTAAATATAGATGAGTCACCGTAACGATCAAGAATAATATCATATGATAACCATGTTGGGTAAAACTCTTTAATCATTAAATATTTTAAAACTAGTAATTCAGATGATATACAAAAATGACAATTTTTTCTGTGACCATGTAAATAATATTCCTCTATAGTTGTAAGTGTAGTTTGAGTTATAGCTGACGAACAATCTAAATTCTAATGATTTATTTGATTGGTATGATCAAGGAAATGTTCCTACTGGAGTTAAACTTATATTCAGTTAATCTAAATTTAGAACAGTTCTTTATTTTTATTTAATATTAAAAATATAAATAATAAAATGAAATTTTAAATTTTATTTAAAAATACAATTACGATGTAGAAATTAAGTTAAAGAATATTCAATTGCATATACAACTTTAAAATTATATTTAGAATATAAAATTAAAAATATTTTTATTTGTAATATTGAATCAAATCGTAATATCATTTTGAAAAATAATTTTAAAACCAAACGAGGAAGCTTCATTCAAGACATTTTTTATATTTTGGTTAAAACTTCATTCATGACACTGTAGTAGCCGATAACTAAACTTTGTCATCAATATTAAACACATTTTATAGTAACTGAATATCTTTTTGAAAGTTGACTTATCGATCACTAAAATAATAAAAAAACTACTTTGCAGTAATTTAATAAGTTAAGATTATATTGGTTAAAAAAAAGTTAAGATTATAATATATTTTAAATTAAATTAAATAAATCTATCTTTATTTACTTATTTTAGACTTTAATAATGATTTATTTTTAAATAAATGCATGCAGTGGGTTAAGGATCTTGTCGTGCCACACTGCTGACGTGGCACGTTATTTATTGACTGTCGGTACGTTTTAAAATTTATTTTAAATTATTACATATAAATTTTAAATTTTTGTTTGTTTTAATAATATTTATATTTTTAAATAATAAATATATTAAATTTTACATTTAATATTCATTTTATACAATAATAATAAATATATGGGTAAATTTACAAAAGGATATAAGAAATTTCTAAATATAATTGATTTGTATATTAAAGTTAATTATAATCCTAAATGTTATATTAAAAAATCTAGAAATGAAGTTCTATACGTGGTGAGTGTGTTAGGAAAAAGAGATAGGAAAAGAAAGGGAAGGTTGGGGGAAGTTGTTGCGTTCAATAGCCGCGATGTGTACAATCCTAACATTTATTGCTTCCTTAGGTTTACAGTTGAAAACAACGTTTTCTTTAATAAATTTTTAACAACAAGAAAATACAAAAATTAAATCAAAAAAAGTTTTTTATCTTCTTAATCGAGCTCATCTTTGTTGAGATTACGTCATTTTCAGTTATATATATATCGCTTGATAGTAAATAATATTTATCCTCATTTAAGCATGATATTATAACGCCTGTTATATCTAATGTTATATTTATAAGAGTAATATTTTTATTTTTATTTTCATATTCGATAAGTAATTACAGTTTATTTTTATGGATATATGATAAATTTATTTTTGTAAAATTAAAAAAAATGAAATTTAAACTTAAATTATTTTTTCTATTAGACTAATTCAATAATTTAAAATTTTATTTAAATTATATATACCATAATTAGACTAACTTTAATGAGTTAGTTCAATTTAATTTTAAATTTGAAGTATATATTATTAAAAATTATATGTATAATTTTTATAAATATAATTTTAACTTAATATTATTAAAAAAATATGTCACAATGAGGCGAGCTGAATATTAAGATATTCAAATCTCCGTTCAGTTTTTTTTTTTTAATTACTCATATATAAGTTTATCATATTCACATAACATATAAATTTCTTACTTAACAGATATTATTTTTACAATATAAAAAGAATATTTGAATTCAAAATCTTATATAAAATTTATTTTAATATTTAATTTCTTATTATTAGATCAATTGTAATAATTTTATTTTGATCTTCAATAATTACAAAATTTTTAGATCAGATTAATTTGTTCAATTTTGAAAAATAAATTAATTTGTTACCTAGTTCATTTGACTTATAAAATTGAAAGAGAAAATAATTAATAAAAAACATCAAATTAGTTTAAAATGAATGGAAGTCAATATAAATTATTTTTATTGTTGATTAAAAGTATTAAGTGAAATAAAAAATAATACTTAAATATATAATAGAAGTTAACGTATAAGAACATGATATATATAACTTTTTCCCCTCTTCTCTCTTTTTTTTATATGAAATAGTGGTAGTGAGATTTAAATTTAAAACTTTTAAGAAATTATTTAAATTTTTTACAATAGATTGAAGTTAACTTTTTCCCTTAAATGTTATATGGTTATATTTTTTTTACGAGATATCTAGTATTGTTTGTAAAGTTGAATTGGCTATTAAATTGGTAAAAGCTGTTATTGATATAATAAAGATTCATATATGATATATATATATATATATATATATATATATATATATATATATATATATATAATTTTCTATTATTTAATTACTCATTAAAAAAATTTCTTTATAAAATATGTATATGATTTTTTATTTATCTTAAATATAATTTGATTTTTTTTATAATTGTATATTAGTTTATTTTTAATATATTATATGATTAATAATATATTTATTATTATTATTATCATTCAACTTTAAAATACAAATTAAAACATAACAAAAAATATAAAATGGTTTTTTATGTGAAAATTAGTTCATCCTAATTCTCAATACCGTTTCTTATACGATTTAACTATTTTTTGGATTATCCAAATTGATAATCTGATTGGCTTCTGATATAACCAAGTGATTAGGTTCAATTTTCAAATGATATTATTTACTTTTCTCTTCTAACATTTAAATATATAATTATTATACTAATTCTTATTATATTGATAAATAATTATAACAGTTTTTGAATTATGAGTTTGGTTATCTTTTTCACAAAAAAAATAACTTTTAGTTGTTCCTTTAAGTTTAGGATATATTTTCACTATATGTTCAGAAAATAAAAAATTGAGATAAAAATAATTATAAATAATACCAATTTTTATATTCAAATTAGTGTTTTTATTTTTTAAATTTACGACAAGTTTTTATGTTATCGTCTAAATTTTATTTTATTTAAATTGGTTCTTCAAATTCCTTTTTTCAATCAAATTATTCTTTCCATTACAATAATATTAAATTTTGTAAAATTTCTTTTTAACAATTGTTGAAATTGATAAAAAAAATCTTTCTATTGTATTTTTACCAAAATGCCAAAGTTTTGTATAATTTAATTGGCTAAAACCAACCTTAAAGTATGAGAATCAAAACAACTTTCTTTAAACTTTGATTTCGAACACCTATTTTTTATTTATCTTTTATGATTATTAAAATTTATTTCAATACTTTAAATGTTAGAATACGGTTAACATATTAAAGTTTTGTTTGATTCATTAATAAAAACGAAAGATTAACATTTAACCTGCATCCTAAAATGATATAGTATTTATGACTTATATATAAAAATTAAATATATCAAAATTATCTAATTTATTTTCCCAATTTTTGGTAAAATTCTGGTAGGATTTAATACTATTATTACTAAACAAACTACTTAAAATAACATAAAATTGAAAATTAATTTAAATAAAACATAATTTAAAAATATTTATTTGTTAATTTTTAAAAAATTATTTTGTAAAATTTGATTACTTTTTTCACTTTCAACTTTTATCAATAAAAATAAAATATCTTATTAGTTAAGAATTAAAATAAATATCGTAACATTAAGAAAATATTGATCCATAACAATAAAAAAAACTCTATTATCTAACATTCCCCAGTCAAATTTTGTAAAAGAGTAAAAAATATTATAATTAAATAACGATTATAAAATAAAAAATTAATAAATTAAAAGCTTATAAACTCAAAGGTTATCTCATATAACATTTTGAAAAATTAATACTAAACGATAGCTTAAAATGCTAGAAAGCTCCTGAATAAGGTAATAGGTAACTTAAAATGTTACTTTCACTGTTTCCCAAATATACTCTTGATAAGTTACTTTAATTCTTAATGAATATCATGTCCAAATTTACCGTATAACTCCGGTAAGACGATTTATGCATTTGCCTCACTATGTACCCAATCATACAGCCAAAATGTCAAAACTGTTGACAATCATTTTTGCTGGTAAATAATCCTACCAATGTTATCATAAAAAAAGTAAAAACGAGTTTGCGTAAATTATCTTAGTAACTAAAAAAATTATATGAATTTCATATTTTCAATAATTAAAAATAGATTTCATTTTAATTATACCGTTATTTATAAATAAGATTTGTTTAATAGTAATACAGTTCAAATTGATTAGTTTATTCCGTAAAGTATCTTAAACATTCGCGTGCATTTTGCCGAAAACATGCACCTTACAGACACAGGAAGTCGGTGTTGCAGTTGCAGTGAGCTTGAAGCTGCAAATTACTCATTAATCAGTTAGGCGGTTATGATAACGTTTTTGCAGCGCAGAAGTCGTTATTATTCAATATGAAACGAACAACAGAACCCTGAACACAATTGAGAATGACGCTTCTACGAAAACACAGAAGGAATTGAGGATTCAAAACAAAAATTGATTCATCTCAGTGCACATGAAAATTCTGCTATCGGCCAACGCGAGAAGACAAACAAAAATTATTCATATTTACTACACAAATCCAAAAGAAATAAAAGCAATAAGAAAACAATAAAGATGATATGATATTTGAGGTTACTATAATTTAATTAAGCAGAAGAAATTAATCAAGGACGAAGGTCATTCTCGATTTGTTTCATGAAAGAGACAAATTGCTTCACGAGAGCCTTGGCTTTTTCCTTGGTGGGGTCGAACAAATGGAACACATGGTCCTCCCCTTCGAATTCGACTATGTCCACCACACCCTTCCATCCACTCTTTTTCAGAGCCTCATAAAAGTTTCTTCCTCTCTCCCTCAGAAAATCTTTCTCCGAAATAAACACAAGCACTTTCGGGCACCCGAGACCCGAAAGGTTCGGATCCTGTGGCGCATGTATTATCGTGTTATCGGGTCCTGTATACCCTGGGTACAAATACGCAACCAACTCGTCCTTATTCTCGTTTCCGAAGTAAGGGTGAAGCAGCACAAGCCCTTGCAGTTTCAAATCCCCGAACCCTTCCGCGGTGCCCCGCATCGCCATGTTGTGAGCGATGTTGGCGCCGGCGCTGTCACCGGCGATGAACACCACTCCGAGATCGGCGTGGTTGTTGAGCCAGGGCTCGGGGCCGTTGCCGGCGGCGTGGGAGGTGGTCCATTTGACGGCCTCCCAGGAGTCATCAAAGGCAGTCGGGAGAGGGTGTTCGGGAGCGAGGCGGTAGTCGACGGAGGCGACGACGACGTTGGTTTCGGCGGCGATGAAGTTGAGGTGGTGATGGTAGGCAGGATTGGAGGGAGAGCAGACACAGAAAGCGCCGCCGTGGATGTAGATGAGGAGGGGGAGTTTGGTGGATGAGGAAGCGGCGGTGGGAGGGAGGTAGAGGCGGAGGGAGAGGCCGGTTTGAGGGTTGATGGTGACGTCTTTGGATTGAACGGAGGTTAAAGGATCGGTGCCGGGTGGAGTGGTTTCGGTGCCGAGAAGGCGCTCGATGCGTCCGTCTTTGTAGACGCGGAAGAGGTGAGGGAATTCACGGACAACTTCGTTGGAATTAGGATCCATTGGTGTGGTGATTGGTGATGACGATGATGATGAGAAAATAAGAAAATAAAGAAGATGAACTAAGTGTTGTTGTGTGTGAGAGAGTGTGAGTGGTGTTGCGTGTTTTGCTGTGACTTTGAAGAAGAGAGAAGGAAGAGGCAGAGGCAAAGGAAACGGTTGTTGAGCAAAGACATAAAGACCGGTTTAATTCCTTCCTCTACCGTCTACCAATCCCTCTTACCTTTGTCTCCTCTCACAATTTCTTTTACTCAAAACTACTTTCACCATTAATTATTTTATATTTTTCTTATTTTATCATAAAAAATGCTCCGTCTAAAATTTCTTTTTTTCTAAGTAATGAAGTTCAAATATAAAATTTAAGTAATTTATTTTAATAAACTATTTCTAGATCAATTTTAGTATTTTGGATGTACATCTCACTAAAAAAGAGAAAGAGAAAGATATAATAAAAAAGATAAAAATAAAATAAATGTATAATAATAATAATAATAATAATTTTTATAATTAAGGTTTAGTTAATACTGTTTTTTACAATTATTTTTTAGAATAATTTTTTTATCATTTATAAATTATTGTAAAATTATATTCATTAATGTTTCTCGATTACATTTTTATCATACTTAATTATTTATTATTTTAAATATTTATTATAAAATTAAGAATTTAAAGTTAAAATGTCCGGTATGGGTAACTGTTTTATTTATTATTTAAGCATTTATAATTTCATTTGTTTTGAATATTTTAACGCTCTAATAATTAATAATTATAAAAATAAATAAAAATGTATATTAAATGAAAATCGTTTATGAAGAAATTAGAACATTAAAAAGTACATTCGACTAAAACATACTTTAAAATTTTGAAGTACGGTACTGCAACTTGATGCCTCAAAATACTATGAACCAATTATGGAAAATGACGATACTTCTTTTTCTTCTCTATGTTATATGCCAAAACAAGTATAGATCGGAGAATATAAAAAGATCAGGGGGAAAGGGAGATGCCAAAACATGTTTAGGAATGCTTGATGGAGGATTTTATAGCTGAATTTTGTATTAAAAGTGTAAATAATTAAATAGGTGAAGATAAGACTTGGGACTATGATTTAATAAATAGCGCCAATTAAAAAGGAGCGGGAAGTATTAACTAAAATTTAGCTTGTCTTAGTTGTGGTTAGGAATTTAAAAAGACTGGGTCAAATCAAAACATTTGAAATTAAACCAAATCAGACATTTAAAGTCTATGTTTGATCTTAAAAGAAAATTAATCTTGACTCCTTTTTCTTGGTGAAAATCTTGCCTTAATGAAGAAGAAAAAATTTAAGAAACTTGGTTTCGTATGTTTATCTCATTTATGACTGTTTTTAACTTACTAGATTTGTTATTAAATTATTTAAGATCTTTTACAATTGAACAATATTATATAATTTCTATAATATCTCTTATTAATTATCATATAAACAACATTAAATAAAAAATAATATCTTTAAAACATGATAAAATTTTAATACTTTTCATTAAAGATATAGAATTATTAAAAATAGCAAAATATTAAAGAGTGAAAATTTATTGTTGAAGAAATTATATAATTAACAACCACTAAACCGTCTAGAAAAATAAGTGAAAAGAGAAGAATTTGACCCCTAATTCAACCTATTGATGGAACTTGATGAAAGTGAGGTTCCAATCACAACTTGCTGGTACAAGTAACATTAAAATTCAGTTCTTAACCTATAAATAATGAAAAATTTTCACGATAAAAAACTGAAATTTTATTAAACATGAACTGACTTCTAAATTACAAAAGTGTTATTTATAGGCTAAGAGGTATTTTAAGAGATATATACAGGTTCTTAGTTATTGCATAGACATAATTTTCTTGCAATTATATAACGGTTATTGAATGTTAATTAATTATCATCTTGTAACCAAAAATGGTGATAAATGTATGATAATCGCATGTTACTTGTTTTTATTTTTTTCTTAAATTTTAGTAACTCTTATAAAAATAGATTTGACTTTTTGTTATACAATAACAAAAATAATGAGGTTCAAATCTAAAACATTATATAAATTAATAGTTTAAACATATATATGGATTGAAAATACAGAGTTATTTTTAAAATGTAAACCTTAAAATACTTATAAAAGTTCAAAATAAAAAAAATAAACTTCTATTATCCACTTAGGTGACTCATAATAACCCACTAAAATAAACAATTATAACTCAAAAATACATCTTAAACATGCATCAAATTATAAGCAAGTGATCGTTTTAGATGCAACCTTAATCTATATATGTTGATATCTTTCTTTTATGTTCACAATTAGAACTTTTAAAATTTTGCAATTTTTATAATTTTTTTGCTCTACTTACTGACAACCTTCTATTTCATACAAATACTCTTTAAATGGGCAGATTGAATTTCTATTATGAAAACTACAAAATATTACTGTTAAGAAAATTAAAATTAACTGCGTCAAATTTAGTTTGATAACATCACCACTGCATAAAATTTTAATTATATTAATATGTTAAAATTTTATTAGAAGACAGGAAAGGAGACATAGAAAAAAATAGAGGATTTTGATACAATTGCATGAAACAAAATTAAATTGTAGTTGAACAAAATCAAATTAATTGTTACTTTGAGATTTTTTGTCAATGTCTATTTTTTAATTTTGAAAAAAATATTTATTAGCCAATAAGATGTAATACTAATTCGGACAAGCTGATGCAAAGAGTTTTCGTACCATATAGAATCACAGATAAAGATATACCTAGAAAAATTTAAAATTATTGTTTAAAATTTAAACGAGAGAATCCATTAATAAAATTGACAAGGGATGGTAAAAATAAGACACCTACGCTCCATAAAAATTTATTGGTGATTAATACTTATACTGTTACGTCCTCATCATTAAGTGATTTCAGTCTTACCAAATACACCAAACTACCATCGTATTGGGTCCTGTTGTTGAATGAACTGCATGCAATAGTTTTACCTAATCAATTCATGAGCTTATTTGTTTCTCTTTTTAGAACCTTCCATCCATATTTAATATTACATTAAATATCAGATTAATTTGAGTCAAACTAAATAAATTTAGTATGAGTAACAATATTTTTTCTAAATTTTTAAAATAGTTTAATTATCAAAAATACGAATTTAATACTATGTTAGTTAACTTGCTTAAATTTCTAATAACCAATCAACATGCTTGGTCGTATGGGCCTATTTGTTAAGGCAGTGGTTCTATTTTACCTCAATTAAACTTCATACTTATACATACTTATAACTAGCTATTTTATCAATATCTAATATTTTTAATTAAAATAAATTTGTTCTTCTAAAGAAATTTTTTGTATTATTATTTTTTAAATTGACTATTTTTTTTTCACTTAAACATAATACGATTTTCTTTTTTCAAGTATACTTTCGATCCTTTTGTTTTAAAAATAAACGAAGTTATGTTTCTTTTTTAAAAAATTAAGATAAATTTTTTTCATTAGACTATCTTATTTTTTAAAAAAAAATCAACAAACATTTAATGATATTATTAATGTTTTAAAAAAAATTAATTCTTTAATTATTTATTGCCTACTTGAATATATATATATATATATATATATAAAGTCACATATCAAATTTTAATATTTACATTAATTTAATAATCTTATATAAAATGTAAAATTTACTAATCCAACTATTAAATTATGTTATAATATAAACCATGTGTGTTAAATTTTAAAGAATTTAAAAATTTTTAAATATATTATTTAACTATTAATATTTTATATATATTTAAATAATATATAAAGCATTAAAATAAAATTTTATTTATTAATTTTTTTTACAAAATGTCATGTACATAATCTACTAGATGTTATAACATAATTTAACGGTTGAATTAGTGAATTTTACATTTTATATAAAGTTATTAAATTGATATAAATGTTAAAATTTGACATCTAATGTCAACGAATCTTGAATCTGTATAAGTAAATATAGAAAAAGCGTGTCACGACCAGTTGACACCAAATATCAAATTTTAATATTTATACCAACTTAATAAATTTATATAAAATACAAGATTTACTAATTTAATCGTTAAATCATGTTATAATATCTTTAGGATCATGTATATTAAATTTTAAATAATTTAAAAATGTGTAGATATGTTACTTAACTATTGATATTTATTTATATATATATTTAAATAATATATAAATCGTTAAAATAAAATTATAAGATAAAATTTCTATCAATTTTTATTTTATATAATTACTATCATTATTTATAAAAATTATTTTTAAATTAATATATAATCTTAACTATTATTTCTCTCTTATTTATAATAAATATATAAAATTTTTAAGAATTGGATAAAATAAGAATTTAATTAAAAAGTTAGCAATTAGTATTATTTTAACTTTTTAAATGAATTGATAAATAACAATAATTTTATTTTCAAAAGTATATAAATAGAAAGAAACGGATATATATTATGCAACAACTCCTAAAAGAAGAGGTTAAACTTGGAGAAACTCCTACCAAGTGCCAACGGCCAATATGTAGAACTTCTGTACTTTGAAACTCGCCAGCGGAACAATTTCAGCTAACGAAAACATAAACGCGCTGTGCATATTAATCTCTTTCGGCAGAAAAATTATCATATAAAATCCCATTGCGTATCTATCTAAAAAAAAAGTAAAAACAGTAGAAAAAAAAGTAAAAGATATTATAAAAATAATAATAGAAATATAATAACTGGTGTTCCTTTTTGTTTGATGCAGAGAGAGCTGTATCTTTACTAGTAATTTAAGTTTTTACGAGGTGATAAGTACTTTGATCATATTTTTGATATATGAGTCGTGTAAGTTTACACCCAGTTTCAACACGTTTTTATGTATTTCAAAATGGTAAGCATTCTTCATCTGCGGAAGAAGTAGATTATAAAAATATTAGTGATAAATTGCATTTAGGAATGGAATAAGACGAGTTGAGAATTGGAACAAGTGCGTATTTATAAGAAACAACAAAGAAACTTTAAAACTCAATCTCAATCTTCAAATTCGGATAAACATATGAAAATTTTATATTCTATTTTAAAAAATTATAATTTTTATTCATTTATATATATATATATATTTTTTTTTAAATAAATAATATATTAAAATATATTTTAATTTAAAAATATATAAAATAGATTTTAGAAATTTTAATAATAAAATTATATTTTAACAAAAATATGATAGTTCAAATATTTGTATTTAAATAATATTACGATTATTATAGAGAATTCAAATTTAAAACAGGGACAAAATAGTTATTTATATTTTTAAGTCCAATCCATCTTTACAATGGATACAAATTTTCTCTAAATCTCAGTTAAATCAGGTCATCAATATTAGAAGAGGTACTTTAAATCTAAATTTTATTGTCATGTCTAATTGCATTATATACTTTATTTATTTATTAAAAATAGTTAATTTAAAATTTTATTAGTCGCATTTTATATAAAATAATGAATATATTTCTTAATGTGAGACCTTATTTTAGAAATTTCAATTTTCATCCGAAACATCGTGAATATTAGCCAAAGAAAAAATAGTAAATTGGAGGGTTGTTTTTGGAAAAAAGTGGACGGCTAAAAACATGGAAAGGGGAATCTCCTATAGGCCTGGCTTTTAATAGCATGGCCCACGAAGGCCCAATTTTGGGAAAACAAAATAGAGGCACTGAAGTCAACTCGGCTTAGACCCAAGAAATTGGCCTGTCTCATTCATGTGTGGTTTTGTTTACCTCACAGGGTTCTAAAGTCAGAACCAACCCCACAAAGGACCACCTTCTTCCACTCGGGCTTTAGTATTAGTTTCACAATAAATAATGCTTAGTTAATCAATCTGCCAAAAATATTACATTAATGATATTTTATTTTTCTACCCAAGATATCCCTCTAATACCACTTGTTGGGATATAAGGGGTCTACGAATATCTCAAACAGTGACTAAGAAAAACCATATAGGTGGATTTGACACTACACCGAATCCAAAATGGAAATTTTCATATTTGCCACTTCAATAATTCTTGTTTTTTTTTTTATTGAGATTGGTATATGTCGTCAAATATATGAATTCTTCTTATATTGGTATATATTACATAACAAGTTTCTTTTCATTTAATGTGGTACTTCTAACACTTGACACTCCAACGATTATTTTATTTTTTATTGCGATTGATAATTTAATAATTTATCTCATTGGTAATACTGTCAATTAAATAAAGGAGCAATACCAATATTTGTAATCTTTCACAAATCAATGGGAGCATGAGGTAGCAACGAACTCAACAATCTTCTTAAAAGTCTGACAAATATTTCTTCCGTTTTTGGAAACTAATTTCGTTTCGGACAATGATATGATATATATATATATATATATATATATATATATATATATATAAGAGAAAGAGAAAGAATTAAATTATTTTAAAAATAATTTTAATTAAATTTATTTTATTTAATAAATTTAGTAAATAATTTAAGTTTATCAATTTATCTGTTACATTAATAAATTATATTACATAGATTATGTTTAAAAAAATTTATAAAATTTAAAAAAAAAACTTGATATTTTAAAAAATAAATTTGCATTCATGGATAATATATCTCTTATAATATTTATTAATTTAAATTTATTTAATAAAATATTAAACTTTTTTAAAATTTATAAAAATTTTGTTTGAATAATCTATATAATACAGTTTATTTATTTAAAGGTTGAATTGATAAAATTTAATTATTTATAAAAATTATTAAATAATTTTAATTAAAATTACTTTTAAAATAATTTAATTATATATATATATAACATTAATTCTTTTTATTATTGAAGACTCAATGTTAAGCTACATGTTGAAATGGAATTTGATTTATTAAAAAAGTTGATATTTTTACATTATTTATTAAGATAAACAGGTTTGAAATTCATACTTACTATGATAAAAAGAATTATTACATTTTAATATGTGATACGAAATTTAAATATTAGGTGAAAATAGTAAAAAAAAATTGAAAAGTTTCTTCTATATAAATAAACTGTTTCCACCTATTTATATTTATAAAAATATTCTTTATTAATCGTTTATATTTTTATGATTGAATATAGAAAAAGATGTAGTTAACAGCATAAAATAAATATAATTAATTTTTTATATAAATGATAAATAAAAAATAAAGTTATAATCAATTAACGAATATAATTAATTAATTATGTATATAAAAGTAATTAATTATTTTATAATTAATTATATAAAAATTGATTAATTAACTAATAATTACGGTTAATAGGATGTGTCCAATATTGTTATGTGATTCAATCATGACAAAAAAAATGATAACATAAAAAATATTTAATAACATGTGTGAAATAATAAATATAATTTGTTGTATTAAAATATTAGGATTTAAACATTTGAGGTAAAATATTTTAAATAATCATAACGATATGAGAGCTAATTTCAAGATTATTATTTGAGATGAAATATATTATATTATAAAAAAATTTAGTTAAAAATTTTAATGATAAAGACTTATCTATTAATAGGTTGTTGCAATATTTAACAACACTAATTTAATTTTTAAATAAATTTGTTTATATAATATAAAAAATAATAAAACTTAAATTAAAGATCTTTATATAAAAATATTTTAATCTTCAAGTTTTTTTAGATCAATTTTAATAATTTAAAATAAAAAAATTTAAAATTATATAAAAATTATTTTAAAAAATAGATATAATATTTAATCGGTATATACTTGTGTTATCGTATGCATTTTTCAAAACTTAGTTTCACACATTCCAAAAATTTTAATAGGTGATTGTAAATTTATTTCAATTCCCTACAAATGTGATTTCAACTAGCTTCTAAACATAACATCATATTATATACATCAATTTGAAAGACATAACTTAGTCATAATGAAAATCTTTTCCGCATAGACTTTTTGAAACCTATATGATGCCAACATGATGTTACTTATCCATCTTTATCATTTTGATACAATTTTAATTAACCAAGTTTTAGCATTAAGCAAACTTGTAAATAGAGAATAGAATGAATAATTGCACTATTACATCATACATTATAGCACTATGACAATATTTACAGGTAAAAGTGGAAATAGATCATATTAGTTAGATTTTAAATATAAAAGTCTTACATATTTAAAAAATTTAGATTTTAATTTACTTGAATTATATAATTTTTTTATTATCAAAATTTGATTTATTTATGATTTATCAAGATTTTAAACCTATTTAAAAGTATATAATATAAAAAAATCAATAAATTTAAAATTTATATATATAAATAATTAAAAATGAACAAATTTAATATATTAACATAAATATAATATATTAAAATAAATTACAAAATTATAATAAATTTATATATATAAATAGATTTCTAAATAAATTTTTTATAAATCTAAACTCAACTTATTTATTATATTAAACATATATCAAATCATATCAAACTTTCAAACAGATGTACCTACCGCAAACATCCCAACTCATTAGCATGCATGTTTACATAGATACGATAAAGTTCTCCTAATAAAATGTTTACAATTGAATCTCCTATTCCTAAAATCCAATTGGTACAATGGTTGTAGGTTCAGCGTAAAACATAGAGGCCTTTATTAAGTAAACCATGTTCTTGCTTCAGTGGTCGTTCAACCATGTCTAGAAAGTAGCATATAAGCTCCACTGAAGTTGAACCAATAAGATTTTGTTAGCAAGAAACGGTCTTTGTTCTGCATAAATTCTACCTATTTACTTTTTTTTTATCTGCATAAATAAAGCCATATGCAATTTTTCGCTCTAACCCAGCAAGTATAATTAACCTCAAGATTTATCATGCAAACCAGCCATTACATTCTATATCACTATATATTGCAAATTTTAGAGTTCAGTAGCATTTCTAGAAGGCAAGGAACGAATGGGTTGTGTCACATAAATGGGATTAAAAAACATAAACAACTCAAATTAACTTGGCTTATGGTAAGATACAACAACCATTTTATATGAAGAGATGGAATTTAAAAAAGAATTACAAATGTAAGCTATCATATAATGCATTCCCAAAATAGATTTCTATTATGAAGTTCCATTAGAAAAATTAGCTATAATAGAAATTTGAAATCTTTGAAATAATCAGAGGACTCAAATATATAATATATCTCTCTTAAACAATCTCTTTGTCACTGTTATGGTAATATCCCATTAAACGATTGTTTAGTTTTCTGATACCACCGTTCTTTGTGGTTATGATGAACAAAGTCGATTAGCATTTGTATTTCTGTAATTACAAGTCTTGGGAATTCCTTTGATAAAATAATTTGATTGATTGACAAAGTAATGGAGGGTATATCCAATCATGAAATTAGATTGTGAAAGAGAACAAATTTTTTTGTATGTATGATGAAAAGGACAAAACAAAGGGATTGCGAATCCTATGAAGAAGTTAACAAGAAAACATTGAAATGTGAGATAAACCATAAGACGACAAGAATGAAACCATCCTCACCAAGGGAACCCATCAGTTATTTATTAAATGGAACGAAGAGGGTGGAAAAATTGAAGAGAAACGGAGTTAAAGAGAGAAAGTGGACATAAAATGGGATCATAACTCACAAGGTATGCCACTCACTAATTAATGCGTTCTAAAAATTCAAAACTAGGATTTGTTTGAGTAATTTAGTTTAGTTTTTAATTTTTATGTATAAAAGTCAAATCGAATGGTAAATATATGAACCTTATTTTTTATTTTATTTTATTATAAATATTAAGTTAAAATATATTTATTAAACATATTCATATATTTTTATAATTTAAATTATTTTACCTTATAATTAGTAGTTTAGAATAAAATATAATTTATTATTAGATTTAATATTTTAATAATTTTTTATATTTATTATGTTTTGTATTTTTATTAACTAAACAATATCATATAAATGAAAACATAGACATTGAAGAAATTTATGTATGTTATATAATAAAATTATTTATTTTTGTTAAATATTAAATTTTTGTTCTTTTAAAAACAAAAAAAAAATTTTAAACTAACTGATCCAATTTAGATTACAAAAGATTAAATTAAATTAAATTAATTTGATTTAATATTATTCTTAAATAGATTTAAACAGAGCCACACTATTTTATGATCAGATTAGATAATGTTTTATTTTATTCTGATTCCAATAAAACCATGAAATACTTAATCGTCTAAGCACCTGATTGATTTATCGTTTGAAAAATATTTCTTGTATTTATTAATAAAAACTGTGTTCTAATAAAAAAAAAAAAAACAGCTAAGATCAATTTTTTGTGTATATCTTAATTGTACTTAATGATTTACAATAAAATTTTAAAACTTAATTTTATTAAAATTTAAAATAAATAAATCCTAAGAAGTTAGAGTCATTATTATATTTAAGAATAAATTACTAAAACTTTTATTTATTTTTCATTTTTTATCACATTTATATTTTTCTATTTTATAAATATGTTACACCTAAGTTTAAAATATTTACGTTTTGTGTAAAATTGGAAATAATATGGTTATTGTAGAATTTGTTTCATTTTCAACCTTGCACCGAACTACTTCTATTTTATAACTATAATACAATTATCTAAATTTAAAAATTTAAAATTTTTCAATGACAATAATTTTGAAAATAACATCAGAACCGCATTAAAGAATAAGTAATAAAATAAATTATCATTTAGTATTTATAATAAAAATATTTTAAATTTTTTTAATAAAAATTAGTAAAAAATTAATCACATAAATTACTGATAAGATGGATTTAAATTAATTTTTAAAATCAGTTTTATAAAAATTAAATAATAATAAAACAAAAATAATATTTTATTTCATTATTAACAATTCGCACGATTAATTTACATTGAACTTTTTATTACAGTAATTTTGAAATAATAATACTTATTATTTTTATTAATAGTATTTTTATTCATTTTATTTTATTTCTTTAACGTTATGTTAAAATTTTTATTGTTAATTGTAATATTATAAAATAGAAAAATTTGCATAGTATTTAGGAAATTTTTTTATGTAATTAGTGATCAAAATTTATATAAAGGGATTTAGCAGGGAAATTATGATAAGGGTATATTTTTTTATATTTATGAACAGAAGACATGTTATATAATATATGGAACTTTATATGAAAATGTAAAATAGGAGGGAAGTTAGAATAATTTAATTTTATATTTAAATAAGATTATTGAAATTAAGACTATCATTCAGGAAATTAGTTTGATTACATAATTAAAAGTTAGAAAGTTAATTTTTAGTTGAAAGTTGTTAAATTAATTTATTAAATTAAACATGATTAATTGAATTGGTTGTTGGATTAGTTAATAAAGGTAAAAATAAATAAATATTTATATTATTTTTTATTTTATATACAAATACTTTTAGGTAATTATAAGTTATATTTTTATTAATTTTGAACTCTTGTATTTTTGTTTAAAAAATAAATATTTTATTAAAAATTAATATAAATTGTATAATATTAAAAAAATAAGTTTATTGAAATAAATAAAGTAATGTTAAGAGATAGTAATAAGAAATTTTAATAAAATATTGAGGATGAAAATGGAAAGAATAATTACTCCCTATAAGTTATAAACTTAGTAAATAAATAAATAAAAAGTTATAAATTAGTAAAGTAAGATCATTTATCGATAATATTTTGATCAAATAAATACATGAGCTAGATGAATACGCTATAAAAGTTTTATAGTTTGTTTGGAGCCGTGTCATTCTATCATAAACTCCGGTATTGCTCAACACAAGCATGTACCTTTTACTTGGCCGCAAGTATTTTAACATGGATTTTGATTATTATATATTATATTTTATTTTCCTTTATTTTTTATTTGATTTTTGTTTTATTTTAATACATCCATTTAAGGTATACATTCATACTTTTTCTTTTAGAATTGTAACACGAATCTAAACACTCCCTTAAACTTTTATTTGATAAGTGGATATTTTTTCCGATAGAAATGTGTAAAATATACTTTATAAAGAACTTTTGTCATAATTGTTTTGTGTGTATAATGCTCATCCTTTCATTTGCTTTCTTTCTAAGAATGCCTTTCCCGATCTGAAAATTGTTAAGGGTTCTTTAACTTTTTCTATGTTGAAATTCACATATAATTATATATTTTTGAATATAATTCTGATAGTTAGTTAGGCTCAGGCATCATGGTTCACCACTAACAAGAATAATAATTTGTATGAGCAGTTGTAAGTCTTAGAGGATGGCAAGGGATGCAACTTCTCCAATATTTTATAGTGCGCATCATTTTCTGCCCACAAACCTTCCATAATTGTTTTACTTTTTTTTTTATGTAAAGTTATTTTAAGGTTTTAGCTGAATGTTTTTTTGGCACAATTATTCACATTTAAACTCATTCTATTGCATATTGGCTAATATTTTGAATGCTTGTGTGAGCCTTCTAAGTTAGATTGAAACACACTACGGGCAGTTTGTATGCAAACTTCAGTGATCAAGGTTCCACTATTTTTCTGTAACATGGCAAAATAAAACGGGTTCCAAATCAAAGGAACTGGAAGATAATTAATCCTCGCGAAAAAGAAAATTGAAAATACAGATCATTATCCATTGTCATAATTAAAAACACATAAAGTACTTAATGACCATAAAAAAAAAAAAAAAAAAGTAGCTAAAGCATATGGTTGCTTTGATTGAATACAGAAAGTTTTGAACTTTATCTCGTTAATCAAAAGGTCCATAAGTCAATATATCAAAACCATCCATGTGCTACGCTAATCTTGATTAGATTTATCAATTATCAAATACTGAATTTCTTGTAAGCAAAAAAAGGTTAAATCTAAAATAAATTTTAAGAGACAACAAATATAGTTAATCTATAATCTATAGAATAATTTAGAATTATAAAATTTTATATATTTAAATAATAATTTTTTTACATAATATTATAAACTTTTATTTAAATAATTCTTATTTAAAAAATGTTTCTAAAATTATTATTTACAATTCTTCTCATATATCATCCTTTTAATTATCATTATTTTTACTTAAAAAATTTTAAAATTTCTCACTTAAACACATGATAAGATAATTTGATCAACCATTCGACAATATTTGTATATGTTTAAATTAATTTATTATTTCACATCCTAATTATTATTTAAAATGATTAATGAAAAATAATTTTTTTTATAAAAATTTGAAAGAAGTAATATTTAAATAGTATAAAATTAGGGAATATAAATACCCACGTGCTAACTTCCGGTCCTAAACTTCTTATTGACAATTATACAAATTAAGTTTCAATTTAAAATTTTGACTGGGAATAAATTTACATTTTAATTTTTTTTATTAAATATGTATTTTAACGATTTGAAATAATTTTAGAATAAGGAAAACTTCCCTCTATCTTCAAGTTTTATTCAGTGAAAAGAAGAAATGTCCAACGGAGTAACTCCATGGCTGCGAATTTACCTCATTTTTACTTGGCATGGTGTCCTATTTCCCTTCATAAATTTCATTACATGATCTTATCCGAGTTTTTTGGTTTTTTATTTTCCCCCTCCCTCTCTCCCCGTAAAACAGTGGCGTAACTAGGACGTCATCCATCCTTAAAATATATATATACATTAAAGAATTTAAAATAACAATCATTAATAAATACATTATTATGTTTTTGTCATAATTTTTAATAAATAATTAGTAAGTACTTTTCTAAAAATAGTGATTAAAAAAAATTATTTAAAATTATTGCAATATATTCCTTTCATAATTTCTAATATATCTTAATATAATATTTATTTATTATTTTTAGTTAATATTTTTAAGATACAATCCTTTTGAATAAAATTTGCTTATTATTTATTTTTATTTATCTTGATAAAAAAAGTACATATATAAAATAATTAATATTATTAATGTTTAAAAAATTATTATTTACTTTTATAATTTGTTTAGATAAAGTTTACTTTATCTTTTATCATTTATTGTAGTTTTAATTTTTTTCTTACTTATTATTGAAATTTAAATAAAAATTAATATTCTTTAAACAGATAAATAATTTTTTTTAAAAAAAAAAACCGAAAGATGTGTTAACCATGATTTTAAGATGCTACTATGAACAAGTGAAAAAGAAAACATAGTGATAATTAATTAATTTTGGAAAGGGGAGAAACAAAGGTCAATGCTTATAAAGTTTGAACATGCTAATAAATAAGCGGTAGCGGTATATAATTGAATTGTTTAAGCAAGAGTGTAGGTGACATGTGGGTAGGAAATGTATAAAATTGTGAACATTGTGGTTTTAATTTCTCCATAATTTTCTTTAAGTACAGACAGGTGGTGGATTTACGGATTGCGAAGTCACGATCATGTCGTTTTAAGAAGCGAGGCAGCGCACTAACAATGTCGTTTTTCTTTGGTCGTACTCAACCCTCCTTACTCCGAACGATACTCGAAACTCTCCCCAAATGAAGAAATAGTATGCAATAGCATAGCCAGGTGCAGCGTGTTACGGAGATTTTATGTGTGTGTGTGTGTGTGTTTTTATCTGAAAGCAACGGTCCAGGATTAGAATAGAAACCTCTAATCATTTCGTTCTTCATCACGAGCACAAAAAAAATAAAGGGGAAAAAGGGAAAAGAGAAAAAAGAAAAAGCTCAGTGTCACACCCTTCATCATCCAATCGAACCCCTTTTGCTTTTCCTTCTAATTTTCCTGGGTTGTTGCTGCTTTCAGCAATAAGAGCTGCAAAAAGAGCTTTAGAGAAAAATAACTGAAAAAGAAATTCAAAAGGGTATCCGAAAAATGCCTTTTCATCCGCATTCCTTTTGAGCTCGTCAACAATGGCCGATGATCTCTCTTCCTTCGCCAAGGTTAGTGTTTTTTGTTTTATCAACTTTCCTAATGTTTCCATGTTGTCATATTGCCTTCAAATCTCCCAAACCTTGGGGTAAAGATTCCCTTTTTGGTTTTGTTTTTTCATGGGGTGGCACGTGAAATTGTCCGATCTGGTTCCTTAAAATAATCCCAAACAATGTGTGTGTTTTGAAGGTCAACGGGTATTAGGTCTTTGATTGGTAGCTTCGTCAAGATGTAGATTCTGTGGGGGTTTAATCTATTCATACCTCGGATCAACATAGTTGAGGCCTTCGCTGTGTGTGTTTTTACATAGAATAAATAGATTTAAGATCTTTTAGTTCATGGTTACAGGATGTTTTGCTTGTGAAGGGTTTGAAGAGTTCTACGTTGCTGTGGAGGCTTGTTGTTTTGACCTTTGCTATGGTCTGTGGCGTCTATATATGTTCTATTTGTCTGAAGCAGATAGGCACTAGCAGCAACATTGGTTTTCTAGATATCCAGGTCGTCCAGAAGCCATGCCCAGAACCTAACATTGAACCTTGGGAGATTCCTTATGTGCACTACCCAAATCCTAAAACATACAGCAGGTGAAATTAATGATGACAATAATAGTATACTACTCAAATCTGATACTTTATTGCAGAATCTGTCTGAATTTTACTGATATTGTTTCCTTGGTGTGTCCTTGGTAGGGAGGAATGTGCTTGCCACCCTGTGCGCTATTTTGCTATTCTGTCAATGCAGAGATCTGGAAGTGGATGGTTTGAGACATTTCTAAACAGTCATGCTAACATAAGCTCAAATGGGGAAATCTTTTCTGTCAAGGTGAGAAAGAGTAATATATCTACAATAACAGAGACGCTGGATACAATTTATAATCTAGACTGGTTAAGTAGTGCTTCAAAGAATGAGTGCACCGCAGCAGTTGGCTTGAAGTGGATGCTTAATCAGGTAAATGTTGTTTTATTGACCAATGTCTTAATATTTTAGTAAATATTTGTCTTGCCTGACTGTCATTTTTTGTATCCGTTTTTCCTTCTGACAACTGTCATTTTTTGTATCAAAAGGGCTGATATAAACCACATTAAGTTAGAGTTAATATACATTTCCTTGAAAGTGACAGCTTGTGTTGCTTTAGTCCCTACATATGCTTGCCTGGACAAATTGGTCTCCAAATGTGTCAACTTACTTACAGTTTTACCCCTACCAAAATGTCAGCTTGTAAACAATCTTCATCCCTCAAAGGGCTAATTTGTATACAAGAAAATTTTCAAGAATCAAAGCAACACAAGTTGTCACTTTCAAAGACCAAATTATTGTATATTAAGTCCATTAAGTTATTAGTTCTTAAGATGCATTTGGAAATTTTCATTAAGGCTATGGTTGCCTACCTAGGTTCATGAGTTCCCATTATTCATCTTAGACCTACTGCTGACTTGTTGAGGTCAATCAAGCTAAACTGGTATGCAATTAGTTGGTGTATTGTGTGAAGGTAATGATCATGCATGGATAGAATGGCATTCAATTTGATAGCTAATTTACCTGGAATGGAGTCTGATGAAATATGGAATTGGAAACTCGAATCTAGCATGATACATTCTCTAAATCGTGGTAAAAAACTTGAGAGATAGAGGAAAGTTTCTCTTACTTTTCACTTTTCAGGTCAAGTCTAATTTTCAGATATGATTACTGATTTTGTTAGTTATCATTCGGGCATGAAATTCAACATAGGATGAGTAATTTATATTTGATTTCTCAGTCTTGTATTTTTGGTGCAACTTTCATAATGGAAACTAAATTCTTTTAGGTATGCTGGTAATAAATTTAAATAACCTCTTTTAGATTGCTGGTGAGAAATTTAAATAACTTTAGGACTATATGTAATTATGAAATACCAAATTTGTAGTGGAATTCATGAAGAATAATATGATGCTTTGGAATGCAATTCATTATTCACCTGTGCCTGCTAGAACCCAACAATAACTTTCAAACTAATTTTGTTTTTTTACTAATGTATCTATGGACGACTTATATGGGATTTAGAGGGGAGTGTTACATTTTCTTGAGGTATAAACTGTTGCTTATGAGAGATGAAGGCATATATTATGCTGTACAAGATGCATGCATGCACTTTCTCTTGTTATCTTTTATGTCGTCAACAACTTATCATTTTTCTAATTGTTCTTGTCAAGCAGTTACTGTCATAATGGAACAGTACTGGTTGATTGGCTATGTTTTTTTGTACTGCTTTACTTCTTTTTTTTTATATTTTCCATTTTTCATTAATGCTTCCCAGATGATTTCTGTGTGTTTACAATTGTGGATGCAACATCCTTTGAGGAAGGTTCTGTGAAGATTGATGTTATTCGTTTCTGTAGTGGAATACTTTCACATAAGATGGATGATTTCTTGGAGTTTCTTTGAAAGTTGGTAGAATGCTCCAGAGTATATGAACCATTCTATAGCAGCATTACAAAGAAGTATAATAATTGAACTTGGTTAAGAATGAAGTTCAAACATGTCTTCAGTGTAGGAAGTTAGTTGCCCTTTAATACTTATGTACCTTAGAATGTTGAAGTTTCTTACTGCAAGTTAATTGTTTCAAAGTTCAAACAAGCTCATACATACAAACAGATATAGTTATGCCCAATTTCCTTAATATAGTTCACCGAACACAATTTTCTAATGTTACATCAATCTCTATCTATACTATTTCTCAATCTTTTTAGTTACTCAACTATTATATATATGTTTCCTATTCTTTGAAGAGGACACATAGTAATGCTAAATTAAATTTGAAGGTCCAAAGCTAATTCATGTGATTCTCTATTTGTTATATTTGTCTTTCCTTTCTTTCAAATGTTAAGTGAACTTTGTATTTGGTATACAAATGGGACTAATGCATAGGAAAACAGAAAACAATCTAGTAGTGACTAATGAGCCTATCAGAAGCAATCGTATTGCGTTTATTTAGTTTGTGCTTACTCAGTGCCTAATGTGTTGGTTTTGACTTCTGTTCCATACATTATTGTGTCAAGCTGTTAAGATCAGGGTATATAATAGCATCTGTAATTTAATGCAGGGATTGATGCAGCATCATGAACAAATTGCCGAGTACTTCAGAATACATGGTGTTTCACTCATATTTCTTTTTAGAAGGAATCTTTTGCGCCGGATGATCTCTGTTCTTGCAAATGAATATGATCGGAATAATAAGCTATTAAATGGGACTCACAAATCTCATGTTCATTCGCCCAAGGAGGTCTCTATATTTTTTTCTGTGTACTTCGTACCTGTTTGAGTTTGAATATTCATGCTTGTAGTCTTGTACATTTGAATGAGTGCTTCATTGTGGTGCTACCTAGATGCTCAAGTTAGTTAATGTACTATACCACTAAAACAGTTAATATTTCATGTTAATGTATTCCGTCTATGCTTTCAGGCAGAAATACTTGCAAAATACAAGCCAACAATCAATTCAACATTGCTGATTGCAAACCTGAAGCAAGTGAATGCAACCACCACCAAAGCTTTGGAGTACTTCAAGAGCACCAGACACATTATACTGTTCTATGAAGATGTTGTCAAAAACCGCACCGTAAGTCACACTACCTGTTCTATGTTACTCCTCCCTCTTCCTTTCTTTATGTCTATGAAAGGTTCTTGACAAATCAATTGTGTCTCTTGTTTTCAGAAATTATTGGACGTTCAGGATTTTCTGAAGGTTCCCCGAATGGATTTGAAGAGTCGTCAGGTGAAGATACATAAAGGATCCTTATCCAGCCAAGTAGAAAACTGGGATGATGTAACCAAAGCACTCACAGGGACACCATATGAAATTTTCCTCCAAGATTATCCTAGGTAAACTGTTGGGTATGTACATACCACGTTTTGCCTTTTTGTTTTTTTGTTTTTTTTCCCCATTCCTATGCTCTTAGCATTCCTCTAATCTGTTTGTTCACAAGTTGCTGCAAGAGCCAACAGGAGAAACCACCCTGTTGAAATTTTGGCCATGGCCCCATCTCATTTTTGTACTCAGTTCTATGTTCTTTTTTTGTCTGCCTATTCAATTAATATTTAATTCATTCTTTGTACTTTTGTCATTTCTTAGTTGTGTTCAACACTTGTATTGGAGCCATCAAGAGATTTCTCAATTTCAATTTGAAAAATAATTTTCCAATTGCATAGGTATTTAAAAATTGTCAAAGAAGAGCATAAATGTCTTTTGAGGTAGCGTTTAACACTGTTCTTGGGTTAATAGTAGTGAATCTTGTTTAGCTGCCAACAGCTGGATCTGGAAACATTTAGGTGGACACGCGCCACCACGTGTTTAATTTATATGTATTCAATTCAAATAGTTTGGTAGGTCACGGCCCTGTGAAACCAAAGATGGGGAATGAGCTGTATCTCTCAGGATTCACGGTGTATGGGCTATTTCGTACTGGGATTTTCAGCACCAAAGAAAATTGTTACTCTTTATCACTAAAAGAATAAAAGGAAAGATAAATGTTATTCCAATCTGGAATCCTTCAGATTGACATTTCCATCAATGAAAAATGTCAAATGGTATCAGTCACTTATATTTTGACTATATACAATGGACCAAATTTAATGAAACAAGTTTGTTATATTTTATCACTCACTTATTTCATTTTTAATTTTACTTTTTTAAATTTATCATTGCATGTTTGTAAAATTTATTTTTTTATTTCTTAAATTATAACCGACGACCAAACAGTTATAATAATTTTTTGAAAGCTTTTGCATTAAATAATATTACTCTTCTTCAATACACGTATAAATGTATGGGTGAATGTTTGCAAAAAATAATTTTAGATGATTTTGATTTTATAACCTGTTGTTGAAACTGTATTTGAACTTAAGTATTTTATATTTAAATATTGTTATCTCAAAAATAGGATTGGCAGTGAGTTAGGATTTGGGTTGGATCTTAAAGTATTCAATTCCGGACTTGCTTTTAAGAAAATGATTGGGTTTCTATTTGATTTAAAGTTGAGCAAAATATATTTTAATAAATTTAATTTTAATCATTAATATTTTTAAAAAGTGTATATAAATTAAGTTGGAATATATATATATATATATATATATATATATATATTATAGAATGGGTATTTTATATTAGAAAGTAAAGTAGATTCTTTAATCATAAAACAAATAAGCTCTGTTATCAAGATATGGTTAGTACCTATTATCATTTTTGGATGCTTAAAATCATCTTTAAGTCGGACTCATTTAATAGATAAAAACTTATTCACTATAAACAATTTTTATAGCTATCTATTTGATGCAAATCCAATTATCATTTTAGTAAAAAATAATTTTATAATAAATTTAATATATAATTTTCAAACCAATACAATAGTTATAATTATGTATATGTTTACCACAGACGTGCTTTGTAGAAATCAAATATAACTCTTTTTTTTTTTTTTAACTCAAAGCATTGCGTAAGTGTTGGTATCATCATTTTTTGGTGAATATCAAAGACAAAAGCTAGTCAAATTTCCGCGTCAGGGAGGAGGCACCTAAAAAAGTCTAAAAATTCGTTTCAGAAGTACCAAGTTGACTGGGAAAACTTAACACGGTGGCTTCAATATCTCACATGTAAAGACAATTTTGACCTGGTCGTGTTCATAAACAACATGCAACTATGCAAATACAACGTTTCAAGGCAAGCCACCACCAAACACAACTACTGCTTTTTAAAAAACATATGGATTATAGACGTTGCACGAAGATTTTCAAAAGATGCAAATTTAATCCTTAAATTAGAGCCAATAAAGTTTTCGGTAAAGGCATGGGTCATCGCTCATCGATAAGGATTAATGTGGTTAATATATTCTCTGTAGAATATTATTATTATTATTATTATAACAAGCTAGTGTTTTCAACTGGATGTTTGGAATGTAGCCAATGAATTGTGTCAAGCAGGCTGAAGAGTGAAGACTAATTATGGATACTTAAATTTATTTAATTAATTCAAATTTGTGAACGAATGATTGGATTTATTCACACCTTTTACGGTTTCAATTTTGACAACATTATATTCAGCTATTGATCTTTGAAATTGAGACGAAAGTTAATAATTATTATATTTGACAAGGGAAAATTAAAATCTTAGCAACCTCCATACTGCATACTGTATGGAAAATATACACATTTTTTTTGGTCCGTAAAAATATACACATGTTTTGCTTGTTATACAAATACCTCCTAATTTATAAGGCTTAGTTTTTTTTTTCTTAAAAAAAAAGGAAAAAGAGGGCAGAGCTTAGTATTTTACTACGGTGCGATTGGTTTATTAAAACAAGTAAATAAATAAAAGATTCAACATTTTAAAAAGTATTTGTTTCATGATTTAACTTTAAAAGTATATATCCTGAGATAGAACAAAACAAAAGATAAAATTATGAAACAAAATTTTAAATATTTTTTATACAATAAATAACTTAGGGAGTGGTTTTTTAATCTCAAACACAACACTAATAAAAATGAAAAAAAATGCTAATCTATTTAATCAAATCTTATTAACGTGATTAACTAAACCCCATCAACAAGTTCGATCGAGTTTGTAGCTAATATAATCTTTTATCCTGCATACCTCTAAAATTACTTGTCTTGTGTATTGATAAGTAATTTTGAATAAGACAAAAAATTATATTGGGATCCAACTATTTATATTATCTTCTTTTACTTGCATTACCTCTTAATTAATGTGTATCAAATAACATGCCTTACAACTGAAAGAAATTAATTTATTTTGTCTTTGTCTAGATATTTACACAAAGTTGTAATTTGAACCTTTAAACTGAAAATAATGATAAGGTAGCATATTTTTCATATTGATAACTCTAATATTGAAATCTTAAAATTGACAATTTTGTAAAAGAACAAAACTTAAACACATTACTATAAGTAGTTTTGGTACTATTTTTGAATCAATTTAAAGTTTCATCTTAATAATTGATATCAGTTTTTGATATTTACCTTTATTATCTTTAATGTTAACCTTTAATAAAAGTTAACATCCCTAAAAGCTGATATTAATTAGTAAAATAACATTTTAAACATTTGAATAAAAAATAGTATCAACCGCACCTATGTTACTTCGTGCATATATCCAATAATGATAACATGAGAAATTAAACCCATGTAAAATTTGTCTTTTACAGTCAACCAAATCCACTTTCACCATGGTTGACTATGTTGAGATCATTAGATAGGTAGTCAATTTTAAATGTATACGCACAATGGGGTGAGATAAATAATTTATTAAAAATATCTACTTTAATTTAGGATATTACATAATGATATAATTATGTGTAATTACTATATAATTATTTTGTTAGTAAATACTTATAATAATTACTTATATAATTAGAATTTATATAAAATCTAAAATAATTCATTAAAAGCTTATTTATTTAAAGATCTGAATGACAACGCTGTAATAAAAATACTAAAGTATTGACAAGAAATTTAACTCGATAACATTAAATAATAAAACGATAATTGTCATGTTCCAAAAAAAAAAAGGAATAAGGCAAAAATGTAAAAAAACCAGAAGAAGCCTAAAAAAAAAGAAAATAGTAAAATACGGAAGCGTGTACATGCGTATATATAAAAGGAGGGTAACGACATAATAATGTGTATAGGGGAAAGGTTGAAGCAAGTGGGAGAGGCAGAGTTAACGAGAGACGTTGATGAATAGCGATGGGTCCCACAGCACGAGAGATAATCACGGACGGCCACGACGTTGGAACCGAGGTTTTACGGTTTTAACCTCAGATCCAAACCCAAAGCCAACCCAACCCAATCAAACTCAACCCAACCCAACCCAACCCAACCCAATTTGCTGTGTAAAACAGAGAGATAGAGAGAGATAGAGAGATAGAGAGAGAGAGTTGTATTGCAAATTGCAAAGGCATAGCGAGAGTTGTGTGTTAAGTGTGTCGCGTTCCTTTATAAAAAACCAACCCTACCATTTGCATCCTTCTCTTTTTTCTTTCTCTTTCTCTTTCTCTCTGTTTTGCCTGGTCTTGGCGTCTCTGCACCTGCTTGGACCAGGTCCTCTTCACTTCTTCTTTGTCTTCGCTCTTGCGGTTTCGGTTTCAGTTTCAGAAGGAAGAGGTTCGAACAGAGGGAAAGAGAGAAACAGAAAGTAACTAAACAACCATGGCTCAACCAACCACCAACGGCGATCTGAATCAGCAGACTCAGCAGCCGCAGCAGCAGCAGCAGTGGGCGCAGCCGCATCAGTATCAGCAGCAATGGATGGCCATGCAGTATCCTGCCACCGCCATGGCCATGATGCAGCAGCAGATGATGATGTACCCGCAGCATTACATGCCTTATGTTCACCACCATTATCAGCCGCAGCAGCCTCCTCCTCCTCCGCATCACCACCACCACAACCACCATAACAAACAAGCCTCCTCCTCCGATGAGATCAGGACCATCTGGCTCGGCGACCTTCACCATTGGATGGACGAGAACTACCTTCATAATTGCTTTGCTCACACCGGCGAGGTACCTTCAAATTCGATATGTTAGATTTGTTGTTATATTTACCAGCATCTTTTGACTCTACTTTTGTAAGCAAGCAATTGTTGGTTTCTCAGTTTCTGTTTTGTGTAAATAAGCTTGATTTGTAACTGGATGTCGCATTTAATTCTTACTATTTGGCAGTTTCGTTGCTTGGGATTGATTCATTCCTCAACGTTTTGTAGTTACTTAAGCTGCTATCCAAATCTTGATTTAAGTTCCTTGATCTTTTTTTTTTCTTGTTGTGTGTATGAATGTTGGAATCGGGTTGTGTTAGGTGATGATATAAGATGATTTCCCCAATTCCATTCTTGGGATTGAGACTCTTAGGGGACTATGCTTTTGGCGGCCTAAGTGGTCCCCTAATCTGAAGGACGAAGATTTAGCCCTCTTGACCAAAGTTTTCATCGAATTAATACATCTTAGATCTCTTAAATGCACACCGGAAATAAAGTGTCTAATAAAGCATTTTTAATCCTCTGTTGTAAAATGTTCACATGTTAAAAAATCCGTTGCTGACAATTAGCCGTTGCAATTTACAGCCTTTTGTGAACCTTTCTGCTTGTCAACTCTCATTAACTGCAACATGGGCTCTATTTTGGTGCATTGCCTGGCAAACCTTTTTGATGTTGTGTGTCACCCTATATGCAGGTTCTGTCGGCCAAGGTCATACGAAATAAGCAAACAGGTCAGTCGGAGGGATATGGGTTTGTGGAGTTCTATTCACGAGCGACGGCTGAGAAAGTCTTGCAGAATTACAACGGTACAATGATGCCCAATACGGATCAGGCATTTCGTCTGAATTGGGCAACATTCAGTGCTGGTGATAGGCGTTCCGATGCTACTTCTGATCTGTCTATATTTGTGGGGGACTTGGCCATAGATGTTACGGATGCTATGCTGCAAGAGACTTTTGCCGGCAGATATTCATCCATTAAGGGAGCAAAAGTTGTCATTGATTCTAATACTGGCCGCTCAAAAGGCTACGGTTTTGTTAGGTTTGGGGATGAAAATGAGAGGACAAGAGCAATGACTGAAATGAATGGTGTTTATTGTTCTAGTAGGCCAATGAGAATAGGTGTTGCTACGCCCAAGAAAACTTATGGCTATCAACAACAATATTCTTCACAAGGTTTGTTATTTATGATTCTTATTGTGCATCCTTATCAAGTTGTTTTATTTCATTATGCTATCTTAATGTTCAGTTTATAACTTATTTGCTGCCACTTAAACCAGCATCCATCTTTTCTACTGCATATACCTCTAATTTTTGGTATTAACTGAAAGGAAATCCCAAATATAATTTCCTTTTTGGATTTAGAAGCTGAGTATTTTTCTTTAGCCAATATGTTTTTCTAGGTTTCTTCATCATCATTACAACAACAATAGCCTTATCCCACTGTCATCATAATAATAATAATAATAATAATAATATGGTTTGGGCACTTCCATCCTTACAACAACATAAGACCTATCACACTAGGTGAGATTGGCTGGGCACTTCCATCCTTAAGCCAGTTAAAATTTGGATATTAACATATATGTGAATAAGTTGTGAGTAAAGTGCTTTATTCTATAAGTGATCATAATACACTTTAAGTATGCTTTGTGCTATTGGTAACGATAATTCAAACTATTATCTGTAAAACTTTGGGGCTCCGCTCCAACTGTTGCTACTTCAATAGATTTATATATAGATATTAACCATTATACTGTTTCAGCATGAATAGTGTTTATGTTTTTTTGTTAACAATTACATATTGCAGTTATTTGTTTCTATTCTCTTGCCTAGCTCATGTTCTATATTAGCCAATGCTAAATGACAAGTCTGTTGTTTCTCTCACACTTCAATATATTACTGCATTTTGATAATGTATGTGTAGATACCTTTTCACAATTTAGAAACTTGAATACATAATGAGGTGGCAATATTCTTTATTCATTGTTTCGAAATGTATATATTCCATACTTGCTGTTCATGTTTATAACACAAGAAGGTTCTTACTACAATGCAGTAATATATCATGCTTCTAATTAGAAATTTCAAAAAATCTTATTTTGTGTTTCTTTAACTAGCTGTGGTTTTGGCTGGTGGACACTCATCAAATGGTGCTGTGCCTCAAGGTTCCCAGCCTGAAGGGGATTCAAACAATACTACGGTGAGTCTGCTTTTGTCATCTTTTGTACCTGTTAATCACCTTGCTTTGCTGATATCTCTGTAACTGATCTTTGTTATAGATATTTGTTGGAGGGCTTGATTCTGATATTAGTGATGAGGATCTCAGACAACCATTTTTACAATTTGGTGAGGTTGTCTCTGTGAAAATTCCAGTGGGTAAAGGGTGTGGTTTTGTTCAATTTGCTGACAGGTACACTTGTGGCATCTCTTAACATGACATAGATTATAACTTGCATGTTAGTGAAATCCCTGCCCCTCCACTGTGTGGAGGGTGGTTTCTTGTGAAATGGGAAGTGTGGCATAGGTGTTCCTGAGATGGGTAAGGAATCCTCAAATATGCCAACTTCTAATGCTTCTGAGGATCGAATAGGGATAAGAATATCAAAGCAAGTTTTTGAGGACTAATGCATATAATATAATGATTCTAATGGCTATTGCCAATGTAATTAGTATTGTCTTATTTTTGCCTGGGTGAATTAGTTTATCCTGTCCCTGTAACAGAAAGAATGCTGAAGAAGCAATTCAGGCACTGAATGGGACAGTAATTGGGAAGCAGACGGTGCGTCTTTCTTGGGGCCGCAGTCCAGGAAATAAGCATGTGAGTTTGTTTTGCTCTTCTGTGGATTTACTTGTTTAATATATTTTACCTTTTGCTATATAATGGGGATGTCATTCTTCTTTTTTTGTTATGCTTTTTAATCCCTTTCTGCTTTATGACCCAATTTAAATAAACTTCTGAATAAGCCCCTTGAAGGAAAAGAAAAAAAATGTAAAATAATCAATTTTTTTTCTGAAGTTAAAATCAATTTATACATCTCTACTTTTTTAGATGCATGCTCTCATTTTACTTGTCCAATACTTGAGTTGCATAAATTGATTTTAACTTACGAAAGAAGTTTTATTTAGTTTATTTTCTTGTTTTTCTCTCTTG
Source organism: Canavalia gladiata (assembly GCA_037954105.1). Classification (NCBI taxonomy): domain Eukaryota; kingdom Viridiplantae; phylum Streptophyta; class Magnoliopsida; order Fabales; family Fabaceae; genus Canavalia; species Canavalia gladiata. The sequence goes on from CM075658.1 coordinate 68,561,125, forward strand.
GAAGTGTTTGTTCATCCAAAGTTTATCCAACTACACCTATATTTTGAACGCCCCAAAATGAATTCTTGCATTTTCCAAGGCCGAAGAAATACTATTTCTAATCAATTTTCACAAATCAATTATCATGACTTCTCATTATTGAAATCCATCTCTAATTTAATTCCTTGGGATCACACAGTGGAGGACTGATTCCAATGGAAGCCATTATGGTGGTCAGGGTTATGGAGGCCATGGATTTGCTGTGAGACAGAATCAGGATATAACCATGCAACCTGCTGCTGCAATTCAAGGGGCTTCCTGACGGGGCTTAGCAGAACTTCGGTATTGAAGTAGGATGGATTTATTGTTCTCATGAGTAAAAACTGTAGTATTATTTGAAATTTGTAGCAGGGTTATACGATATGCGAGGTTCTTAAGATTGTATTAAAATGTCTGAAATTTTGGATTGAACCCGACCATATTACATGACTCGGGTATTTTTGTTTTTTTAACCCTTAAAACATATTGGTAGCAGACAGCTAAGATTATTTTTAAATACTTATTTATCTTACAGTACAATGTAACTGCTTGCAAAAGCTCCATATAGAGGTTGAATCTGAAACTGATGCTATTTCCGAGTTTCGCACTAACTGCTAATAATTCAAAGAAGCGCCTGAAAATTTTAAATAATAATTTGAAATATTTTAAATAATACAATTATTTTAGACTATTGTTGTGGCAATTGTAACAGGTTTGTTAGTTCTTTGTTTATTTTAGACTATGGGTTTCAACAAAATCTTTATGAAAAATTGACAAAAGGTGAGGGTAACTAAAATGAAATTGGTGAAAATAAAGGCCATGTTCTTTTTTTTCATCACTGTCTGCTTAAATTTTTTTCTATCATTGTCGTGATGGTGTCTTGCGTAGTGTACTTTGGTAAATAAAATTTTAGCATGTTCGATAGGGCCATTCCAGTTTAGTGTTTCAATTGATGTTGGCGTGCCCAGCATGGTTTTAAGATTTTTCTTTTTTGTTAGTTTTTTTTCATGTATCTTTTATAAAACAATTTTACTTGAAGGTATGATTGAACATTAAAATGGGTGTCTTTTTCGGTTAAAATTTGAATTATAATGTCATTTTGTGGAATTTTAAGATTTGCAGTACAAGCTACCGGAGAGATTATTCTTTGTTTGGTCTTGATAAAATCCAGTTAAGAAGAATAATTGTAATATCAACATTGACAACACCAGTTTCATGCCTAAACCAACTAGTTTCATATTTCCGGTTTCGTCAAAAAAATAATTGAACTTATTTTGTCATATGTAGACAAAAAAGACATACTCTGTAGTTTAGGGGTGAGTATTATGAGACACGTAATTTTCGGGTAAATTGCATTACATACATGTGACCACTGTCCATCCGGTTCTATATTTCTTTTATGATATATCCCAATAGAATATATGAATGATATATGAATGAATGAATGAAACATTGAAGGAGGTTTATCTTTTGTGAAAAAATCTACACAATTGATAGGGATAGCAATCTCAAGATAATCTTCAATGCTCCAATTGATTGACGAATATGAGTGAAACATTCAAGGAGGTTTATCTAAAAGATGATTTGCTTCTAATAAGTCTGATTTACAAACACTAATAGCAAGAGCTTAATATTTTTTTAAAACCACAAGTATCTCCGCATAAGCAATCTTACTCAAGTTGTAAATATTTACAAGATAAGATTAGTCCTTTCGTCAAAAACTTTTTCACGTATGAGACTCAAATTCTAAACTTTATTTGAAGGAAATAAAACGTGTATCATCTAATTGACCATCTTTGATAGTAAGAGCTGACATGTTTATAAAATGTGAAGCGAAGGTGTATTTTAGAAGATAAAATACAAAGTTATAAGTATTAATTAAGTCCATGAAAAAAATTGTAAAATTATTCATTACTTCTTCAACCAACTGTTATAATTCTTTTATTTCTATCTAAAATGCCACACGAATACACAAATTCTGAGCAACTATCCCTTGCGTTTTGTCAATCATTCTTCCCGCCAATTTTATCTGATCTCTTCTCGAGTCAGTTCCCACAAGCCGTTTGATTTTATTTTATTTTTGGACTGACAAATTGCTTGTTGAGTCCATATATAATTTGGATTCTGTCATGTGTGCATGCATAAAGTGATATATAATAATATACCTCTTCGACCGAAAAAAAAAACATATACCTTTAATAATACTAAATGACTTTAATACATAGATATTATTCTTCTTGAAAAATTCAAAAATTATAAATGACCAAAATCTAACGTAGATGATGAATAGTTAAGTTCTTCAAGTACGTTAAGAGGGGTTCGATTTCATGTAATAGGTATGGAAAATAATATCCTTAATACACACCAAAAGTATTGATTCACACTTAAAATTGAGTATTCTTTTGACCACGCCTAACGATTATAAAACTTGTGCACTACATAACAAAAATTCGATTGTTACAGGGTGGTCTGGTAAAAGGACCGTGATAGAGTTGGTGAACAACATCACACTTGCCCTCAAAAGATGTTCTATTTTTATAGCACTTGGCGGGTTGGTTGAAAGGAGAAATTGGTAATTTTCATCTTAAAAAATAAAATAAAAAATTTAGATTAATATAAGTTTGATCCGACTCATTATTATAATAGCTGTTGGCCCTGGAACATGACACATGCTTTATGTCTAATGAGTTTTTCCATTATATGTGATATATGTTGATGGCTATATATGTTATACGAAGAATTAGTGGTGATACAAAATTTAAATTACATTTTCCGTTTTATTTATATATGGAAGATGACTTTTTATGTGATTATTTGTTATTCACATTTATTTTTAAAATTTTAAATGGAATTTTAATGATTGAAATTAAGTAATATAGTAAAGAACATCGAAATTTATTTATATTTTAATTAAGGCACATGACCAAATAATAATAACAAATTATTATTAGAAATAACAGTATCGCTATAAAAAGAAGATTAAAGAGTATATATTATTATATTATTAATTATTTATATTATTTTATAGATCATTAGCCTCAATTAATGATTTAAAATATACATGTATTCATTATTATTAATTATAAAATTGGTTATTTAATTATATACATCACCATTTAATAAGTTAGGTTATTCTATTGTTAGATGTATATAGAAAATCATTCATCTCAATAAATAGGTTAATAAACCAAATTTTCATTAAACAATTTCACATATCCTAATACCACTTATTAGAAAGTGGTTAGCATTCTCTCATCTTCTACACTTTTTCATAATATAAAAAAAACAGATAAATTTTAACATAATTATCATATATATATATATATATATATATATATATATATATTCTATATCTCTTTTTAAAATTAAAAAAATAAATATATTTTAATTTATATATCTAAATATTAATTATTATTATTATTATTAATTATTTTAACATTAAGCTATTTTACTTTTAAAATTTATTATCTAACTTTTTTCACTTTAAATTCATTCTTTATCTTTGGTACTAATAAAACAATCTTATATTATTTAAATATTATTAGATATAGACCGATAATTTAAGATTACAAATGAATGTAAGATTTTTTGTGATAAACATTTTAAAGAATATGCAGGAAGTATTCCTTAATTGCTTGTATAGATTTTGTCTTGACATATTTAAAAGAATACAGATAAAAATTTTAAGAATAAATTTTTTTAAGAGTTTAATTATTTGATCTATGTTAATCTTCAAAATGAGGAATTTGAGATTGGGTGGACAAAAATAATTAATAAATATTCTTTAAGTAAGAATAAATGGATGAAGAAGATCTATAGAATGAAAAAATATATATATAAGCATCGGTGACATATTTTGATGAAAATTAAAGCTATTTCTATAAATTTTTTCATTAAAAAATATGTAAGAAGAAAAATAATTTTATTGATTTGATGCATAATTTAAAACATGCAGTGAAACAATATAAAAATAATAAGTTAATATATACTATTTTTATGTTGTCTATTGCATTATGTATGTACAAGGATGGATGCAACTGTAAAAATATATTATGGTAAAAGATTTAGAGAGATTAAAGATAAAATTTATTTTGGGAAACTTATAAATACTATGGAGCAAATTCAATTTGATATTAATGTAAAATTTAACATAAATATTTTCAAAAGTCTAAATAATACTATGGTCTTTGTTAAAGCTCAGTTTTTGTTTATTTGTAAATCTAGATTGTTTGATTATAGAATACTATGCTCACACATTTTTTGCTATGAAACATTTGCATATAGATAAGATATTTAAAAGTTTTTTAATTTAATTTTTTTTAAAATTTAACCTTTTTTATAAATAATAAACTTATTTATATCCATCATATTTTTATAAGTTTTTTATATGAATCATATATGTTAATATTATTTTAAAATTAATTAAATTAAATTTATTTATTTTACATCTTAATAAAGAGTTTAATTTTATTATAGTTAATTTACATGTTATGAACCGTTATAAAAAAGATTTCAATTAATATAAACTAAATTTTATCTATAAAAATTGTACCAAATTCAAATCAACTTATCAAAACACATGTTATATTTCATTCTATAAACATTAATCTTTAAAACATAATTTAAATGAATAAATAAAAAAATCATTCACATTTTTTATCAATTCACACATCCAACTTTCAAACTTCAAACATATAGTAATACAAAACTTTCAAACTTCAAACATATACTAATACAATTTAAGATAAATAACCAAAATTTTTAAGTTTTACCTTAAAAAATTCGATTGACAATATTAAAAGAAACACATAAAAAAAAATTTAAAGTATATTTTTTTTTCTTCTTTTTCGATTTATAAAAAAGTTTGCAAATTTTCTATTTTCCAAACTTTTATGCTTAACTATTTTTACAAGTTTAACAATTTTTTATTTATAATTTTACATTAATCACATATATGATTAAAGGATGAATCTACACAATCAATACAAATATGAGTATATTTAAAAATAATTATTCTTAGGTTAAATAATCATTCATGTACTTAGCATAAATGAAATTATATTTATAAATTGTTAACATTTTTAATAGCATGCTTGTAATATTTTTTTCTAAAATTCTTAATGGATCATGATATTTTTAAAATTGTATCTTTTCCGTAATAACACAATCTTATTTTATTGCATAATACATCGTTGCTAGTGATAGGATTAGATTAAGACCTTATGTATTAAATTAAATACAAATAAAAAGGCTAAGTAAATTTAATACACAAATTATCAAACAAACTATAAACATAACATCTTTTAAGGAAAAAATGCATCATGCTTAGCAACCTATTGTGTAGATTATTGATTAATTTCAGTAATTATGAACACACATAATGAAAAGGGAATTCATATGTCTTAGCAGAGCGTTCAACAAAAAGGAAAAATAGAATACTGAATTTCTATGCTTTAGTAGAGCGTCCAATAGGGGAAATAGAAAAAACCGTATACACAACACTAAACCCCGTAACTCCAAACACATTACATTTCCGTATTCATAAAAAAAATTTAAAATTTAAAATGAAAAATAAACTAAATTACTATATATGCATTTACTTCAACAATTACAAATAATAAAACAACATAAAAAGTTCATAAAAAAAAAACTCAAATTATTAAACAATCATAAAATATAACTCATTCTATCAATCGTTGATATAAAATTATTAAACAAAAGAAATCTTAAAAATTTATCGCACATCACTTGTCAAACTCACTTCACATAAAATCTAATTTTTTTTTATTTTGTTGCTTCACTCAACACAACAAAAAATTGATAATATACAAAAATGACTAAGGTTAAAAAAAATTATGAATATTTCTTTTCAATTGTTTAATTATGGTAAGACATTTTGAATAAAATAAAATATAAATAATAAAAAAGATTAATTATATTTTTATATTAGAGGGTCAATTTATAAATAAATATTATATTGATAGATTTATTATAAAAAGTAATTGATACATCATAGAGTTGATTATAATAAATAAAAAATAATATTTATCATATAAATATTGATCAATTTCATTAAAGGTACCACACCATCAAATTTCCAAAGGTACATGAGCAAACATCTTTTATATTATAAAGGAGAATGTATTTATCTTGAATAATAAGATGGAACGTGACATCGATAGCTAACTCAAATACACATACGCGTACATATTTAGCTCTATATCATATAAAATCAGGTACCTTTAGGTAGTTATATGGTTAGGTGACAATGATTTAATTTCTCTTTTTTTATTTTATATTCATCAAATGTATTTTTTATTGTACATTATTTTGTTATATTTTGACTATTGAAATATTTATTTTTGACTGTTTTGATTTAGGTACTCACTATATTAGAATTATATATATACACCATAGTCCTAATCTCTAAGGTGTGAACTTCACTATTCTTTTTTTCTCTCTTTTGTTTTTTAGATATTTTTGTTTAGGATTTAAACACACAAATTCTAGCTACACGATCTATTGCATATTATTGATTTAATTTTAAAAAACAAATAAAAAATTATATTATACCATAAATAATTTAAATTTTTACTTTCATTTAACATAATGATTCTTTGACGATGCACCATCAACTTTTTTTTTTCTAACAAACTTTCGATTTCTTGAAAATCAAAAGACATTTTCAAGATATACTCTTTGCTCTTGGTCTTTTTTCCATAGAATACTTTATCTTAGTGTTCTCTCTTTCCCTTCTTCCATGGACTTCTTTTCTTTTTTCTTTTTTGATTTTATAAATAATTTCTCATCATTTAAAAAAAAATAAAATTAACAGTGGTTGAAATTAAATAAAAGTATAAGATTTAAATTTAAGTGGTTGTAATTTCTTATTAGTGATTTAGTAGAGATTGAATCGAACATTCTGTTCAAATAATAATTGAAGTTTAGAAACTATTTAAGAAGACTTTAAATTTATATTGTATTTGCACATGATTAAAAGTTTGAGGAAATAAGTTAAATACACTTTTTTCAAAAAGAAAATACTAATTTTCATTATAATAATCGTGAAACTATGATATAATGAAAATTGTTTTGATTTGAGAATAAAATCTATACATTGTATGGGACTGTGTACCACTCTCTAGAAATCAATATGTTTTGTGGACGTGTGTGCGCGCGTGTATATATATATATATATATATATATATATATATATATATATATATATATATATATCATTTCATATTATTCTAACAGTTTGTTTTTCTAATTATGCCTTCACAAATTTTGCTCAAATCAGAATAACGCAATGGGTTTATTTTATAATTCACAAATTTACTTTATGAAATTTATAAGCATATGTACACTTGTCAGCGTAAGAGCCAAAGTTAAATTCAAAAGAACTGGTTTTCCTTTTTTTTTTTTAATACATAAAAAATGTTGCTTCATACATATAAATTAGTCTCGGATGAATGCCTACATTTAGTCATGTGATTTGAATGCAATTTGTTTACTAAAAATTTATTCGTTGCACACGTAGACATTAAATTGTGAAATATGTTTGACATCTTCACCAATTTTGTCGGCGTTGCATGTTCCGCTAATCACAAGTTTAGTGTGTTGCATTGTTAATTATTAGTTCTTTATGGATGAATTATTTAGAATATATATTTTAAATTATTAATATTAATTATAAAATTTATTTAATTTAGTATATGACTATATATGTATATGCATTATTAGAATTTTAGTATGAAAAGTTATAAGTTATTTAATTTGATATCCGATTTTTTTTCTTCTCGAACACAGGATTAATGAACATGTATTTCTTCCAATATCTTATGCATATTCTAATTTAATTATTTTAAAAATAATTCTTTATGATAATCTTATATTTTTTATTATTAATCTAAGTTTGTTATTAAAATATTTTAATATAGTAAATGTTCTACCATATTTAATCGTACCTGCAGAAGCAATTTCGATAATCTGATCAAAGTTGGATTTCATTGGATATATTATTTCTGGTCAATAACTCAATAAGCATAAAGCGGGGATGGATTTCATGTATTTTAATTAATAACACCTAATATGCAAAGAACAAAATGACAAAGCAGAATCCGTAATTTTCTCACCATGTGATATTGTTTGTGATAGTCATCTAACAACTACGATGAAAAGTGTTACAACAAAGCAACAGCGATATCCTTAATTAGATTTCACATCTACATGTTTGTATGAACCTCTCTTCTACTTCAATATTTCATATTTTTGTTTTCAGCTCTCTCAAGTTATTTCTGTTTTTAGTTTGAATATATATATATATATATAAAATTTCCCCGAATGCGTGTGCACTCTTAAGAAACTTTATCTCAATTAAGTAGTTGGTAACTGTTGATTGACGCAGTATTTATACAAAAAAATGTTCCAACAAATGTTAAACAAAAAAGATAAAAATCCATTAGCAGACCAAATGTCATAATCATTAGTTACAACTTGCCTTGCCAGTTGAAAATAAAAGTATGCTTGACAGCTATTTTTTTCTTATATGTTTCAATATATAAATGCATAATTTTTTTTATTGATAAAATTAAACACTTTATATTTGAGATATATATTACACATGTATACACGCTAAAAAATAATCATTTATTAACAAAAAAATTATTTTGTTAGTAAAAATTTTGTTTAACAAAAAATAAAATATTAATATAAACTTTTAAAAATTTATACTAAGAAAATATATTATACTAATGTTTGATATATTAATATTTTCTAGTAACAAAATTATTTGTTTGTATAATATATCATACCATTAGTACAACATCCCAATTTCTAAATTAATAGTCTAATTTTTGTTAAAAAAATTTATACTATTAAAGGTTGATTTAATTTTGAATTATTAATAAAAGATAATTTCTTTTTAGTGATATACAGATAAGTACGCCATGAATTGATGAAATTCTGTGTAATCATATGTGAAATTAGCTAAATAATGAGAATCGTTAGCATGATATATGCTAAAAGAACTGGTGCAAATTTTCCCACAGTCTAGAATCCACAATATGGTCATGGATGTGCAAGTGGTCAAGTTGATAAAAACTTATTTTGAGAGAATTCTGCTGGCTAGCCGCAATGTGATTCATGAACGAGCGATGAATTATGTTATTTGTTTTCTGCTAGCAGACTAGGATTATACAATTCCAAACTCAAATACTAATTAATTATTCTCATGATCATTTCCCTTATAAAGACCATGATTATGATGAAAATATTTATAGAATTATTTCAATGAAGATTTTGAATGAAAGGGTCATCGCTACATATTATTGAACATAAATTATGAATGCTGCATACCCAATAGTCAAAAAAGAACAGAGGAGAGAGATAGGTATTGGACGTTTTATTAGATATTGTTCAATTGTATTACTTCATATTATATTCCTTTCATTACGGGACAATGTGCCTACAAATGCACTTTTCAAGCAACAAGGGTTTATTAAAAAGAGAACAAAATTAAGGATTCCATATGTCTAGCAAGATGAATAAGAAGTCCAATTTTGTGTCAGATATATGAAGAACTATTGCAATGAGGGTGATTAAATAGAAATTGAAATGATTACCTTGTTCAGGAAGAAAAATGAGAAAAAGTCTAATTTTCTGTCTTATTATCCAACAAAAATTGATTGCTGATATGGTCCACCACATGCTATCCTTTGCTTAACACCCCCCAACACACACAAAAGTAGTTACATGCAAACAAAATCAGAGAAGCTATAAGATAAATACAATTACTTAGGTGGAACCTAATTTCAGCACTAGTATCATAAGAATTTGAAGTTTAAACCAACAAAATGTCATGATATATAGCTCATTGGGATTCATTCCCATGAAAGTTTATTGTTTCTTGTCGGAATTATGGATTTATATGAACATAGGTCTTGTGTTTGAATGAATAAAGTAAAAATCATTGTGTCTTCCAGTTAATTTTATGTTCTCCATTTTAAAATTCTACCAAACATGTATTATTCTAGTTTCCTACTAAAATATAAGCAACAAAAGCAGACACAAATCAAAATAGACAAAACGGTAACCTAATTGATATATATCATATCAATAGAGATTATAGACTTAGATACACAAGCAAAAGCATTAACTTTTGTCTTTCTCTTGAATCTTCCTTTTTCTTTTCTTTTTCTTTTTTATTTTTATTTTGTCAGCATGCGCTTCTTTAATTCTAACGGTAGTTTTCTTAAATTTGAATGACCTGTTTGTCTAAACCTTATGCTTTGTTTGAGTGAAAAGAAAGTGATACAAAGGACAATTCTTATGGACCAAGGGAAATTGATCAATGGAGAAGTAATCCTGTGAGCACACATTGCGGGATGGAGTAATAAACGAAAGGTTTCTAAAATTTGTAAATATAAATTACTTCAGTTTAAACTTATTTTTAATTAAAATTTTTATAAAATCAAAATCGTTCAAAATTATAAGTTTATAAATATTGGTCCAAAATCATATTCAAATATTTTTTAAAATAAAAATATTTTAATTATTAATTTTTTATCTTTTTCATTAAATTTTTTATTTCTCGTTTTAATATGAGATACAAAACTAATTTTAGGTTTTTTTAGGGCATTATGTATAAGAAACATTTTAGTGTATAAAATATTTTGCATTTTCGTCCCTCACACCTTAAACAACACATATGTTACTTTTGTTGAATAAAACCAATAACTCAATTTTCAAGTAACATTCTTTCATGTAAGTAAAGACAGGGATCCAAATTACTTGTTCTTCCTTTTTACCAAGTTGTTCTCATAACACATTTCTCATCAAGTAAAGAGATAAAAAAATATATAAGATTGTCAGTGAAAGGGGAAAAATAGGTGGTGAAAAAAAATATTTTTTAATTATATTTTACTTTTTAATTTAAAAAATTAGAAAATAGAAAATTGAAGTAGTTAATTTCTATTCTAAAGGAGAAAATATTATAATTTAAAAAATGTTTTTTAATTTTAATTTTCATTTTAAATTAAAAATGTTATTCAATTTAGGAAAACTAGTTGCTCAAAACTTTTAATTTCCATAACAACTATTTATTTCACTATTTTTTTCTAAATATTTAAAAGTAGAAAATGAAATAAAAAATAGCATTTTATAATTAAAAGATGAAAATAAAAATTATAAATTATAAATTTTTTCTCAAATTAAATGAACAACTTAACTGTTTGCAAATTATATATTTCTATTTGACTAGAATCTAAATTTTGTTTAAAAAATAAAATAAAATTAACGGTACAATGCGGAAGTAGTATTTTTTCTTTGTGTCCCCACGTGGTGTCCATGTCCCCCCATACCTATTTTTCTCATTTAAACCAAAGTGTTATTATTACGGAATTTACACAAACCACCATTATTTGTCTTCAATAACTTAAATATTTTGCCCGAAACATTATTATCTCAAACCAAACAATTATTGTGGAAGAAGACCACAGATTGACTCACACCTTACCCCGTAATGAAAATGGGGACAACACAAAAGTTTAGAGCTTTTCCTTAATGTGAAGAACATAAGAAAACTACCCAAAATTTGGCTTCTCCCTTTCCGTATCCTCAACTCCCAAATAAAAACCCAGCCCTTAAAAACAGTAGAAAAAAAAAGCAAGAAATGGTAAAATGGAGATTATGACAAATTGAAACTTTTTTTTTTTGTATGCTCTTATATTTTAAATGATATTAATGTCCTTCCATTAAAAGAAAAAGTAAAAATTTTAAAACTATTTTGAATTTCAAGGTGATGATAGATAAAAAAAAAATGAAGATACTGATTATTTATAATAATTATTTAAAATATAAAAGAAAATAGTTATTGATAATAGAGATGTAAAAAAGAGGAGGAAGAGTATGAAAGGCGGCTTGGTGTTAGCAATGAGTGGTGAGTGTTTGAGTGAAGTCAACCTTTCCCACTGTATGATCCTCTCTCCTTCCTCATTGAATTGAGTATATATTGTATTATGAAACTACTTTGAACCACCATCACCATTTGGGACCATGGAGGTGGTGCTACCTGTCATCGACTTCGACTTCAACTTCGACAGTAATTGCTCCTCTCCCTACATCACTGCTCCCTCCAGTCCTCAACGTTTCGGAAACTTCTTCTTCAGTGCCCCTACCAGTCCCACACGTCCCTCTTCCCCTGTTTCCTCTGTTTCCTCTGTTCCTTTCCACCGGGAACTAAAACCCGCTCTTCCCAAACCCAATGCCACACACCACCACCATCTTGATCATGATCATGATTTTGAGTTCAATTTCTCTTCCCATCTCCAGACACCTTCTCTCTCCGCCGCTGATGAGCTCTTCGACGGCGGAAAGATCCGCCCCCTGAAGCCCCCTCCGCGACTGCAACCTTCTCCGGCAACATCTCCGAGGTCGAAAATCTCGCTGGGGAAGAAAACGGTTCAGGAAGCAATATTTCCTGAGGAGAAGAGAGACTTGGAGTTGGACCCCTTTGCAGGTGGGAGCAGAGAAGAGGAAGAAGAGGAAGAAGAAGAAGAACAAGAAGAAAAAGAGAAACGAGGGAGAAAAAAGGTTTTGTCGTCCGGTCGTAAAGGAAGTAGGTCGTTATCCCCTTTGAGGATCTCCGATATAGTGTGTGATTCGGAGGAGAAAGGAGTTTCTTCCTCCACAAGCAACACGAAACCTTTCTTCTTCTCTTCTATTCCCTTTACAAAAGGCTACAGAAAATGGAAGCTCAGAGATTTTCTTCTCTTCAGGAGTGCCTCGGAAGGAAGAGCCACCGACAAGGACCCTCTCAGGAAGTATGTCACTCTATCCAAGAAGGGTGGGGATGAGGATGTTCGCAACTCAAGCTTTCGCTCCACCGAGAGTTCCGGTTCTGTATCCACACGGCGTGGCCCGGTTTCGGCCCATGAATTGCATTACACTCTCAACCGGGCTGCTTCCGAGGAGATGAAGAAGAAGACTTTCTTGCCTTATAAGCAAGGTTTGTTGGGCTGTTTGGGCTTTAACCCTCGTCTTCATCATCATATTTCTAAGGGAATTGGTTCTTTCACACCTTCCTAATCCCACATATCTCCCATTTCCATCTTCTTCTTCTTGTTTTGTGGCTTGTGGTTTGTGGTTAGGTATCTCTCATACCGCATCCATATATTTCTTCTTCTTCTTCTTCTTCTCATTTTCATATTGTTGTCTCCTTATCCATCAAAGAGACTGAAATTTGTATTATTTCTTGTCTCCTTATCCATCAAAGAGACTGAAATTTGTATCAAAATAATTGTATCATTCACACATACATATATCATACATACATTACTTACATGCCTGCCTATACATATTTTTCCTTGCTATTTCATATTCCCTATCTTATTTTTAAGTTTCACTCAGCAAAAGTGCTTTTTTCTGGTAAATTTTCATTTCTCGTCCAATACATTGACAATATGTCATAGATTGATTGACACATTCTGCAAACTATTTGATTAATAGGAATTGCATGTTTTGTTATGTTTGTGTGTTCCAGTGTTTGTTCTTGGAAGGAAAGAAAAGGCAATACTGTGCAATTTCCTATCATTATGTTTTTGAATCATATAAGCGAGCTCTGTTTCCAACATCCAATAACCTTTGCTATTACCCTCAGTAATTCGGATTTAAATCTTTTCATCTTACCCAGAAATATGATATATTTATATTAAAAAGATAAAAGTACATTTTTTATTGAATTTAATTAATAAATGTTACAATTGATCATAATAAACTTTTATTTGATA